>JANJGN010000014.1:4887708-5487708 GCA_026770705.1 Isurus oxyrinchus
ACATGGCCTCGGCTGAATCTTGATCCTGGGCTCTTCTGTTAGTGGATCAGTAAAACAACAGGCTGCACAGATCCATTAGGAAAGCCAAGTACCTTTATTAAATTTATCCGGTGTCAAGCACAACTCAGCGGGTCTCTCTCTCTCAAGTCCAACTGCACTCTACCTTAAGCCGGTAATCTTGGCTGAGATTCTGATGGAGGGCTGCTCTGCTGGAGGTGCTGTCCTTCAGGTGAGATGTTAAACTCAGGCCCTTTCTGCCCTTTCAACAGCCTCACAGTGCTACTTTGACAAGGGTGGTGGGGGGTGGGGGTGGGGGGGGGGGGTGGGGTTGGTTGGCCAATATTTATCACAATTAAGAGAAAAATACAAACTTTTATCTCACCATTTACCTAAAAAAACAAACAGCCAAACTTTGTCCAAACTGGTCTTGAAATGGAATTCCAGTGTTACTGGTGCCAGCATTACTGGGATTTGAGGTTTCCTTTAGGCGATGACTTTAGTCTGTCTCCCCCCAGGTGATAGGGCCTGAGACTGCAACACAAAGCTGGTCTGGGATTGGTCAGCAACTCATTGATCTGGCTGAGGTAGGATTGGAAACTGGACCTAATTTAAGCCTGGTTGGTGTAATGGGGAGGGGGAGGCCTGTTTTCTTAGCCTTGGGTTAGGCACACTGCCTCGTGTAGGACAATGTACCAGCTGTACCAGTCAGACCAGTTCAGTGCCTGACATAGGGCTGTTATCGGGAAACTGTCTTCACAAATAAAGTTCTTGGCAAAACCTTCTCCCTCCAAAGTCAGGAGTGTGATGGGAATACTCCCCACACGCCTGGATGAGTGCAGCTCCAACAACACTCAAGAAGCTTGACACCATTCAGGACAAAGCAACCCGCTTGATTGACACCCCATCCACAAACATTCACTCCCTCCATCACTGACGCACAGTAGCAGCAGTGTGTACCATCTACAAGATGCACTGCAGGAATTCACCAAGGCTCCTTTGACAGCACCTTCCAAACCCACGACCACTACCATCTAGAAGGACAAGGGCAGCAGATACATGGGAACACCACCACCTAGAATTTCCCCTCCAAGTCACTCACCATCCTGAATTGGAAATATATCGCCATTCCTTCACTGTCACTGGATCACAATCCTGGAACTCCCTCCCTAACAGCACTGTGGGTGTACCTACACCACATGGACTGCAGCGGTTCAAGAAGGCAGCTCACCACCACCTTCTCAAGGGCAACTAGGGGTGGGCAATAAATGCTGGGCCCAGCCAGCGAAGACCACATCCCATGAATGAATAAAAGAAATCTTAGATCAAGAAAACCCCTGGAAGAAGCTGAGCGACATATTAATCACCATAATGTCACACAAAAGTGCACACATGTCATATCTTAATGGTTGTACAATGTAAATCAACACAAACAAGAAGCCTCCCAACACGGTTCCAGGAGAGTGACATCACTTTAATGGTTGTGTGGTTTAAAGATATTCCCTCAGCCATATCGGCCTGGTGCACACTTTCAGTTGTTAAATACATTTCAATCAATTTCCAGAGGATCCAGGGGCCTATGAAAATTCAGCTGATGTGAACAGTGGCTCATTCTCCCCTGTGAGTTCAGGAGGCTGCACACTCGACTCCTATTCCAGAGACTCGAGCACCTAAACTGGCTGATACTCCTAATGCAGGATCGAGGGAGTGCTCTACTGTCTGAGATATCATATTTAGATGAGATTTTAATCAAGATACTTAAATCTCTCTCAGATACATGTGAAATAAACCACAGCGCTACTTGAAGAAGAGCAGGGGAGCACTTCCCAGCATTCGCCACCCACCCGATAGGGCTGAAACGGATTATCTGACCATTCTCTTGTTGATGGTTTTGGGACCTTGCTGTGTGCAAGTTGACTGCCTCATTTCCTGTGACGGTGAGGGATCATAGGCAGTAGTTAGCAAAGGCTTACTTTTCTGTGAAGCATTTTGAGAGTTGTGAAAGGTGCTATATAAATGTGAGCTCTTCCATCTTATTCCTGCTGTGGGTAAAGAGGACAGACAGATGACTTTCTCCGTGATCTCCACCAGTGTTGCTGTGGAATTGGGGTGTTGTTCACTGAGCATCCCCGCATCCATTGATCCTTACCTTCCTCCCGGTGGGAAATGTCTAGTTGGGAGCGCAAGAGATCACGGACATGGGCACTGTTGTGGAACATTATGGGACCAACATGCCAAGCTTCAGCTTTCAATGTCATCCCATCTCCAGCTGCTAGTTCCTAACTGGAGGTGGAAAACAAGACTTGCGTTTACATGGGTCTTCCACAACACCACAGCATTCCAAAGTGCATCACAGCAGATGAAGCACATTTGACATGTAGCCGTTGCTGTCAAGCAAGGAATTATGTGGCTTCATCGTAGCGTTGCTTGCTAATGAGTCAGGTGGTCCTGAGTTCATATCCCCACTAAACCTACGGGGAGGATTATTCCGTCTTCGGGTGAGCTCGGAGGGGGCGGGCAGCCTGTGATCGGGGCCGGACTACGATTTGACGCTGTCTGGCCAATTGAGGCCCACCAGCATGAAACGCGTGCTGCCATGCTCAGCCCTGCCTGTGTTGGGGGGAGGGGGAGGAGGGCGAGCGGGGGACTTTGCGCATGCGCGTGGGTGTGCACTGGGAAAGGAGCCCAAGGCACAGAGCTGCCTGTGTTGGGGGGGGGGGGGGGGGGGGGGGGTGGTAGAGGGAGGAGGAGGGTGAACGGGGAACGTGGCCCATGCGCTTGGGTGAGCGCTGGTCAATCCCTCTGAGGCACAGAGCTGCCTCAGGGAGATGAACAGCTCAAAACATCAAAAATAAAGATTGTAGAAGTGTTATAAAACATATCCCCACTCACATGAGCAGGGACATGTTATAGATGAAATGTAAACATTTTTATGTTATTTTTATTTGCTATTGGAAACCTCATCCTCCCTGTGGATGAGGTTTCCTAAAAAAAAATGCAAAGGCCACTTGGTCTTTTCCTCATTTCCCCGCTTACTGTAAGGTTAGACAGGCAGCGAAGACTCTAATGGCCTTAACGGACCTTTTGATTGTCGGTGGGTGATTGCCGACTCTGGCACGTGCCCGCCGACTGAAATAACGCGCGATGATGTCGGGACGCTCGCCTGACATCATCGTGCATCATTTTGCGCTCGGTCCGGTTGGGCCCCACCCACCGAGCTAAGAATTCTCCCCTATGTCTATGCTCCAGTGCAGTGATAAACTCCCACAGAGGGCGATGTAATGATGAGCGGTAATCTGTTCTGGCGGTGTGGATTGAGGGATAAGCATTGGCCAGGACAACAGGGATAACTCTCCAGCTCCTGTTCAAAACAGCACCACAGGATCTTTTACATCCATCTGAGATGTCAGAGAGGGCTTTGGTTTCACATCCCAGCCTAAGATAGTACCACTGGCAATGTGGTACTCCCTCAGCCCTTCACTGGAGTAGCAGTGTAGATTGTGTGATTCAGCACCTAGAGTGGGATTTGAACCCATGATCTTCCTCCCTCAGTGGCAAGAGTAACACTCAGGGCCATAGCCATACAACAACTTTGACTCAGTGTGATCAATGTAAATCATTCTCTGTCAGGAAGATATAATAATTTTCATAATGTTATTGGAATTTATTGCAAAATAGATTAATAGTGGGGTCTGTGTCTATGTAAGTGTGTGTGTCTGTGTGTGACTTGATTGAATTAAAGGCAGCTGGTCTGAAGGCTTAGATGTATCAGATGATAAGCTAGGTTTGAAAAGTTAAGTTGGTAAACATGGGGGGGAGCTTTAGAATGTAAGGTGTAGAGGGAACATTTACATTTTTAAATAAACCAGGCTAGCTTGAATTTAAAAAAAGGGGGGGGCAAAATGTTTCACCTAACCAGAAGAAGTTAAGAAACAGTGTGTTTACTTTTCCCATAGATTACAGGTAAAATTGGTACTATGATAGATTTTTTTAATCATTAGAAAGGTAAAGTCCAAAGACATAGTGAAACAATGGGAATTTGCATTCAAAGGGGAAAATATGTATAAAAGGAGCGAAGGCTGTGTGTAAGGGCAGGCATTCTAAAATCTAACGCACGTGTGAAAAGCCTCCAGTATCTTAGCCTCATACTGCTGCCTACAGAGGACTGAAGCTGTGAAAAACTCACTTTGAATTCGACCATTCAGGGTATTGGGTGTATTCTGCCTGGGTCTTTTAAAATCTATAATGTATCTTCCTGTTGCCTTAATGAAAGTATAACTGGTGGCAGAATTTTGCCCTTGTCAGGCGGGCTCGTTGGGGGCAGGCAGGGCCGGTCAGATAGTTGACCGATGCCTTCAATCGGGGCCAGAACTAGTTCCGAACTCGCACAGAAGAGGGAACATCCTTTCCACGTCCACAAGGCCGTTCAGGGTCTTATATACTTCAATCAAATCACCCCTCACTCTTCTAAACTCCAGTGGAAACAAGCCCAGTCTGTCCAACCTTTCCTCATAAGACAACCCACTCATTCCAGGTATCAATCTAGTAAACCTCCTCTGAACCATCTCTAATGCATTTACATCCTTAAATAAGGAGACCAAAGCTGCACACAGTTTTTGAGATGCCAATGCCCTGTATAACTGAAGGATAACATCCTAACTTTTATGTTCAATTCCTCTTGTAATAAAGGATCACATTCCATTAGCCTTCTTGATTACTTGCTGTACCTGCGTACTAACTTTTTGTGACTCATGCACTTGAACACCCAGATCCCTCTCCACCTCAGAATTCTGCAGCTGCTGCTGTTTAAGTAATGCTCTGCTTTTTTATTCTTCCTGCCAAAGTGAACAACTTCACATTTTCCCACATTATACTCCATCTGCTAGATATTTGCCCACTCACTCAGCCTATCTCCATCCGTCTGCAACCTCCTTATGTCCTCATTGTGTTCCATATCTCTGATGGCTTTACCCAATAAAAGTAAGGGCATGTTACAGCTTTCTGGACTCAACCTTGACCTCGACAATTTTAGATTAAAACCTCTGCCCCCATTTTGTTTCATGTTTCTAAGTTTTGTTTTTCTCTCTCTTGTCCCTCCTTTAATTCCTTTACTTTGCATTTGGATTGCTGCTATCTTGCCATTCACACCTCCTCTACTCTCAAGTTTTCCCTTCTTTACTTGTCCCATGACCACTCCCTTTGGCCTTGCACCAATATCCCTTTTGTCATTTAATCTCTCCTGCCCTCCACCCTATCGTGACCTCCCCCTTTTGTTCTTCTCCCCAGCCTCTTCCAGTTTTTGCTTAATTCCATCTTAATTTTAACTCATTACATCTCTAACCTTTCCCAGTTCTGACGTAAGGTCACAGACCTGAAACGTTAACTCTGTTTCTCTCTCCACAGATGCTGCCAGACCTGCTGAGTGTTACCAGCACCTTTTTCCAACAAAAGTAAGGTAGAGTTAATGTCGCAGAGCGATAATGGGCTGTCTTGTAATAATTATTGTTTCTCGACAGGTTTAATTCAGGTTATTTAGTGGTGTTCTTCACAGAAAAATTTCATCTTCAGAATGCACATCGTACCAAAACTTCCCTCTCTCATCTCTTGAGTTCTGATTTGCGGTTCACCATCTTTTGTTTCATGCATATCTATTGGTTTATTCTTGGAATGTGGGCAAGCATTTGATGCCCATCCCTAATTGCCCTGCTCAGCCATTTCAGAGGGCAGTGAAGAGGCAACCACATTGCTGTGGGTCTGAAGTCACATGTAGGCCAGACCAGGTAGGGACAGTAGATTTCCCTACCTAAAGGGCATTAGTGAACCAGATGGGTTATTACCACAATCAGCAATGTTTTCATGGTCACCATTACTGAGACTAGCTTTTCAATTCCAGGTTTTGTTCATTGAATTCAAATTCCACCAGCTGCCGTGCTGGGATCTGAAACTGTGTCCCTAGTGGATTAACCAGGGCCTTAGATTGGTAGGTCAGTGACATTACCCCTGTGCCACTGACTCCCTCTAAATGTATGGATCAATGATTTAACAAAGGTTGCATATACCCACATCCTTTTCATTGCTAAGTTTCCCATGCAGCAACTGCATAAAAAGCTGCGTTACAAAAAAATAATTCACAACATTCAGCATTTAAAATGCTTGGCATGATAGGGCGTTATATCAATGCAGGGTTGTTACAAATTCGAAGGAAAGATTGTTATGATTTGTCGGTTGAACAAGATGTAATGTGGATGCACACTGATGAAGGAGTGTGCCTATACTAATCTTCAGTATATTCCCTGTCCAAATTAATGCTTTTCATTTTAAATATTTCTTTTGTATCCCTTGCTCTCTAGAATGGGGTTACCCATGTTTAAGGAGCAGACTAACATTGAAAGCCCTGACCCGTTCTGGAGCTATGGCTTTCGTCCTTGCTGATCTGGAAAGACAGCTCAGTATTCCATTAATATTAGTGACCAGTGTTCTCCCAGTACCTCAGTAGCTCAGGCACTTTGTAGGGTATCCCTGAGCTACATAGGGTTAGACAGCCCCAGCTTGAGCTCCTGCTCTGAGCCGAGTTCTCTGACACCTGGAAGGCCAATAGGTGAGGCGCTGCCATTATTTTTACCGCAGCTGGACCAGGGGGAGTGAGCAGTCGCCAGTCCCACACCGATTGCTATGGAGAGAGCCTCGCCGGAAGGTGTGTGGGAACGAATGATGTGTGTAGGATTGGGCTCCCCAGTTCAACAGGCTGCCGACTCCCTCTGTTCAGGCTCACATGTGAATTACTCCTTGGGTGAGATGCAGGAGGACATGCTTGTGAAACGGCGCAGTAGTGCCACAAGAGGAAGAAAGTGAAATAAGCAGAGTTATTGGTTAAATTGTAATGTGCCCTGTCGCTAAATATCTAATCCTTCAGCCAGCTGAACTCAGCCTGTTTTTCTTATATGCAAAATCATAGTGGTCCCTGTCAGCTACTGATCGACAATACCCTCTCTAATTTTAAGACTATGTCCCTAGGCCTAGATTCCTCAACCAGCAGAAATAGTTTCTCACTGCTTACCTTATCTGTTCCCCTTAATATCTTAAATACTTTGCTCAAATCGCCCTTTAGCTTGCTGCGTTCCAGGGAATACAACCCCAGTTTGTGTAACCTCTCCTTGTTGTGTCAGCTTTGGTTCGTTTGGCAGCTGCCTTGCCTCTGCGTTCCGAGAGTTCAAGGACTTGAGATTAAAAATCGAGGGTGGAGTTTTCGGTGCCCGCTGGCGTCGGACATGTTCGGTGGTGTGAGGGGACAGAACGGCAAGAAAGCCAAAAACCAGTTTCCCGACAGGGTGAAACCAGTCTGTGTTCACCCGCTCAGCCCATCGATGGCAAGCAAGGTTTCCTGCAGTTGGACATCGGGAACATCATTGTAATACATCTGCATATCATTATAAGGCCATCCTGCCGGACTCATCGCCCCCTCCCCACTGCTGGATCAAACATAGACAAAGCAACTCAACTTCTGAGGTGAGGTGAGAGTGACTGGCCTCGACATCAAGGCAGCATTTGACCGAGTGTGGCATCAAGGAGCCCTAGCAAAATTGGAGTCAATGGGAATCAGGGGGAAAACTCTCCGCTGGTTGGAGTCATACCTAGCACAAAGGAAGATGGATGTGGTTGCTGGAGGTCAGTCATTTCAGTCCCAGGACATCACTGCAGGAGTTCCTCAGGGTAGTGTCCTCGGCCCAACCATCTTCAGCTGCTTCATCAATGACCTTCCTTCCATCATAAGGTCAGAAGTGGGGATGTTTGCTGATGATTGCACAATGTTCAGCACCATTCACAACTCCTCAGATACTGAAGCAGTCCATGTCTAAATGCAGCAAGACCTGGACAATATCCAGGCTTGGGTTGACAAGTGGCAAGTAACATTCACACCACACAAGTGCCAGGCAATGACCATCTCCAACAAGAGAGAATCCAACCATCTCCCCTCAACATTCAATGGCATTACCATCACTGAATCCTCCACTATCAACATCCTGGGGGTTACCATTGACCAGAATCTGAACTGGACTAGACATATAAATACTGTGGCTACAAGAATAGGTCAGAGGCTAGGAATCCTGCAACGAGTAACTCACCTCCTGACTCCTCAAAGCCTGTCCACCATCTACAAAGCACAAGTCAGGAGTTTGATGGAATACTCCCCAATTGCCTGAATGAGTGCAATTCCAACAACACTCAAGGAGCTTGACACCATCCAGGACAAAGCAGCTCACTTGATTGGCACCCTATCCACAAACATTCACTCCCTCCACCGTTGACACACAGTAGCAGGAGTGTGTACGATCCACAAGATGCACTACAGCAACTCACCAAGGCTCCTTAGGCAGCACCTTCCAAACCCACGACCGCTACCATCTAGCAGGACAAGGGCAGCAGATACATGAGAACACCACCACCTGGAAGTTCCCCTCCAAGCCACTCACCATCCTGACTTGGAAATATATCACCGTTCCTTCACTGTTGCTGGGTCAAAATCCTGGAACTCCCTCCCTAACAGCACTGTGGGTGTACCTACACCACAGGGACTGCAGCGGCTCAAGAAGGCAGCTTACCAACACCATCTCAAGGGCAATTAGGGATGGGGCAACAAATGTTGGTTTAGCCAGTGAAGCCCACATCCCGTGAATGAATTAAAAAAAAAACAAATGTATCGAATCCGGTTTCAAAAATTCCCTAGGTGGGGTTTATAGAATCATAGACTGGTTGCAGCACAGGAGGAGGCCATTCAGCCTATCATGTTCATGCCAGCTTCCTGCAAGAGGAATTTAGTTAGTCCCACTTCCCTGCCCCTTGTCCCTTGGTTGGAAAAGTATACTTCAGGTGCTCATCCAATTTGAACACCAACTTGCTTGTTCAATACCATATTGATGACACTATCATTGCCCACCTGTTACCTAATTTCTTCATAATTTTGAGCACCGCCAATGGTGTTGTAGAGAAACAAGCCCCAGTTTTCCTACACTTTCAGAATCACACAGTGCAGAAGAGGCCCTTCGGCCCATCGAGTCTGCACCGACATGTGAGAAACACCTGACCTACCTACCTAACCCCATTTACCAGCACTTGGCCCATAGCCTTGAATGTTCTGACGGTGCCAAGTGCTCATCCAGGTACTTTTTAAAGGATGTGAGGCAACCCACCACCCTCCCAGGCAGCGCATTCCAGACCGTCACCACCCTCTGGGTAAAAAAGTTTTTCCTCACATCCTCCCTAAACCTCCTGCCCCTCACCTTGAACTTATGTCCCCTCGTGACTGACCCTTCAACTAAGGGGAACAGCTGCTCCCTATCCACCCTGTCCATGCCCCTCATAATCTTGTACACCTCGATCAGGTCACCCCTCAGTCTTCTCTGCTCCAACGAAAACAACCCAAGTCTATCCAACCTCTCTTCATAACTTAAATGTCTTCACAGCTAAAGCTGTTCACACCACCACCACCCACCTACCCGACCACCTCCACCCCCACACCCCACACCCCACACCCCACAATGAATCTCTTCTGCATCCTCTGTTTGCCCTTGACCCCTTCCTAAGGTGGAGCACTCAAAACTGGACACAATATAAATTGGAAAGTGGGCAGGGGGGAGAGACCCAAGTTATCTGAGTCTGTTCAACCTCATTTGTCCCCTTAGTCTTAGTTCATGTCGGGAGAGAAGGGGATATGTAAGCATCTGACGGGTCTAAGAATGAGATTATCATTGTGCACAGATCTTGATAAATCATGGACAGTATCATTGATCTCAGATGCCAAGACAAAGCCCGCTGTGTGTTATATTCCTCAGGGGACAATCCAGATCCTCAGAATTTTTTTTTCAGGGACATCGCGTGCCTGCTCTACTCCAGTTCCAGTAAGACTTCGGGACCTTTAAAAGATTTTTTTTTTGCTGCATCATTTAAAGCTTCATTAAGTTGCAACTGATGTAGCCGGTCGACCTCAGCCACCGATTGGCTGAATCTACCCGCATAGGGACTGCAGTGATTTCAATAACAGCTTCTAACTCACAACTCAGAGGGGATAAAAACATCACTGTTAGGCAGCAAAAGTTGCAGACGGCTCCTCTCTGGAAGTTATCTGGAACCACAGCAAGGTAAGGAGAGTAGAACTGTCTGTGGAGTAGAACTGAGGTGCATCAATACGCCCTGCGTCAGTGAGGGGCAATCGTACTTTAAAGCCGCTGAGATAACTACTGACTGCAAAGTATGTCTATTTTTGTTTTTAGGATAATATCCTATTCCGGAAGAACTGGAATAAACCCACCGCTCAGGCATAGTTAGGATTGAATTCAAACTGAACTGAGAAAAATCAAACTCTCTGCCTGAGAGGGGTGAAGGCAGCAGGTCCCGTTGTAACTTTCAAAAGGGAATTGGATCAAGACTTGGAAAAAGGAAGGGCTTGCAGGGCTCTGGGTGGGCTGCAGGGGAATGGGACTCATCTTTCAGCCCGCTGTCTTTACAGGGTATGACAGGGAGTGGGGAAGTTAATGTTTGAGCGTTGACTTTCCTATTTAACCAAAACAAAGATCAAAACCGCAAAATGCTGAAATTCTAAATGAGCAATAAAAAAAGGCACGGGCTGGGACTGCAAGGCAGGTCAGTCCGGGTCTGGAAGGCAGAGGTGGTTTTAGCACATCATCAAACCCGTGCCCTTCGTGTCTTAAGGAATTTTGCTTGTTGCTGTACACTGTACATTGCTGCCGCCTGCTTTCAGGTCTGGGAACTCACACCTCGCAGTACAGTTTATGACTCATTCAGTCTGAGAACGAAGAAAAGGAGGAGAGGCTCGCGTAGAAACCAAGTCCTTCTCCAAGTGCTTCATTGTGACTGGGTCTGTGACAGAACAGCATCGCCTCCAAGTACCAACTCTGCGAGTGGTTGTGACCTGGGAGGCGCTGCCAGGAAGGCTGGTGGAAGCAGATTCAATAATAACTTTTGAAAAGGGAAATGGAGATACACTTGAAAAGGGGAACGCACACACACACCAAAAAAAAATTGTGCAGGGCTAAGGGGCAAGAACGAAGGTGTGGAACTAACTTGGGTAGCTCTCCCAAAAGAGCCAGCGTATGGACTGAATGATCTAGCTCCCTGTGTTTTGTGATTCTGTTTGAAGGCACTGTATAAAATTACAGAATGTAATGAGACATTGAAATGGTAAATGTGGTGGGTGAGACGTTTCTCCCTCCCCCCCCCCCAATTCATTTCTGCTAAAGTGCTAAGCTCCAAGGAAAGGTTTTTTTTATTACTGCCTGTCCATGGTGCTTCCTCTATGTAAATGAGCACCCACAAGCTTCAGTTTACAGAGAAAAAAATTCCTTCCTTCCCATAAATAGTTAAGGCAAAGTTGTGTAAGTGTTAGTCCAGAGGCGCTGGCGACATACTTTCCCCTCAATATACTTGCTACTCCCAGGGGTGTAGCTTTGTTGAGGATTGCGCACATGCTAGCCTATCAACATCGTGCTCCCTTTCAACCCCCACCGCCCTCCCTCCATCCATCCCTACACCCTGCCCCCTTGCTCCCCACCACCTTTCGGCCTAGCACCACGGAGCTTGCGTGGAGACACCAGCCTTACAGACATGTGCTGCTCCCCAGTCGGCATAACAGTTATCACCAGCGTGAGCGACAGAACCCAGGCTGTGCCTCCAGCCCTTACTGAGGCAGTGCCACACTGTCGGGTGTGCCGTTGTTCGGATGAGACATTAACTGAGGTGCCATGAAGGAAGTCATGCCACTGTTTCGAGAAAGAGCAGGAGACTACATCTGATGTTTCTGACCAATATTTGGCCCTGAATCAACATCATTGAAATAAAAGGATTATTCATTTCTTTATTTATTGCTGTTTGTGGGGGCTTGCTGTGTGCGGATTGGCTGCCTTGTTTCCTACCTTACAGCAGTGACAACATTTCAAGACACTTCATTAACTGTAAAGCACCTTGAGATGCCCTGAGGTTGTGAAAGGTGCTACAGAAATGCAAGTCTTTCTTTCAGTGAAAATGAGTGTTCTTGTGAACCTCGGATTCATTCCCCCACAGCGGTTGAACACAATTAACTTGTGTAGATTTGCTTTATTGCCCCTGGCCAAGTTACCAACCCAGACTGTGGTCCTTTGAAGACTTTCATGAACATCCCCAATGGAACAACATGGCCCCCAGGGATTTGTAGACGTTCTCTTAACTCAGTAAGTGTCAGTGTTCCATATCAGTCTGAGAAGGAGCATCTGTTGGCAGCCACTTAGCTGCCAATCTCTCAACGATGAATTAACTATCAGGACTGCAGGCAGTGGGGTCTGGATGGTCTTTGTGAAGTGGCCTGTGTGGATTGCATTTTAAGCCTCGTTTTAAAATTTAATAAACCTGCTCGGTTCCCCTTCTCATTGGACTGTGAACCGTGATGAATACTAAAGCAGAGATCAACAGGAGAACAATGCCAACAGAACAGAGCTCACTGTCAAAACTGCTCGCTCATTTTAACAAACCTTCCCCGCCACCCAACTCAAATTCCACAATCAAGAAATCTCTAGTGTCGCAGCCATAGCAACGGTGAAAGAATCAGGTTTTTTTTTGCAGTGAACCATTCTGATTTCAGTGTGCCCAAAAGGTTAGCCGACATTTAAATCCATCTAACTTTTTATTCCTGCTTTTCAAAGTGACTGAAGGTTTAAACATTTACAAGTTGCACTTATTTCTGAGACTGAATATTACCAGGACTGTCAGCACTCCACAAGGTAATAACAGACGAGGAATGCCATTTAACCCATCCTGTTTCATCCACCCAGTGAAACATTCCTCTTACCACACTGCTGCATTCAGTTGTTAATTTTTAAATGGCTCTCAGGTTTTTGTCTCTAATACTCAAGGTTATCCCCCACACTGAACTCCCTCTGTGTGAAGAACCATTTTCTGCTAACTTTCTTTCTCCATAATGCAGACCTTTGCAATTCAGGATCAGCCTTGTGAATCTTCACTGGACTGCCTCCAGTCCATGAATGTCTCCCTTGTGCCTCGATGAGCAGAAACTGGAGACAGGATTTAACTATGGTCTGGCTGGAGCTCTGAGCAGCTTTTCTTTATTCATGTGAGCGTCACTGACTAGGCCAGCATTTATTGCCCATCCCTAATTGCCCTTGAGAAGGTGGTGGTGAGCTGCCTTCTTGAGCCGCTGCAGTCCCATGTGGTGTAGGTACACCCACAGTGCTGTTAGGGAGGGAGTTCCAGGATTTTGACTCAGTGACAGTGAAGGAACGGTGAAATATTTCCAAGTCAGGATGGTGAGTGGCTTGGAGGGGAACTTCCAGGTCGTGGTGTTCCCATCTATCTGCTGCCCTTGTCCTTGTAGGTGGTAGTGGTTGCGGGTTTGGAAGGTGCTGCTGAAGGAGCCTTTGGTGAGTTCCTGCAGTGCATCTTGTAGATGGTACACACACTGCTGCTATTTTGTGTCAGTGGTGGAGGGAGTGAATGTTTTAGGTGGTGGATGTGGTGCCAATCAAGAGGGTAGCTTTGTCCTAGATGGTGTCAAGCTTCTTGAATGTTGTGGGGGCCGGACTCATCCAGGCAAGTAGGGAGTATTCCATCACACTCCCGACTTGTGCCTTGTAGATGGTGGACAGGCTTTGAGGGGGTCAGGAGAGCAAGTTACTTAGTGCAGAATTCCCAGCTCAGACCTGTTTGATCACAGCTTCCCCTGACTTGTATTTCACTGTTGGCCTTACATTTACCCCTGAGAGCTATAAGCTGACTTCCTGAGGTTATTACTTCCTTATCTAAAATGTAATGAGGTTTAAATTGGGGAAGTGTTTTGGTAACAGACAGACAGACAGAATCTGACCACATTGAGGCCTATGTTGCTGCGCCCACCCATTGGGTCAATATCATCACCAACAGGTTTCCAGTGTGTCTCTGCCAGGTGATTTATTTCTGTTCCCCACCCCCTCCCCAATCTTGCTCCTCACATCCTTTCTTATGGTATTAATTTGTGGGGAGGGTTGGTTAAAATCGGTCCCTGACACAACTGACCAGAGATATTGGGTGATGGTCAATAGCAGCGATTGTCTATTTACCCATGCAGTAGCCAGCGCCTCTGCACATCACCTTCCCACCCCCCCCAACCTCCCCGCCCCCCCAAACACAAAGGGAGCGGGATGGGAACGGGTGTGACAACATCAAAGATTCCCGGACTGCACATGGCTCTAGGAAATCTCTGAGATATAAAAGGGTGGGAGAAGGGAGAAATCTGAAACGAGGGTGAGGGCTTCAAAATCAATCCCATTAAATGAGATGAGTGTCAGTGAGGTGTGGAGGTGAGGGGTGTGGAGGAGTGAGGGGTGGGGAGTGAGGGGTGGGGAGTGAAGGGTGGGGGAGTGAGGGGAGGAGCAGTGAGGAGCAGGAGGGTGAGGGGTGGGGGAGTGAGGGGTGGGGGGAGTGAGGGGCGGGGCAGTGAGGGGTGGGGGAGTGAGTGGCGAGGGAGTGAGGGGCGGAGGAGTGAGGGATGGGGGAGTGAGGGGAGGGGCAGTGAGGGGCAGGAGGGTGAGGGGTGGGGGAGTGAGGGCCGGGGGATTGAGGGGTGGGGGAGTGAGGGGCAGGAGAGCGAGGGGCGGGGGAGCGGGGGCAGCAAGGGGCGGGGGAGCGAGGGGCAGGGGAGCGAGGGGCAGGAGGGTGAGGGGTGGGGGAGTGAGGGCCGGGGGAGTGAGGTGTGGGGGAGTGAGGGGCGGGGGAGGTGAGGGGGCGGGGGGAGTGAGGGGCAGGGCAGTGAGGGGCAGGAGAGCGAGGGGCGGGGGAGCGGGGCAGCAAGGGGCGGGGGGAGCGAGGGGCAGGGGAGCGAGGGGCGGGGGGAGTGAGGGGCAGGAAGGTGAGGGGTGGGGGGAGTGAGGAACAGGGGAGTGAGGAACGGGGGAGTGAGGGGTGGGGGAGCAAGGGGCAGGGAAGCGAGGGGCGGGGCAATGAGGGGCGGGGGAATGAGGGGCGGGGAGTGAGGGGCGGGGGAGTGAGGGGTCGGGGAGTGAGGGCTGTCATTACTCTCTGGGGATTGTGTGCTGTAATATCAGCCCCACTGCTCCCTGAGCTGTGACAAATGTGAAAAGTTTGACCAAACCACCAGATTGCTCTATCCAACTGTTTAACTTAGGTTAAACAGAATACAAGCACCAGGGTTGTAAACTTAATAAGTAAATAACTGTTTATTGAACAAACTGTCATTAACCAGTGGCAAAGGAATGAGAAATGAACAGCTAACTTCTAACACTATAACCCTAAACTCCACACCCTTCTAAATACCTACACATTCACGACACACAAAACATGGATTTTAAGAGTGGGATAAAACAGTTCAATAGCACCAATTCCTGAGTACAGGATTCAATGGGTTGATTTTGATCAATGTCTTCCAAATCCCTTTCAGTTCTTGTTGATGACATGAGGTGGTCTCCCAGCACTTTCAGTATTTAGTTCACTGGTTGAGAACTTGCATTTCAATGTCTCTAACAGTGGTTTTCCCCTTTTCCTTCTTACAGGGGTTTCCTCAGAGAGACAGAGAAAGCAGGTTATAGAGATATGAGGAAAGAGATTTTAGATATTTCCTCTTTGCAGGCCAGGAGCTTTTTCCACACTGCTACCCACACAAAACCCTGGTCACCTGGTCAGGAGTCAATTAAAATGTTGTTGTCAGGCAGCTCCCTTGGTCCAGGACTCCTTTCCGGCACCATTCATGCACACTCTGTTCCAGGACTGCAACATTGTATATATATTTCATCCTGTTCCAGTGGACATATCCTTTAAACCGCAGCCATTGTAATTTTAATCCACAGTCCAACAGAAAATATATGTTCCTTTCATGCCTCCACCCTTTAAGAAGATGAAACATCATTTCAAAAATGCATTTCCTCACAAGGTATGTGACACATGGACAACAAAACATGAGGCTTACTTCCATTCATCCTTCCTCCCTCTTAATACAACTTCAGCAATTTTTTACCCCTTTAACTTATTTCAGTATTTTACACATGAGACAATGCATCCGTGATCATGTTATCCTTGCTGGCAATGTGAACCATCTTTACATTGAATGGTTGAAACAATAGACTCTATCTAAATAGTCTCGCATTTCAAGTTTTAAATTATTCAATGAATGCCTGTGGATCATGGTCAGTGTAGATTAATGTATTTTTATTATCATGTCGGACATAAACTTCAAAGTATTGAAGAGACAACAACAATGCTAGAGTTTCTTTTTCGACTGTAGAGTACTTAATCTGATATTGATTTAGTTTCTTGGAAAAGTGTCCCACCGGTTTCTCTATCCCTAATTGATCATCTTGTAATAGGACTGTACCTACCCCACCCTCCCCCACCCCAGTCACTAGCATCAATTACCATTTTAAAAGGTTTGGTAAAGTCAGGGGCAGCCAACACTGATTAATTTATTAAGATTGCCTTCAGCTTTTCAAAGGCTGATTGGCGTTTTGCTGACCGTACCACTTGTGCCTGTTTTCTTAACAAATTGGTGAGAGGTACAGCTATTGTGTTGAAGTTAGGCACAAACTTTCTATAAAACCCACACATTCCCAAAACTCTCAGGATTTCTCGTTTACATTTGGGAATGGGAAATTCTATTAGCGCACTCACTTTTGCTGTTCTTGGCAACTCTTGTCATTGCAAATCTATTTTTGGTCAGATTTATCACTAAGCCAGCCAACTGAAATTGCTTAAACAGGTCCTCTAATTGCTTTACATGTTCTTCCCATGTGTTGCTGTATATTATGACATCATCTAAGTAAACCATCCAGTTAGGTACTTCAGTTATGCCTTTATTCTTAAGTGTCTGAAATGTAGCTGGGGCGTTTTTAAACGCAAACAGCATGACTAGACATTGATACAACCCACTTGGTGTATCTTTCTTTAACCCTTGATGTTACTGGCACTTGCCAGTACCCCTTCATTAGACCAATTTTGAAAGAACTGAGGCACTGCCAACACTATCGATGCAATCTTCTAACCGAGGAATTGGGTAAGCCTCTGGCCTCGTTACTACATTCACTTTCCGGTAGTCCATACAAAATCTAATGGATCCATTTAGCTTAGGAACCAATACTATTGGAGAAGTCCAGCCACTTTGGCTAGACTCAATCAATTGATTGTCCAGCCTATACTGGAACTCTATTTCTAACTGAGCTTGTTTTTCTGGGCTCAACCAATATGGATGTTGTTTTATCAGCACGGAGTCTCCTACATTCACATCATGTTTAGTTAAAGTAGTACATCCAGGTGTATCCCTAAAAATTCTCTTAAACTTCCTAAATAACCTTAGAACTTTCCTCAGTCCTTCCTTTAAATTTGAAAACAATGTCGAACTGTCCCAGTATTGTCATATTGGCGAGCTGAATTATAGCAGGTTCACTGTGGGCACTTCTCCCTCTACCATGCCCTTACTGTCTCTGTCATCCTCCAATACTCCTCCCACCTGGCACACTTGTTCTTTCTCATTATCCTTTCTGTGATGATATTGCTTCAACATGTTTATGTGACATAACCATTTCTTCTTCCTATGCTCAGGTGTATCTATCAGGTAAGTCACTTTACTAACTCTCCTATCTATCTTGTAGGGGCCACTGAATTTCACTTTCAGGGGTTCACCCTGCAAAGGTAAAAATACCAAAATTTCATCTCCTGCTTGGAACATTCTAGTTGTAGCATGTTTGTCTGCCCATTCTTTCATTTTGACTTGGGAAATTTTTAAGTGCTCTCGTCCTACTTTACATGCTCCTGTGAGTCTTTCTAGAAACATGGACACATCATCCAACATGGAGGTTTCGTCTTTCTGCTTTAGGAACTTTTCCTTAGTTACCTTTAATGGGCCTCTTATTTCATGACCATAGATCAATTCGAATGGACTAAATCCAATAGATCCATTCAGAGAATCTCTGGTAGCAAATAGTAAGAAATCAAATCCTTTGTCCCAGTCCTTTGGATATTCATGGCCTTAATTATAGTTTTGAGAGTCTGGTTGTATCTCTGTAAAGTTCCCTGTGTCTGTGGGTGATAGGCAGTAGACTTTAGTTATTTGACACCCAAATTGCTGATTATGCCCTGGAAAATTTTAGACATGAAGTTAGCTCCTTGGTCAGATTGTATTTCAAAAGGTAGGCTATAACAAGTGAAAAACTGAGTTAACTTTTCCACTACTACCTTAGCTGTAATTGTCCTTAAAGAGAATAGCTTCTGGAAACGGGTGTCATATCCATGATTGTAAGGATATATTGATGTCCTGCTTTCGTTTTGGATAATGGTCCTACAAAATCTACTAATACACAACTGATTGGTTCTTCAAAAACTGGTATGGGTATTAAAGGTGCTGGTTTGATTGTACATTGAGGTTCACCTACTACCTGACATGAATGACATGTTTACAAAATTGCACTTAGTCCTTTTGAAATCTTGACCAGTAAAATGCCTGTTTATCGATGCTTGGGTTTTCGTATTCCTACATGTCCTTCCATAGGGATTTCATCTCCTGCCATAGGATTTCATTGCAATAACTCCTTATGATATTTGAGGGGTACCACTATTTGATCAACAACCATCCATTCCTCACACGCAGGTCTGTGAGGGTGTCTCCACTTCCCATCAGAACTCCATTTTTAAGGTAATAGCACCCCGGAGCTCCTTCAGCCTCAGCTTCAGTGTGATCTGACTGTGCTAACTTGTTTAATTCTGGGTCTGCTTTCTGAGCCACAATTAATGAAGACATGCTAAACACTTCCTTTGAATTATCCTCATCCTTAAAGAAAGTTTCAGCTACTCTGACATCTGCTCGTGGTATTACTTTGACATCTGGTGATGGACTTTGTTTAGCCATTGCTCTGGTCACCACACATGATGGAAAAATACCACAAACTTTTTCTTATAACTGTTTCATCTCTTTAGCTTCTGTTGGATTTTCTGTAATTATGGGTGAAGCTATAACCTTCACTCCTGCCAAATCATTCCCCAGGAGTAAATCAACTCCATCCACAGGTAATTTCTTAACCACTTCCTACAACCACTGAAACAGATAACAAATCACACTCCAATTGCACTTTATACAGTGGAACCGGGATTTACTCTCCACTTATCCCATTTCCCAATACTTTAGCTTTCACTGAACTGTCTGGAGGAAAAACTATGTCCTTCTCCAACAAAAGAGTTTGAGTAGCTCCTGTGTCCCTTAACATAGTTATGGATTTAGCTGCATCATTTGATGAAAAAGGGGTTATCTTTCCTTTGGACAAAAAGCATTTATATCTCTCACCTACCTTATTCACTTCGCCTGCATTCACAGCAGTGTTTATCTCCAGATCTTTATTTATAGTTAAAGCTACAATTTGATCCGTGGCGTTTTCTTTTTGAGATCCCTTTTCAGATTCACTCTCATGAACTCCAATGAGTCCCATGGGCTTCCCTCGCCACTTCCAGCATTCTGAACGAATGTGTCCCACTTTATTACAGTGGAAACACTTAGGCCTTTGAGTTTCACCGCCACCCTCAGTACCTACCTTCCTGATCTGGGGAGGAGATCCCAAGGTATTCCCAGCTGTCCATTCTTTACCCTGGTTACTTCCCTTCCTTTTACTCTCCCACTTTATATCCTTTTCAAATTTATGGGGGTGATGGAATAAAGGTTTAGTTTTATGGATCAGCTCATAATCGTCAGCCATTACTGCTGCCTGTCCTTTGGTCTTCAACATGGGCTGTTGTTACAGAAGGTGGGGAGTTATTAAATTCTTCCAAAAGAATGGTCTCACTGGAACTTCATAGATAGTTTCAACTCCTAGTGTTTGCATCCACCTGTCAAAACGACTTTGCTTAATCCTTTCAAATTCAGTGTAAGTTTGTCCAGGTAAATTTTGAAACTTTTGTCAGTTTGCTTCAGGGACTAACTCATATGCACTCAAAATAGTCTTTTTCACCACATCATAATCCCTAGAAACCTCCTCTAACAGTGAAGCATAAATTTCCTGTGCTCTACCTGTCAATTTGCTCTACAAGGGCAATGTCCAGCTTTCCTTTGGCCCATTCACCTGTTTAACTATCTTCTCAAGTGAAATAAAGAAAGCTTCAACATCCCTTTCCTCAAACTCTGGAAGAGCTTGTACAAATTTAAACATCTCCCCACTGGGTTCTGATCTGGAAAGAGTCCTGACCCACCTACTGGTGTCTCTTTTATTAACTGTCCGCATTTTAAGCTGGAATTCTCTCTCTTTTCCGCTTTCCTCCTTTTCTAATCCCCTTTCTTGTTCTCTTTCTCTCTCCTGCCTTTCTGCCTGTTCTTTTTGGAGATCAAGTTTTTGCATTTCCAGTTCTCTTTTCTTTTCTGCTGCCTCTAGTTCCAATTTTTTTATTTGCCACTGAATTTGAGCCCATTCCAATGAACCACCCCTTGGAGAACTGGTCTCTCGGGTATTCCTTCCAGTTTTAAATGCTCTGCCATCTCTTCGATTATCTCTGCCTTCCTAGCTTTGGCAGGCAATCCTACTCTTAATTTACTTGCCAGTGCTATTAACCTGGCTTTTGGGATCCTTTGTAAAATCGTCAGGGACATCTCTTCCACTTGCAGGAGAGCTTTAGCAGTTTCCAGTGCCATCTTGTTTTTGACAGTACAAACCTAATGTTTCCTTTTAGCTTTTACTACTTACTAAATCTACACCCAAATTGCCTTTGTCTTTTGTTCCAAAATATCCCAGACCTGAGCCCCCAAACTTTATCACAACTCACTGGGGATAGTGCGCTGTAAGATCAGCCTCACTGCTACCTGAGCCACGACAAATTGGAAAAGTTTGACCAAACCACCAGATTGCCCCAATTCCACCCAACTGTTTAATTTAGGTTAACAGAGTACAAGGACCAGGTTTGTAAACTTAATAAGTAAAAAACTGTTTATTAAACAAACTGTTGTTAACCAGTGGTAAATGAAAGAAATATGAACTGCTAATTTTTAACTCTATAACCTAAACTTAACACCCTTCTTAAATCCCTACACACACACACACAGACACACTCATGCACACACAAAAACACACACACACACACACACAGGATTTTAAGGGTGGGATAAAACAGTTCAATAGCCCCAACCTGGAGTACAGGATTCGATGGGTTGATTTTGATTGATGTCTTCCAAATTCCTTTCAGTTCTTGTTGATGACACGAGGTGGTCTCCCAGCGCTTCCAGTATTTAGTTCACTGGTTGAGAACTTGTTTTTCAATGTCTCTAACAGTGGGTTTCCCCTTTTCCTTCTTACAGGGGTTTCCTCAGAGAGACAGAGAAAGCAGGTTATAGAGATATGAGGAAAAGAGATTTTAGATATTTCCTCTTTGCAGGCCAGGAGCTTTTTTCCACACTTCTACCACACAAAACCCTGGTCACCTGGTCAGGAGTCAATTAAAATGTTGTTGTCAGGCAGCTCCCTTGGTCCAGGACTCCTTTCCGGCGCCATTCAATGCACACTCTGTTCCAGGACTGCAACATTGTATATATATTTCATCCTGTTCCAGTGGACATATCCTTTAAACTGCAGCCATTGTAATTCTAATCCAATAGAAATAAAAAGATATGTTTGTTACAGGGGTCGGGGCGAGGGATGGGGAGTGAGGAGCAGGGGAGTGAGGGACAGATGAGTGAGGGGCGAGGGAGTGAACCGTGTGGAAGTGAGGAATGGAAGAATGAGGAGTGTGGGAGTGAGGGATGAAAGAATGACTGATTTGAGAGTGAGGCGTGGGGGAGTGAGGGGCGGGGGGAGTGAGGGGTGGGGGAGTGAGGGGCGGGGGGGGGAGTGAGTGGCAGGGAATAAGGGACGATGGCTGGGTGGTGGGTATTTAAGGGTTGGGTAGGTGAGGGGTGAGCAATGAGGGGTGGGGCGGTGAGAGATGGGGCAGTGAGGGGTGGGGAGGAGAGGTGAAGATCAGTGAGGTGTGGGTCTCTTTGAAGGACCTTCAACAGCGAATGGCCTGTGAGTTTTCACAGTAACTAATTCCAACATAACAATGGACTGGGTCCTTCCAGATTGTATCGTGTCTGCAGCACACCACACTGTAATAAGTTTAAACTATGCGTTGAATTAAATACCTAATTGTTTGATTTTTTTACTTTGTCCCGTGTTCGCCTACAAACATCCCCTGCAGAATTGAAAGAATCGGATGAAGAATCCCAGACAATGGGGAAAGTATGTAGGAAGAACTGAATCACAAGTTACCATTCAGATTATATATGCGATCCCAATTAACTCCTGAGTTACCTCACATAAAGTAACTCTATCAATCAGCTGGCTTCCAGTGGATAGGAAACCTGACCTCCTGCTCGCCAAGCTCTAACCCCCATTTCCCCCAAACTCCTGATGAGTCAGGTCAGTTAAAACCCCTCCTTTGTGGACAAGCGCAAGGGCCAACTTGCGTGTAGCAAGATCCCACAAACAGCATTTAAGGTAAGAAAGACATGCACTTATAAAAAAATCTTTTGGTAATACAAAACTTGAGTATTGATGAAAAGAGAGGCAAGTTGTTGAACCTTTTCATCTTGCACTCATCAGGACAAATTCGCAAGAATACCAATTCTAAAGGGAGTAATTTATACTGCATGAGAAGAGAGTGCTGATTGGCTGACAGGTGGATTCTGATTGGTAGAGGTATTGTCATGGAGAATGCATCAGGGAACAGTTAACTGCCAAGCTTTTGTTTACATCCAAACCAGCCAGATCAACTCTGATTGGTCAGGGCATTGTCATAAGGAATTAACCAGGGAATGGCTGCCCCCAAAGCTTTTGATTAGTTGAAAAAGGCACGATGCTATGACATGGTCTTTCTGTTTCCAAAAGACAGGGCCCTGTGTGTGAATATATGTAACTTTTAGGACGAGTAAGTGAGCCACAATCCGAGCCTGACTGGTAATATTAAATTGGTTGTCAGTTCTTAGCACAATTGGGGTTGTTTAGCAAGTGCTGTCCGATCACGGAATCATATCTAATGTGGAACACGGTTTTGAGTTTTGCAAGCATGGGCTGGTTGATATGGTCAGTACTTTGCCTGTTGCCAGCAGCTGAAAGGATGTGGTGTCTGATACAACCCACCGGCATTGGAATATCTGTCTCGAGTTAGATTTGAACCCGCAACCTTCTGACCTGACCCAGAGCTGAGAGGGCTACTAGCTGAGCCGCAGCTGACCAGGTCACCTATGTTATGTTAACCTGGCTTGAGGGAAAATTGTCTGAGGACTTCCTGAAAATTCTTCTCCTTCAATTGAAAACTGGTGATCACCGCAGAGGGAAGCTGGGGCCCAATTTAACATCTCATTGAAAAGGCAACATCTCTGACAGTCCAGCACTCCCTCAGTACCATGTTGAGAGTGTCAGTCTGCATTATAAATTATTATTAGAAAGCCCAAGCCAGTTTGTGAAATATGAAACCAGACACTAACACTTTTCTTGTTAAGGGATTTATTCACAGAATGCAGCATTATAGATGTCTGCTTCCTACCCACCAGCCCAGTGACCCGAGCAGTATCTCCTCATACTCTTTTTGAATTAAACAGTCAATAAATTAAACTAATAGACTCAGTAAAGTGATAGCACCTTAAAGGGTCACAGTAACAAAAGGGCTAAACATTCATGGAAACTGCTCAAACTAAATCAAAATGTCATTGTGGGAGCTGAGGATGCACTCCTACCCCACCAGTCATGGAAGGCTCCAAGCGAACCAGCTGGCACCACATGCTCCTTCTCCAGGCACCGGACACCCAGGCGTGAACATAGCCGCAGAAGAGGGGCAGACAGTCAGGTCAGATAACCTCCTCAACTGCCTGCCGCCTGTTGATGTCCACCTTGTCCAGGCCCAGGAGCAGACCGACAAGGATGTCGGTCTCTCTTTACAAATGCTCTAAGCTCGCGATTAAAACAATGCCCCTCACTTGTGTGTCTTAACAAGTGTGATTAATATACCATTAACATAGGCTGGAGTGGGAATGGAACCCACTGCTTCCTCTGAACTACAGCTGACACCTTCTCGGTCAGTAAAAGGCAAAACTCATTCCGGTTTTTATGGTCGATAATACGGTAAAACCCTTGACACAATACTCAGCAAAGTTGCACCATTCCACGGAAATGTTCACACGCCAGAATGCAAGGGTGAAAACTATTCCTGGCAGAGCTTCTCATGTGGTTTCTGGTTGAATGGTCTCTTTGTAAATGATCAAGGCCATTGGATTTGTTTACTATGTTTGAGCAATGCCTAAAGTGATGTTCAGTAATCATTTAAGGCATTATTCCCCCAAATTTAGACAGCCTTTTAAAAGGTGTTTTTTTTTATTCCGGAAGGTTCTGAGGGAAAAAGATTTTAGAAGTTTATGAATGAGGAGATTTTTAATAGGGTGTTAAAGGAAACTGTTACTCAGGATGTCAACAAAAAGCATCCATGACAAACTACAAATCAGCTAATCATCTACTACACAGAACAGGTCGGACTTGGAAATCAGCGTTAGCTAATTAACCTGAGAACACACAAAACAATTCTTTGAACCCTCAACTCTGCCAAGCGCACACTGAAATCTTGGATTCTGAATTTCACTTCAGCTTTTCGGGTTAGTCAAGCTAATTCTTCAGCTTGAATGTGTTTGTTCCTCTCAGTCGGTGCAGGGCAGCTTCATCTGTAATCACAGGTATTTAAAATTTAGAATGGTATGAACCACACCATTACAAATGTGGAGCAACAAAACAGGGGACATAGATTCAAGATAAGTGGCAGAAGGTGTAGCGGGGACATGAGGAAGAACTGTTTTACGCAGAGGGTAGTGGGTGTCTGGAACTCACTGCCCAAGTTGGTGGTGGAGGTAGAAACTCTAAACTCTTTTAAAAAGCACCTGGATCTGCACCTTAAGTGCTGTAAACTGCAGTGTTATGGGCTGGGTGCAGGAAGGTGGGATTAGAAAGGGCACCTGGGTGTCCTCGGGCTGGCATGGACAAGATGGGCCGAATGGCCTCCTTCTGTGCTGTAACTTTTCTGTGGTTCTATAGTTCTATGGTTCTATTTCATTGAACATTTGTTACGTGCTAAGGTGTTAACCGATAATAAGTAAACATTTACTGTGCCCCATCGATCTTCACGTCAATCACTGACAGTGGGTTTCATCAGTTGAGTTGTTTTGTATAAGAAAGACCTGGGGGTGGGTCGCATCATATATAAAATCTCCAACTTAAATAATAAACTATGAATCAGTGCTTCCTAGATAGTTCTGCTCATTGTCTGGGGTTGTTCATTCAATTCTTCCCGTAAGGAATTTTATTTAACAGGTCCACCATTGGGGTTTCCAAGAAGTTATTACACTTTTGAAATATTCTTAAGTGTTAATAGGGACAGAATGGTGTTTGCTTACCTAGGTTTCTGTCAATTTTCTCCTTTGCTTTCCTGAAGGTTTTGACTTCATGTGAGCTCTGGATCCATTGGCAAGAGGACATCTGATACCTCACTATTATTAGAGTGTGAGCGTGGCTAATGAGTTGGCTTTTCCTTCCTCTGTACCTACATGCTAACTTTTTGTGAGTCATGTATGAGGGCACCCAGATCCCTCTGTACCACAGCATTCTGCAATCCCTCTTATTCAAATAATATTCTGTTTTCCTATTCTTCCTGCCAAAATGGACAACCTCAAATTTTCCCACATTATAGTCTACCTGCCAAATTTTTGCCCATTCACTTATCCTGTCAACATCCCTGGGCAGACCCTTTGTATCCTCCTCACAGCTTGCTTTCCTTTCTATCTTTGCATCATCAGCAAGTTTGTCTGCAGTAGCTTTTGTCCCTTCATCCAAGCTATTAACATAGATTGTAAAACATTGAGGCCCCAGCACTGATCTCAGTGGCTCTCCACTAGTTATCGTTTGCCAGCCTGACAATTACCCATTAATCTGTTTCCTGGTAGCCAATCCTCTATCCATGCCAATATATTACTGCCAAAACCATGAGCACTTATCTTGTGCAGTATTATTTTATGTGATGCTTTAATGAATGCCTTTTGGAAATACAACTACACTACATCTACTGGTTCCCCTTCATCCTCCCTGTTTCTTATATCCTCAAGGCTTGGTGAAACTTTGCTCGGACATTGATTTTTGCTATTTCAAAAGCTTCAGTGATGATCTCCCCTGTCATTTATGGCACCTTGAGAGGTAGAAAGTCTGCAGGACACCAGACTCAGAGGGGTTACTGGCTGGTGTCATTGCAGACTGCATAGTCCCAGTCGAGTCTTAGAAGGCCCATGAGCATATAACATGCCGGCTAACTGTTGCATCAGTGCTAGCTGCCACTCTGGAAGCCACTAGTGTCCTTAAACATCTTCCTGCACCTTTGCGGACATGGAGATTAGCTGCACCGTCACAGTGTCCAATGTGTCGGACACATTATATGCCACATGTGCTGCAGATGAGTGTATTGGATTCCTTCCCCCACTCCATAATCTCAGCCACATGCATGGAAACCATCTTCACTGCCTCCATTTTAGCTCTGTGCTACCAAATGATTTCTTCCTGAGAAGACTTTCTGCTGTGACTCCCCTGGCTCCTGGGCCAAGGACAATCATTGCTTCAGCCTTCATGGAGGAACTGTATGCTCCCTCTCTCCTACTGTGGATGCTCATTGCAGCCTGGCTTGGCCTGGTCTGTTCTAACAAGGCATTCCCTCAGATGTACAGAAACTTGTTTCACCATGTTAAACCCTCAAGTGACTCCTTAAATAACAGCAGCTAATTGCCTGGCCATTGCAATGCTACTTTCTGCCCTCCTTTGTCAATCCCACCTTGTCCCTTCACCTCCTGCATCACCTGATGATCCTCCCGTGCGTATGAGCTACAGAGCGCCCTGCTCGCTCAAGGACTCAGTTTTCCACGTTGATGTTTCTATCCCATACTTCTTTGCCGCTGGTTATACTCTACCCTCTCATTAAGAAAACACGGGGGCTGGAATTCAACAACTCCGAGGTGTTGGGGGTGGGGGGGGAATTGGGGGGGAGGGAGTGTCAAGGTGGATGAGAGAAGATCAGCTGCCTATATGCCCAGCCTGAATTTCCTTTATATAAAGGGAGGGAGATAGTCAGGCGGGCTGCATAACTTGCAGACTATCTGGAACCATCTGATTTATACCCATAAAATAATCATATTCCCACTGAGACAAAGAAATATGACTGGCAAGGATACTTTATAATCATCCTTAAATCTGCACTCTGCTAATCTTATCAGACTTGTGGGTGCCAGCAAACTTTAAACACCTCCCCACAAAAACTAATAAAACCCACTGTATACAAATGCCCCCCCATTGGTTTGGAGTTAACAGGGTATCTTATTGTTGAAGGGTTGATAAAGAAAAGTGGGAGGGTCTGATGTGGAGTGTAAACACCAGTATGGACCACTAAGATAAAAGCAAAATACTGCAGATGCTGGAAATCTGAAACAAAAACAAAAATTGCTGGAAAAACTTGAGCAGGACTGACAGCATCTGCACAGAGGAAGACAGTTAAGGTTTCGAGTCCGTCTGACTCTTTATCCAGTGTGGACCAGGTTGGGTGAGCGGTCACGTTTCTCTGCTGTGAATGTTTCCAGAGATTTCCTGGTAATAAATCAGATAATGACCCCACACGGGCCAGCAGTGACATTTCTACAGGGCACACATAGTAAACAAGGCTTGCGTTCCCTTGGCCAGCTTGGTGAAGTCGGGGGACCTCTCCTTGCACAGAGTGCCAGTCGGGTGGAATCTTGTGAAGCGGGAAATGAGGTGGGCGGGGGCACTTAACCAAGCAGGGGGCAAATTGTCAGCATCTCGACAACGGGATGAACGTTGGTCAATAAGTTGGCAGCTGGGTGAGGGCAGATCGTCCTTCCCAACGGGAACCTATTTTTCAGGCACTGACATGTCACGTATGCTTATTCAGGCAACTCTGCCAGATTAGATTGTACCTCTGGGATTATGTAGGCAAGCAAAAGAGCAACACGGGACCTTCAGGTTCATGACTGGCCAGAGTGGCATTCAGCAGGCGAGATAGTCCTCCTGGAGAATTAGGGCTGAGCTGGATCGGCTTCTCTTGTACAGAAAGCTTTGGTGAACCAGGGGTGAGGCAGCGTTGATGGTTGAGATTGGGTGAGAGGGACAAGGGGCATGGCTGACTGATGGAGGGAGGAAGGGAGGTTGCAGCCCTATGGAAGCTTGGGAGATCGGAGGGAGAAGGCTCGGCTACACAGGGAAGGTCAATGTCGATGGGTGGTAGGTCAAGCATGATAGTGGGGAGGTCAAGGGTTAAAAAGGGAAGGTCAAAGTGAGGATCTGAGAGTCGACGGTAAGAGGTGGCAGGTCAAGGATGATAGAGGGAGGGTGGAGGATGACGCATGGCAGGTCAAGTGTAATGGTGGGGGGGGGGGGGGTGCAGTTCCAGTGTGTCAGGGAGCTGACCGATGGTGACGGGGTGGGGATGGGGGGTTTAAGGTGAATAATGGTTGGCCAAGGATGACTGGGGGGTGGTGGTGTGTGTCGAGTGCCAAGGAAGGCAGGGTAAGGCGATGGACTGATGCCTCAGGCAAGCCTGTGACACCCTCATTGCATCCAGATTCCAGCCAAAATGAGGCCCCTGCAAGATCTCTTGAACTCCTCATGACCTGTTGTTGTGTTAAGAGTCAGCAGATCCAGAGATTACAAACTCCTCACAAGCAGCCAGACTGATGCTGCTGGAAGGCAACACTTATCCGGATGCCATTTAAATATGGCACCCAGACCTTCGACCCATGAGGTAATGGCGGGGCTGGCAACTTCCTGCCTAATGATTGGCCAGGGCCCTCACCTCTTGCATATTTGATTGGCTGGCTGCCATGTGATCTCCGCACTGCTTCTGATTGCAAGCGCCGTGCTATCGAGACTCGACATGCAAGAAGGAGATCCCACCCAGATCCTCTGCTATCTCCCTCCTCGAAGTCCACAATCTGCAGTGTCAGCTTTGGCTCAGTTGATAGCGCCTACTCTCTGAGCCACAAGATTCAATATTCAAGCCCAGCCCCAGGGCTTGAGCACAAAACCCTACGCTGACACGTCAGTGCCAGCGCTGAGGGGGTGCTGCACTGTTGGAGGAGCCATCTTTTAGATGGGATGTGAAACTGAGGCTCTGTCAGCCTTCTCAAGCGGTTGTAAAAGATCCCATGGCACTATTTTGAAGAGGAGCAGGGGAATTCTCACCGGTGTCCCGATCAATATTTACCCCTCAAAGGATTTAACAGAAACAGATCATATGGTCATTAATACATACCTGGTTGTGGGAGCTTGCTGCGCGCAAATTGGTTGCCACAGTTCCTGCATTATAACAGTGACTACACGTAAAGTACTTCATTGACTGTAAAATACTTTGAGATGTAAATGCAAGTCTTTCTTTCTCCATCTCTTTGGGGCTACCTGCCCTTATTACCCAGGCCTTATGACCTTATTACAGATAAGAGAGCCTCTGCCAAAACATCTGGCAGCCCTTCCAGCTGCTGACTTTTCAGATAGTGTCCTGATCACCGGATTCCTTGGGGGCGTGGCTGCTTTCCCTCATGCAGGGTCACAAAATGGCCCCTAAAGTGTTTGCGTTTTCGGTTAATACTGCCGACTATCTTAAACAGGCCCTGCCACAGCTGACCTCAACTGATGCTGCAGACAGGAGCTTCTCAACAGGTAACTGGATAGAGAGAGAGAGAGATCGGGGCAGGAACCCAGGCTGATTTTTCCTTCCCCCACCCCACCCCACCCCACCCCAAGCGGAGGGATGGTGAGACCAGTTGTTGCCAACCCTCCTGTTGTCGGGGGAGGCCAGCACAGGTCGACACTCATCCCTGGGCCCTCTGTGCAGAATGGCTCTCCGATGTACCAATTTTACACATTAAGGCATTTGAAGCAATTGGATTTAATCACAAGTGAGGTATGATTTCGGGAAAAAGAGAATTCAACCCTCAGCGGGCAAATCACGAGGCATTTTTCCTAATGATTTTCCAACATATCGGATTGTCTCTGAGCGGACATTGTCATGTTGCACTACAACAACAACTTGCATTTATATAGAGCCTTTAATGCAGTGTTTCACATGACTATTATTGAGCAAAATTTGACACTGAGCCACATGAAGAGGTATGTAACTGACTAAAAGCTTGGTCAAAGAGGTCGGCTTTAAGGAGCATCTTAAAGGAGGAGGGAGGTGTTGAGAGGCAGAGAGATTTAGGGAGGGAATTCCAAAGCTTAGGGTTCAGGGAGCTGAAGACACGAGCGTCAATGGTGGAACTATTAAAATCGGGGATGGTCAAGAGGCCAGGACTGGAGGAGCTCAGGTATCTGGGAGGGCTATGGGGCTGGCGGAGATCACAGAGATAGGGAGGGCGGGGGTGGGGCAAGCACATGGAGGAGGTTTGAAAACAAGGATGAGAATTTTAAAATCAAGGCATTTCCAGACTAAGATCTAACCCTTCCCCCTCTTTTCGCTCCCTTGCAGGGTCTTACCGACAGAATGTCTGACCTGGAGAACGCAATGGTCACAATTATTGAAACTTTTCACAAATATAGTGGACGAGAGGGAGATAAACTGAAGTTGAAGAAGGTGGAACTGAAGGAGCTCATTAACAACGAGCTCTCCAACTTCATTGGTGTGAGTATAGCCAGGTGCTACTCTCAGAGACAGAGAGAAAATGGCCCTTTCTGCCGGCTCCATGGGCAGTGCTCCCGATCTTAGCAGGGGCACCTCAAGTGGAGGGTGTCCGGACTCGGGAATCTTTTTTTCACGCAGCAAGCAGCCTTCATGTGGACACATTATTTATCGACTTCACACTATGAGCTAGACTGACCATACCACGGCACCCAGCCCCACCCCCACCCCCATCACCCCCTCCCATCCCCACCACACAAAGAGGGATGCGCTGATTTGGTGCTTAGCACAATTAGGTGCCATGAAACGCATTGAACGAGGAGTTTCTTTGTTATTGGTTATTGTCCAGAGCCCAGTGGTACCCAGAACCAAGAGGGCAGCATCTTCCAGTGCTGTCAGGTAGATCACAGGGATGGCCCTGGAAATGACCCCCCCCCCCCCCCACTGATTCATTTCCTCTCTCTTCCCCCCGACTGTGTATTAATGTCTGGTCTAAATTCCTAACTTTCCCATAAGCAAAATGTATTTATTCATTCATAGAACGTGGTGGTCACTGGCCAGGCTGTCATTTATTGCCCATCCCTAATTGCCCTTGAGAAGCTGGTGGTGAGCCGCCTTCTTGAATACAACTGAATGCCTTGCGCGGCCATTTCAGAGGTTAGCTAGGAGTCAACCACATCGCTGTGGGTCTGGAGTCACATGTAGACCAGACCGGGTAAGGATGGAAGATTTCCTTCCCTAAAGGGAATCAGTGAACCAGAGCCTTTTTTTAAACAACAATCCAATAGCTGTATGGCCATCATTACTGATACTAGCTTTTTATTCCAGATTCAATTCTCTAAACTAGAGGAAGTAGAAGTAAAGGGAGTAATTTAAGTATAGGTCTTGGCAGGGCAGCTTGGCCAAGTGGAATGCTCCTCCTGTGTTTCGCGGGAAGTCAGGGACACTTCCAGTTTCCAGGGCGACCATGTGTGCAGGATGTGTCTCCAGCTGCAGCTACTCGCAATCCATGTTTCAGAGCTGGAGCTGCAGCTGGAGTCACTAAGGAGCATCTGCAAGAATGAGATCTTCGTGGATAGCAAGTATAGTGAGGTGGTCACACCTCAGGTAAAGAGTGCACAGGCAGAAAGTGAATGAGTGACCTGCAGACAGAGTAAAAGCACTAGGCAGCTAGTGCAGGAGTCCCCTGGATCTATCTCCCTCTCTAACAGATTTTCTGCTGTGGATACTGCTGGGGAGATGGTTGCTCAGGGAAATGCAGCAAGATCCAAGTCCATGGCACCATGAGTGTCTCAGCGGCACAGAGGGAGGAGAAAAAAAGAGAGGAAGAGCAATAGTGATAGGGGATTCTATCAGAGGGGAACAGATAGACAGTTCTGTGGTCGCAGATGTGATACCAGGGTGGTATGTTACCTCCCTGGTGCCAGGGTCAAGGATGTCACTGAGTGGCTGCAGGACATTCTGAAGGGGGAGCGTGAACAGCCAGTGGTCATGGTCTATGTCGGTACCAGCAACATAGGTAAAAAGAGGGATGAGGTTCTGAAAGCAAAATATAGGGAGCTAGGAAATAAATTAAAAAGCAGGACCTCAAATCTCAGGATTACTCCCAGTGCCACGTGCTAGTGAGATCAGGGATAGGAGAACAGATCAGGTGAATGTGTGTCCAGAGAGATGGTGTAGGAGAGAGGGATTTAGATTCCTGAGGCATTGGGACTGATTCTGGGGAAGATGGGACCTGTACAAGCTGGATCGGGACCAATATCCTGGCAGGGATATTCACTAGTACTGTGGGGAAGGGTTTAAACTAGACTGGGAGGGGGATGGGAACCTGAGTGGGGAGACACAAGAGAGGGAAACAAAGATAGAATAGGAATGAAGGACTGATAAGTAGAAAGCAAAAGTGGAAGACAGAGGAAACAAGGGCCAGCAGCAAATAGGGCCATAGTATAAAAAACAATGTGTAAAAATGTTAAAAAGACAAATCTAAAGACACTGTATCTGATTGTTCGGAGCATTCACAATAGGGAAGATGAATTAACAGTGCAGATAGATGTAAACGGGTATGAGATGATTGTGAGTATGACTGCAGGGTGACCAAGGCTGGGAACTGAATATCCAAGGGTATTTGATATTTAGGGTGGAGAGGCAAAAAGGGAAAGGAGGTGGGGTAGCGTTGTTAGTTGAAGATGAAATCCGTGCAATAGTGAGGGAGGACATTGGTTCAGAAAATCTGGATGTAGAATCAGTCTGGGTGGAGCTGAGGAGCAACAAAGAGAGGGAGATATCAGTGAGAGTTGTCTATAGGTCTCCAAACAGTAGTAATAAGATAGGGGATGGCATTAACCAAGCAATTAGAGATGCATGTAACATGGGTATTACAGTAATCATGGCTGACTTTAATCTACATACAGACTGGGCAGACCAAAGTAAGTAAAAAGGAAAAGATTAGTGAAGACAAATGTAGGTCCCCTTTACAGTCTGAAATGGGAGAATTTATAATGGAAAACAAGGAAATGGCAGGGCAATTAAACAACGACTTTAGTTCTGTCTTGATAGAGGAAGACACAAATAACTTCCCAGAAATACTAGGGAACCAAGGGTCTAGTGAGAAGAAGGAATTGAAGAAAATTAGTATTACTAAAACAATAGTGCTTTTGATAAAGTCCCACATAAAAGGTTAGTGTGTAAAATTAAAGCACATGGGATTGGGGGTAAAATATTAGCATGGACTGAGAATTTGTTGGCAGGCATGAAACAAAGAGTAGGAATAAATGGGTCTTTTTCAGAATGGTGGGCGGTGACTAGTGGGGTACAGTAAGGATCAGTGCTTGGGCCCCAGCTATTCACAATCAATGATTTGGATGAGGAAACCAAATGTAATATTTCCAAGTTTGCTGATGACACAAAACTTGGTGGGAGTTTGAGTGGCAAGGAGGGTGTTAAGAGCCTTCAAGGTGATTTAGACAGATTGAGTGAGTGGGCACATACATGGCAGATGCAGTATAACATGGAGAAGTGTGAAGTTATCCACTTCAGTCAGAAAAACAGAATGGCAGAGTATTATTTAAATGGTGATAGATTGGGGGATGTGGATGTACAAAGGGACCTGGGTGTCCTTGTACACCAGCCACTGAAAGCAAGCGTGCAGGTGCAGCAAGCAGTTAGGAAGGCAAATGGTATATTGGCCTTCATTGTGAGAGGACTTGAGTACAGGAGCAAGGATGTCTTACTGCAGCTGGACAGGGCCTTGGTAAGAGCACACCTGGAGTATTGTGTGCAGTCTAGGTCCCCTGGAAAGGATACACTAGCCATAGAGGGAGTGCAGCGAAGCTTTACCAGACTGACTCCTGGGATAGCAGGATTGTCATATAAGGACAGCCTGGGCCGACTAGGCCTGTATTCACTGGAGTTTAGAAAAATGAGAGGAGCAGGCTCAAGGGGCTGAATGACCTACTCCTGCTCCTATTTTCTATGTTTCTATGTGAATTGATGAATTACATTTCCCAGTTGCTATGGTGGGATTCAAGGTCAGGTCTTTGGATTACCAGTCCAGCATGCTACCATACCCAATAAAAATGAGGGATAGTACCTAAGTGCTGACACTCCTTGACTCCTCGAACTTAGACCGGCAGAGTGGAGGCTTTTGCAGCTGCAGCTACGCCAGATGTTGAGCTGGATTTTACAGGTTAGCGCTCAGGTATGGAGATCATACTCCCTTTAATAACAGAATGAAAAGCATCAAGAGTGCACTGAGCTCTCACTGCTGTACTTTCCCATTGCGCCAAGCCAAGCAGCAGGACAAGTAAGTTATAACATTTGGTCCTTGGCTGTAAGCACAGATCCAGCGAATGTACTAGTGGAGGAATTATCAGTACAGGTACATATGTATCTGCAACCTTTGGAGAGTTGGAATGCAGTGAGTGGGAGGGCAAAACTAAGAGGGAGCAGTTTACACAGGCACTTACCCCATCATCTGCCATAACTAGGAGAAGTTCAGCAAAAATCCCAGAGGAATGGTTTAATTTGCCCTGTTTGTCCTCCACCGAAGCTTACACGGGGTTATCAGGAGAATGTACAGCCTTTAACAGTGACCAGTAACAATGCTCTGCAACAGGTTATGATGGCTGCAGAGTGGGAGGGAGAATAAAAGATTAACACAAGAAGTCATTGTCTGAGAAAAGCAGCCAGAGAACGCTCACCACTGTATGTCAGCCGAATAAAAAATATTTCCTCAGTGACTTGGATCGTGCCCCCCACCCCCCTCCAACTCTCCTTGTTTGTCTCAATGACCTTTGGTTAATTAATGAAAACTTGGTGCCCATCCCAGGATCAAGTAACAAAGGGAGACTGAGAATCTCTCTGGTTGCCATTGTGCATGTGACTGACTGTGAAATGTTCTCTATTCACTGTTTCCACCAAAAATCGGAAACATGTTCCAATAGAAACCATTTAGAATCTTGTTCGGGATACAGCAAGGGAAAACACTTGCAGCAATGTGCTTAAGATATTGCTGTGACTATGGTTCTGGGGGTAGTTTGTAGCTCGTCGGTTGTATTCAGTTGCACATTCAAGCCAGGTGTCAACATTGATATAGAACCTGCAAGTCTCATAGTCACATCACAGATGACTGTTCCTGACTTGGAAATATATCGGCCATTCCTTCACTGTCGCTGGGTCAAAATCCTGGAACTCCCTCCCTAACAGCACTGTGGGTGTACCTACACCACACGGACAAAATCCTGGAACTCCCTCCCTAACAGCACTGTGGGTGTACCTACACCACATGGACTGCAGCGGTTCAAGAAGGCAGCTCCCCACCACCTTCTCAAGGGCAATTAGGGATGGGCAATAAATGCTGGGCCCAGCCAGCGGAGCCCACACCCTGTGAGTAAATGAAGGAAAGCTGAAACACTGGAATAAAAACAGAAAATGCTGGGCAAACTCAGCGGATCAGGCAGCATGTGTGGACAGAAGGACAGAGTTAACGGGCAGAATTTTACGACAGTGGGATTTTACGTTCCCGCTGTTGTCAATGGGATTTACAATGGCCCGCCGCATTTTACTGCCCTGTCCCCGCCAAAACGGCGTCATAAAATTCTGCCCAACATTTCAGGTCGATGCCCCTTCCTCAGAATGGATAATACTGCTTTGTTTTGCCATTTTTACCCCTCACTTCCTTCTTGCTGATGCAGTTCAGTTCCAGCTGCCTTCCAGTCCAACAGACGCTGCTCCTTGTGTAGGACCCTGTCTGAGCTGGCCATTTGTGTATATGGTGTTACAGACAGGAGGGGGATTAAGTTTAAGCAGCCCTGATTTCTCCTCTCGCCACCCGTCCATAAGCAGAAAGGTGTTTTTTGATTTCAATTTTCCCCTTCATAAGTGGTGTCATATTTTCCCCAACCCCTCAGTTTGGGAATGATCCAGTTCTCTATTAATAGCCCCACAGCAAACTCGAGATAAGGTAAAATCAGAGGGTTCATTTATTTTACACATGCTCGAAATGCAGGGGGGTGGGGGTGGGGGGGGGTTGTTGTTATGTAGCCCCTGGCACATTTATACAATAGAAGAGGGATAAGGGAAAGGATGGGCTACAAGGTAAAGACCACAGAGAAGATAAGAATAATCGTTCCACGTGAGTCCAGAGCCCAGATTCCAAGTCCAATGGTGTATTCGTTCAGAGTCAGCAGGTTGAAGATTGATGCTGGATAATTAACTTTTCCAGTGCTGATGACTCCCACGATGAGATAGGCATGTAGAAATGAATTAATCTTGTAGGTGTTGGTACAGGACTTCAGGGGTCCCAGTAGAAGCAGTGTAGATGAGGGCCAGGCATTCATCTGGACCAAGGCCTTGTTCTGAGTTGCTGCTTGGTTGATGGAAAATGGCAGTCTGAGCTCTGCAGCTCCACAAGGCAATATTACAGGTTCCAGCAGCTTGAGGGAGGGGGATCAGGTGACTCACACCGTTCCACTGTGGCTTGGACAGAGGATGCATATTCTTTAGTCTGGATTCTTGAGATTGGTAATGTTTCAACCACTAATAATTTCAACAGAGGTTTCAGGGTCACAGGCTGATAGCCTCCATTGTCTGGGCCTTAGACATGTAGATGGCATTTGTACAATTCCCTTGGGTTTGATCTTTACAGTCACAGGGGCCATCAGCCCCTCTTTGGAGATAATGAGCTGTCAGCTTCTCAGAACATTCCTTTTGTTTGAGTCATGTCCAGTATTTTTAAGATTTTATAACTTAGCCATGCTGATATATATCATAACAATATAGAGCGGGGTCTTAGCCCCCTGACAAAGGGCAATAAGTGTGAGCAGCTCAGTCAACCACAATGCAATAAAGGGGTAATAATAGGGTCCAGAGTTCACATTTATGTAGATGGAGCAGTTATCACTGAAATAACAATGAAGAATAGCGCGGCTAGTTGAATTTCACCATCATAACTCGACAGGAATGAACTCTGTTAGCAGTCTCCGTATCTATCAGCTAAATAAGCACAAGTTAGGATTTGAACATTGAACCTTCCTAGTCATCATCTCTTAGCTACTCATTAAATATGTTCAGGGAGCCATTGACACAGCATGTGATTTCTAAAAATCTGTTTATAAATGTATGAACAACAACACCAACTTGTATTTACGTAGCTTCTTTAAAATAATGATAAATCCCAAGATGCTTCACAGGTATATTATCAAAATATGACACTGAGCCCGTATGAGGAGATGTTAGATCAGGTGACAAAAAGCTTGGTCAAAGAGATAGGTTTTAAGGAGTGTCTTAGAGGAGGAAAGTGAAGGGAAGAGGGGGTAAGAGGTGTAGGGAGGGAATTTCAGAGCTTAGGGTCAAAGTAGTTGGAGGCATGGACATCAATGGTGGAGCAATTAAAATCAGGGATGTTCGAAAGATCAGAGAAGCTCTGATATCTTAAGGGGTTGGGGTGTTGGAGGAGATGACAAGGATACAGATGCACAGGGATACAGGGCTTGGAAAACAAGAATGAAATTTTAAAATTGAGGCATTGCATAACTAGGAGACAACGTAGTTCAGCAGGAGTTGGGTTGATTGATGAATGAGACTTGGTGCAAGTTGGGGTACAGGCAGCAGAGTTTCGATGGTCTCAAGTTTAAGGAGGGTGAATGATGGGAGATCAGCCTGGAGAGCATTGGAATAGTCAAGTCTAGAGGTAAGAAAGGCATAGATGAGGGTTTCAGCAGCAGATGAGCTGAGGCCATAGCAGAGGTGGTCAATGTTAGTGAGATGGAAATAAGTGGTCTTGGAGATGGAGTACATATATGACTGGCATCTCATCTCGATCAATTGCAAAACCATGGCTGTGAGCAGAGTGGTTCAGCCTCCGACAATGGCCAGGAAGAGGAAGGAGCGGCTAGAGAATGGAGTTTCTGGTAGTAATCAAAGTCAATGACTGGGATTTTCACTGAGCCCTGGACTGTCTGATTTTCAGGAGTGCCTTTAAGGGGTATGGGCTTCTTCCTGTCAAAAAACCACATCCATCACTCCAGACCTGGCTGGCTCCATTGTGAATATCGACATGTCCTACTCCTCTGCAATTTTCATGGAGTAACGGCCCTTCAGAGGAGTCGTAGACCCTGGTCTGCATGAGAGGATCTTTTAAGAGACAAATTCAGGATGTCTTCCTCATGCCCCTTTGCCAAACTCTGCACTTCCACCCAACCCCCATGGCCTCTCATGCCCCCATGCCAAGACTTGGTACTTACATGCCCATTGACCCACTACATACTGTGTAGAACTGATGAATCCTATAGTGACAGTAGAATGTGTTTAAAAAAAAACGCTTTAAAAAAGTAATTCATAACTTTCTGCCATGTTAAAATAGCATACATAATGAGGCTTAGTTGAGGGCTCAGACAACCATTAAGCTTGTTGAAACACCTGCCCTACAGGGAAACATTATTTGATTGATAGATCAAGCTGTCTGATCTCTGCTGTCAATTTCACAATGTTTATTCACAAGGATAACTGGTTTGAAGGGTTTCTGGTTTTTGTTAGTAATACTTTCGATAAGTATGATTGGATGATTGACTACTTTTATTGACTTGTAGTGAAATGATTATTTTCAACACGGTAGAAAGTTATGAATAAATTACTTAATTTTTTTTACACTATAGGTTTCATTGGTTCCATACAATGTATAATGGGTCAATGAGCATTGAAGTGCCATAATTTGTCATGAGGGGCCCTGGGGAGTGAGTGGAAGGTCAGGGCTTGGCATAAGGCACATGAGGGGCTATAGGGCAGAGCTTGGCATAGGGGTCACGAGGTGGCATGGATGGGGCATGGGGATTGTTTGGAGGGTGAGGGGATGTGAGGGGCCTTTGTGTTTTTATTTTAACTAGGACCAGGTCGCCCTGCACTGAGGTAGGCCTTTCAAACAGCCCCCGCTCCTCAGCACCCAGCAGCCCTTGTGGCTACCTCCCACCTCTTTCCCGGGTTGACAAGCCCGACCCCAGCCTGTACCCACTGCTCCCCCCACCTCCACCCTCTCTCATCCAAGGGTGGGATGAGGTTTCTGATATGAACCAAAAAATATATATTTGGGCAGAATTTTTATAACCTATACGTTTCGGTGAGGAGTCCGGTGGGTGGACATTGTTTTCTGCATTTTAAAATCTTTATTTGATGGTTTTAAGACCTTCTGCTCGCTGAGGCATCTCTCTGTCTTCAGGGAGCTTTCATTGCGTGCCCCACCCCCCCACCCCAGCACCTGCGCTGACTTCAGTGCTCACCCTCCCCCACCCCCACACCCACCCCGCTGAGCCCTTCAGCGTGCCTTTCACGCCGGCTGCCTGTTAATTGGCCAGCCAGCGGGAAATGGGGGTCAGAGGTCGATCGCAGGCGGTGGGCCGATCCCCGGCCGCTCCTGGGCTTGCCCATCGTGCCCGCCCGATAACCCAGAAATCCTGCCCTGTGAGTGACTGACTCGGCGTACGAAATGTAGAGGCAGCATCCCAGGACTGGGACCTCTCTTTTTGATTAAGGGCTGGGATTGTAATTATTATCATTGGGATCCTGGGCATTAACACTGCCAGCTAAGACTTGTCAGTCCATCCCGTGTGTGCTCTACCCAAAGGCAGGCCCTTAGCTCACCACCCGCTGATGCTTCATCCTGAGCCTTCTCCTTTGGTAGTTTTTGGTTAGAGGTACTTTGCCAATTACCTTCCACTCTCAGGGACAGGGCCCAAGCCTGCCTCAGCCAGAACAGGAACCACACTCTGAACTGAACCCCACACTAGCCATCTAGCCAACTCAACTAAGCAGCCTTCAATAGGGTCATCAGCAACTGAAAGTAAACCCACTTCTAAATTGAAAATGTATCTATAATTTGTTAACAGTATTGACACTTCCTGCAAGTGTCATAGTTACTTCGAGCAACTTTTACCCCATCACACTTCATTTATGCTCTGGCTTGGCATAGTCAATGCCTTCAGCTACCCACTAATTATACCAGAAAAAAACAGATGACCAGGAATAAAATGAGGGCATTCTGTCCATCAGGTGTCCATTATTCTGTCTACGTATATGTTTTTAATCCCCTCTTCTCTGAGGTTCTACTCATAGAGCTATAGCTCAATAGTCAATCCTCTCAAGCCATGCCTACTTTCCATGGGTGACATGTGGCCATTATATCTTCAGGGTTCCAAACCCCATTCCATCAGCATGTAACACCCATACAGCAACAGTCATTGGATAGGGATCGGGGATGAGCACCCTGGTTGATTTGTTTCCCCCCTTTCATATCCTAGAAATGATGAATAGTTATCAAAGCACATGGAAACTCGGGCTTCATAAATAGAGATGTTGAGTAAAAACAAAAATCAGGGAGGTTATGTTGAACCTTTATAAAGCTCTTTTTATTTATTCATTCATGGGATGTGGGCTTCGCTGGCTGGGCCCAGCATTTATTGCTCGTCCCTAATTGCCCTTGAGAAGGTGGTGGTGAACTGCCTTCTTGAACCGCTGCAGTCTATGTGGTGTAGGTACACCCACAGTGCTGTTAGGGAGGGAGTTCCAGGATTTTGACCCAGCGACAGTGAAGGAACAGAGATATATTTCCAAGTCAGGATGATGAGTGACTTGGAGGGGAACTTCCAGGTGGTGGTGTTCCCATGTGTCTGCTGCTCTTATCCTTCTAGATTGTGGTGGTCGTGGGTTTGGAAAGTGCTGTCGAAGGAGCCTTGGTGAATTCCTGCAGTGCATCTTGTAGATGGTACACACTGCTGCCACTGTGTGTCGGTGGTGGAGGGAGTGAATGTTTGTGGATGGGGTGCCAATCAAGTGGGCTGCTTTGTCCTGGATGGTGTCAAGCATCTTAAGTGTTGTGGGAGCTGCACTCATCCAGGCAAGTGGAGAGTATTCCATCCCACTCCTGACTTGTGCTTTGTAGACAGTGGACAAGATTTGGAGAGTAAGGAGGTGAGTAACTCACCACAGGATTCCCGGCCTCTGACCTGCTCTTGAAGCCACTGTATTTATATGGCTAGTCCAATTCAATTTCTGGTCAATGGTAACCTACCAGGGCATTGATAGTGGGGGATTCAGTGATGGTAACGCCATTGAACATCAAGGGGCAATGGTTAGACTCTCTCTCATTCGAGATGGTTGTTCCCTGACACTTATGTTGGTGCGAATATTACTTGCCACTTGTCAGCCCAAGCCTGGATATTGTCCAGGTCTTGCAGCATTTGGACATGGACTGCTTCTGGTTAGGCCACAACCAGAATATTGTGCCCAGTTCTGGTCACCACACTTTAGAAAGGATGTGAAGGTCCTTCTGAGGGTGCAGGGGAGATTTACCAGAATGGTTCCAGGGATGAGGGGGTTTTAGCTACAAGGTGAGGCTGGAGAAGCTGGGGTTGTTCTCCTTGGAGTGAAAGGATCTTGAGGGAAGATCTGATAGAGGTGTACAAGATTGTGACAGGTTTGGATAAGGCAGACAAAGAGAAACAGTTCCCTTTGGCTGATGGTACAAAGACGGGGGCGGGGACACAGATTTAAGGTTTTGGGAAAGAGTTGCGGGGGGTTGAGGGGGAATTGGGTAAGAACTTTTTTTATGCAGCATGTTATACTGCCCTGGATCTCACTGCCCATGAGGGTGGTGGAAACAGAGATGACCAATGATTCCAAAAGGAATTGAATGGGAGGCTGAGGGAAATAAACTTGCAGGGGTAAGGGGATAGAGCGAGGAATGGAACTGACTGGAATACTCCATGGGAAGCTGGTATGGACTCAATGGGCCAAATGGCCTCCTTCATTGTAGTTATGATTCTGTGATGCTAATGATAGTCCTTAAATTGATGTCCCACTGGTGACAAAACAACAGGGGTCTGACCTCTTCTGTTTCAGTACCTGGAAGTACTGTGCAATATGCATTGGAGTGAGTTAAGGGCCATAATGGCCCAAGGGTTCAGGTAGTGATCACAAAGTTCCCATGAAACCTACAATGCCATTTAAACTCACTCAGTTGTGTTAAAAGCCTCTAGTGTACTCAGCCCAGCCTTTAAGTGCAATGATTGTGTTTTTGAGGACTATTTCAACAGTATGGGTTCTGATACCTGTTCTGCCTGAGATAGACTTGGGACTTGCCTTCTAAATCTTCCCCTGAGAGTGGAAGGCATTAGTAAATCACCACCGCCAAGAAAAAATAGTTCAGGAGGAAGCACCAGAATCACACAGTGCAGAAGAGGCCCTTCGGCCCATCGAGTCTGCACCCGACACGTGAGAAACACCTGACCTACCTACCTAATCCCATTGACCAGCACTTGGCCCATAGCCTTGAATGTTATGACGTGCCAAGTGCTCATCCAGGTACTTTTTAAAGGATGTGAGGCAACCCGCCTCCACCACCCTCCCAGGCAGCACATTCCAGACCATCACCACCCTCTGGGTAAAAAAGTTTTTCCACACATTCCCCCTAAACCTCTTGCCCCTCACCTTGAGGTTATGTCCCCTTGTGACTGACCCTTCAACTAAGGGGAACAGCTGCTCCCTATCCACCCTGTCCATGCCCCTCACAATCTTGTACACCTCGATCAGGTCACCCCTCAGTCTTCTGTGCTCCAATGAAAACAATCCAAGTCTACCCAACCTCTCTTCATAACTTAAATGTTTCATCCCAGCCAACATCCTGGTGAATCTCCTCTGCACCCCCTCCAGTGCAATCACATCCTTCCTATAATGTGGCGACCAGAACTGTACACAGTACTCCAGCTGTGGCCTCACCAAGGTTCTATACAACTCCAACATGACCTCCCTATTTTGTAATCTATGCCTCGACTGATAAAGGCAAGTGTCCCATACACCTGTTTCACCACCCCACTAACATGCCCCTCCGCCTTCAGAGATCTATGGACACACACGCCAAGGTCCCTTCGTTCCTCAGAACTTCCTAGTGCCATGCCATTCATTGAATACTTCCTTGTCAAATTACTCCTTCCAAAGTGTATCACCTCACACTTTTCAGGGTTAAATTCCATCTGCCACTTATCTGCCCATTTGACCATCCCGTCTATATCTTCCTGTAGCCCAAGACACTCAACCTCACTGTTAACCACCCGGCCAATCTTTGTGTCATTCACTTCAGGTATTTTAATTGGTTAATGATGCTGACCATTCCAGCAGATGAACCTCTGTTCTGATACCAAGGAAAGTGCTTTCAAATGGCTAAATAAATTTGTAGCTGCCCAGGGATTAAATAAATTACATCCGACATTGAACTCTGCTTGCTGATTTTACTCACATGCCTTGACATAATTGTCCTTGAGTTTGGCAGATAGCAGAATAAACACTTCACTGAACCATGGCCTCGGCTTTAATTGTCAACCAAACTTATTAAACAATGGAAGAATAATTAGCCAGCAGTGGGGACATGTGGCAGATTTTTACTGCAGATTTTAAGATTATCTCACGCAAGGAGGAAATAACAAATGCTCACACTGAATTGTACTTTATGTTCTTTCTTTCTCATTGTCTGTGCAATTCTTTTGGTCTGAGCAACTCTCTCTGCATCTTCAGACAACTTCCCCAGAGCGGGGCCAGAGTGCCTTCTTGCCAAGTCTACAGGATGTCTGCATTTGTATGGATTAGCTTGACTCTTCTTTCAAACAACTGGCTCAAGCAAAATGGCAGATTTTGAAACGTTTACATTAAAAGTCAAGGAATATTTTTGCAAGTGAATTTTTTTTTTTAGAAAAGCTGCTTATGTGTCATGAATAGAATTGGAGAAATAAATGTCACATTGGAGTCATTAAATATTACAGGTCTGTTGCTCAAGTTTTACTTATCCATCCTTGGGATGTGGTGGGGGTGGGGGGGGGGTGGGGGGAGGGGGTCAGTGGCAAGGCCAGCATTGATTGTCCATCCCTAATGCCCTTGAACTGAATGACTGGCGAGGCCATTTCAGAGAGCTCTACGTTGCTGTGGGTCTGGAGTCACAACCAGGCCTGACCAGGTAAAGACAGATTTCCTTCCCTAAAAAGACATTAGTGAACCAGATGGGTTTTTTTTTAAAATAACAATGGCTGTCGTCACTGAGAGTGGCTTCATATTCCAGATTTTATTAATTGAATTTAAATTCCACCAGCTGCCATGGTGGGATTTGAACCCAAGTCCCCAGAGCATTACCAAAACAAAAATAAAAATATCTGAAAAATCTCAGCAGGTCTGACAGCGTCTGCAGAGGGAGAAACACAGTTAACGTTTCGAGTCCGTCTGACTCTTCAACAGAACTCTTCTGTTGAAGAGTCAGACGGACTCGAAATGTCAACTGTATCCCTCTCTGCAGATGCTGTCAAACCTGCTGAGATTTGTTTTTGTTTTGGATTTCCAGCATCCGCAGTTTTATTGCTTTTACCCCCAGGGCATTAGCCTGGGCCTCTGGATTACACGTCCGGTGTCATTACCACTACACGCCCACCTCTCCCCAAATGCTGAGCTGCTTGACTTTAGCCTGTAAGCTAAGTGTGTGCAGGATGATCTGTGTTATATCCGTCTGCCTTGCATTTTGAAGTTTGTGCTTTGTTTTTCACACAAAAAAAAACCCTTCAGGACATCAAAGACCAAGAAACCCTAGACAAGCTGATGGAAAGCCTGGACACCGACGGTGACGCAGAGTGTGATTTTCAGGAGTTTGTCGCTTTCATTGCCATGGCAACTGTGGCTTGTCACGAGTTCTTTGTCCAGGAAGACGAGTAAGCAGGTCACACAGCGGCTCAATGTAAGCTATCAGTCCCTTCGTCTCTTCCACTTTTAGTGGCTTGTGAGAAGCCAGAGTTAGTCTGATTAATTTATACATAGAGTTGTCAAGAAGAATCATTCATGAGCATCATCTACCAAATACATCAAGCCTCAGTCTGATCACAGGCCCAGACAAATTCAGGTATCCATGAGCCAGCCAATGACGTTTGTTTTCAGATTGAAAAGCAGCACTTTTATTGAGGTATATACTGCTCTAGTTGGAGATGGCTTTTGGAGGTGGATTTAAGGAACAGAGTTGGGACAGCATTGAGGGGTCTTCCTGTTGCTTCTAACACATGCTGTATGTGACACAAGAACCACAGGGAATTGGAGGAGGAGTAGACCATATGACCCCATCGACCTGATCCACTATTCAATATGGTCAGGACTAATCTTGGCTTCAATTCAAATTTTCCACCTGCTCCCCATACCTGCCTATCCCAGCCTTAAATGTACTCAATGATGACACTTCCTCTCAGGCAGAGAATTCCAAAGATTCACCATCCTCTGTGTGAAGAAATCTTTGCTCAGCTCAGTTTGAAATGATCGGCCCCTTGTCCTGGGTCTGTGCCCCCATGTTTTAAATCCCTCAGCCAGGGGGAACAACATCTCACTATCTACCCTGTCAAGCCCCTTCATACTCTTGTATGTTTCAGCGAGATATCCTCTCATTCGTCCAAACTCCAGAGAAGTTGCTTGGCCTCTCATCATAGGACAATTCTCATCCCAGGGACCAATTTTCGTTGAATCGCCTCCAATGTAATTGTATCCTTCCTTAAATGTGGAGACTAAAACCGTACACAGTATTCCAGATGTGGTCTAACCAAAGCCCTGTACGATTGTATCAAGGCCTCTTCATTTCTGTACTCTAATTCCTTTGCAATAAAAGGCCAACATGCCATTTGCTTTTCTGATTGATAGCTGTAGCTGGAGTAGTCCAAAGGAAGCTTTATTCTACATCTAGTCCCTGGTCTAAGTGAGGCTGGGCTGCTTGTTGAATATATGGAGCTTGATTTGGTATCTAACCTTGTGCTGTATCAGATCCATAAGTATTTCAGGACATTGGATGAAAGCAAACTTGAAGTTATAGAGTGCCTTCTCAAATCTCAAAGCCATCTCAAAATACTTCGCATAAATTGCAATTATTATCATCTGTAAGCCCATCTGCCATCTTGTGCTTGCCAAAGTTATTAAAAACATTAATAATCTGAATGACCAATTTAATTAATCTGCTCCTGTTAGCGTTGACTGGAAATATAACGCTGGCCAATACAACTCTCTGCTCCTCTTCAAATAGTATCACACGTTCTTACCGTGCACCTAAGCATCACCACTGAATTATGTTGCTGCATTCAGCATTGAAACAGTTCTTCAATACTGCACAGGGATATATCAGCCTAGATTAGACACTGAAGCTTTTGACTGCGATTTGAATGCAGAGGCAAGAATGACCTCACCGGAACGCCTTAAAATGTGATGAGCAAAATTTTCAATTCTCAACATTTGAATCTTCTACCCCATACACAATATTAACCAAAAGATGGATAGTTATATAATACAACCATTAGTCTACATCTGTCTGCTTATTGTCTCTACTTGTTTGCAAGTGTTGAAAATTAAAATAAAGACTTAAGCGGAATGGCTTCAATGTTCAATGAAAATCAACGACTCCTCAGTAATCAAAACCCCTTCTGAATGGTTGTGGGGTGCTTGGAATTTATGATACCAAGTACATAACATTCTGCTTATGTTATAAGCACAGATCCTATTGTTCAAGATTTGGTTTTTAACATTTGCCAGTCTCTCCTCTAATGTATTTCTGGTTGTTTTTTTTTATAGTTAAGGGAGTTGGAAATAATTGGGGAATGATTTAAAATGGCAGACAAAGGCACTGAGCTCTGGATGAGATTGTTCAGTCAGCTCTCTGCTGCGTCACTGACCTGGTCAGCTTAACATGCTGCCAAGCTGGTGCCAATTTAGGCCCGATTGTGGTCTGGAGCCATGTAGACAATCTTGAACTCTGTACTTAGGCCTCACACAGCTGGCAGAGACAGGAGACTGTTTAATCCCAACCTCCTGCACAATATCCATACCTAGATCCCAGAGGTGAAACAGTTCTGATGAAAAGGTCACCGACCTGAAACGTTAACCCTGTTTCTCCCTCCGCAGATGCTGCCCGACCTGCTGAATTTTTCCAGTGTTTTCTGTTTTTATTTCAGGTTTCCTGTATCTGCAGTAAGCTTCCACCTCTGGGAAAGGAAGGATAAGGGTGGCAGCCAACAGCTGAGCATGAACCTGCTCAGTGATTGGTTTATCCAAGCTTTCTCTCACAGGGACTTGTTCTTATGGTTATGTGTTTGAGTCCTTCTTGTCATAGTCTCGAGGGGGGAGGATATTTCCTTGTCGGACGGGCTCGACGGGACTTTTGGGAAGCAGGCCGCGATGGGGGCTGGACCGTGATTTCAGGCTGATGGGTCGATTAAGGCCAGCGCAGACTGAAACGTGAGCTGCAGTGCTGAGCGCTGCCTGGGTAGGGGAGGAGGAGGGTGAGTGCAAACTTCACACGTGGGTGCAGGTTTGCACAGGAATATCTCCCTGAGGCACAGAGCTGCCTCAGGGAGGTGGACATTTCTCAAAATAAAAAAAAAAATAAAGATGATAAAAAGAGGTTATAAAACATGTCCCCTCATGTGACTCTGCCACATGAGCAGGGACATGGTATTAAGTACATTTTAGAATTTTGATTTTATCTTTATTTGCTGTTGGAACCCTCATCCCGCCCGTGGATGAGGTTTCCTAAAGTGCAAAGGCCACTTGGCCTTTTTGCCCACCTGCCAACTGTAAGGTTCTCTCAGTTAAATTTTTAATGGCCTTAATAGGCTTTTAATTGTCGGTGGGCGCGCTGCCAACTCCGGCACGCGCCCGCTGACAGAAATATTGCGCGAGCGCGCGATGATGTCAGGATGGTCACCCACCCAGCTAAAGATTCTCCCCTAGGTGTGGGACTTGGTTCTTGGACAGACTGTAGACGTACTCTGGTATCTGCCTAACACTAGTTTATTCGTGCTACATCCAAACAGGTTACAGAGTAGGCATGTGGTTCCTTGGCATGATTCCAATCTCTGTCAAGAGCCTAACACATGACCGACTAGTGTCGGTGCTACAGGATCATCTCTGTCATACATGAGTATATCCCACCTGTTAACCCTTTATACTACACCTCTCTCCTGAGTCTGCTATCCTACTTTTTAACAACAACATGAAACTACGTTAAATTTCTGCAAGTCCCTTTTTACAACTGCAGATTCTAGCCAACTCCAGCTCTTCCCCTCCCCAAGCCACCGTTCCAGCGGATTCAATCTCCTTCAGCATTCTCAGCCCGTAGTGAAGACGTCTTGCGGACATGAGGGATTTCTTCCCCATCTGGTAAGGCATCGTCATCATTAACGGAACAAGATAACACTTCCCAGAAAAACTGACAGCAGAGTGTGGCTTTCAGGATGACTGAACAGCAAAAACAACAAAGACTTTGCAATGAAGGACTGACCTAAAAGAGAACGCTGAAAAGAATGAAACTTTGGACCCTCAGGGACGCAGGGCACTCAGGGGGACGTGCTGCTCTCTTGGAAGACTCTGGGGAGAAGCTTCGGAACAGGAACCATCTTCAACTCCAGGAAGGGCTGGTCACAGCTGTATCCTCAACTGCTGTATCGGAGACTGAAAAGGCATTGAAGATCTGAGATTTCAGTGAACTTGGGGGAACAAAAAAAAAAACCAGATTCCTGTAAGGCTGTTCAGGAAAAGGAGAAGAGACGACTTCCCAATGATTTTCTGGGAGGGCAGTGGGAAGAGAGTCACAGTTCTCTCTGTAAGAGGCTGCTGCACTCTGGGCAATGGGAAGAATTGTTGAGGAGGAGATGGGGACAAAACAGCCTCATCGTCTGTAATGAGAGGGATTTCCTGTAGACAGTCAACTCAGAGGCAAGATTGCTGTACAGGGTTCAGCAGCTTCAGAAGTGCTGAGGATTCTGCCACAGCCTCTGTGCTGACTGTCAGCTCTGGAGAGAAGAAAACCTTCAGCTGGGACTGAAGAATGGGTGCCCACTGTTCATCCTGGGGAGGTCGCAGCTCTTTAGCAGTGTGATCCTCTATGGATTCTGGCAAAAACATTCTCTCTGTGGATGACTCTTCATGAACAACAGAAGGTAAAGTGGGCAACGCATCGGTAAATTCAGTGGAACTAAGGCCTGAACGCTGCTCAGCCACAAAACACAACTGATTCTTCTAAAAAACACAACGGAAACATCATAAGGTACATGCATCAACAGGAAAGGATAAATCATCCTCTGGGGCCTCAATCTCCAGGAGTTCACTCAGTGCTGCAAGGGATTCTTCCTCACCGCTTTCTAGGAAGACCAGATTCGGGTCCAGCAGGTCTTCATGGGCATGGTCACCGTCTGCTGAAGTGCCCACTGTATCCGTTATCTCTGGCCTTGCTTCACAAAGAACTGAGAGATTCATACACCAAACTCCACCTGGGTTCTGGAGTCATAGAGGTTTACAGCACAGAAAAAGGTCCTTCAGCCCATCGAGTCTGCGCCAGTCAAACAAGTACCTAGCTATCCTTATCCTATTTTCCAGCACTAGGCCCACAGCCTTGTATGCCATGGCATTGCAAGTGCACATCCAAATACTTCTTGAATGTTATGAGGGTTTCTGCCTCTACCACCCTTTCAGGCAGTGAGTTCCAGATTTCCACCACCCTCTGGGTGAAAAAATTCTTCCTCACATCCCCTCTAAACCTCCTGCCCCTCACTTTAAATCTATGCCCCCTGGTCTAGAGGATGGTGTCACTGTGAAATAAGGAACTTATTGCTGAGTGTATAAACTTCTGAAGTCTGAATTTCCCACTGCTCCTAATAAAAAGGTTGAAGCCTGTTGCATGAAAGACTGAGTCATTCAAATGATGAACATCATCTGGTTTTAAGATTCCTAGAAGTATGTCAACATGGCCACTCAATAAGGACGTACGTTGATTGTGAAGAACGTAGAGAGAATGAACGATGTCACCCCTTGTAGCTAAGAGGAGCAACAACCCGGTCTTTGACTGGAAGGTCCATGCTGCCTGGATTTTAACTTGAAAACTGATGGATAAAGGATCATCGGCTGAAGCTAGTCATCGCTAATATGTTAACAGCCACTCCAGTGTCAATGTTAAAAGAAGTATTGAAGCCTTGAACTTGGACTGTAACTGACCAGTGGTCTGGATTAAGGCTATCTACTTCCCCTTGGAATTCTGTAGAGTCATCATCCTCTGGACCTTCCATTTCTTAGTGGGAATGCCCACTATAAACGCTCACTGGTCCGTGATGGTCAAAAAGGCTGGATTTGCAGAAGTGTTTGAAATGCCCAGTCTTGCTGCACTGGGGATGTTCAGAGCCCCCTGCTGGGCAGTCTTGGTCTTTCAAACATGAGTTTTGACATCACAACGCAAGCATCTCAAAACGGCCGGCGGCGTCGAGTTTTCCGTCCTTTCAGTTTGTTTGGAGGGTTTTTGTATGGGTGGGGCTATTGCCTGAGGGGCCACCCCAATCTGCGGAGTCATGTGAAGCCTCTGAGTCACCACAAATTATAGCCCAGTTTGACATTCGCAGTTCAGGTCTCTTTGCATACTGAACCGCCTGCTCTATAATGGGGTCATATGGTGGATTAAAAAAGGTATCAAAGGCTTTAAGAATGGAGCCAAAATCCATGGTGGACTGACGCCTTGGAGAACTTCATCTTCTACTTATGTCGTAATTTGTCCCTCTCGCTTGGTTTGATCCTTTATTGTTGCAGGTTGCTCCATTTAGTACTTTTCATTAGCGTTTTGTCTGTTGGTTGTTACTTCCCAAGGGTACTCCATGTCTTATCTTCTCATTCCAGGCTGGTCCTCTTTGGGTTTTCCCTCCAGTTCTGTATTAGCAAGGGTAGGAGCTGCTCAGTAGGTACAGACAGTGTTACCTCTCTCCAGTGTGCCTTGTTCTTGTGCCAAAATTTCTTCGAACTGCTTTCAAAGGTTTCTTCACTCTGCAGTTCCTGCTATAACGCTGATGTGTTTTTTATACATCGATGTCTCTGCTGCTGCCACCATGTTCTGAGATTGGTCCGTCTGTTTTGGGCTCTAGGTGTGGTACTTGGTTCCTAGACAGACTGTAGACATACTCTGGTACCTGCTTAACACTTGTTTATTAGTACTACGTCTAAACAGGTTACAGAGAAGGCATGCTGCTCTTAGACATGATTCTGACCGCTCATGAATCTAACGCATGACATACTAGTGTCAGTGATACATCATCATCTGGCATAGACTAGCATATTCCATCTGTTTACCCTTTATCCTACTTATTCACTGTAACCCAGGCTTGAAACCTATAGCATAAGGGTCTGGCACATATAGGGTTAATGTGTGGGACTAAGTATAGTATGATCCACACTGTGATATAAGGCGGCACATGACCCAGACCCAGGGTCAGTGTGGTGTTGAGCAGACATGTGTCTAGACCCAAGCATGGAGACAGCTCCTAGCCTGTACCCTTTATTGTATATACATAAATAGTTCTAGTAGTTAACAAAGACTTACAGTTAACCTACAGAAGATGATGGAGACTTCTGTAACACATACCGTTCAGTAACCAACACCCTCTCAACAAAATCAATCAGGCTTGAGAAGCCAGGAAAGTTCATTAACAAAGGTGTGTAGTATAGCCAGCCATGTACTCGCCAATACTGCGTCAGGTAGCACTGTATACAACTTATTCATTAACTGAATGAGCCAGACAGCTGGCAGAGAAAGTGAGCTTGTCTAGTGGGCAATCCACAGTAATTTTAGTCAATTTGCTTTCAATACGGTCTCTCAAACTCTTCAGCCCAAAAAGAAAATGCCTCAGAGCTGAGACCAACCAAAAAGATGCAAACTCCCTCCCAGATCACAAGATCACATCAGATCGACCCCATTGTCAAGTACCTAGGGTTTGATGTGTACCCAAGCTGAGGGCACCAATCCCTGGCCTGTCTAGCTATGTCTATTGATGTCCATTTTGCTGTTGTGTTCTTGCTGTGATTTGTGCAGCAAAGCACTCTTAAAGCTTACTTACTGTGCTTAAAGAGCAAAACCCAGAGCTAAACAGTTACAGCAAAAATATTTTACCGGCCAGAGCTACAGTGCACTACAGGCGAAAGGAAAATAACCTTCACATTGTGGTACAATAAGGTAACCTAACTTAATCACTCCCTTACCATTATGGTCCAGGTTGAATTTTGCTATTGGATTCTTGACGTAAATTCCTTGGGGTTGATTCTACATGTCTTTGACAATGACAGCCTCAGAATATGAGTGTGTGGCCTGACCAGTCAGCTCACAGCGGTGATGTGGCAGGGTTTCATTGTAAGCGAGGCTGTGTGCCAGCTGCCCATAGTGTCAGCCTGTTTCAGATGAGTGTGTCCCCTTTAAGTATGGAAATGGAGGCCCTGAAATGCAAGTAGAGCGGACCAGCCATCAAGTGCCAGTACAGAACTGGAGGGAAAACCCAAAGAGGACCAGCCTGGGATGAGAAGGCTGGACACGGGGCAGTCTTGGGAAGTAACAACTAACAGACAAAACACTGAGGAAAAATAATAAAAGGATCAGAGAGAGAGAGAGAGAGAGAGAGAGAAACAGAGAATAAGACCTGGGTAGAAGAGGGCAACAGTAAGATGTGCCTCAAAGACTTTTGGCAAAAGTTATTCTAAAGTTGCACAGATCTTTGGTGTGGACACCTTCCTGCTCAAAAGGGCGCTGCACATGTTGGGGAAGCTGAGGAGATGAACCTCACACTTGGAAAGAAAAGACTTGACTACAACCCCTCAGATGAATGACAAATTGCTTCCTGATCTCGCTTGTGCCCTTCCCTCAAAGAACTGTTAACGGGAGTTTGATTTATGGATGAAGATGTGCACTCAGGCGGGACTCACTGACTGATTATTGGAACCGTCTTTGATGCATATTTAATTAAAGTTAGATCTTTGCGATGAGGTAGGTTTCTTATGTTTGTTGTTTTAGCCGTTTCGTGTATGTGGGACAGCATTCTTCACCAGTGTCTGTCTCTGAGGGGCTCTATTGAAACGTCTGCCGAGGGTGACTTTGCCTCATGTCAGAGCCACATGACTACGGTGAGCCAGATGTGATGTCGGAACGGTTACATTTCACAACCCAAAGCATTAACAAACGAACAATGTGCCCGAAACTTATTTCCACATGGATAAGAATGTAGTGAATTGTGAAGTAAATTAGCCCTGGTTTCATGGGAAGAAAGCTACATGGGGAGAGTTTTTAAAAGATCAGGCAGAATCGATACTGTAGGCAACAGCAGTTTATTGAGCAGGGACTGTGAGTAACAAGCCGCAAGACCTGAGTATTAAATGGACAAGATTCTTGCAAGATTCAGAAAGGATACTTCCTCTCCCAACAGAACAGTGAAGTCCCAGATTAACACTGAGTCATTTAAAACCTTTGGATGAAAAAAAAACTGTGAACAGCTGGATTCAGAGTTAAAAGGGGAAGGAGGTGGTGGAATGCAATTACTCTGGGCACCTGAGGATAAATGTCATGCTAAGAAAGTTAACAGGTCAAAGGCCTGTAATGTATGGTGGAAGGTCTGATAGATATTTCACCGAGGGCAGGAATGGGGGGGTATTGTGCAGAATGTAGAGACCGAAGGGAACGGGTTGCCCCGGTTGGTAGCACCTTTATCTCCAAGTTAAAAGATCTGTCGATTTAAACCTCCCGAGCTTGAGAACTCCACTTGGCCAAGTCGGTTGGTGCCTCGGTCCCCAGCAGCAGCCAATAGTGTGGTGTCCCTCGAGAATCCTGCAATTGTTGAAGCAAGTAAAGGGGCGGAGATGGTCAGCCTTGGGGTCTTGAACTTCATATCTTTAAATAAAGAAAGGCTGAAGAGGACCCAGCGGGCCAAAGTGTCTATCTGTATATCTACAGTAAACTCACTCATTTGAACTACAGAGCAGCAAAATCCTTATGTTCCCAGAAAAAAGTCCCAAAGGAGATCTTGTTTCGTTTTGGTGTTTAAAATTATTTGAGTTTATTTACCTACTTTTCTTTCACAGGGAACTGGAAGCTTAAATGCATAGCAGGGCACTGCTGACACTGCAGAAGTAATGAGCAGCTCCAGGCAGGCATGCCGCTTGCAAACTAACCTTCGCCTCCGTTTACTTGTGAAGAAGCCCATTATCTTGCCTAACGCACAGGGTTTCAACCACACACACTGATGGAGCAGCACTAATTCCGAAAGCGATGTAACTCGCTCCAGGGTGACAAAGGTTGTGGAATGCCTAGATTTGTTTAACCAAGTAAAGGATTAACAATGCCTCTTAGCGTAGATGAAAAGCTGGATCAGTGAATGGTTAAACGTGCTTGTAATGGATCCATAAATAAAGTTAGTCACATTGGACAACCGCACACAGTTTTGGCCTGGCTGTTTTAATTCCAGCTCTTTTCTAAGATGCACATTCCCGCTGAGTTTGGGTTCTCTAAGCATTGGCTGACTTCCAGTATGAAGTGTCAAGGTGGCTAATTTTTCAGCGCCCAGTCTGGTAATTCTTACCCACACACGCTTCCCAGCTGTGGCCACTGAATAGTTGGGAGTGGGATCCCTGGCAGTCTCCCGTTTCCTGGACCCTGGATTAAGCTGCCTCTCCCAACAAACAAATTACACTTATACAATACCTCAAACATAGTAAAAGGTCCCTTGCCTCAGCTGAGAGCACATGGCCATGGCAGATAGCTGTTAGAACCTGGAAATGTTCCTCAGCATTGATCGCATGGGTTGTTGATTCCAGTGGGAAAGCCAGCGCTTGGTTGTGCTGAGAGAGAGGCTGAGGCCTAGGATTGGGAGGGTGCTCGGGGGCCTTATGCTGGGGTCAGAGGCCTGGTCATCACAGGGGCCTGTGGGCAAGCACCTAGATCCAGGAGGTCGGAATGAAGGCCTCCTTCCGCTCCTGAATCCACCAAGTCCCCTTCCCAATGAAGCTGTCCGCTTCCCTGACACCCGGGAAAACTAGTCAACAACCGTTACAGTTTAAAACCCGAACAGTTGCCTGGCCCATAGCATCATTATCATATTTAAATTCCCAAACCACCTCCTTGGATCAGGCTGATCAGCCGATCGTCTTTCAGCTTTGGTTAAAGCCGCGAAACGGTCAAGTTGGAGGTGGTGGTGTGTCGGGAAACAGACTTTTCTGACTTTAAATCCCACCCAACCCAAACCCAACCTTTTTTTTTAAAAAAAGTACAATTCCACCCCCCCCAAGCTGTGGAATCAGGTCCCTCTCTATGGATGATGAAGCCTAGGAGCATCACTAAGTCAGAAAGAGGAGCAAGCCAAGGATGGATATATAGATGGAACCTCAGATGACAGACCAGGTGGGATGGGAAGGGAGAAACCATTGTTCGAGATGCTCTGGCTATAATTTGAAAGCTAACAGTGGAACCAAGTCAGGCCAGTCTGAGGGACTGAAATCCACTTGCCATTCTAACTTGGAAATATATCACCGTTCCTTCACTGTCTCTGGGTCAAAATCCTGGAACTCCCTCCCTAACAGCACTGTGCGTGTACTTACACCACATGGACTGCAGCGGCTCAAGAAGGCAGCTCACCACCACCTTCTCAAGGGGCAATTAGGGATGGGCAATAAATGCTGGGCCCAGCCAGCGAAGCCCACATCCCATAAATGAATTTAAAAAAAGAAAATGGGTGGGGAAGAACTGGAGGAGGATCCCAACAATTGCAGCTAATTTGAAAGGCAACAAGATGGTTAAAGAGGAAAAGGATTAAGTTGCAATGGGCATCTGAAGTGAGATAATCGATAATGTGCCCATGCCTATAGCTTTTGTAACATATACACATAGTCAAGAATCATTATCAATATCCATAATCTATTAAGGGTTTCCATGTTTCAGTCATGGGACTAACTGCCAAAAAAAAAACCTGAAAGACAAACAGTAAACATTTCCCTAGATTAAGCACTTAATTCAGCAAACATGTGGTTCAAAAATATGTGTTATCAGACAAGCAGCTCTTTCTCCAGTTACTTTACAGACCCAAAAAGACCCAACATAAATTAGCATTCAGCTGCTCATGCCAACTCACTGTTATTTCAACAGTCTTGTTATGATTGGGCTACCAAGCACAAAACACACAGCTAATCACGGGGACTGATGCTCAATGAAACCCCTTTATGGAAATAGACGGAAAAGGTTACGGATGCACTGAAGATTCCCGGAGCTCCTCACCTGTGAGGTAGTCAAATACAACCTGTCGCCGCCCTATTGTTGAAACCAGTTTTTTGCAAAGTTCTGGCTGAAAGATGCATCGTTTGCGTGACACCGTTACAATACCTCATCAGGAGTGAATGGAAAAACATCCACCGAGCAGGATCAATAGAGTACCCAGGACAAGAGAAGAGATCAGCAGCCAAAGGCACAGCCAACTCCCAGTTATTATATCCGAGCCCTTCAGGGTGACTATTAAGATAAAGTTGGGAGGCATCCTTGACCCAGCAGGTGCAAAGGAAACCTATTCTAATAAACCTGGTCACTGAGCAACATTGATCACAAGTTGTCAATTGTGTCGTTGTTGTGAGGATCTTTAGACACTTGCTACGCTTGTCTTTGCAAAACACACAATGGTAATGTTCCTTCGACAAAATGTTAAGACTACAACTCCGTTTTATTCCATTGTGCTCGCTGAAGACTGCATCCAATTCTATATTCCTTCCCTTCTCCCACAAGCATCCCATTCATTTGTCATTTGCCACTGCTGCAGGATGAAGGTAATAGGTTGCCAAGAGGGCATGTCAAAGGTGACGATGTGGCTTCCATGCCCAACCAACAAATCTTGGCAAAGTTGAGAATACGAAAAACAACATTCAACCAATAAAACAACCCTACAGAAACCCTCAAATACAGTTAATGCAGTGAGACATGACATTAACATGACTTCACCAAAGCTGCATTCTATATTCCATTAACTGTAAATGGCAGGAAAGGATATTACAGCATTTGAAAGGGAATTTCATGGTGCAATATTTATTCTGGGATCTTGGACCATGCTTCCCAAAGAATTTTTGATGCCTTACACTTTTCCATGCGTTTTCCAGTACTTTGAACTGTACTGCACCCTTTTCCAACATTTCGACTCTCTTGCCGCACTCTTTTCTGTATGAGTTTCTGATGCTAGGCCCTGCTAATCCCACCCAAATTGTGGATCTGTTCCACTTTCCGTATGTGTGTGTGTGTGTGTGTGTGTGTGTGTTTTCCCTCGAGTAATGCCCTCTGACTATAACTGGTCAAGTTAAGAAAGCCAATCCAATCCAAAATGGAATAAAAACAGAAAATGCTGGAAAAACTCAGGTGGTCTGGCAGCATCTGTGGAGAGAGAAACAGAGTCAATGTTATGAGTCCGTATGACTCTTCTTCAGAGCACTGAACATAGGGACTGGAAACATTAACTGGGTTTCTCTCTCCACAGAGGCTGCCAGACAGGCTGAGTTTCTCTGTTTTTATTTCAGGTTTCCAGCAGCTGCGGTGTTTTGCTTTTACCAATCCACAATGGATTGAGGTAAAACAATGAAATACAGGACAAAATGTCCAACATGGTGTTAAAAGAAAGTGTCATTGAATAAACTATATTCTGCAACAATCAGATTAATCTGTGGTTTGACTATGATTTGAATAAAATGGCCCAGCAGAGTTTGAATATAGTGCTATTAATATGTCACAGAAGTCAAAATCCAAAATGTGACTTTCATCCTTAACTCTTTTATTTTTCAATACTAAGTCTTTCCAATACCAATACTCTTTGAATCCTCTTGATAATTGCATGACCTGATATTTTTAATAAAAATATATTAATTTCCTGTCCTTTGCTTCTTTTAAGATGCTCTTAACCATTAAATATAACACTCTCCAAAATGTATTTATGAAAGCTGTAGCTTAGCAATAAGAATTGTCATGAGGTGAACATTTCGATCTCTGGGAAACAATGCATTTAGACATATTTCTATTTGTAATGCATATCTTAGCTTCAATAACTTTGGTATTTTATTCAATTTTTCATCAAAATAGATAACCTAGTATAATATAAATGAAGGATTAGCAGTAGTGTCTGCAGATTTGGACAGTGTCGTGAAAAGACTGTCTCTCATCTCATTGACCTGACCTAACATACTTGCTCAATTTTAGACGACTGAGAAAGTAGATAACGTAACTACGAAACAAACTACCTCAGGCAACGGTCCTGGACCTTGATGAGAAAACGTGTCCCCTTTGTGTGAGCAGGGGCAGCAGAGATCCCTGGGCAATGTCCACAACAGCCCTTATTCAAATCACTGCTAATGCACACCATCAGCGTGCACAAATCTCACCATTCACCTTCCGGGAACAGGTGCTAATGGGACGACTTCCGTGGGTGGAGTGGAGAGCGTGGAGTTTTGGATGGGAAATCCGCAGGTCTGGAATTTCCCAGTTTTAACGGAGTGTGACTTTACCCTTGGCTTGTTCCCTGTCTGGAGAGCAGCTGGGTGATTTCTATCCGAGCAGGGAACGTTCCGTACCACGCTTTCGCCATTGGTAGGGAGACTGCAGCTGCTACTGGGAGCATGGGGTGGAGTGGGGCAGGAATTCCCCACCTTTCAACAATTGAAGGAACCCAATTTCCAGTGTTCAGCATCACGACAGCGGATTACAACCTAAATTACTTACGGGCATTTGCACTTTTAAAAGGAAAGGCGTGTTTTTTTAAAAAAGACAGACAAGCTGGGAATGTAAAGTAACCATTTACTGGAAAGCTCCTCTGTGGATTATACTTGACTAACTAGTCCAGAAAGATCATGGGATGTCTCACTTAAATTGGTGTCAAGGCCTGCTTCAGACAGAGGCACTTGAAAGGAAGGGATGAAATGCAAAGGACTGAACTTTAATCTCCTGCAGTTGTGGAGACAGAACACTGATTGCCACATCTCAGTAAAACATCCAAATCATTTCCTGTTGAGTTATATCTCAGAATGTGGAAATAATCCGAGTTGAAAGAAAATGGACTGTGGGCGAAAGATGTTTGTTTTTTTCCCTTCCAGGAATACACAAGGTAAGGGGTTAAAAATCTAGCTGCAGACCTGACCTGTGTCTTCTAGTTCTGGTGCACTAGTGAGAGTCACAGCAGAAGATGATAGACTAGGCACCCCTTTGCCACTTGTAGGCAAAGGCTCTTTCTTCTTTCTCTGTCCCTCTCCAGGGACACCCGGCCATGAGCATAGCCACAGAAAAGGGGCGATCTCAGCCACCCATTGCCTGGACCTGTTGATGGCCAACTTGGCCAGGCCCAGGAAAAGGAGATTTCCCCCTCCCTCCCAGCTGCCCCCCTCCCCTCTGCAGCAGGAGGCTAAAGATCAGGAGCGTGGACCTGAAGTGCAAGCAGGACTCGAGGAACGGCCCCTTCGGAGGCTTCAGAAAGGGGCTCCGACCTCAACAGTCTCGCTTTATGCTCTCCTGAGTGCAACATGAAACAAATGGACAAGCTAACACAATCAGTTAAAGTGATAACCCCTTAAAGGGCACTGTAATGAAAGACAAAACTATTAAAGGGAATTTAGCGAATTAAATTAAGAGTAAAGTGTCAGTCCCAGGGCCGATGATGCACTGCAATCCTCCATAGTGCCCACTGGTCACGGGTGGAGTCTCTCTTTATAATCTTTTGAGTACTGGTGGAAACATAAACTAATTAACCAAGAAAGAAAAGCCAATTAAACCAATCGACACCCTTTAAAGGGGCACTGTGACTAAAAGAGAATTTAAAGGAGCCGTACACAATTAAATGGGAATGTGATTCGGGGCTGATAAGGCTCTCCAGCCCCCTTGGTGCCCACTAGTCGTGAAAGGGCTGACGGGTGCCAGTGGACATTGCGCGCTCCCTTCCCAAGGACTCCCGGCCACGAACGTAGCTCCAGAAGTGGGTGGGGGTCAGTCAGGCCGGATGTCCCCCTCGACTGCCCGCTGCCTGGGCCTGTTCATGGCCAGCTCGGCCAGGCCCAGGAGCAGCTTACATAGAGGTCCTCCTCCCTGCCCACCATCCTCCTCCTCCTCTCTCTGCACTGGGAGGCCAAAGATCAGGAGCGTTGAGCCTGAAGTGCAACCGGGACTTGAGGAGCGGCCCCTTCAGAGGCTTTACAAAGGGGCTCCAACCTCAGCAGTCTCGCTTAATGCTCTTTTGAGCACGCCTGGGACCGAATCAACAGGTCACATTAAACCAACAGATCAAATCAAATTAAAGTGACAGTCCCTTAAAGGGGAACCGTAAGGAAGGAGAATTTTTTTTTCCCAAACAGGAAACTTAATTAAATCCAATAAAAATTTCGGGGGGGCCGAGGAAGTTCTCCACCCCCACCCCTCTCCCCCCTCCCCACCCCGCCCCCCCCCCCCCCCCCCCCCCACCCCCCACCATGGTGTCCACCGGCCGTGGGAGGCCTCAAGTGCGCCAGTGTTGTCTTGAGGTAAAACAAGAAAACAAATGAAAGCGACAGCCGCCTTAAAGGGGTCAGTCTCTCTTTATACTCTTTCTTTTGAGGTAAAACTATTTCTTTTAAAAATTGAAAAATTAACCAATTGAAAAGAAACTATTTGCTAGCTCCCTGAGAGGTGCAGTGAAGAAGTGTTAAAAGGGACCCGCCAAATTAAATTAAGGCACCATTTTGGGGGCTGAGGGAGCTCTCCAGCCCCCATGGTGCCCACTGGCTGTAGGAGGCCTCGAGTGCATCAGTGGGTGTTTTGCTTTATACTCTTTAAAGGGGATAAATGAACAAATGAACAAATTAAAGGGGCAGCCTCTTAAAGGGGGACTGTGACAAAAAAGACAAAATCACAGAGGAAACCTTCAACAGTCAAATTAAAATGTGATTATCGGGATCAATGAAGTGCCCAAGCCCCCTTGAGGGGTGTCTCGCTTTATATGTGCTCTAGGTGCTTAATTAAACAATGCCCTTCACTTGAGCGCCTTAACAATTTAACTAACAAAACCATTAACAAGGCTCGCTAGAAACTGGGTACAGGCCGGTCCCAACTCACGCCATACAGGACCTGTAATACCAGGATATTTTCAATCCGATAGGTTTTGATTAATGATATAGCATACATTAAAAGGCGTGTTAAGAAGCTCTATTTCTCCACCCTGATTCGCAAGCCCCAAGCAGTTAGGAATCCTTTTGCAGAGTCTTCACTCAATCCCCCTGCTGCTGCCACAGATCGCACCTTTGGGTTAAAGAGAGGCTTCATCAAAACGCAGTCATAAATGGGCCTTGATCGTCTCCGCTGTTCACCAGTCCACTGAATACAGGTGGCTTGTCACTCAAACAGCCCAGGAACAAAAGGCACGGCTTAAATACAAAATCAGAGCTGTGCCCGTGTTTTTAATTTATTTGTCATTCAAACCTCCGCTGAGGTTGACTCCACGCCAGAGTAATGGACGTCCAGTGCCAGCTAAGGAAAGGAATGTTTTTTTTAAAAAAAATTCTGTTACTCATAGCCAGCGCCATTAGCGTGCATTCCCAGGTCAGCTACAGGATGGGTGAGAAGCAGAGTGAAGCTTCAGATCTCTACTCCCCCCACCCCCCTGGCAACACCCTGTCTGTTTTGATCCCGACGTCAAAATGAACTCAGTGTGGCAATAGTGTCACGTACCCAGTTCTCACATTTGTCGCTCCGAGGTGATTTTGTAAGCTCTGTGCCACACTGGGAGCAGTGAAGGCTACCTGCAATGGAGAAGAGTTAAGGGCATCCCATTCATTTGCGTTGGGTTCAATCCTGGGTCCCAGAGGTGAAAGTGCATTACGCTAAGTATCACGCCACCTGATCCCATCTTAATGAAGCAAGGATGCAGTATATTTTCCAGGCTTTTGTACACAAAACGAATACAAATTATGCAATGGAGCAGCTGTGCCCCAGGATTAGAATTCTCTTGCCTGAGTCACCTCAGCAGGTCCACACCGTTTGAAATGATAATGCCAAGTTACATTTGAAAAGGAAATCAAATAGAGGGGGTAATCCCCAATTGTTGAGGATTGGTGCTGGGGTAAATGGGTAGAGTTGCCCGGGTTTGCCCTTTCAAATTAGGCTGTTAATCTTTGCCCTTTTCCAACACAGACCCGAACCCACGACTGTGAGGTTAACTGGAATAGCCCTCCCGGTTTAACTGCTGTCCAAGCCAGTCCTAAACCCAGCTGCTACCACACAAAGGCTCTCCGTTCCGAGGCTGTGGGGATTGCGGAATATGGGGAACAGCTGGGAAAGCGGAAAACTGAGGCCCAGTTTCAGCCGTGAATGGGGGAGGGGGCTCTATGGTCCAGCCCTGCTCCTATTCCCTCTGCTCCGTGTTCCCGCGCTCCTGCACTGGAAAAGGCAGACAAGACGCCGGGATATCCCAGACAGGTCGCTGCAAAAATATCCAATACTATCCGTTTCCAAAGGGTGGGCAGCTGAGTGGAAGCCTCCTGAAAGGTGACAGTAGAGAGCCAGGCAGTGAACAACCTCACCTTCCGGAAAATGGGAGCAAGGAGTCTCTATTGAGTGAAACGCAAATGGAGAGAGGGAGAGGCAGGGACTCCAGGTTTAACAGATCAGTCCAGGTAATAGGATAACAATTGTTTGAAACCAACTTTAAGAAACAACTGAAAATGTCACGACTGATTTTACTTAAGCTAAAATTAAATAACTTGAGATAAACTGATGGAAATAGGGACACTATTCTTCCGCTACACAAGATTCTGGCGCAGCTCGGTTTGACATACCATACCCAGCTTTAGCTCCTATATGGCAAAGAACATGGAGATGGTAATGAAGAAGGTGACAAAACTGTTACCCAGTCCGGGGGCTCTGAATGGTCAGTGTCATGACAAGATAAATGGCATTCCCTTAGTGGCGCTGTGTGTGTTTGTGTCTGTGTGTGTCTGTAATTTTTTCAGTGTATGTGTGTGTATATATGGGTGTATATATATGTCTGTGTGTGTGTGTGTGTGTGTGTGCATGTATATATATATATAAGTCTGTGTGTGTGTGTGTGTATATATGCATGTGTCTGTGTGTGTTTGTGTCTGTGAGTGTGTGTGTGTCTGTGTATGTGTGTGTGAGTATGCATGTGTGTGTCTATGTATTTGTGTGTCTATGTGTGAGAGTGTGTGTATGTCTGTGTATGAGTGTGTGTGTGTGTGTGCGTGTGTGTGTGTGCATGTGTGTGTGTCTCTGTGTGTGTCTATGTGTGTGTGCGTGTGTGTGTCTGTGTGTGAATGGGTGTCTCTGTGTGTATGTCTGTGTGTATGTGTGTGTGAATGGGTGTGCGTGTGTGTGCATGTGTTTATGCATTTGTGTGGGGATACATATGTGTGCACACATGTTGTATGTGTGCATGTATGTGTGTGCCTGTGTGTGTCCTTGAGTGTGTGTGTGTGTGTGTGTGTGTGTGTAGCTCCCTTTTAATTTGTGTGACATTCAATTTAAAAATAACCCAACAGACAAACTTTAGACTTAAAAAAGACAAAGGTCAGTTTATTACTAAACTACTGCCAAGAGTTATTCAAGTAAAAGTAATAAAGTTATTAACTAAAATACAGATACAAATATTAAAATGCAGTTAAAGGAAAAAAAGATACTTGAAGATGAGATTTCAAATCTGTGAGATATTGTTGCAGGCTTGCACTCCTTCTCTCCAAAATGAAGGGATTGAAACTTGAAGTTTGGTTTAGCAGCTGCGATGGCTTTTGGAGTAGAATAGTCAGATTTTTCCTTTGTAGGTGGACTCGATTGGTAGATTAGATGCTGGGAGAAAGCATAGGCTTCTTTCCTTACTGGAGACTGCAGGTACTGGCTCTGGGACACTGCCTGTTATTTTCTCCACAGCCCAGGGAGGGTTTTCTCGATGCCTCACTCTGTAACTCCCGATAGCAGTGACGCCCCAGCTCTCACATGGGGCTCATGGCTGCTTCAGCTGACAGCTGCATGCTGTGGTTGTCTCTCTCACTGCCACACAAAATGGCTCCTTCCAGCCTCCTCTATGCAGTCCAAAATCACAAAATGGCTGCTGGTCCAAACTGTTGAATTGTGCTGCCGTGTTAGGTATTGGGTTAGCCCCGGTCCAGGGGCATAGGCCCATCCATTGCACTTTAGCCGAGCTAATTAACCTTTCAAACCTCTCTGCCGTTAACTCGAATGGCTCCCACTCTACTAGGTTTGGTGAGATAGGAGAGACCTATTCACACGTCCAGGGAAGCCATTGTCAACGAGTTTCCATTTATCCTTGTGGAAATGTGCACAGAATTTCAAACGTCTTCACATGCCTGGGTATGTCTACTTGCGATCCACTTGGAGCCTTCTAGAAGCTTGACAAGCATTGCAGTTGTAAAAGTTCAGGTGACTTCTGGCAGCCATTTTTAAGGCTTCAAGCTGTCCGTTTAAAAGAAAGGTTAGCTTTTTTGCTAAACCTATAATATCACAGCTACACGTTCATGGCAATCAGGATTAGGTCAAGAGTTGCGAACAGTTTCATTCAAAGTGCATGGTTTTAGAGGGAATACTAATGAGGAAGTGATGGGATTCAGTCCAGTTAGACAAGTTTCTTCTGATAGATATCAAAGAGTCAGGTTACATGTTTGGAATTCTTTTTGGATTCTTTTTCAGAGTCACCTCCCTCTGGAACAGATTACTGAAAAATGCGCTTAGTATGAATTCTCCACAGTCCATCAAAAAGCAGTTGAACAAGTTGTTGAAAGAGGAGGCTATTTCCATTCACAGAGATATCAAACTGGGACCCGAACAATTTTGTGTGGCACCGCAGTCCCTCCTGGAGCTTTGCTTAATTTTCTTAAGAAGTCAGAGAGGAATTGCCCAATGCTTCCCCTCAGTTATTTTTTGCCTCACCCAGGAGACTGTCTGACTTGGGACATGTGGGTTTCAAATGGCAAGGTGGGTTTAATGAATCAGGTGGTCTTTTCCAACCTTTGCTTACGCATGGTTGTGTGTCCTGGCTGGTCAAGACACCAATTAAATGCTTCTCAAGAGACTAATTTTGTCATCAGTGAGACGAATAACTCCAGGAACAGAGGAAGCTGAGAGGAGACTTGGTCGAGGTGTTTAAAAGCATTGAAAGGTTTCAATGGGGTAAATTAAGAGAAAGGTTTTCTGTTGGCTGAAGGGTCGATAGGCAGAGGGCACTTAAGGCGACATAAGGTAAAGCAACAAGTGGTTAGGGTCTGGAATGCAGTGTTTGGCAGGATGGTAGAAACAGATTCAACAGCTGCCTTCGAAAGAGAATTAGATAAATACTTGAAGGAGCCAAAAAAAATGCAGGGATATGGGGAAGGTTTGGGAGAGTGGGGTTAACTGGATTGCTCTTCGTAAGGGCAAACACGGACTTGATGGGCGGAGCGGCCTCCTTCTGCACTGCCCCACTCTATGACTGGAATTTCCCAGCCCCCTCACGGTGGGCTTCCCTGCAGTGGGAGGGGAAGATCCCACCGGCGTGAGGGGCTATGACTCTAGCTCAGGTCTCACAGAGAATGTTCAACATCAAACCATTGGCAAAGTTACTATTGATTAAAGTCCCACTCCAAGTGGTTTTATTGCCACCTTGAAATGTAACTTTTTTTCCATTTGGAATTTCCACTTTAGCCATATTCATCAACAAAAATAATTACATTTATTAATCACACAGAATCACAATGCAGAAGAGGCCCTTCGGCCCATCAAGTCTGCACCGACAGGGGAGGTGTCAGTGAGGTAATGAAATCAGGACCTTGCCCAATGTCTTTCCTGTGGCTAAATGTTAAGGAACAGCCATAAATCCAAGGTTCAAATCTTGGTCTCCATTGAGTAACAGTATAAGTGTGACGATTGTCCTCTGATGTAGCATTGCATCTTCAATACTCTGCTGGAGTTCCACCCTCGAGAAGGTATGCATGTCCTGGAGTGGGGCTTGAACCCACAGCCTCTGACACCGCAGAGCCAGCAATTGAATCAAGCTGGCAACCAAAGAGGCAACAATTGAAATCGAGGGATTGCGATGGAATGGGATAGGGCGGAACAGGAAGAGGTGTTGTGGGGCAGGAAGGGACAGAACAGAATGGAACGGGATGGAATGAAACGGGGCGGAAAATAATGGGATAGATTGGGGTGGGACGTGTTGGTAGAGGGTGGGTTGGGTTGGAATGGAATGGAAGGAGATGAGGTGGGATGAGTTGGGATGGGATTGGATGGGATTGGGCAGCTGCTGAGAGGAATTTATGCAGACACCAAAGTCCAGTACAAGATCACTCACACTCCCAGCTCTCTATTATTTTTCATTATATAGATTGAGAAATGGGTTTTATTTTGCACATGACATGCTACTTTGCTAATTCCCTGGAAACGTTTACATTTTGCTGTGGCTGGGTTCATGTCGATAGAGTTTTACCCATTTACTATTGTATGATTGCTTTCTGTTGTAGGGTTCACCTTGCTGATGATTATCCTTCCTCTGGTGCCCAGTTTTCCACAATGGGATGGGAAAGAGAATCTTATAAGAAAGTAGCGTTTATTCAACAGTTAACTAGGAAGGGGACAGCCATGTGACTGAATTAATTGAGACCACTAGCTGTGTCCATTGAAATGAAATTTTGGACTCCATGTTTGAGTTTGTTTTGAATTTCCACTAATGGATCTGGTTTGAATCCAGCCCAGACTGACTGGACACTCTGCTGATTGCATTAGGGTTCGGGTTAGGTTAGGATGGGGAATGATCTCGGGCAGGCTTAGCCCAGCTCCTAGTTGCTAGGACCACAGCACACATTTGTCTTGGAAAGAAAGGTAAAATAGTGTTGTGCTTACAGTACCCAACTAACAACCCAGGTCACATGAATTGAAAACCCACCACAGCAACAAACTGAATTTGATAATTCTTGTAACGCTCACTTGGTGGTATAGAACTTGAGGATTGCTGAAAAAAGAGACATACTGTTGAAGCTTTCCATCTTGCACTCATCAGGACAGACGGCAGCCAATCAGCACCCTTTTCTCATGCAGTATAAATTGTTGTTCCCTTTGAAATTTGGTATTCTTGCATCTATCCTGTGAGTGTAAGATGAAAAGTTCTTTCAGCGATACAACTAGTAATGGACGGGCTGGCACTAGAAATAAGTAATAGTGAAAGGATCTGAAATGTCAGTTAAAAAAACAACAACTGGATCACTATATTATCCTGCCACCCCCATCCAAATCTGGCCTCTCTGAGTGACTGAAATCCCATGTTACTCTTAATACTGTTAATGGGTAACCTCCTCTCTCCTTTGGTTGACAGCAACATGTTTCGAGTAAGCCTGAGACACTCAGCGGTGGGGTAAACAGAATGGACTTTATTGATAACACTGTGATCAGAATTATACACGGAGAGGGCAACTTTTCTGTTTCTGTATCTTTCTCAAAACGCAGTGAAAGCCAGGCTCCTAGCCCACGTCAAAGGAACAATGTCATAAATAAAACCTCGAGACCATCAGTTCCCAAATCTTTTAAATCAGTTGCAGTTGTTTACTCCTGAGCTGAAACCCTCAAACAAAAGACTTCCTGACCTAACTATTCTTAACCTCTTTCAGAACAGGTCATATCAACCATCCCCTTTCTGTAATACAGTTAATGGATCCCTCCGCCTTATGCTTATTAACATAGCCCCATAATTACTCATGGCTGGCATCATTACTGCTGCTTATTTCTCTATAGAAACTTTTTCTCCTATCCTGTTTATCTTGCGAAGACTGTTGCTTCAAGATACGAGGAGGTTACATTATTAACCCTTAACTCCTCAGGATGTCCACTGAGTGTGGGCTTTGTGTGGATAAGTGTGCAAAGCTTTCAACAAATGATAACAAGGTGGGGAAGAGAGGTTGCCCTGGAAGGTGAAGATTTTATAGCAGTGCTGGGGGAATTTGGCAGAGACTGGAGCAAACAAAGGGTGGGGGAGAAGCAGAATGTGCAGAATGGTCCCTTTGCTAGGGGAAAGAAATTCTGACCTTGAGGAGTGCAATGTCTTTCCGAAAGGGATCAAGCTCAATAGAAAGAGGAAGCATTAGGTAGGAAAGGTAGAGCAAATTTGTAAGATGTGAATAGTTTGACTGAGTGGTGAACCAAATTCTGGTGAAATTTGCAGACAAGTTAACATAATAGATGTACCACAGTTGGAGGTCCAAATAAATTAATCCAAGGTTCCAATTGCATCTACACATGACTTTCAGCTACTTAATTTTATAGAGTAAAATGGTTATAGAATCACTTCCATTGCCTCACTTCCTGGGACTGAGTATGAAAATTGATGTATATGCCTGGTCCGATTGTTGCATCATTATTAAGGACCCTTTGATAAATCATAGATTGAAATAGCACAGAAGGAGGCCAGTTAGCCCACCCTGTCTCTGCCAGGATAATTAGGGACCGGTTTCTACAGCATCACAGGCCTGAACAGCCCACAGGAGTCTCCCTGGATGTTACACAAGCTTGTGTTGACGCTTAATCCTTGGCCACTTCTCACTTGGAGCGATATCTGACTGCTGGCAGCCCATTTTGTGCCTGAGAAATAGGCAGTGGGTGGTCGGAATTGGGTGCGGAGGAGTTTCGGCTGCTCATCTCTGCCCAAAAGACTCGCCTAAAGTGACTTTTGGTTGGGCTTGCGAGTGAGTGTGCAGCATGGCACATCTACCTGCTTCAACATGCCAAAGGGTGGGGGGAGGGGAGAGGGGACAGGGGGGGAGGGGGGGGGGGAGGGGAGGGGGTGGGAGGGGAGGGGGCAGAAGGGGGTGATCCCAAGCCCATTTCAGGTGGATTCTGCACATTCCACCCATTTTCACCTGGCCTAACCATTAAATGGACCATTAAAGGGGCCATTAAAGGGGCCATTAAAGGGACCATTAAAGGGGCCATTAAAGGGAGTGCTTGGGATTGGAGCCAACAATTTCTCGAGGCGAAATTTCACAAGGGCCACTCCTCCTGTTTCAGCCAAAGCACCGTGGCTGCTGTCGATCCTCCGAGATCGCCTCTTCCACCAACACCCCCCCAAAAAAGACCCCTAGCCATCACCGCCACCCACCCACTCACCACCATTGATCTGCTGAGTGGCTCAGCATGTGATTCGGCTAAATTCCTCCCCTCACACAGCCAATGGGCTCAAAATGGGACACCAGCAACTCAGCGCTGACATTCACACGAAGGCCAGGAACTGATACTTGTTTCAGGTTTGCACTGTGCCAACTTGGTACCTGTTGTCTGGGGCAAGTCCAAAACCATCTGCCAAGAGTCCCAGAAAGGATCCCTGTGGCCTGTGCTTTCTTCAGTCATCAGCCTCCAGTACAATGTTCTGTTCTGAGACCAAGCTTTTTGTACTGTTACACGACCCTACATTTACAACCCAAACCCTGTTAGCGATATTCTTTTTTTCCTAATGATTTTTGTGGTTTGCTCATTCGATGTTCCAGTTATTGCCTGGTCGGACATTTCAACTGCTGCCACTTTGACTCTGTTCCCAGCCCCTGGTTGAAGCTGTTTCCCACGTAAACATTTAGCTGAGCTGATCAAATGATAAACCTGTTCACAACTGGGGCTGCAGCAACCCACCATGTTCATCCCATGGCTCTTCTATGAAAGTCAAAGGCCCACTGTAATAATCCACAGAGTGAGATTTGCACCGGAGAGGGTGCAGGGGAGATTCACCTGGATGTTGCCTGGGCTGGAGCGTTTCAGCTATGAAGAGAGACTGGATAAGGTAGGACTGTTTTCCTTAGAGCAGAGAAGGCTGAGGTATACAAAATTACGAGGGGCATTGATAGGGTGGATAGGAAGAAACTTTTCCCCTTAGCGGAGGTGTCAATAACCAGGGGGCTCAGATTTAATGTAAGGGGCAGGGGGTTTAGAGGGGATTTGAGGAAAATTTTTTCCACCCAGAGGGTGGTTGGAATCTGGAACTCACAGCCTGAGGGGGTGGTAGAAGCAGGAACCCTCACAACATTTAAGAAGTATTTAGATGAGCACTTGAAACACCGTAGTGTACAGGGCTACAGGCCAAGTGCTGGAAAATGGGCTTAGAATAGATAGGGGCTTGATGGCCGGCACGGACACGATGGGCCGAAGGGCCTGATTCTGTGCTGTGTAACTCCATGATTCTAGATCGGGGGAACCTGCTCTGCATTGTTTATCTAGTTAAAAGATAAGCTTGTTTCTCCTGTGTTTCCCACCCTCTCTTAAAGACAATGGGCTGACTTTTTCTGTTGGACCCATGAACTCAATATTGGGCTGTTTGCCCGGACTCGAAACCGGACGTGGGGTGGCTGGGCAAATATTGCCTCTTTTCCTGCACCCGCCCCTCCTTCCCTCCCCCCGCAACCCCCTCCCCCACCTCATGTGTGAGCCTACACAATAAGGGGGAGTTTGAACCACCAGCCCCTGCACCCCCCCCCACCACCTCCAAAGCATCCACTTTCAGGCCTACAGAGATGAGTCAAGGCCAGGCCACCAACCCTCTTCCCAGAGGCAGGTCCCACCTTAAAATATCCCAGGAAGGCTGTGAGCCTCGAATCGGACCTGCTTCGGGTTTAACTCCCCACGGTTTTCCAAGCTCCGGGAATCCATGAGCTGAGGGGATGCTAGGATGTCTGGATGGAACAGGTAAATCTACTTCCAGCACTGCTTGTGGGCCAAGAGGAGCAGGAGTGCTTCCCTAAGCATTCCCCTCTCCCCCTACCCTCCCCAGACTACCCTGTAGACCACTCCGGCAATTTGATCCCCCAATAGAATCCTCGGCAACATTCACCACAGCCCGGATTTCCAAAGGAGGACATCAGATATAGTCAGGAGTGGGAATCCTGGATGATTTGCCCGCTCCCTGGCCTGGATGCACTTGAGGCAAAACATTATCCCCCCCCCCTTCCAGAACCCCAACCGAGAACATCGACTAAACTCGAAACCTTTCGGGAGAATCTTAGCACCGTCTGAAAATGGTGGGTTTACTCTCCAAGCTGGTTACTAGGTTTTGTTTTTTTCAGAATACTCTGAACGCTACTTGGAAATAAAAAGCTATCATGTGGTCTCCGTTTTCCCAGTCAAAAGCCAGCCAGTCTGAGTCTAGACATTCCTGGGATTCCCAGCTCGGAAACAGTTACATCTTTTGGGTTCTCTCTGCTCAACTATCTTGGCATACTTAGTTGTCCTGGATCCAGGTGACACACTTCAATGTGACTAGTAGCAGGTTAAATTTTAGAGTCCTTGGTAGCAACAAAAAGGCAGCAACAATAGGGGACATACAATGTCCGAGAGCGTGTTGTCAAGACTGGGACAAGACTGGGAAGGTTTGGATGTCATTGGGCTAAGAAAATAACTGAGGGTCAGGTCCTTTTCTGCTTCCCTATTCCACTGGTGTCTGCCATACACACACCGCTGCAACCTTATGGAAGGCAGCCAATCAACCATCCTTAATTAAGGATGATGGGTGGAACCTTGGGAGGCCCAATGAGAGGGCCTCAGCACTGAATGGCTGGTGCCCCACTGAGAGGGAGGTAGGGGCTGCTGAGGGAGGTAGGTGAGTGTGATGGTGCCTCACAACGGAGGCACTCTCAGGTGGCTGTGGGAAAGAAAGTGAAGGCCCTGAGCTGTAAGCTACATCGGTGTGGAGAGGGATACCCTCAATAGGAATGACTGTGGCCATTTTGGTCTTGTGGTTCCATCATTGAGGGTTTGAGAGGAGGCTCCGATGGATCTCCGATGGACCTGGCTGCCGCCTCCAAGTAGGTCCTGGGCTCCAGCGGAGGTCACAGCCACTGCAGTAAACGCTGTTGACGTGGGATAATAGCCCTTGATTGGTGCTGTATTTGGATCGATTGTCTGCCCACTTCTGTGGAGTGAGCTGCTGATTCCTAAGGCAGCCCATCCCTGGGAAATTCGCCCAGAGGCAGGACAGTATCAGGTGGCTGTCCTAGTTGGGTTTTCCAATACATTTGCAGCTATCACCCCCCCCCCCCCAGTCAAAACCACCTGCAAGGGACCAGGAAGATTCCACCCATTGTAACCCATAGGAGCCAACTGACCTTATAATCAGAGTGTGTCCCATTCTCAAGAACACTCCCAAATGATTCCTTTTAAAAATTAAGTAATTTAATTTCCTTAACCCTTTTAAGTTCTTCCCACCTAAATGGCCTGGACTTTGCATTTTCCCTTACCATCAATATAACGAGCAATCTTGCCTGTATCAGTTTGCAACATGTGATTAATAACTCTTGTTAGGTCAGACCTGCCTCACGGTGCAGCTGATGGACAATCCTGTCTCTATTGTGGCCAAGCCTTCCCTCTTCCTCCTCTCAGTTTTCTGCTCCCTAAGCTGCTTCTTATGGAGACAGGGCTGTTAAGAAGGCTGTCCAACACCTCACCCTTGTGTGAACATAGACAGCGAGTGTTGGGACTCACTGAATCCATGCCTGTTCCCAAACAGAGTCCACACAAATACACTTCCAGGGTAAATCACTACATTGCAAGCCATTAATAAGCTGATGTACCTGCTCGCCTTAGCTGGGGACATCAAGGTCAGTTGCAGCACCCCCACCTTGGTTAACTCCATCCAGACAATGGATTGAGCCTGGATCTTCCTAGCTAAGTGCCACACACTAGCTAAGTGGCTCATCTACAGTGAGACCCACTGAAGAAGACGTGACCTAATATTACTCTTGTGCCCTGAATAACGTACACTAATCTTGTGAATCAAAGTCTTCGCTTTCCTCACTCCAATGTTTGCCTGTTCGTTTCTTCCTGTTCCTCTCGGCCATTACAATGGCAGCCACGACGGTGATGAAGACGGTAACAGTGATGACCAAGACCGTGACAGTCTCTGCTATGCACAGCTGAGTGTCGACAGATGCCAAAGGCATATCCCTCAGTGCAGGAGGCTCCAAGCAGATCACGTTCTCGTAGTCATCCACAATCAGGCGCTGGACATTGTGCAACTTACCAAAAACCCTCTGGAGCTCACAATCACACGTCCAGTTATTCTCGGACAGTAAAATGTGAGTGCCCCAAGTCTGAATACCCAGGAAAGTCTTGAACTTAATTCGCTCCAATCCGTTTCTGGACAGATTCAACAGCGTCAGGCTGGTCAAGAGTGTGAAGCTGCCGGTGTCGACTTCTTTGATTTGATTACCCTGAAGGTTTAACACCTCCAAATTCTGAAGCATGAAGAAGATGCCGTTGGTTAAGTTATCGAGCCGGTTATTCTGAAGGTGAAGCTGGCGTAGCCTCGTCATACTGCGGAAAGCCCCGTTCAGTATTTCAGAAATCCGGTTATTGTTCAGGTAGAGTTTCTGCACGTTGTCCAGGTACTGAAACATCAGCGAATTAAGCTTCCCCAAATGGTTGTCTGACAGTATCAACTCATTGAGGAAGGAGAGGCCAACGGAAAAGCTGTTGCCCAGCTTTTGGATGTCGTTGCTCTGGAGATCAAGCCGCCACAGGTTCTCCAGTAAGACGAAGGCTCCATCCTCCACTCTCTTAATGTTGCTAGAGCTGATGAGGAGGATGTTGATCCTCCAGAGGGACCTGAAGGCGTTGGCCGGCAGGATGGTCAGGTTATTCTTAGAGAGGTCCAGCTGCTCGGTGTCTGTTGGGAAGATGGCTGGGATCTGGCGGAGAGAAGCCGCTGAGCAGTTCACATACTTGAGGCCCTCTCTGCAGTCACACCCTCCGGGACACAGGGACCAGGTCCCAGAGGTAGCTGTTGCAACGCCGAATCGAAAAACAAGCAGCAGAGCTGCAGGGAGAATCATCTTCCACTGTCCTTTTCCAACTGAAACCGGGAGGGGCTAGTATGCTCTGAAACTCCCCGGATCATTTACTGCAACCTTTGAGCCGCTGGATCCTGACGGTGCTGTTTCTAATCTTCCACTCCAGCCTGAAGGGTTTAATCAGAACAAAAGGAATTAAGAAATCCGAGTGAATTAAATACTCATCATCTGGATAGTATTTCTGTTTACTGACTGATATCTATATAACTCCACCTTCAAACACAGAGGAGGGGGTTGGTGGTGTTGTCAACTCTGGCTTGACATCTCCCTAGAAGGATCCCCCAGGCTTTCCAGCCCAATCAAACAGTGAGTTTTATCCCCCATTTCCATCACTTAATGTAACTAATAAAGGAAAATGATTAAATTGTAAAGACCTCCTCATTTTTTTTTTAATGCTCCTATGATTTTTCTCCATGGTTTTACACACAGCAGTGACCAGACAATATGCCTTTGGCTCCGGGAGAGTCCAGGGCAGTCCAGGAGGGTTGGCAACTTTGGGCATTGGTAATATATACCCCACAGCATATCGTTGCGTACCACATTCATTCGCAAGATAGCACAGGAAGATCCGAGTGTAAACACCACTCAGCACAAGGGCTGGCCTGGGAAACAAAATATTGTTTGTTTTTCCAAGAGAGCACCTTGTTGAAAATAAATTAAACTGTCACGGTGAATATATTGCCAGGATCCACGCTGAATATATTGCCAGGATCCACGGTGAATATATTGCCAGGGTCCACGGCAAATATATTGCCAGGGTCCACGGTGAATATCTTGCCAGGGTCCACGGCAAATATATTGCCAGGATCCACGGTGAATATATTGCCAGGGTCCATGGTGAATATATTGCCAGGAGCCACTGCGAATACATTGCCAGGGTCCACGGTGAATATATTGCCAGGGTCCACGGTGAATATATTGCCAGGATCCACTGTGAATATATTGCCAGGGTCCACGGTGAATATATTGCCAGGGTCCACGGTGAATATATTGCCAGGGTCCACGGTGAATATATTGCCAGGGTCCATGGTGAATATATTGCCAGGGTCCACTGTGAATATATTGCCAGGGTCCATGGTGAATATATTGCCAGGGTCCACGGTGAATATATTGCTAGGGTCCACGGTGAATATATTGCCAGGATCCAAGGTGAATATATTGCCAGGGTCCACGGTGAATATATTGCCAGGGTCCATGGTGAATATATTGCCAGGGTCCACGGTGAATATATTGCCAGGGTCTATGGTGAATATATTGCCAGGGTCCACTGTGAATATATTGCCAGGGTCCATGGTGAATATATTGCCAGGATCCACTGTGAATATATTGCCAGGGTCCATGGTGAATATATTGCCAGGGACCACGGTGAATATATTGCCAGGGTCCATGGTGAATATATTGCCAGGATCCACTGTGAATATATTGCCAGGGTCCACGGTGAATATATTGCCAGGGTCCACGGTGAATATATTGCCAGGATCCACTGTGAATATATTGCCAGGATCCACGGTGAATATATTGCCAGGGTCCATGGTGAATATATTGCCAGGATCCACTGTGAATATATTGCCAGGGTCCACGGTGAATATATTGCCAGGGTCCACGGTGAATATATTGCCAGGATCCACTGTGAATATATTGCCAGGATCCACGGTGAATATATTGCCAGGGTCCACGGTGAATATATTGCCAGGGTCCACTGTGAATATATTGCCAGGATCCACGGTGAATATATTGCCAGGGTCCACAGTGAATATATTGCCAGGGTCCACGGTGAATATATTGCCAGGATCCACTGTGAATATATTGCCAGGATCCACGGTGAATATATTGCCAGGGTCCACGGTGAATATATTGCCAGGGTCCACGGTGAATATATTGCCAGGGTCCACGGCGAATATATTGCCAGGATCCACGGTGAATATATTGCCAGGGTCCACGGTGAATATATTGCCAGGGTCCACGGTGAATATATTGCCAGGGTCCACGGTGAATATATTGCCAGGATCCACTGTGAATATATTGCCAGGGTCCATGGCGAATATATTGCCAGGGTCCACTGTGAATATATTGCCAGGGTCCACGGTGAATATATTGCCAGGGTCCATGGTGAATATATTGCCAGGATCCAAGGTGAATATATTGCCAGGATCCATGGTGAATATATTGCCAGGGTCCACGCCGAGTATATTGCCAGGGTCCAAGGTGAATATATTGCCAAGGTCCACGGTGAATATATTGCTAGTGTCCACGGCGAATATATTGCCAGGGTCCACGGTGAATATATTGCCAGGGTCCACGGTGAATATATTGCCAGGGTCCACGGTGAATATATTGCCAGGGTCCATGGTGAATATATTGCCAGGATCCAAGGTGAATATATTGCCAGGGTCCACGGTGAATATATTGCTAGGGTCCACGGCGAATATATTGCCAGGGTCCATGGTGAATATATTGCCAGGGTCCACGCCGAATATATTGCCAGGGTCCAAGGTGAATATATTGCCAGGGTCCACGGTGAATATATTGCTAGGGTCCACGGCGAATATATTGCCAGGGTCCACGGTGAATATATTGCCAGGGTCCACGGTGAATATATTGCCAGGGTCCACGGTGAATATATTGCCAGGATCCAAGGTGAATATATTGCCAGGATCCAAGGTGAATATATTGCCAGGATCCACTGTGAATATATTGCCAGGGTCCATGGTGAATATATTGCCAGGATCCACTGCGAATATATTGCCAGGGTCCACGGTGAATATATTGCCAGGATCCAAGGTGAATATATTGCCAGGGTCCACGGTGAATATATTGCCAGGGTCCACGGTGAATATATTGCCAGGATCCAAGGTGAATATATTGCCAGGATCCAAGGTGAATATATTGCCAGGATCCACTGTGAATATATTGCCAGGGTCCATGGTGAATATATTGCCAGGATCCACTGCGAATATATTGCCAGGGTCCACGGTGAATATATTGCTAGTGTCCACGGCGAATATATTGCCAGGGTCCACGGTGAATATATTGCCAGGGTCCACGGTGAATATATTGCCAGGGTCCACGGTGAATATATTGCCAGGGTCCATGGTGAATATATTGCCAGGATCCATGGTGAATATATTGCCAGGGTCCACGGTGAATATATTGCTAGGGTCCACGGCGAATATATTGCCAGGGTCCATGGTGAATATATTGCCAGGGTCCACGCCGAATATATTGCCAGGGTCCAAGGTGAATATATTGCCAGGGTCCACGGTGAATATATTGCTAGGGTCCACGGCGAATATATTGCCAGGGTCCACGGTGAATATATTGCCAGGGTCCACGGTGAATATATTGCCAGGGTCCACGGTGAATATATTGCCAGGATCCAAGGTGAATATATTGCCAGGATCCAAGGTGAATATATTGCCAGGATCCACTGTGAATATATTGCCAGGGTCCATGGTGAATATATTGCCAGGATCCACTGCGAATATATTGCCAGGGTCCACGGTGAATATATTGCCAGGATCCAAGGTGAATATATTGCCAGGGTCCACGGTGAATATATTGCCAGGGTCCCATTGGCACTGAGAGGGTTAACTAAATTAATGGCAATCATTGTATGCATCAGCTTCATTAAAATATTTATTAACCTGACCAGTCTGTAAAAAGCAAATCACACATTCATATACATTCTATGAATATATTAAACAGTTAAATGTTTAATCTGCAGATATTGGTTCCAGTCTGGCTACAACTGAAACACACCAGGTAACTGGCCAGGTGGTCTCTGTGAAACAACTGCTTTGTTCGCAGTGCTGCTGTTACCTGTTCAGCTGGTCTCACCTGGAGCTGTCCGCTGCCTGAGTGCTGGGACCCTGCACTCCCGGGGCAGGGAGGTGAGGCGGAGACACTCCGAACTGGCCACGGATCCAGGTGAGGAGGGAGCGGGGAGCCAGGAGCTGTGAGAGAAGAGGAGGCGGGTGGCAGTGAGATCAGAGGGAGGTCGGTAAACAGTGGGCTGGCTTTAACTGCACCGTTCGTGTCGGGTGGAGCAGGGGGACTGGGTTACCTCGCTGTTATGCGAGCTCTCCCTCTAAATAATGCAGCAGGCAGCACACACGACTCTGTTTGCTCATTGCAGGGCTGGATTTAACACAATCCACAAACTCAGCCCTTTCCCCCCCTGTTCACTGAGTTATTTTGCAAGGACAGACACTGCAGAAGCTCCACAAAGCGGCACCTTTGATTCTTTAGACAAACTAATCGGATAACCCCAACCAGCAAGCTGCAATTAAAAATACTGCTCGGCTTTCAGCAAAGGCCAGTTCCTTGTATAATCTTCCCGTCTAAATTCTGTTTTAAACGACTTTCCAGTAAAATGTTGCTTTAACGCAGTCAAGGCCTGGTTAAGTCCCAGTTGTATTTGGAGTGTAGCAGCCCTGATGAGCGTTTCTGTCAACTCAATTTGGAGTTTATTACATTATACCGTATGGTGAAAGCATGAATGCAAGACTGCTTCACGGAAGCATTATCAAACAAAACCTGACACCAAGCCAAATAAGGAGATATTAGGGCAGACTATCAAAAGCTTGGTTGAAGAGGTCGGTTTTAAGCACTGTCTTAAAGGAGAGAGAGAGAGAGAGGGAGAGTGAGGCGGAGAGGTTTAGGGAGGGAATCCCACAGCCTGGATCCCAGGCAGCTGAAGGCACAGCCGCCAATGGTGGAGTGGTCAGGAATGCTCAAAAGGGTACAGAGGGAGGAGCACAGAGGGCCATGGGGCTGGAGGGGATTAGATCGGGAGGAGCGAGGTCATGGAGGGATTTGGAAGCAAGGATGCAAATTTTAAAAGGCAGATGAAGTGAGTTATCCCCTTTCCCTTTGACAGAAATGGTTTAAGGAGCAGATGGCTGTAGAGAATGTGAGAGGGCGTTTTTCGAAACCTGGAACAGTGAAATTGCAATCGGTCAAGAAAACCATTCATCGTTCATTACAAATCAACAACAGGCAAGGGTTTTCCCTGTAACACTCAAAATCTAAAAGAAGCTGTCAGTCACCATCATCGACAGGCCTGAGGAGATTGTGAAATACAAATGTGTGGGGATGAGGTAAATCTTAAAGAGAAAACAGATGTGAGAGAACAAAACTGAGCGAGATATGTCAATATTCAGTTTGAGGGTGAGACACTCTGGTCTCAGACCAGTGTCCTCAACTTAAATAGGGGCAATTACAGGGCTATGAAGAAAGAGTTGTCTAAAGCGGGCTGGGAAATTAGACTAAGGGGGAGGTCAGTGGATGAGCAGTGGCAGACACTTAAACAGATATTTCATAACGTTCAGCCAAAATTTATCTTGGTTAAAAAGAAGGACTCAATAAGAAGCATGAACCACTCGTGGTTAACAGAAGCGGTCAAGGAGAGTTTCCAATCAAAAGCTAAAACATACCAAGCGGAGAAAACTAATGGTAGGCCAGAGGATTGGGAATTTTTTTGGAACCAGCAGTGGAGACTAAAAAGATAATAAAGAGGGAGAAAATTGATTATGAAAGTAAATTGGTGAGAAATATAAAACAAACAGCAAGAGCTTCAACAGGTACATAAAAAGAAAGAGAGTAGCTAAATTGAGAGCGGGACTCTTGGAGGATGCGACTGGAGAATTGGTAATGGGGAACAGAGAAATGGCAGATAATTTAAACCAATATTTTGCATCGGTCTTCATGGTGGAGGGCACTATAAACATTCCAAAGATATCAGCTAAGCAAGGAGCTAATGGGAGGAAAGATCTTGTAACAGTCTCTGTCACAAGGGACAAGATATTTGACAAACTAATGGGACTAAAGGCAGACAAGTCACCCGGACTTGATGACCTGCATCCAAGGGTTTTAAAGGAAGTGGCTGCAGAGATGGTGGAGGCATTGGTCGAGATATTCCAGAATTTACTGGGTTCCGGGAGGGTTCCAGCAGAATGGAAAAGCACAAATGTGATGCCCCTGTTCAAGAGGGAGGTGGGGGGGGGTGGTGGGCGCGGTGGGGGGGGGGGGGGGTGGGTGGGGGGCAGATAAAAAGCAGGAACTATAGTTCAGTCAGCCTAACATTTGTAATTGGGAAATGCTAATCCATTATTAAGGAAGAACTAACAGGACATTTAGAAAAGCTTAACACAATCAAACAAAGTCAACATGATTTTGTGAAAGAGAAATCATGTTTGACAAATTTACTAGAGTTCTTTGAGGATATAACAAGCAGAGTTGATAAAGGAGAACCGGTAGACATTGTGTATTTGGCTCTCCACAAGGCATTTGATAAGGTGCCACATAAAAGGCTAATGCACAAGATAGGAGCTCACAGTATTGGGAGTAATGTATTAGCATGGATTGAGGATTGTTTAACACACAGAAGACATAGAGTTGGGATTATTGTGTATTTTTCAGGTTGGAAAGATGTAACTAGTGGAGTGCCACAAGGATCAGTCCTACATCCTCAATTATTTGCTATCTATATTAATGACTTGGAGGAGGGGGAAGGGTGTAATGTATCCAAATTTGCTGTTGATACAAAAATAGATGAGAGGGCATGTTGTGATGAGGACATAAGGAATCTGCAAGGGGATATAGATAGGCTGAGTGAGTGGGCAAAAACTTGCCAGATGGAGTTTAATGTAGGAAAGTGAGAGGCCATGTGCTTTGGTAGGAAGAATCAAAAGGCAGACTATTATTTAAATAGAGAGAGACTCCAAAAAAGTGCAGCACAGAGGGATCTGGGTGTTCTTGTGCATGAAACACAAAAAGTTAGTATGTAGGTGCAGCAAATATTTAAGAAGGTGAATGGAATTTTTGGCCTGCATTGCTAGGGGGTTGGAGTTTAAAAATAGGCAAGTCTTGTTACAGCTGTATAGGGTGTTGGTGAGGCTGCACCTGGAATCATGAGTACAGTTTTGGTCCCTGTTTTTAAAAAAGGATATACTGGCATTGGAGGCAGTTCAAAAGAGATTCACTAGGTTGATTCCTGGGATGAAGGGGTTGACTTATCAAGAATGGATGAACAGCTTAGGCCTTTATTCATTGGCGTTTAGAAGGATGAGGAGTGATCTTATTGAAACGTACAAGATTCTGAGGGGGCTTGACAGGGTAGATGTTGAGAAGATGTTTCCACTAGTGGGGGAATCTCAAACTGGGGGCCATAGTTACAGAATAAGGAGACACTCATTTAAAACTGAGATGCAAAGGAATTTCTTCTCTCAGAGGGTAGTGAGTGTCTGGAATTCTCTACCCTATAGAGTTGTGGAGGCTAGATCACTGAAAGTGTTGAAAGAGGAGTTAGATAGATTTTTGAAATATCGGGGAGTCGAGGGCTATGAGGAGCTGGCAGGAAAGAGGAGTTGAGGCCTGGGGCAGGTCAGCTATGATCTTATTGAATAGCAGGGCAGGCTTGAGGGGCTGAATGGCCTACTCCTGCTCCTATTTCTTACGTTCTTATATTTTTTTTATTTATTCATGGGATGTGGGCTTTGCTGGCTGGGCCCAGCATTTATTGCCCATCCCTAATTGCCCCTTGAGAAGGTGGTGGTGAGCTGCCTTCTTGAACTGATGCAGTCCATGTGGTGTAGATACACCCACAGTGCCGTTAGGGAGGGAGTTCCAGGATTTTGACTCACTGACAGTGAAGGAACGGCCGATATATTTCCAAGTCAGGATGGTGAGTGACTTGGAGGGGAACTTCCAGGTGGTGGGGTTCTCATGTGTCTGCTGCCCTCATCCTTCTAGATGGTGGTGGTCATGTGTTTGGATGGTGCCATGGAAGGAGCCTTGCTGAATTTCTGCAGTGCATCTTGTAGATGGTACACACTGCTGCTACTGTGTGTCAGTGGTGGAGGGAGTGAATGTTTGTGGATGTGGTGCCAATCAAGTGGGGCTGCTTTATCCTGGATGGTGTCGAGCTTCTTGAGTGTTGTGGGAGCTGCACTCACCCAGGCAAGTGGAGAGTATTCCATCACACTCCTGACTTGCATCTTGTAGGTGGTGGGCAGGCTTTGGGGAGTCAGGAGGTGGGTTACTCATTGCACTATTCCTAGCCTCTGGCCTGCTCTTGTAGCCACTGTATTAATATGGCTGGTCCAGTTCAGTTTCTGGTCAATGGTAACCCCCAGGATATTGATAATAGGGGATTCTTATAATATAGAAAGCTAGCAAGAGTGGATCAACAGCTTGATGGGACTATGGTACATTAAATCAAAGATCTGTCTGCCCTCAGCGAATGTGGATGATCCTGTGGCACTATTTTGAAGAAAAGCAAGGGAATTATCCCCAGTGTCCTGATCAATATCTATCCCCCAAATAACATCCTGGAAACAGATTATCTGGCTATTTTCATATTGGCTGTTTGTGGGAGCTTGCTGTGCATCAGTTGGCTGCTGTGTTTCCAACATTGCAACAGTGACTGCACTTCAAATAGGTTGCAAAGCCTTCCCATCTTGGGGTCGTGAAAGGTACTACATAAATGCGAGTCTTTCTTTGTCGGGGTTGTAATCTGGCAGAGCAAGTCGTCCACCCATTGTAGAACCTGCCCAATTCTCCTTCCATCGATGTCGACGGCGTGACAATCCAGCCGATTCTGCAATGAGTGGATAGTCCACTCGGCCAGATTATTCTCATGTGCTGAAGGTAAAACAGTGCCACCATGACTCAGATGGTTATGTTTCGTGGGGTGGGGGTTGGGGGTGGTGGAGGGTTAGACTACATGACAGTCAGAGGTTACTGCATGAAGTTGTTAATCAGACAGCTCCTCAGGAATAGAAACCAAAGTATAAGTTTTGAATTACATTAGCAAACAGGAGGAATACAACAGAGATTCTCAAGCCCCAGAGGATGGGTTTGAGGCATTATCATTGCGGCTTTTTAAGCAGAATTTGTGTTTCAGCAGTTGTACCAGGCTTTCCACAAGTTAGCCACAACTGTTGAATTTAGACCATGAGTTCCCTTTGGTTTTATTGCCCAATTCACAATTCAGCTGCAACATTGCAAACTGGGGTGTCTCTTTTCCAAATCCCAAAGATAGAAAATGAAACAAACACTGGGACCACTTTTTAAAAAGTAACTCAGGCTTATTTCAATCTAAAGGCAGGATCGAAACTGTTGAGCAAACACTCTGGAGCCCAGTTGTGTCGAAAATACATCACATGGGGTTAAATTGACCCTTATGGAGTAACACGTCTTGTTCCGTTAAATCCAGCAGTCCCACACATGGCACACCCAGCAGGTTCAGTCAGGTCCACTTCTGTGATATAGGCAAAGCTGCAGCCTCTGGATCTCAAACAGTCTCTTCTGTGGGGTGTTTAAGGTAAGGGCTCACCCAGCCTCTATATATGGGCAGCTTCAGAGATCTGGGCAGACACTGCTGAACTCAGGAGTCCTCTTCTCCAATATCCTCAATTTTTTCAGTCAATCAGTTCTGACCAAATATTCTACCATATTCACATGATGTTAGAGGGCAGTAATACAAAGCGGGTCCCAGTAATGTTAATGAACAGGGATGAATATGTTGCCTGAAATTTATCAGCTGTGCAATCGCATTCCAGGCAGCTGGAAGCGACACGAGGTATTAATGAAAAATATATTTATGCCAAGCGCTATCCATTGGTGAAATAATTTCTCATCCTGCATTGAGTGATGGGGACTGACTGACTAGTTAGGAATAATCTCTTTAACATGGGACCAGGTATTTGCAGTTTGGGAGATTTTGAGTTTAATGAAATGACCAAATTTGCAAGAACTACTACAATTGAACTCCCTTTGTAGCATTGACTATAGTCTGGAAAATCAGGATGTTGAACTTAACCTAATGAACCCTCTCCTCCTCTTAGGTAGCCCCTCAGGTTTGAGGATGACTTATTTCCACTCCGGATCGATGGGTTCTGAAAAGGCCGATAAGTCCGATGTGTGACCTGCAGAGTCTGCCACGTGTGGGGCAGGTGGTGCTTGAAGGGTGGGGCAGATGGGTTGTTTGGATGTCTGTGCGCTCCATCCGACGCCTCGATTTTGCATCTGTGCGGTATCGTCGAAGCTTCTCGATGGGTGCGGTCCGTTCCCGAGTACGCCTTCTCCGCTTTGGTCCGTCTCCAGCTCCGGGTCTCCCACCTACCGGCAGGAGCGTTTGACCCGCCTTCGGGGACGATCTGAGGACATCCCTAAAGTGCTCCGGCCGTCTTCCGGGGAGCCTCCTGCCCTGATTGGGTTCCAAGTCGAGCAGCTCCTTCAGGAGCCCAGTGGCAGGGCCCACGAACCACACGTCCCGGTTTCGAGTGGTTAGCGCCTCGATGCCGGGGGTGTTGGCTTGGAAGAGGCAGGGGCCAATGGAACATGCTGAGGAATAGACTGGTGAGCGAAGGAAAGAAAGACTTGCATTTTTATAGCACTTTTCACAACGCCCGGATGTCTCAAAACGCTTTAGAGCCAATGAAGCACTTTTTGACGTGTAGTCACTATTGTAATGTAAGAGACTGGCCCTGGGAATGGGAAATGGTAAAGGAGGGAACCAACGTGGACAACGAGGGAAATGAGGCATCAATGAGGGCAACTAGTGCCCTTAAATATCCCCGTGAATAGAATGGGGGAGATAAATGTAAGAACAAAGCTTAGGAGCTGAGGGTTAAAATAAATCATTAGATTAACGCGCTGGGGAATATAACATTTTTATAAACATGTTCAAAGGATGCAGACAATCAAAGTGAAACAGCAGAGTTCCTGAAAGCACCACACAACCCCCCCTCACCCCTCCACTGCCCCCAACCACCAGGCTGTCACAACATTGAGCGAGTGACCGAGGATTGGCCCATCTCCTACAGGAGTTCTTTGTGTCTGCATTCACAATGGAAATCACCCCCTCGATGAGTCACGAGGCTGAAAGCACCAGTCGCCTGCAAGTTATCCAGCCCGTAGCGGCAAGAGCTAATGAAATCAGCCGCACCCCCGGGGTCTACAGCGGGCTGATGGACGGAGCTGGATTCACACTGCCAGAGATGCAGCCGTGGGTGCGAGATGCTGGCTGTGAGGGGTTACTGAGTCCGATGAGGGGGGATATTCTCAACTCAGGGGTGCAGCAATGGCCCTGTGGGGGGAGGTTGAATATAATGAGCCTCTTTTCTCTGGAGTTGAGAATGGGAGGTAACCTCATTGATTCTGGGAGGGTAGGTGCTGAGAGACTGCCTGCCCTAGCTGCAGAGTCAAGAATTAGGGGCCCTGGTCTCAGGGTAAGGGGGCAGCCTTTTTGGATTAAGATGAGAAGAAACTTCTTTACTCAGAGGGTTTGTAAAGCTTTGGAATTCTCGAGCCCAGGGAGCTGTGGGTGCTCAGATATTGGCTATATTCAAGGTTGAGATCAATAGATTTTTGAACACTCTCTCATATCACACGATATGGGGATTGGGTGGAAAGTGGAGTTGAGGTCGAGGGTCAGCCATGGCCTTATTGGGTGGCAGAGCATGCAGGCTTGAGGGGCTGAATGGCCTTCTCCAGCTCGAGCTCCCATTTCTTATGTTCTGACATTCTTAGCGTGTGAGGAAACGATTAATATCGATAGAGAAACAACTATTAACAGATTTCCCTTAAGTGCATCTCCGCTGTTCACCTCAGCCATTCCCGATAACAAGTTCCACATTCGCACCACTCTAAATCCTGGTTTCTCTTGAATACTGTGCTGGTTGGTGGGAGCTGGTGTAATAGAACTGAATGAATACAGTAAAACTGCAGTTATCAACACAAGAGTACAAACTAAGAGAGTTTACTGAACTTAACGTTTTGAGGGAGCTGGATTAGGAGCAATAGAGGTGCACTCATTAACAGAGTTCCCAGGACCACAGTACTTTAATAGCACAGAAAGAGGCCATTTGGCCCATTGTGTCTGCACCGGCTCTCTGAGCATTTTAACCTCGTGCCAATCTCCTGCCTTTACCCTGTAACCCTGCACATTGTTTCTATCTAAATAATCATCCAATGCGTTCTTGAATGCCTCAACTGAACCTGCCTCCACCACACTTCCAGGTCGTATATTCCAGTTCTTCAGAAATGGAGACATCCTGGTCTGTAAAGTGGGGTTGAGGATTGAACATTCATGGTATATGGGTGGAATGAGGGTGTGGAGAAGTGTAATTTCTAAGGTTATATAATAATAAAATTTCCACGTGTTTATTGATGTGTTTCTAAATTTTTCTTTATACCAGTGGAGAGTGAAACTACTTCACATGCAGCTTTTGATGATCAGATTGTCTTGTGACATTGTCAGTATATAAGTGTTACCATCTACATCAGAGCTGCACTATTTAATATTTTCACTTTGGCTTTTAAAAGGCTCTGGTATCATTGCATCCTGTCTTGATGCTATGGTTTTTTTTAAGTTAATTTACGGGATGTAGGCGTCGCTGGCTAGGCCAGCATTTACTGCCCTTGAGAAAATGGTGGTGAGCTGCCTTCTTGAAACGCTGCATTAACAGCTGGTTGTTCTACCAATCAGACTCTGCCCCTGCATTGCATACATAGTCTTCAAATCGTGCAGGTCTGTTAATGGTACCCAGGCATTGGCTGTTCATCTGGGGGATGTCTCTTGTCCGGGTAGTGTCGTTCCCATGACACTTGTTGCCGTGGCAACTGTTTTTGTTCCATTGTGGGGACATGTGGACCTCTGGGATTGGTGGTAGTTCTGCACTCAGTACAGCTGGTGAAACAGCTTCGCTAGTTGTTCCTATATGCCTGCAGCTGTGCCGGTATATTTGGCTGTTCACTCACACCGCGTGCCATCAAGGTGACGACTTGTCTACGCATGTCCCAAGTTGCTACACGGTCTGACTGCTGTTGAGATCATTGAGGGTTTGTACCCTGACTGGCTTTCCAGTCCTCAGCTCTGGCAACGGTTTGGCAGTCTTGTCAAAATGAAATTTGGCTTTCTGCCATTTCACCTTGATTTTTTTCGCTCATGCCTGTTACTATTTCTGGCTTCAGGAGTTCAGGAGTTTTTTTGCTATCGGAAGAGTAGCATGTGTGAGGCGTGACATTAGTCTTTGGACTGGGCTACTTTCCATGCCTTCAGTCGGTGTGATTCTCCACTCGAGGATTGCCTTGTGTACACCTGTGCCAGATTTACTGGATTTCCTGATGATTCCTTTGGCGATTTTTGCTGCTGCCTCAGCTTCTCAGTTCAACTGTGGATAGTGCGGAGATGGTGTATAGTGTCGACTTTCCCAATCCTTTGTGAAGTGGCTGAATTCTTCACTCGTGAACTGGGGGCCATTGTTACTCATCACAATGCCTGGAATGCCACAATAACTTTAAGTGTGTTTTCAGGCTCTCCACTATTTCTCCCGTCATCATTGAAGTCGGCTGGTGGTCTACTATGACATGATAATCAGTTCCTGCTATAGTGAAGAGGTCTACTTCCAGCCTCATCCATGGTCTGTCTGGGATGTCATGAGTGTTCAATGGCTCTCTAGTTTCTTTAGCTTGGCACTTGTTACAAGCACCACACTGGCCAATGTGGTCTTTAATTTCATTGCCAGTAGAGCACTTCTCTTGCCTTTCTCAGACTCTATTCAATTCCTCGGTGGCTTGCATGGATGCATTTTAGCGTCTCTCCTCTCATCTCCTTCGGGATAATGACTCTATTTCCTTTGTACAAGACCCCATCTTGGGCTGTCAATTCATCTCGTGATTCCCAACATACTCTTGTGACCAGAGCTTTGTCCTTGCTTCTTTCAGGCCATCCTTTCATCATTACTTCTTGTAAGCACTTGGAGAGTTCCATCTTGTTGGGTAGTTCACTTGATTTGAGCAAGGCCGCTTGCCTGTCAGATTCAATGTCTCTGCTGGGATAATGAGTTCCAGATCACTGCTGCTTCACACTGAATCTGGAAGATTTCACATTCTATTGTAGAATCCTCAACTTTCTTCATGAGGAATGATGGTCTCGCTAGCATGTCAATGATGTACATCTGTTTCCCTTGCTTGTATGTCACGTCCAGGCGATATCTCTGTAAACAAGGTAACATTCTTTGCAGACACTTTTGGGGCAGATAGTAGCAGTTTGAGGAAAATGCTTTGAAATGGCTTGTGATTGGATTCCACTGTTACGTTGTCTCTCTCAATCAGGCATTGATAAAAATGCTCACCGAGCGTAGTGTCGTTCAGTTTGCGCTAACACCCAGGATACAAATGTGACTGATTGTCCTTGCTGCATTAGGGTTGCTCCAAGACCTGTCTCGCTGGCTTCTCACCGCGAGGTGATTTCATCATTGACGTCATGAACTTCAGCACTGACGTTTCACTCATTGTTTGATTTTTTTTTTATTCATTCATGGGATGTGGACATCGCTGGCTAGCCCAGCGTTTATTGCCCATCTCTAACTGCCCTTGTTCAGAGGGCATTTAGGAGCCAACCAAATTGCTGTGGGTCTGGAGTCACATGTAGGCCAGGCCAGGTAAGGACTGCAGATTTCCTTCCCTAAAGGACATTAATAAACCAGCTGGGTTTTTACAACAATCAGCAATGGTTTCATGGTCATCAATAGACATTTTAATTCTGGATTTTTATTGAATTCAAATTCCACCATCTGCCGTGATGGGATTCAAACCTGGGTCCCCAGAGCATTACCCTGGCTCTCTGGATTACTAGACCAGTGACAATACTATTACACTTTGATTTAGTGAACTCTGTTCCTTGTTCTGTGCCCCAATACCACTGTACATCCTTGGCGGTGAGCTTACACACTCTGACGACATATTAGACAAAAGTTTTGCTAAATAGTTCACGAATCCCACAAATTGTTGCACTGCTTTCACACCTGTTGGTCGCTGCATCACTGCTATGGCTCTCACCTTGTCAGGGTTCAGGCGAAGACCTTTTGTTGTTACAATGAGCTACGTACTTGACTTCAGGCATCTTCAGTTGCAATTTTTTCTTGCTTAGCTTCAGGTTCATCTAGCGAGCTCTCTCTAGCAGTCTGTCTAGATCCTGATCCTGGGCAGATATGGCTTCTTCCATTATGTCTCCACATCCATAGACTAATAGATCATCTACTACGGCTTCTACCCTGAGAATATCACTGACTGTTGCCTTTCATTTCTACTGGAGCAGGAAGGGAAAGTTTACAGCCATTTTAACTCAACCAGTATTTTACTTGCAACCTTTTGTTTTGTTTGTTTGTCCTTATCCATTTTCAGCAGCATTTTGTCCCTTTCTTAGTAACTGTGGCTTCTCTGAAGCTTTTTCAGGTTTTCAAACTCTATTTTAGCTCCACTCTGACATCAAAGACTGCCGTGTGCCTTGGAGGAAAATTTTTGCTGAACTGACTGTAAGGTGGCTGCCTGCAGGGAGAACCCCTCGTGGCAGAGGTCACATGACCACAGCAAGTCAGATAGGACATGTTGTAATGTTGCATTTCAAATCACAAACATAGATGATACTCAACTGCTTCGGGCAGATTTTAATGTATTGGGAGATTAGACTCATAACTGGCAAATTAAGTTTAATTTGGATTAGGAGCATGAGGACTTGGCAAATCCTCAATATAGGTACACCCTTCAGCAGTAAAGAAGGTGGAGAAAGAACAGATATGGCCATCCTGCAAAGGTCTGTAAAGATATATGAGCAATGCTTTGAAACAATAGCTCAACTATTCCAATGCACTCCTGGCTGGTATCCCATGTTCTACCATTCATAAACTTGAGGTAATCTAAAATTCACCTGTCTGTATCCTAAATTGCGCCAAGGCCCGTTCCCCTATTACTCCTGTGCTCACTGACCCACATTGGCTCCCTGTCCAGCAACGCCACAATTTTATCATTTTCATCTTTGGTTTCTAATCCCTCCATGGCCTCACCCTTCCTTATTCCAGAGGCATCCTCCAGATCATCCACAACGCTCCGAGATCTCTGCTCTCCTCCAATTCCGGCCTCTTGAGCATCTCTGATTTAAATCACTCCAACATTGGTGGCCGTGTCTTCAGCTGCCTGGATCCTAAGCTCCGGAATTCCCTCCCTGAGGAACTCCACCTCCCTTCATCTCGCTCCTCTTTGAAGGTGCTCCTTAATCCTACCTGTTTGACACAGCTTTTGATCATTTGCCCTCATATTTCCTTTTGCGGCTCGGTTCAGATTATGTTTGATGATGCTTCTGTTAAATTCCTTGGAACATATTAGAGTGTTAAGAGGGTTATAGAAATCCAAGTTGATGTCATTGTTAAATCCATGAGTAATGATTGGGTGATACTAACCTTCCCTGGAAAAGTCTGTTCCAGATAAAAAAAGACTTAGTGGGCACATGAGTGTTGCCATTTCATGGTCCTAACAAAGCTTAGATAAATTTGGAGCCTGTACAAGCCCTGGTTTCAAGACAGTAAGAATTTTATGATGAGCTATTTGAAGTTGAACAAAAGCCTGTGCAAATGTACTCCGTTAGGTCCCCTACAGGCCTTTGTGGTCCCGCTCTGGATTGAGTGCAGGCCGAAGAGGATGAAAGAACCTCCTGTCTGCCAACAATTTGTGTTTTGTACGACAGGAGTTACACTTTAACCCAAATTGCCAGTGGGTGCAATGTCAGTTTGGAGCTAATTGCCCCTGAATCCTGAACAATCCGGCCCCAGAGAAGTTATGATGAGGGCAGTTTTGGAAAATGGAAATGTCCCACTGGAGGTGAGCATTGTGCAGTTAGGGTTCCTGCACACAACACTGGGGCAGGCTAGATAGTAAACTATGTGGCATCCAACCTATTCAACACTTGAACTGAGACCAAGTAAAGGGAGCTTTGCTTTCACATCTAAGCTGTGTGATAAAATACTCCGGAGTAACTTTACATGTATGCCCCAAAGTGAGAAGGATCTCATTCCATATTGGTACCAATCCTTGTGTGGAGGGGGCTGATTGTAGAGTAACGGGTTAACATCTGGAGCGCCTGATACTGGAGTAACTGTGATGCATGACTGGGAGCCTGGGATCTGATGCGAAGCCAAAGTACAACCTAGTTTAGAGTGCTCAGATGGATATATAGGCCTGAATTTTCCCTAGGCAGGCACGTGCGATTGGTGGACCCGGGAGCGGTCAGGAAACAGGCCTCCGGCCGCGATTGGCCCCCAGCTGCGATTTTACGCTGTCTGGCCAACTGAGGCCCCGCCCAGTACGAAATGCGTCTTCCCAATGGTTGGGAAGGGCTGGGCGGGGGAGGGGCCTGTCTGGCGCTGGGTCCAATGGCGACTCGACAGGTGGTTTAAAATCATCAGAGGCAGCTTCCTGAAGGCTGCCTGGGGGGGAGAGTCATCAGAGCCGGTCCGGAGACTGGAACAATGGCCTCATCAGTGGCTGGGAGCGACAGGCAGGAGGGTTTTCAGGTGAGTATCTCGCGGCCCTCGTGGAGGGGGTGGGTGCCAGGAGGGACACACTCGCACCCAGGGATGGCAAGAGGAGGCCACCACATTGGAACAAAAAAGGTGGGAGGAGGCGGCAGCCGAGGTCAGCAGTCACGACGTTGTGTGGCACACATGGGTGCAGTGCCGCACAATGTTCAGTAACCTGCTGTGCTTGGCAGGGGTGAGTACCATGTTGGCATGGGTCAGTGTGGTGAAGTGTTGCTGGCCGTGGAGCTCAGGGGTGTTAGAGTCTGAGTGCCAACTGTCACCGGCACCACCACTGGCCAAAGGGGTGAGCCCTGGCTGCTTGGACTGAGGGCCTTGCGGCTCGAGGGCCACGACTCGGATGTGCCCTGCGAGGTGTTCCTCAGCTGGGGTTGGCCAGGCTGCAATGGGGCTGCAGGTAGAGAGTGGACTGAACAATGCTCCTCTGTCATTTCAGGAGAAGACAGCTCATAGCAACATTGAGAGCTCATGGTCTGGCAGGGGAACCCCCGAACCTCCTAATCCTAACCAGATTTGAGCAGGACACGTTAGAGCTGGAAGGCACCACCCACCTCAGTCAATCAGTTGTGGAGAGGCTGGGGTCTCTGCTGATGGTGAGAGTGCAGGGTACAGAGGTGAGAGTGTCAGATGGTGCAAACATTCTAGTGTTGTCTCCTCATTGATGGGAGCCTCAAACCTGGAGTTCCCATTGATCACTGAAAGACGAGGGCACCATGGTGCAGGTCTCCATTGTCTCACCAGGGTGCCTGGCACAGTGACAGTGTGATGGGTTTAACTAGTGACATGTCCTTGTTCTCCCTTAGATTCTCCAGCTCGCACTCGTATGCAGGACCCCGAGGAGCCACCCCTGACAGTCAGGGTTCAGCTGCACCTGTATCACACCCACTCTCTGAACCAGGCACCAGCACAGATACCAGCACCTCGGTGGGCATTAGATCATCGACTAGAATGTCGGTGACGTTGGTGAGGGCACTTCACACTCGCTTGAGACGAAGGCAGAGAGTGTCCAGAGCACCAGCAGTCAGGGGGCTGCTGGAGACCAGGACGATGCTGAGTTGAAGGCAGATGATGAGCCTCTGGGGTCGTCTATTAGGCGACAGATGCTGGATGTCCAGCGGGGTGTGCGGGAGGATCTGGCGGAGATTCATGAGGGTCTGTGTGCCATGGTCTCTGTTATGGAGGAGTCCATGTGGAGCATCAGCACTGCATTGACCCTCATGGCCAAGCACACTGCCTCCTCCATTGAGAGAGTGGTGACTCTCATGGAGAGGCAGCTCCAGGAACAGAATCAGGGGTTCCTGGGATTGCGCTCAGACCTGCAAATCCTCACACAGGCACTGACCTCAGGTGGTCAGTATCCATGTGGGGGATGGATAAGGCACCCGGTATCCCAGCTCGGTGCCCGTCCATCAATGGTGAACAGGGAGATCCAGAGTGACCTCATGTTGACACATGACCTTCATTGTCATCTCTGCGGGCCCCTCTCAGGGCGCTCCAGATGGTGGCAGCAGCTCCTCTGCCCCTCTGCCACTGATCATGGCATCTGATGAGGCTGCGATGACTGGGGAGATGCCAGCCCTGGCACTGGCTGCTCACTCCCAGGCGGGGACAGCACAGGCTCCACTGGCCAGAGGACACCCGCCAATGTTGTCAGGGCACCTTGCACAGACTTGTAGAATCAGCATCCTGTGGTCACACACTATCTGCACATTCATGGAGTGGAAGCCCTTCCTGTTGACGAAGGCACCGGGCTCACCTGCTGGCACTTTGATGGCCACATGTGTACAGTCTATAGCACCCTGGACACGGGGGAAGCCAGCAATGGCCGCAAAACCTCTGACTCACTCTGTCTGACTGGCCTCGTCTGTACGGTAAAGAATAAAGGTCAGTACCTACCTGAACAGAGCTTCTGTCACCAGCTTGACACAACTGTGGACAGCTGATTGGGAGACTCCACACAGATCCCCCACTGACCCCTGGAAAGAGCAGGAGGTATAGAAGTTGAGGGCCACTGTGACCTTCAGAGCCACTGGCATGGGGTGTCCACCCACACAGTCGGAGCTGATCTCAGGGCCGATCACCTGACAGATGGAGGTCCCTGTCTCCATTCAGAGTCAGAGCCTCCTTCGGCATTGTACCTTGGACATATTGAGGTAGCTGCTTCTCCGCCTGTAAACCGTGGCAGCAGGATAGTGGCGTCTTCTGCAGCCCCTTCCACCTTGGACTACCTGCTGGTCCTGTGCCCCTTGAGTCTGCGCCTCTCCTCCCACAGGTCCCTCCCCTGGAGGCTGCATTGGGACCCCTGGCCCCCTCTCCCTTCTGCCCCTCTCTTCCTCCTCAGAGGAGGTACCTCCAGCGGAGACCACAGTCCCCATTACCAAGGTAAGGGAAGGCTGCCTGATACCTGGAAGGGTCCACACGGTCTGAAACCTCTGGGGGTCTTGGAGACAGCAATGAGACCTGAAATGAAGCCTGGAAATGCTCAGAATGAAGTCCTGAACAGAGGTGAAGCTGCCAAGTTCCAATAAGCAGCCAGCAGCAAACTATCTCCCAAACTGCTCACTCCTCACACTGGCAATGCTGCTGACCCTTTTCATCCCGCCCTTGGATGAGCTTTGTGAGAATGTCGGCTGGTCGCCTGCCCGTTTTGCCCGTGAGGAGTGTGAAATCGCACAGACAACGTAAAACCGGGTTCAACGGTCTTTTTAACGGCCTTAAGTGGCCTTTGAATTCATGACGGGCGCGGCTCTGACACTCGCGTGTGCCAGCTGACCTGAAGATCGCCCGCCGGCGCGGGGCGACATCAGGGCGCTCGCCCGACATCGTCTCACACGATTTCACAGCCAAGCGGGTCGTTTGCGTGCACCCACCCACGAGGTGTAAAGTTCTGCCCGTGAACAAACGAGAATGTTTTTCTTTTGCAAATAAGGGTCAGCGGTGGCATTGTTAAAGTGGCAGGAAAGCCCATTCCAGACCCTGAACCCAAGGCAAAACAGAGATCACACAAAATGCGCAAAAATAAAATAGAACAATGGCTCCTCCGATGTTCTCAGGTCCTGTTGCTGTTGTTTTAGCGGCCAGGTACCCACCGCTACATGTTGTAGTTTATGTTGGGTGATATGGTGTCAGTGTAAGGGAGCGGTGAGATTACAGCTCTGGCCTATCCATTTAGGCAGAGCTTAGATTTCAAAACAACGGATACCTTTTGTAAGTGTTTCTGTCATCCACACACTAGGACAGAAAGTTCCACAACATAGTTTGGGAACACAGCTTACACTGTCATCTTAGAGTGTTGAGAAGGCGGAACTCACTATACCGCAAGCATCAGCTGAGGCAAATGCTGATGCCTTCAAGGGGAAGCTAGATATACATTTGAGTGAGGAAGGAATGGAGGGATATGTTGACAGTTTGAGGTGAAGTAGGGTGGGAGGAGGCTCGTGTGGAGCCTATAGACCAACATCGCCCCCGATGGGCTGAATAGCCGGTTTCTGTGCTGTAAATTGGGTGCAGAATTCTACACGCAAAAGCAAAGGCAGAAGAAGAGACTTTGCGGAATATTTGTGTGCCCACCGACACATTGTATTGCAATTTGGGCGCGGTCCCTGGTAGCTAATGTGTCAACCCAAGCACTCAATCTGCAGACTCCTGGATGAGAACAATAGGAACGTGGGTGGTGGTGGGGGGATGCGTTTCATTCTTGGCTATCGAGGCGAAGGCGTCACTCACCAAGTAATTCAGAGCTAGCCAAGCTCCCAGCGGGTTGACTTAGCTTAACGATTGACAGTTCGGGCTGGCGTTCACCAAAGGGAACAAAAAAAAAGATGCAATCTCCCATTTCTCAAAAAGGAGACGCTTGCTGATGGAGTGCGTGACTGATGCCACATCGGAGACAAAAGTGCAGCAGGGATGCTGGTGAGGGGCTGCCTGACGACACAAAGGGGGAGCAGCACGTCACATGGACAGCACTGCCAGATCTCGGATAAATCTTCCTCTTTAAACAGCGGAGCTGGCTTTTCGCTCCTGAGATCGATGACCAAAGGGGACGAAGGGGAAGCAGTGGTTGCCACAGCGACCGGTTATTGTTGCTCAGTTCATTTGAGGTCAAGGATTCTCGTTGTCTCCCGAAACCAAGTTGCAGCCTTCAGACCCTGCCAGAGATCTGTCAAGTCAAAATAACTCGTTGGGTCAGATCCCGGTGGATAAGTAACTGGGGGGTGTGGACCGTACGCCAATCAACAGCAAATTCAGGGAATCCGGAGCTGTGTGAGCTGCACTGTTACGGAAATTGGTCAATTTACATCACTCTGTCATTTGTCACACAGCTTTCTTAGCTTCCCCGTTATTTCTGAGGACTTGCTAGATTTGCTTGTTAATCGCCCAACAACAACTTATTTCTTTATAGCGCCTTTAAGGTAATGAAATGTCCCACGGTGCTTCGCAGGAGCATCTTGAAACAAAATATGACACTGAGCACAGGAAGAGATGATGACACAATGGTTGGTGGAAGAGGTAGGTTTTAAGGCGTGTCTTAAAGGAGGAGAGAGAGGTAGAGAGGTTTAGGGGGGGAATTCCAGAGCTCAGGACCTAAGCAACTGAAGGCACGGCTGCCAATGGTGGAGTAATTATGATTGGTACAAGAGGCTGGGATTAGAGGAGTACAAGAAGTTGTGGGATTGGAGGAGATTACAGAGATAAGGTGGAGTTGAAAACTCCATGGAGGGAGTTGAAAACAAGGATGGGAATTTTAAAATCAAAACGTTGCTTGTCTGGTAGCCATCATAGTTCAGCGAGCACAGGGCTGATAGGAGAACGGTTAACTGAGTGGATACACTAATGCATGATGTAGATGATGCTGTGTCACTAAAATCAGTCAGTCATGTGCTGGTGACTCTATACAGCAGATGGGCAGCTCTTAGAGGAGCTGTCGCTGCTCAGTAACCCCATCTTGTACATATTATACATAATGTAAATAAACTAGTTTCAGACAGATATCCGAGTCTGGCTACACTTGCTCTTCACCAGAGATCAGGTCTAGCACATTCTTCAAATACGGTGGCAGCGGTGGTGACACCAATCTAAGCAAACATGGTGGCAGCAGTGGTGGTGACACCAATCTAAGCAAACATGGTGGCAGCAGTGGTGGTGACACCAATCTAAGCAAACATGGTGGCAGTGGTAGTGACACCAATCTAAGCAAACATGGTGGCAGCGGTGGTGACACCAATCTAAGCAAACATGGTGGCAGCGGTGGTGACACCAATCTAAGCAACAGTTGGTGCCATTTGATGAACACCCCACAGCCCACACTGACACCAATCCTTGGTTGGACTGACATCTTCCCAGTGCACCATGGCAACAGCCTCAGTGAAGAAGGGTACCGATGGCGGCGCCACACAAGTGGTCCGTTAATGTCCAAGCCTCGAAGGCCCACACAGAGCTTGCTGCTAGGACATGTGGCGTGTTTGTCCCAGTTGCTGCCTAAACAAGTTAAACTGGCTGTGATTACAGGTTTGGGCCCCAAAGCCTCTACAAAAGCAGTGAGATATGCATATGAGATTGTCAACTGTGTCAATGGCTGCATAACAACGGTCTCCACTGCTAGTATTATTGGTGTTTTCACATGATTAAAGGCGGAACGCGTCTAGACACTTGGTTGGGTTTCATTCTACACCCTTTGTAGTCTTGTGATGATGAAGGGTGAATCATTCTTATTAGAGACCTGTATTGTCTTGTACCTGCCTGTATTGGAAAACAAGCCCAACGACATGAAGAAGAGTCATACGGATTTGAAACGTTAACTCTGTTTCTCTCTCCACAGGTGCTGCCAGACCTGCTGAGTTTTTCTAGCACTTTCTGTTTTTATTTCAGATTTCCGGCATCTGCAGTATTTTTTGCTTTGCTCGAAGCCCAATGACATTCCTTTATAACGCAGTGAGAAGAGAGGAAGAAACTATTCCCTCTATGATCTGATCCTTTATCTTTCATGTATCTGTGCTGGTGCCTGATTAAAGTGGGATTGGGATTGGGAATGGTTCGAACACTTTAGGAGCAGCTTGTAGATGACCAGAATTTCAATATCCATCTTCCTCTCCCTCTTCTTCTTAGGCAGTCCCGTGGGATCCAGAATGACTTCCTTCCACTCCGGGGTTGAGGATTCTGAGGTGACTGAAAATTCCAATGCTGGGTGGGCACACTCTGTTATAGGTGGGGCAGGGGGTGTTTGATGAGGTGGGTGGGTGGGATGCTTGGATTTTGATTTGTTCTTTCCATTGCTGTGCTTGGCATCCATCTGGGCCAGTAGGAGATGTAGGAAATGGTTGGCACTTTCAGGGTTGTTTCTTCTTTGGATGGTCTCGAGCAAACGATTTCCACAAAACTGCCAGATATGTTTATCTAACTGAGTATACCTTCATAAAAGATTGGTTTGCCTCAACTGAGCACCACACTTAAGAAGGATGGGAAGACATCAGAGAGAGTGCAGAAAAGATGTACAAGAATCGTTCCAGGGATGAGGAATATCAGTAACATGGATGGATTGAAGAAGTTGCTGCAGTTCTCCTTGAACAAGAGAAGGTTAAGAGGAGATTTGAGAGAGGTTTTTAAAATCATGAAGGGTGTGGACAGAGTAATTAGGGAGAAGCTGTTCCCATTGTTGGGAGGGTCACCATCTGGAAGACACCAATTTAACATGAATATCAAAAGAATCAAAGGTGACATGAAGGAACATGTTGTCACGCAGCGAGAGGATAGGGTCTGGAATGCACTGTCTGAGAGTGCAGTGGAGACAGGGTCAATCGAGTGGTTAGGATCAGGAACGCACTGTCTGTGAATGTGTTGGAGTCAGGTTCAATTGAGTGGTTAGGATCTGGAATGCACTGTCTGAAAGTGTGGGGGAGACAGGGTCAATCGACTGGTTAGGATCTGGAATGCACTGTCTAAGAGTGTGGTGGAGAAAATGTCAATCGAGTGGTTAGGGTCTGGAATGCACTGTCTGAGAGTGTGGGGGAGACAGGTTCAATCGAGTGGTTAGTGTCTGGAATGCACCGTCTGAGAATGAGGTGGAGACAGAGTCAATCGAGTGGTTAGCGTCTGGAATGCACTGCTTGAGTGTGTGGTGGAGACAGAGCCAATTGAGTGGTTAGGATCTGGAATGCACTGCCTGAGAGTGTGGTGGAGACAGGGCTAATTGAGTGTTAAGGATCTGGAATGCACTGTCTTGAGAGTGTGTTGGAGACAGGATCAATCGAGAAGTTAGGATCTGGACTGCACTGTCTGAGTGTGTCATGGAGACAGGGTCAATCGAGTGGTTAGGATCTGGAAAGCACTGACTGAGAGTGTGGAGGAAACAGAGTCAATCAAGTGGTTAGGATCTGGAACGCACTGCCTGAGAGTGTGGTGGAGATAGGTTCAATCGAGTGGTTAGGATCTGGACTGCACTGTCTGAGTGTGTCATGGAGACAGGGTCAATCGAGTGGTTAGGGTCTGGAATGCACTGTCTGAGAGTGTGGTGGAGACAGGGTCAATCGAGCGGTTAGGATCTGGAATGCACTGCCTGAGAGTGTGGGGGAGACAGATTCAATTGAGTGGTTAGGATCTGGAACGCACTGCCTGAGAGTGTGGGGGAGACAGGGTCAATCGAGTGGTTAGGATCTGGAATGCACTGTCTGACAGTGTGGTGGGGACAGGGTCAGTCAAGCGGTTAGGATCTGGAATGCACTGTCTGAGAAGGTGGGAGATAGGGCCAATCGAGTGGTTACGGTGTGGAATGCACTGTCTGAGAGTGGGTAGGAGACAGGGTCAATCGCGTGGTTCGGATCTGGAATGCACTGTCTGTGAATGTCGTGGAGACAGGGTCAATCGAGTGGTTAGCATCAAGAATACACTGTCTGAGAGTGTGGTGGAGACAGGGCCAATTGAGTTGTGAGGATCTGGAATGCACTGTCTGAGAGTGTGGTGGAGACAGGGTCAATCGAGTGGTTAGGATCTGGAATGCACTGTCTGAGAGTGTGGTGGAGACAGGGTCAATCGAGTGGTTAGGCTCTGGAATGCACTGTCTGAGAGTGTGGGGGAGACAGGGTCAATCGAGTGGTTAGGGTCTGGAATGAACTGCCTGAGAGTGTGGTGGAGACAGGGTCAATCGAGTGGTTAGGCTCTGGAATGCACTCTCTGAGAGTGTGGGGGAGACAAGATCAATCAAGTGGTTAGGATCTGAAATGCATTGCCTGAGAGTGTGGGGGAGAAAGATTCAATTGAGCGGTTAGGATCCGGAATGTATTGTCTCAGAATGTGGTGGAGACAGGGTTAATTGAGTCATTAGGATCTGGAATGCACTAAGAGTGTGGTGGAGACAGGTACAATTGAGTAGTTAGGGTCTGGAACGCACTGTCTGAGAGTGTGGTGGAGACAGGGCCAATCGAATAGTTAGGATCTGGAATGCACTGCCTGGGAGTGTGGTGGAGACAGGGTCAATCGAGTGGTTAGGGTCTGGAACGCACTGTCTGAGAGTGTGGGGGAGACAGGTTCAATCGAGTGGTTAGGAACTGGAATGCAGTGCCTGAAAGTGTGGGGGAGACAGGGTCAATCGAGTGGTTAGGATCTGGAATGCAATGTCTGAGAGTGAGGTGGAGACAGGGTCAATCGAGTGTTTAGGATCAGGAACGCACTGTCTGTGAATGTGGTGGAGACAGGGTCAATCGAGTGGTTAGGATCTGGAATGCAATGTCTGAGAGTGAGGTGGAGACAGGGTCAATCGAGTGTTTAGGATCAGGAACGCACTGTCTGTGAATGTGGTGGAGACAGGGTCAATCGAGTGGTTAGGATCTGGAATGTACTGCTTGAGTGTGTGGTGGAGACAGGGCCAATTGAGTTGATAGGGTGTGGAATTTACTGCCTGAGATGTGGGGGAGAGAGAGCTAATTGAGTGTTAAGGATCTGGAATGCTCTGTCTTGAGTGTGAGTTGGAGACTGGGGCAAACGAGTAGTTAGGATCTGGACTGCACTGTCTTGAGAGTGTGTGGGAGACAGGGTCACTCAAGTGGTTACGATCTAGAATGCACTGTCTGAGAGTGTGGTGGAAACAGTGTCACTTGAGTGGTTAGGATAGGGAAATTACTGACTGAGAGTGTGGTGGAGACAGGGTCAATCGAGTGGTTAGGATCTGGAATGCACTGTCTGAGACTGTGGTGGAGACAGGGTCATCGAGTGGTTATGATTTGGAACACACTGTCTGAGAGTGTTGTGTAGACAGTGTCAATCGAGAATTTAGGATCTGGAATGCACTGTCCGAGAGTGTCATGGAGACAGGGTTAATCGAGTGGTTAGGATCTGGAATGCACTGTCTGAGAGTGTGGTGGAGACAGGGTCAATCAAGTGGTTAGGGTCTGGAACGCACTGTCTGAGAGTGTGGGGGAGACAGGTTCAATCGAGTGGTTAGGAACTGGAATGCAGTGCCTGAAAGTGTGGGGGAGACAGGGTCAATCGAGTGGTTAGGATCTGGAATGCAATGTCTGAGAGTGAGGTGGAGACAGGGTCAATCGAGTGTTTAGGATCAGGAACGCACTGTCTGTGAATGTGGTGGAGACAGGGTCAATCGAGTGGTTAGGATCTGGAATGCAATGTCTGAGAGTGAGGTGGAGACAGGGTCAATCGAGTGTTTAGGATCAGGAACGCACTGTCTGTGAATGTGGTGGAGACAGGGTCAATCGAGTGGTTAGGATCTGGAATGTACTGCTTGAGTGTGTGGTGGAGACAGGGCCAATTGAGTTGATAGGGTGTGGAATTTACTGCCTGAGATGTGGGGGAGAGAGAGCTAATTGAGTGTTAAGGATCTGGAATGCTCTGTCTTGAGTGTGAGTTGGAGACTGGGGCAAACGAGTAGTTAGGATCTGGACTGCACTGTCTTGAGAGTGTGTGGGAGACAGGGTCACTCAAGTGGTTACGATCTAGAATGCACTGTCTGAGAGTGTGGTGGAAACAGTGTCACTTGAGTGGTTAGGATAGGGAAATTACTGACTGAGAGTGTGGTGGAGACAGGGTCAATCGAGTGGTTAGGATCTGGAATGCACTGTCTGAGACTGTGGTGGAGACAGGGTCATCGAGTGGTTATGATTTGGAACACACTGTCTGAGAGTGTTGTGTAGACAGTGTCAATCGAGAATTTAGGATCTGGAATGCACTGTCCGAGAGTGTCATGGAGACAGGGTTAATCGAGTGGTTAGGATCTGGAATGCACTGTCTGAGAGTGTGGTGGAGACAGGGTCAATCAAGTGGTTAGGATCTGGAATGCACTGTCTGAGAGTGTGGGAGAGACAGGGTTAATCGTGTGGTTAGGTTCTGGATTGCCCTGAATGAGAGTGTGGTGGAGACAGGGTCAATCGAGTGGTTAGGATCTGGAATGCACTGCCTGAGAGTGTGCAGGAGACAGATTCAATTGAGTGGTTAGTTTCTGGAATGCACTGTCTTGAGAGTGTGGTGGAGACAAATTCAATCGAATGGTTAGGATCTGGAATGTACTGACTGAGAGTGTGGTGGAGACAGGGTCAATCGAGTGGTTAGGATCAGGTATGCACTGTCTGAGAGTGTGGTGGAGACAGAGCCAATCGAGTGGTTAGGATCTGGAATACACTGAGAGTGTGGTGGAAACAGAGTTAATCGAGTGGTTAGGATCTGGAATGCACAGTCTGAGAGTGTCATGTAGACATGGTGAATCGAGTGGTTAGGATCTTTTACGCACTGACTGAGATTGTGGTGGAGATAGGGTCAATTGAGTGGTTAGGATCTGGAATGCTCTGTCTTGAGAGTGTTTTGGAGATGGTCAATCGATTTGTTCGGATCTGGTGTGCACTGTCTTGAGAGTGGGTAGAGACAGATTCAATCGAGCGGTTAGGATCTGGAATGCACTGTCTGAGAATGTGGGGAGACAGGGTAACACCAGTGGTTAGGATCTGGAATATACTCTCTGAGAGTGTGGTGGAGACAGGGTCAATCAAGTGGTTTGGATCTGGAATGTATTGTCAGAGAGTTTGATGGAGACACGGTCAATCGAGTGGTCAGGATTTGGAACATACTGTCTGAGAGTTTGGTAGAGACAGTTTCAATTGAGTGATTAGGATCTGGAATGCACTGTCTGAGAATGTGGGAGAGACAGGGTTAATCGAGTGGTTAGGATCTGGAATGCACTGTCTTGAGAGTGTGTTGGAGACAGGGTCAATCTAGTGGTTAGGATCTGGAATGTACTGACTGAGAGTGTGGTGGAGACAGGGTCAATCTAGTGGTTAGGATGTGAAATGCACTGTCTTGAGAGTGTGCAGGAGATAGGGTCAATCGAGTGGTTAGGACCTGGAATGTACTGACTGAGAGTGTGGTGGAGACAGGTTCAATCAATTTGTTCGGATCTGGTGTGCACTGTCTTTAGAGTGGGTAGAGACAGATTCAATCGAGCGGTTAGCATCTGGTACGCACCGTTTAAGAGTTTGGTGGAGACAGGGTCACTCGAGTGGTTAGGATCTGGAATGTACATTCTGGGAGTGTCGTGGAGACAGGGTTATTCGAGTGGTTTGGATATGGAATGCTCTGTCTGAGATTGTGGAGGAGACAGGGTTAATCGAGTGGTTAGAATCTGGACTGCACTGTCTGAGAGTGTCATGGAGACAGGGTCAATCGATTGGTTAGGATCTGGAATGCACTGTCTGAGAGTGTGGTGGAGATAGGGTCAATCGTGTGGTTAGGCTCTGGAACACACTGACTCAGAATGTGGCAGAGACAGGGTTAATCGAATGGTTAGGAACTGGAACGACTGTCTGCGACTGTGGTGGGACAGGGCTAATTGAATGATTAGGATCTGGAATCTACTGCCTCTGTGTGTGGTGCAGACAGGGCAAATTGAGTGGTTAGGATCTGGAATGTACTGCCAGAGAGTGTGCGGGAGACAGATTGAATTGAGTTGTTTGGATCTGGAACACACTGAGAGTGTGGTGGAGACAAGGCCAATCGTGTAGTTAGGGTCTGGAATGCACTGTCTGAGAGTGCGGGGAGACAGGGTCATTTGAATGGTTAGGATCTGGAATGCAATGCTTGTGAGTGTGGTGGAGACAGGGTCAATCGAGTGGTTAGGTTCTGGAATGCACTGTCTTGGGAGTGTGTTGGAGACTGGGTCAATCGTTTGGTTAGGGTCTGGAATGCACTGTCTTTGGAGAGTTTTGGAGACACGGTCAATCGAGTGATTAGCTTCTGAAACACATTGTCTGAGAGTGTGGTGGTGACAGGGTCACTCGTGTAGTTAGGATCTGGAATTTACTGACTGAGAGTGTGGTGGAGACAGGGTCAATCGAGTGGTTTGGATCTGGAATGCACTGTCTGACAATGTAGGGAGACAGGGTCAATCGAGTGGTTAGGTTCTGGAATGCACTGTCTGAGAGTGTGGTGGAGACAGGGTTAATCGAGTGGTTAGGATCTGGAATGCACTGTCTGAGAGTGTCATGGAGACAGGGTCAATCGAGTGGTTAGGATCTGGAACACACTGTCTGAGAGTGTTGTGGAGACAACGTCAATCGAGTGGTTAGGCTCTGGAACGCACTGACTGAGAATGTGGTGGAGACAGGGCAAATCGAATGGTTAGGATCTGGAATCTACTGCCTGCGTGTGTGGTGGAGACAGGGCCAATTGAGTGGTTAGGATCTGGAATGCACTATCTGAGAGTGTGATGGAGACAGGTTCCATCGAGTGGTTAGGATCTGGCATGCACTGTTTGAGAGTGTGGGGAGACAGGGTCATTCGAATCGTTAGGGTCTGGAATGCACTGTCTGATAGTGTGTTGGAGACTGGGTCAATCAAGTGGTTTGGATCTGGAATGCCCTGTCTTGTGAGTGTGGTGGAGACAGGGTAAATCGAGTGGTTGACGTCTGGAATGCACAGTCTGAGAGTGTGGGGAGACAGGGTCAATCGAGTGGTTAACGTCTGGAATGCACAGTCTGAGAGTGTGGGGAGACAGGGTCAATCGAGTGGTTAGGATCTGGAATGCACAGTCTGAGATTGTGGGGGAGACAGGGTCAATCGAGTGGTTAGGATCTGGAATGCACTGTCTGCGAGTGTGGTGGAGACAGGGTCAATCGAGTGGTTAGGATCTGGAATGCACTGTCTGAGTGTGTGGTGGAGACAGGGTCAATCGATTGGTTAGAGTCTGGAATGCACTGTCTTGCGGATGTGTTGGAGACAAGGCCAAACGATTGGTTAAGATCTGGAATGAACTGTCTTGAGAGTGTGGTGGAGACACGGTCAATAGAGTGGTTAGCGTCTGGAATGCACTGTCTGAGAGTGTGTTGGAGACTGGGTCAATCGAGTGGTTAGGTTCTGGTACGCACTGTCTGACAGTGTGGTGGAGACAGGGTCAATCGTGGCTTTCAAAACAAAATTGGATAATAGCCTGAAGAGAATAGATTTGCAGGACTAAAGGGTACTTGTCTCGGAGTGGGTCTAGCTGACTTGTTCTTGTGAAGCGCTGGCATGGACATGTTGGACTAAATGGAGTCCTCCTGCACTGTAACCAATCTACAATTCGACATGCATGAGTGCATATCGTGTGGAACACTGCACACAATATACAACATGCAAGCCAGTATCTCTGTGCACCACTTCTCTTTTTGCTACCCTGATGCCTCTATTCTCTTTCTGTACAATTCTGTAGACCCCCCCCCTTCTCAGTCGCACTCCCACAGTTCCCCACTGGAAGAACTGAATTAGTTAGCCCCTCCCTTCAATGAGAATTTGGTACATTTCTCAACGGCTGCGTTTCTTCATAGCCACTTACCTCCGATGCTGCTTCTCCAGAGCAGCTCCAGGCTTCCCCTCTGTGGTGTTCTGAAGTTGTGCAATTCCTGTTGGACCTCCTGTAAGATCCCCCAAATTGTTCACACCACATTTGCATTATCAGGGAATACTTGTTGACTTCTTGGCATTTGCTTTGTGCCAAACATTTGCTTGTGGTTTCCTTCTTACCACAGCGATGGATGCATTCATGGCCTGGATGAACTTTTGTCACCATTTACTGAGCCATTCGACACAGATGTTGGGCACCAATTGACTACGTGAATAAACTTTGATATACCATTAGCTGCTGCGAAAGGTTAATGGGTCGTTTATTACAGAGCTGGTGCCTCATTTCTTTCTGCAGCCCCCAAACGAAATAGCTTTCTGACAAGTTATGTTGCCAAAACTGTACATTTCTACACTGTCATTGGAGGTTTTACATTACACTGAGAAACAAACACACCTGCATGGAACATGTAATCCATACAGAATAAATACCTTTCTACACTCCCCCCAAAATCCATAGTCACAATGACTTTCTTATTAAGGACACCAAATGCCATGGTAACCAGTTCAATGACTCCTCACGTAGGCCGAGCTTCTGTCTTCAGTCAAATAGAAGCCGATCAAACTGGAAGTCAAGGTAAATTTGAACTCCATAATCTTGAGCGATTGATATTGAACATATCACTTACCTCCACATGGTAATTAATACCTTAGCCATCTGCTGTCTGCCTTTTCTGCTTGAGAAATCTCACAGAGTACGTTTCAACAGGAGCACTCTAGGGCTATTTTCTTCTCTGAGTGTTGAACTCATGTTTGAGTCAAAGCCAAACCTCTGCACTCGGGTAGCTTTTGAAGACTTAAAGTGAAATGAGTGAAGGCATATGGAATGCTCTCCTTCATTGGCAGAGGTATAGAATATAAAAGTAAGGATATAATGTTGGAATTGTATAAAACACTGGTGAGGCCACAACTGGAGTATTGTGTGCAGTTCTGGTCACATTATTACAGGAAGGACGTAATAACTCTGGAGAGATTGCAGAGGAGGTTTACAAGAATGTTGCCAGGGTTAGAAAATGAAGAGAGATTGGTTAGGTTGGGGTTATTTTCCTTCGAACAAAGAAGGCTGAGAGGTGACTTGACTGAGGTGTACAAAATTATGAGGGAAATAGATAGAGTGGACAGGATAAAATTGTTTCCCTTGGTGGAGAAGTCTAGAACCAGGGGACGTAGATGCAAGATAAGTGGCAGAAGGTGCAGGGGGGACATGAGGAAGGACTTTTTTACGCAGAGGGTAGTGGGTGTCTGGAACTCGCTGCCCGAGTTGGTGGTAGAGGCAGAAACTCTAAACTCTTTTAACAAGTACCTGAATCTGCACCTAAAGTGCTGTAAGCTGCAGGGCTATGGGCCGGGTGCAGGAAGGTGGGGTTAGAAAGGCCACCTGGGTGTCCTCGGGCTGGCATAGACAAGATGGGCTGAATGGCCTCCTTCTGTGCTGTAACTTTTCTATGGTTCTAAGAGTTTCAGCAGACTTAGCCCCTCCCCAACTGGGCACATACCCAGAGGAGAAATACTGCCTCCCGGTTGACTTTGACTCATCAGTTTCCCCAGGAAAGCCTCGAGGGCTGTTGGCATTGCCAAGCAGGAAGTTCCATGTGAGTTAACGTTGAGATGGTTCGCTGGAGCTCAGGGGTTGTACAGCAGGAATGTTAAACTGCATGAAGGGCCCAACCCAGGACTCCATGATGCTAGAAAGGGGATGCACTAAAACCAGGCGTCAAATGCATTCAAACATAGGGCAGGACTTTTCAGTCTGCGTGTGTTTGGGGGGTGGTGGGGGTGTGGGGGGGTGGGGGGGGTTGTGGGGGGTGGCGGTGGGTGGGGCTGGGCCCGACGTCATCGAGCTGAGTTGCGATATCTCGTTTGGCGGGTGCCCGCCGATATGTGAACAGCCTTTTAAGGCCATTCAGGAAGTGATTGACGTAATTGGTAATGCTGCCCGTCCAATCTTAAGGTTGGCAGGGTGGATGCTGAGAGGGTGTTTCCCTTTGTGGGGGGAGTCCAGAACCGGGGGCCACGGTTTAAAAATAAGGGGTATCCCATTTAAGACGGAGATGAGGAGGAATTTCCTCTCTCCATGGGTCGCTAATCTTTGGAACTCCCTTCCACAGAGAGCAGTGGAGGCAGGGTCGTTGAATATATTCAGGGCTGAGTTAGACAGATTTTTGATTGACAGAGGGAGTCAAGGGTTATGGGGGCTGCAGACAGGAAAGTAGAGTGAAGACCACAATCAGATCAGCCATGGACTTATTGAATGGTGCCGGATAGCCTACTCCTTGCCTGGTGGTACAGAGCTTGAATATCACCGAAAAGAGAGGCACATCGCCATACCTTCCCATCAGGACAAATGCAAGAATACCAAATTTCAAACACTCACAATAATATATACCACAAGAGAAAAGGGTGCTGATTGGTTGGCAAGTTGGCTCCGATTGGCTGAGGTGTTGCCATAGAGAAAGCAACAAGAACTATAGGTTCTCCAAGCTCCCTGGGTAATTCAAAAAAGGTGCAACACTAGAATGTATTCCTTTTGTTTGCAGAGATCAGGTCCCTGTGTGCAAAACATAATTTTACAACATATGCCACACTATTAATGGGCTTGCTTAATGTTTTCCTGGTTGGTCTTCCTGATTTGAACTTGAGGTGTATAAGTTTCCCTTGGCCAGGCTAGACTTTTCCCCCAGACATACCGTTAAGCAACACCTTGACTTTAAAATTCTCTTCCTTGTTTTCAAATCCACCCATGGCCTCGCCTCTCCCTATCTCTAGAATCCCTCTAGCCCCAGTCTCCGAGATCTCTGCTCTCCTCTAATTCCGGCCTCTTGAGCATCCCCGATTTTAATCACTCCACCATTGGCGGCCGTGCCTTCAGCTGCCTGGGCCCCAAGCTCTGGAATTCCCTCCCTAAACCTCTCTGCCTTTCCCTCCCCCTTTAAGGCCTTCCTTAAAACCTACCTCTTTGCTTTGGTCATTTTCCCAAATATCCCCTTGTGTGGCTTTGTGTTATGTTTTGCTTCCTAATGCCCCCCGTGAAGCCCCTGAGGGTTTTAAAGATGCTATATAAATATCAGTTGTTGTTGTTATAGCTGGCTGCCAACATGCCCAGGTCCCCTTTTTGTCATTTTCTCTCTGTCTGTAGCCAATGAGAGTGCTATCCCTCTGACCTCTTCTCCATTCAAAGATTGATGAGTCAGCCTGTCGATAAATTACCATGCAAGATTAACCACCTCCTGCTGGTCCCTGGATAAATAGGAGGCACCTGGCTTATTCTGTCCCAGGACGAGGCAATTGAATCTCATCGTCTTCAGTTTGAAGTAAATGGTGGGCCTTGGCTCACCCAGCTTTGATACACACCTTTAACATGTGCGGCCTGTAGCTTTTTACAGATAAATCGGTGTGAGTTCATAACTCATTTCCAAATCCTATGCACAAAGGAGAACAATCATTAGAAGCCCCAAAGCGCGAGCAGCCGCCTGTCCACACAAGCTGGACTGGGGGCAGTCTAGGCTCCAAACCTTCGGAAGGCCTTGGAGCGAGTGCAAGGGTTAAATTATGAGGAGCGATTACACAAACCACAGTTGCATTCCCTGGGATTTAAAAGGTTAAGGAGCGTTTTGGTAGAAGCTTACAACATATCAAGGGGAACAGATAGTGGGTAAACCACCTCTGCTGGTAGGGAATCTCAGGCTTGGGAGTATAGTCTAAAAATTAGCACCACCCCAGTCGGTTGTGTTCACCTTCAGACTGGCACACAAACTGGGTTACAATACCAACAGGTGAAAACATCAAGGTTTAACACAACTACAAAGTCAAGCTGTACAAGGAGCAATGCAAAATGGTGGTGTCCACATGGGAAGAGACTCCCAGCCACAAGGGGGCAATAATATAGAGTGGCCCCAGACCTTTAGGGAGTGAAAATAGAAAGGGGTGAAAGGGGTTTAAAAATCTCTTCTGCAAATGGCAATTGGTGCTAGGTCCATTCATTTTAAATCTAAGGTTTATACATTTTTGTTAACAAAAGAAAGGAAGGTTATGGTTAGGTCACAGGTCAGCTATGGTCTCATTGAATGGCAAGGCAGGCTTGGGGGCAAGATGTCCTCCTCTTGTTCCTGTATTCCAATGTTCCCAACCGAACGAAGGAGGTACGAGAACAATAGAGGCTATCTATTCTTCCAAAAAGCTTCAACAGGTAACTCTAGCTCTGGTGGGAGGGGCCATTCTACTTAAAAATATTTCTTATGACAGAGAACATACAGTCTGCAGAAAAGACCTGGTGTGGGGGGGGTGGTGGGTGTGTGTGTGTGTGTGCATGTGGTGGGTGTGTGTGTGTGTGTGTGTGTGTGCATATGGGGGTGGGGTGGGGTGTGTGTGTGCATGTGTGCATGTGGGGGATGGTGTGTGTGTACAGGGGAGGCACAAGAGTGAGTGGTGAGGAATACAGACTTGTGAAATTACTAATACAGAGAACACAGTAAGCTGGAGAAATGGCTGGAAACATCAAGTGAGGCACTTGTAAGAGGACAAGGTGTTGTTAGAACCCCATGATATTCTGACAAAACCCTAATGTAGTCCTGACATTTTCACTTAAAACCTCTTAGGCTATCTTGATTCAGTGATGCAAATTATAGAGTCAATCCCTGCCCCAACCTCTTCAAATGATTCCTGCGAGCTGAAACCTGGGCCAGCAGCCCAACTCATTGCAGGAACTAGAGTGCACAAAAGCGAGTGCCACTCTATCCTGTTGGTGAGTGCAACTGTCAACATGAGATCAATAGAAACGTCAGCGCCTCAGCCCATCTCACTCATCAGAGGTTTCCATCGTGCTAGCATGGCAACACTGAGGCATTTCATGTTGGTTTGAAGACTCCATTCAACCATAAGATGTAGGAGCAGAAGTAGGCCATTCAGCCCATCGAGTCTGCTCTGCCATTCAATGAGATCATGGCTGATCTGATAATCCTCAACTCCACTTTCCTGCTTTTTCCCCATAACCCTTGATTCCCTTACTGATTAAAAATCTGTCTATCTCAGCCTTGAATATACTTAATGACCCAGCCTCTACACCCTCTGTGGTAAAGAATTCCACAGATTCACTACCCTCTGAGAGAAGAAATTCCTCCTCATCTCTGTCTTAAATGGGTGACCCCTCACTATGAGTTTATGACCTCTGGTCCTAGACTCTCTCACAAGGGGAATCTGTCACTTAAGAATCTTAAACAAAAACAGAATTACCTGGAAAAACTCAGCAGGTCTGGCAGCATCGGCGGAGAAGAAAAGAGTTGACGTTTCGAGTCCTCATGACCCTTCGACAGAACTAGGTGAATCCCAGGGAGGGTTGAAATATAAGCTGGTTTAAGGTGGTGGTGGGGGTGGGGGGTGGGGGGGAGGGGGGTGGTTGGATGGGGGGAGAGAAGTGGAGAGGGGGGTGTGGTTGTAGGCAAAAGCAGTGATAGAAGATCATCAAAAGATGTCACAGACAAAAGAACAAAAGAACACAGAGGTGTCGAAGTTGGTGACATTATCTAAACGAATGTGCTAATTAAGAATGGATGGTAGGGCACTCAAGGTACAGCTCTAGTGGGGGTGGGGGGAGCATAAAAGATTTAAAAATATTTAAAAATAATGGAAATAGGAGGGAAAAAGAAAAATCTATATAATTTATTGGAAAAAAACAAAAGGAAGGGGGCAACAGAAAGGGGGTGGGGATGGAGGAGGGAGGTCAAGACCTCAAGTTGTTGAATTCAATATTCAGACCGGAAGGCTGTAAAGTGCCTAGTCGGAAGATGAGGTGCTGTTCCTCCAGTTTGAGTTGGGCTTCACTGGAACAATGCACCAAGCCAAGGACAGACATGTGGGCAAGAGAGCAGGGTGGAGTGTTGAAATGGCAAGCGACGGGGAGGTCTGGGTCATTCTTGCGGACAGAATCTTATATGTTTCAATAAGGTCACCTCTCATTCTTCTAAACTCCAATGAGTACAAGCCCAACCTACTCAACCTCATAAGAAAATCCCTCCCTACCCGGGATCAACCTAGTGAGCCTTCTCTGGACTGCCTCCAATGCCAGTATATCTTTCCTTAGATAAGGGGACCAAAACTGTTCATAGAATTCTAGGTGTGATCTAACTAGTGCCTTTGTATTGTCTTAGCAAGACTTCCCTAGTTTTAAACTCTATTCCCTTTGAAATAAAGGCCAACATTCCATTTGCCTTCCCTATTACCTGTTGAACTTGTATGGTAGCTTTTTGTGATTCATGCACAAAATCTCGGAAATCCCTCTGCAGCTTTCTGCAGTCTTTCTCCATTTAAATAATATTCAGCTCCTCTATTCTTCCTGTCAAAGTGCATAACCTCACATTTTCCCACATTATATTCCATCTGCCAAGTTTTTGCCCACTCGCTTAACCTGTCTATATCCCTCTGTAGACTCCTTGTGTCATCCACACCACATCCTTCCCACCTATTTTTGTGTCATCCGCAAATGTGGTGATAATACATTCAATTCCTTCATCTAAGCCATTAATATATATCTTAAATTATTTGTGGCCCCAGCACTAATTCCTGCGGCACTCCACTAGTTACAGTTTGCCATCACGAAAATGCCCCCCTTATACCTATTCTCTGTCTTCTATTAGTTAGCCAGTCCTCTATCCATGCTAATATACTACCCCCAACACCATTGGCTCTTATCTTAAGTAGCCTTATGTGTGGTACCTCATGGAATGCCTTTTGGAGATCCTAATATATTACATCTACTGGTTCCCCTTTATGTATCCTATTTGTTACTTCCTCAACGAATTCTAATAGATTTGTCAGGCATGATTTCCCCTTCATGAAGCCATGCTGACTCTGCTTGATTAGATTATGTATTTGTAAATGCTCTGCTATTACATCCTTTATAATAGACTCCAACATTTTCCCAATGACAGATGTTAAGCCAACTGGCCTATAGCTACCTGTTTTTGTCTCCCTCCTTTTTTGAATAAAAAGGGAGGGAGACAAAAAACATTGGCCATTCTCCAATCCTCTGGGACTTTTCCAGAATCTAAGGATTCTTGGAAGATTAGTACCAGTGCATCCACTATCTCTGTAGCTACTTCCTTTAATATCCTAGGATGCAACCCATCAGGTCCGGGGACTTATCGGCCTTTAGCCCCATTAGTTTCCCTAGTACTTTTTCTCTAGTGATAGTTGTTGTATTTATTTACTGCCCCAGCCCCACTTTTGCCCACTGAGTTTTTAGTATTTTTGGAATGCTATTAGTGTCTTCTACAGTGAAGACTGAAGCAAAGTATTTATTCAACTCCTCTGCCACTTCCTGGTTCCCCATTATTATTTGCCCAGCCTCATTCTCTGAGGGGCCTATGTTTGCTTTGGCCTCTCTCTTCCTTTTTGTATATTTAAAGGAGCTCTCACTGTTCATTTTTATGTTACTTGCTAGCTTACCCTCATAGTTTATTTACTCCCTCTTTCAGTGGGATTTTCCATACCCACCCGCTGATGGGATCTTTTGGTCCCGCTGCAAGTCAATGGACTTCTGGCTGGGGCACCGCCTCTCCCATGGGGTGTCCCGCCCATGACGAGGCTGGAAAATCCCGGCCTTTTTTTTTGGTCATCTTTCATTGGTTTTTAGAACTTTCCCAATTCTCTGGCTTACCACTAATCTTTGCCACATTGTGTGCTTTTCATTCAATTTGATACTATCCTTAACTCCCTTGGTTAACCATGGTTGGTTTATCCCCTTCCTACAATCCTTCTTCCTCACTGGGATATATCTTTGTTGAGAGTCATGAACTATTTTCTTAAATGTCTGCCATTGTTCATTAACTCTTTCTGCTAAACTCCTTTCCTAGTCCACTCCAGTTAACTCTGCCCTCAATCCTTTGTAATTACCCTTATTTAAGTTTAGCACAGTTGTTTCCAACCCAAGTTTCTCACTCTTAAACTGAATGCTAAATTCCGCCATGTTATGGTCACTGTTTCCTAGGGGATCCTTTACTCTGAGATCATTTATTAAACCTGCCTCATTAGACATTACCAGATCCAAAATAGCCTGATCCCTGACTGGATTCACAACATATTGTTCTAGGAAACTGTCCCGAATACACTCTATGAATTCTTGCTCATATCTACCTCTGTCAATTTAATTTTCCCAATCTATATGAAGATTAAGGTCATCCCAGGTTAACGTACTGCCTTTATTACATGCCTTCATTGTCTCCTGATTTATTCCCTATCTTACAGTATAGCTACTGTCAGGGGGCCTATAGACTACTCCCACCTATGTCTTCTTCCCCTTGTTATTTCTTACCTCCACCCATATGGATTCCACATCTTCCGACCCAAGATCATTTCTTGCGATCGTACTTATTCCATCTCGTACTAACAAAGCTACCCCACCACCCTTTCCTTCCTGCCTGTCCTTTAGGAAAGTCACATACCCCTGAATATTTAGTTCCCAGCTTTGATCTCCTTGTAACCATGTCTCCATAATGGCTATAAGATCATACCCATTAACCTCTATTTGTGCTGTTAGTTTATTTATTTTGTTCTGAATACTACATGTGTTTAAGTAAAGGGCCATTAATTTTTGTCTTTTTACCATGTTTTCCCCCGTTGACCCTACTTGCTGCTGTTTTTTATGTTTGTACCCCTGTCCCTTCCTGTCACACTCTGGATATCATTACCAAAATAGTTGCTTTGCAATGCCGCCATATCCTTTTGCTTTGTAAGCCTACGTATCCCCTTTCCAGAACCCTCCCCCCTCTATTTAGTTTAAAGCACTCTCTACAGCCATACTTATTCGGTTTCCCAGGACACTGGTCCTATCACTGTTCAAGTGAAGCCCGTCACACCGGAATAGCTCCCTTCTACCCCAGTACTGGTTCCAGTGCCCCATGAACTGAAACCCATTCCTCCCACACCAATCTCTGAGGTACACATTTAACTCCTTGACTTTATTTACCCTGTGCCAGTTTGCCGGGGGTTCAGGTAGTAATCCCGGGATTATTACCTTGTAGGTTCTGCTTTTTAGTTTAGTTCCTAACTGTTCAAATTCTTTCAGCAGAACCTCCTTTCTAGTCCTATCAGTGTCGTTGGTAGCAACATGGACGACAACAACTGGATCCCCACCCCCTCCTACTCCAAGTTCCTCTCCTGCCCTGAGGAGATGTCCTTAACCCTGGCACCGGGCAGGCAACACAGTCTTCAGGGCTCAAGCTCACGGCTGCAGAGAACAGTACCCATCCCCTTAATTATACTGTCCCCTACCACTACTACATTCCCATTTCCTCCCCCCACTTGAATGGTTCCCTGAATCACGGTGCCGTTGTCAGTTCGTTCATCCTCCTTGCAGTCCCCACTCTCAGCCACACAGCTTGCAAGAGCCTCATAACTGTTGGACAGCTGCAGGGGCTGAGGCTCCCCAAACGCTACCCCCTGGGTCCCCTTACCTGCCTCACCTGCAGTCACACCCTCCTGACCCTGATCACAGACCAAATTTGAATTAACTGAACCTGTGTGGTGTGACTGCCTCCTGGAGCAGAGTATCCAGGTAACTCTCCCCTTCCCTGATGTGAGGCTATGTCTGCAGCTCAGACTCCAGCTCCTTAACTCGGATCCGAATTTCCTTGAGCTGCAAACATTTACTCCAGATGTGTTCATTCTGGTTCACCTTGGTGACAAGCAACAACCCACATGCTGCAGCAGCAACACATCACCCATCCTGCCATTGATATTGTATTTTATTCAATTTATTAATGAATTGCTCTACTATTCCCACTTTTTAGATTTTATTATAATTAATTTTTATACACACCAGTATCGACCTTATACTTAAAAAGCTATCTTTAAGAAAAAGAGAAAAAATCACTAGATCTCTGAAAACAAACTAAATACCCTACTTTACTTTAAAGACTAGAAATTATTACCAATTCTACTCACCAATCAGCTGCTCTCCACGTTCTTTTCCCTCTCGCGCTTTCTAATGATCTCACATTCTTCTCTCACTCTCTCACTGTAAATGACCACGCTGTTTCTCTCATACTCTCACATTGTAAATGACCACACCGTTTCTCTCACAATCTCTCACTGTAAATGGCCCAGCTGTTTCTCTCAAACTCTCACTGTAAATGACCACGCTATTTCTCTCACATTCCGTCACTGTAAATGACCACGCTGTTTCTCTCAAAATCTCTCACTGTAAATGACCACAATAATTCTCTCACACTCTCTCGCTGTAAATGACCACAGTAATTCTTTCACACTCTCACTGTAAATGACAACGCTGTTTCTCTCACACTCTCCCACTGTAAATGACCACACTGTTTCACTTACACTCTCTCACTGTAAATGGCCCCACTTTTTCTCTCACACTCTCTCGCTGTAAATGACCACACTGTTTCTCTCACACTCTCTGTAAATGGCCACACTGTTTCTCTTACACGATCTTGCTGTAAATGATCACGCTGTTTCCCTCTCACTCTCACTGTAAATGGCCTTGCTGTTTCCCTCACACTCTCTCTCACTGTAAATGGCCCCGCTGTTTCTCTTACGCTCTCACTGTAAATAACCACGCTGTTTCTCTCACACTCTCTTGCTGTAAATACCCACACTGTTACTCTAATGCTCTCTCCTTGTAAAAGAACCCACTGATTCTCTCACACTCTCTCACTGTAAATGACCAAGCTGTTTCTCTCACGCTCTCACTGTAAATGACCACGCTGTTTCTCTCACGCTCTCACTGTAAATGAACACGCTGTTTCTCTCACGCTCTCACTGTAAATAACCACGCTGTTTCTCTCACACTCTCTTGCTGTAAATGACCACACTGTTACTCTCTCACACTCTCTCACTGTAAATGACCATGCTATTTCTCTCACACTCTCACTGTAAATGACAACAGTTTCTCTCATAAGCTCTCACTGTAAATGTCCATGTTGTTTCTCTCACTTACTCACTGTAATTGACCACACCGTTTCTCACACACTCTCACGCTCTCACTGTAAATGACCACGCTGTTTCTCTCATGCTCTCACTGTAAATAACCATGCTGTTTCTCTCACACTCTCTTGCTGTAAATGACCACACTGTTACTCTCTCACACTCTCTCACTGTAAATGACCATGCTATTTCTCTCACACTCTCACTGTAAATGACAACAGTTTCTCTCATAAGCTCTCACTGTAAATGTCCATGTTGTTTCTCTCACTTACTCACTGTAATTGACCACGCCGTTTCTCACACACTCTCACTGTAAATGACCACGCTGTTTCCCTCTCTCTCTCACTGTAAATGAACACGCTGTTTCTCTCACTCTCTCACTTTAATAACAATGCTGTTTCTCTCACTCTCTCACTGTAAATGACCACGCTGTTTCTCTCACACTCTCTTGCTGTAAATACCCACACTGTTACTGTAATGCTCTATCCTTGTAAATGAACCCACTGATTCTCTCACACTCTCTCACTGTAAATGACCAAGCTGTTCTCTCACAATCTCTGCAAATGACCACATTCTTTCTATAATACTCTCATACTGTAAATGATCCCGCTGTTTCTCTCACACTTTCTCACTGTAACTGACCACACTGTTTCTCTAATACTCTCTCACTGTAAATAAACAAGCTGTTTCTCTCACTCTCACTGTAAATGACTACGCTGTTTCTCTCAAAATCTTTCACTGTGAATAACCACACTGTTTCTCTCATTATCTCTCCCTCTAAATGACCAAGCTGTTTCACTTACACTCTCTCACTGTAAATAACCATACTGTTTTTCTCACACTCTCTCACTGTAAATGACCACCATGTTTCACTCACACTCTCTCAATGTAAATGACCCAGCTGTTTCTCTCATACTCACTCCTTGTAAATGACCACACTGTTTCCTTCATACTCCCTCACTGTAAATGACCACGCTGTTTCACTCAAACTCTCACTGTAAATGACCACGCTGTTTCTCTCACACTCCCTCACTGTAAATGACCACGCTGTTACTCTCTCACTCTCTCACTGTAAATGACCACAATGTTACTCTCTCACTCTCTCACTGTAAATGAACACGCTGTTTCTCTCAGTCCTTCACTTTAATGACCATGCTGTTTCTCTCACTCTCTCACTGTAAATGACCACACTGTTACTCTCTCACTCTCACAGTAAATGACCACACTGTTTCTCTCACACTCTCTCACTGTAAATGACCACGCTGTTTCTCTCACACTCTCACTGTAATTAACCACACTGTTTCTCTCGCACTCTCACTGTAAATGACCACATTGTTCCTATCTCACACTCTCTCACTGTAAATGACCACGCTGTTTCTCTCACTCTCTCACTGTAAATGACCACACTGTTACTCTCTCACTCTCTCACTTTAATGACAATGCTGTTTCTCTCACACTCTCTCACTGTAAATGACCACGCTGTTTCACTCACACACACACACTGTAAATGACCACGCTGTTTCTCTCACACTCTCATTGTAAATGACCACACTGTTTCTCTCACACTCCCTCACTGTAAATGACCACGCTGTTACTCTCTCACTCTCACAGTAAATGAGCACACTGTTTCTCTCACACTCTCTCACTGTAAATGACGACGCTGTTTCTCTCACACTCTCACTGTAATTAACCACACTGTTTCTCTCGCACTCTCACTGTAAATGACCACATTGTTCCTATCTCACACTCTCTCACTGTAAATGACCACGCTGTTTCCCTCTCTCTCTCAATGTAAATGACCACGCTGTTTCTCTCACTCTCTCACTTTAATGAAAATGCTGTTTCTCTCACACTCTCTCACTGTAAATGACCACACTGTTACACTCACACTCTCCCAATGTAAATGACCACGCTGTTTCTCTCACTCTCTCACTGTAAATGAACACGCTGTTTTTTTCACGCCCTCACTTTAATGACCATGCTGTTTCTTTCACTTTCTGACTGTAAATGACCACACTGTTTCTCTCACACTCTCTCACTGTAAATGACCAAACTGTTTCTCTCACACTCTCACTGTAAATGACCACACTGTTTCTCTCAAACTCTCTCACTGTAAATGACCACACTGTTTCTCTCAAAGGCTCTCTCTGTAAATGCCCATGCTGTTTCTCTCACTTACTCACTGTAATTGATCACGCCGTTTCTCTCACACTCTCACTGTAAATGATCACGCTGTTTCTCTCACTCTCTCACTTTAATGACCAAACTGTTTCTCTCACACTCAGTCACTCTAAATGACCACACTGTTTCTCTCACACTCTCTCACTGTAAATGACCACACTGTTTCTTTCACAAGCTCTCACTGTAAATGCCCATGCTGTTTCTGTCACTTACTCACTATAATTGACCACGCCGTTTCTCTCACACTCTCACTGTAAATGACCACGATGTTTCCCTCTCTCTCTCACTGTAAATTACCATGCTGTTTCTCTCACTTTCTCACTTTAATGACCATGCAGTTTCTCTCATTCTTTCACTGTAAATGAACACGTTGTTTCTCTCACACTCTCTCACTATAAATGACCACAATGTTTCTCTCACTGTCTTACTGTAAATGACCACACTGTTTCACTCACACTCTTACTGTAAATGACCACGCTGTTTCTCTCAAACTCTCTCATTGTAAATGACCACAATGTTTCTCTCACACTCTGTCACTGTAAATGACCACACTGTTTCACTCACACTCTCACTGTAAATGACCACTCTGTTTCTTTCAAACTCTCTCACTGTAAATGCCCATGCTGTTTCTCTCACTTACGCACTCTAATTGACCACGCCGCTTCTCTCTCACTCTCACTGTAAATGACCACACTGTTTCTCTCTCACACTCTCTCACTGTAAATTACCACACTGTTTCTCTCACACTCTCTCACTTTAATGACCATGCTGTTTCTCTCACACTCTAACTGTAAATGACCACACTGTTTCACTCACAATCTCTCACTGTAACTGACCACGTTGTTTCCCTCACACTCTAACTGTAAATGACCACACTGTTTCACTCACAATCTCTCACTGTAACTGACCACGTTGTTTCCCTCATACTCTATCACTGTAAATGACCACACTGTTTCTCTCACACTCTCTTTCTGTAAATGGCCCAGCTGTTTCTCTCTTACTCTCTCACTCTAAATGACCACACTGTTTCTCTCATTCTCTCACTGTAAATGACCACACTGTTTCTCTCACTCCCTCGCTGTAAATGACCACGTTGTTTCTCTCATACTCTCTCACTGTAAATGACCACAATGTTTCTCTCACACCCTGTCACTGTAAATGACCACGCTGTTTCCCTCACTCTCTCGCTGTAAATGACCACGCTGTTACACTCACACTCTCACTTTAAATGAGCACGCTGTTTCTCTCACACTCTCCAACTGTAAATGACCACACTGTTTCACTCACACTCTCACTTTAAATGACCACGCTGTTTCTCTCACACTCTCTCACTGTAAATGAACACGTTGTTACTCTCTCACCCGCTCACTGTAAATGACCAAGCTGTTTCCCTCTTTCTCTCACTGTAAATGAACAAACTGTTTCTCAAACTCCCTCACTTTAATGACCATGCTGTTTCTCTCACTCTCTCACTGTAAATGACCACGCTGTTTCTCTCAAACTCTCTCACTGTAAATGCCCATGCTGTTTCTCTCACTTATGCACTGTAATTGATCACGCCGTTTCTCTCACACTCTCAGTGTAAATGACCACTCTGTTTCTCTCTCACACTCTCACTTTAAATTACCACACTGTTTCCCTCTCTCTCTCACTGTGAATGATCACGCTGTTTCTCTCACTCTCTCACTTTAACGACCATGCTGTTTCTCTCGCACTCTGTCACTCTAAATGACCACAATGTTTCTCTCACACTCTCTCACTGTAAATGACCAAGCTGTTTCTCTCACACTCTCACTGTAAATGACCACAGTGTTAATCTCACAAGCTCTCACTGTAAATGCCCATGCTATTTCTCTCACTTACTCACTGTAATTGACCACGCAGTTTCTCGCACACTCTCACTGTAAATGACCACGCTGTTTCTCTCACTCTCTCACTGTAAATGCCTGTGCTGTTTCTCTCACTTACGCACTCTAATTGATCACGCCGTTTCTCTCACACTCTCAGTGTAAATGACCACATTGTTTCTCTCTCACACTCTCACTTTAAATTACCACACTGTTTCCCTCTCTCTCTCACTGTAAATGATCACGCTGTTTCTCTCACTCTCTCACTTTAACGACCATGCTGTTTCTCTCGCACTCTGTCACTCTAAATGACCACAATGTTTCTCTCACACTCTCTCACTGTAAATGACCAAGCTGTTTCTCTCACACTCTCACTGTAAATGACCACAGTGTTAATCTCACAAGCTCTCACTGTAAATGCCCATGCTATTTCTCTCACTTACTCACTGTAATTGACCACGCCGTTTCTCGCACACTCTCACTGTAAATGACCACGCTGTTTCCCTCTCACTCTCACTGTAAATTACCATGCTGTTTCTCTCAATCTCTCACTTTAATGACCATGCTGTTTCTCTCATTCTCTCACTGAAAATGAACACATTGCTTCTCTCACACTCTCTCATCGTAAATGACCACAATGTTTCTCTTAGACTCTGTCACTGTAAATGACCACACTGTTTCACTCACACTCTCTCGCTGTAAATGACCACGCTGTTTCTCTCACACTCTCTCACTGTAAATGACGACGCTGTTTCTCTCACACTCTCACTGTAAATGACCACGCTGTTTCTCTCACAATCTCTCACTGTAAATGACCACAATGATACTCTCTCACTGTCTCACTGTAAATGACCACTCTATTTCCATCTCTCTCTCACTGTAAATGACCATGCTGTTTCTCTCACTCTCTTACTTTAATGACCATGCTGTTTCTCTGACTCACTCACTGTAAATGACCACACTGTTATTCTGACACTCTCTCACTGTAAATGTCCACGCTGTTTCTCTCCAACTCTCACTGTAAATGACCACACTCTTTCTCTCACAATTTCTCACTGTAAATACCCATGCTGTTTCCCTCACTTACTCACTGTAATTGACCATGCCGTTTCTCTCACACTCTCACTGTAAATGACCATGCTGTTTCTCTCACTCTCTCACTGTAAATGACCACACTGTTTCTCTCACTCTCTCACGTTAATGACCATGCTGTTTCTCTCACTCTCTCACTGTAAATGACCACACTGTTTCTCTCAAACTCTCTCACTGTAAATGCCCATACTGTTTCTCTCACTTACGCATGGTAATTGACCACGCCGCTTCTCTCACAAACTCACTGTAAATGACCACACGGTCTCTCTCTCACACTCTCTCACTGTTAATGACCACACTGTTTCTCTCACACTCTCTCACTGTAAATGACCACGCTGTTACCCTCTCTCTCTCACTGTAAATGACCACACTGTTTCACTCACTTACTCACTGTAATTGGCCACGCCATTTCTCTCACACTCTCACTGAAAATGACCACATTGTTTCTCTCTCAGACTCTCTCACTGTAAATGACCACACCGTCTCCCTCACACTCTCACTGTAAATGACCAAACTGTTGCTCTCACAGTCTCTCACTATAAATGGCCCAGCTGCTTCTCTCATTCTCACTCCTTGTAATGAGCACGCTGTTTCTCTCATACTCTCTCACTATAAATGACCACACTATTTCTCTCACACTCTCTCACTGTAAATGAACACGCTGTTACCCTCTCTCTCTCACTGTAAATGACCACGCTGTTTCTCTCACTCTCTCACTTTAATAACAATGCTGTTTCTCTCACTCTCTCACTGTAAATGACCACGCTGTTTCTCTCACACTCTCTTGCTGTAAATACCCACACTGTTACTGTAATGCTCTATCCTTGTAAATGAACCCACTGATTCTCTCACACTCTCTCACTGTAAATGACCAAGCTGTTCTCTCACAATCTCTGCAAATGACCACATTCTTTCTATAATACTCTCATACTGTAAATGATCCCGCTGTTTCTCTCACACTTTCTCACTGTAACTGACCACACTGTTTCTCTAATACTCTCTCACTGTAAATAAACAAGCTGTTTCTCTCACTCTCACTGTAAATGACTACGCTGTTTCTCTCAAAATCTTTCACTGTGAATAACCACACTGTTTCTCTCATTATCTCTCCCTCTAAATGACCAAGCTGTTTCACTTACACTCTCTCACTGTAAATAACCATACTGTTTTTCTCACACTCTCTCACTGTAAATGACCACCATGTTTCACTCACACTCTCTCAATGTAAATGACCCAGCTGTTTCTCTCATACTCACTCCTTGTAAATGACCACACTGTTTCCTTCATACTCCCTCACTGTAAATGACCACGCTGTTTCACTCAAACTCTCACTGTAAATGACCACGCTGTTTCTCTCACACTCCCTCACTGTAAATGACCACGCTGTTACTCTCTCACTCTCTCACTGTAAATGACCACAATGTTACTCTCTCACTCTCTCACTGTAAATGAACACGCTGTTTCTCTCAGTCCTTCACTTTAATGACCATGCTGTTTCTCTCACTCTCTCACTGTAAATGACCACACTGTTACTCTCTCACTCTCACAGTAAATGACCACACTGTTTCTCTCACACTCTCTCACTGTAAATGACCACGCTGTTTCTCTCACACTCTCACTGTAATTAACCACACTGTTTCTCTCGCACTCTCACTGTAAATGACCACATTGTTCCTATCTCACACTCTCTCACTGTAAATGACCATGCTGTTTCTCTCACTCTCTCACTGTAAATGACCACACTGTTACTCTCTCACTCTCTCACTTTAATGACAATGCTGTTTCTCTCACACTCTCTCACTGTAAATGACCACGCTGTTTCACTCACACACACACACTGTAAATGACCACGCTGTTTCTCTCACACTCTCATTGTAAATGACCACACTGTTTCTCTCACACTCCCTCACTGTAAATGACCACGCTGTTACTCTCTCACTCTCACAGTAAATGAGCACACTGTTTCTCTCACACTCTCTCACTGTAAATGACGACGCTGTTTCTCTCACACTCTCACTGTAATTAACCACACTGTTTCTCTCGCACTCTCACTGTAAATGACCACATTGTTCCTATCTCACACTCTCTCACTGTAAATGACCACGCTGTTTCCCTCTCTCTCTCAATGTAAATGACCACGCTGTTTCTCTCACTCTCTCACTTTAATGAAAATGCTGTTTCTCTCACACTCTCTCACTGTAAATGACCACACTGTTACACTCACACTCTCCCAATGTAAATGACCACGCTGTTTCTCTCACTCTCTCACTGTAAATGAACACGCTGTTTTTTTCACGCCCTCACTTTAATGACCATGCTGTTTCTTTCACTTTCTGACTGTAAATGACCACACTGTTTCTCTCACACTCTCTCACTGTAAATGACCAAACTGTTTCTCTCACACTCTCACTGTAAATGACCACACTGTTTCTCTCAAACTCTCTCACTGTAAATGACCACACTGTTTCTCTCAAAGGCTCTCTCTGTAAATGCCCATGCTGTTTCTCTCACTTACTCACTGTAATTGATCACGCCGTTTCTCTCACACTCTCACTGTAAATGATCACGCTGTTTCTCTCACTCTCTCACTTTAATGACCAAACTGTTTCTCTCACACTCAGTCACTCTAAATGACCACACTGTTTCTCTCACACTCTCTCACTGTAAATGACCACACTGTTTCTTTCACAAGCTCTCACTGTAAATGCCCATGCTGTTTCTGTCACTTACTCACTATAATTGACCACGCCGTTTCTCTCACACTCTCACTGTAAATGACCACGATGTTTCCCTCTCTCTCTCACTGTAAATTACCATGCTGTTTCTCTCACTTTCTCACTTTAATGACCATGCAGTTTCTCTCATTCTTTCACTGTAAATGAACACGTTGTTTCTCTCACACTCTCTCACTATAAATGACCACAATGTTTCTCTCACTGTCTTACTGTAAATGACCACACTGTTTCACTCACACTCTTACTGTAAATGACCACGCTGTTTCTCTCAAACTCTCTCATTGTAAATGACCACAATGTTTCTCTCACACTCTGTCACTGTAAATGACCACACTGTTTCACTCACACTCTCACTGTAAATGACCACTCTGTTTCTTTCAAACTCTCTCACTGTAAATGCCCATGCTGTTTCTCTCACTTACGCACTCTAATTGACCACGCCGCTTCTCTCTCACTCTCACTGTAAATGACCACACTGTTTCTCTCTCACACTCTCTCACTGTAAATTACCACACTGTTTCTCTCACACTCTCTCACTTTAATGACCATGCTGTTTCTCTCACACTCTAACTGTAAATGACCACACTGTTTCACTCACAATCTCTCACTGTAACTGACCACGTTGTTTCCCTCACACTCTAACTGTAAATGACCACACTGTTTCACTCACAATCTCTCACTGTAACTGACCACGTTGTTTCCCTCATACTCTATCACTGTAAATGACCACACTGTTTCTCTCACACTCTCTTTCTGTAAATGGCCCAGCTGTTTCTCTCTTACTCTCTCACTCTAAATGACCACACTGTTTCTCTCATTCTCTCACTGTAAATGACCACAGTGTTTCTCTCACTCCCTCGCTGTAAATGACCACGTTGTTTCTCTCATACTCTCTCACTGTAAATGACCACAATGTTTCTCTCACACCCTGTCACTGTAAATGACCACGCTGTTTCCCTCACTCTCTCGCTGTAAATGACCACGCTGTTACACTCACACTCTCACTTTAAATGAGCACGCTGTTTCTCTCACACTCTCCAACTGTAAATGACCACACTGTTTCACTCACACTCTCACTTTAAATGACCACGCTGTTTCTCTCACACTCTCTCACTGTAAATGAACACGTTGTTACTCTCTCACCCGCTCACTGTAAATGACCAAGCTGTTTCCCTCTTTCTCTCACTGTAAATGAACAAACTGTTTCTCAAACTCCCTCACTTTAATGACCATGCTGTTTCTCTCACTCTCTCACTGTAAATGACCACGCTGTTTCTCTCAAACTCTCTCACTGTAAATGCCCATGCTGTTTCTCTCACTTATGCACTGTAATTGATCACGCCGTTTCTCTCACACTCTCAGTGTAAATGACCACTCTGTTTCTCTCTCACACTCTCACTTTAAATTACCACACTGTTTCCCTCTCTCTCTCACTGTGAATGATCACGCTGTTTCTCTCACTCTCTCACTTTAACGACCATGCTGTTTCTCTCGCACTCTGTCACTCTAAATGACCACAATGTTTCTCTCACACTCTCTCACTGTAAATGACCAAGCTGTTTCTCTCACACTCTCACTGTAAATGACCACAGTGTTAATCTCACAAGCTCTCACTGTAAATGCCCATGCTATTTCTCTCACTTACTCACTGTAATTGACCACGCAGTTTCTCGCACACTCTCACTGTAAATGACCACGCTGTTTCTCTCACTCTCTCACTGTAAATGCCTGTGCTGTTTCTCTCACTTACGCACTCTAATTGATCACGCCGTTTCTCTCACACTCTCAGTGTAAATGACCACATTGTTTCTCTCTCACACTCTCACTTTAAATTACCACACTGTTTCCCTCTCTCTCTCACTGTAAATGATCACGCTGTTTCTCTCACTCTCTCACTTTAACGACCATGCTGTTTCTCTCGCACTCTGTCACTCTAAATGACCACAATGTTTCTCTCACACTCTCTCACTGTAAATGACCAAGCTGTTTCTCTCACACTCTCACTGTAAATGACCACAGTGTTAATCTCACAAGCTCTCACTGTAAATGCCCATGCTATTTCTCTCACTTACTCACTGTAATTGACCACGCCGTTTCTCGCACACTCTCACTGTAAATGACCACGCTGTTTCCCTCTCACTCTCACTGTAAATTACCATGCTGTTTCTCTCAATCTCTCACTTTAATGACCATGCTGTTTCTCTCATTCTCTCACTGAAAATGAACACATTGCTTCTCTCACACTCTCTCATCGTAAATGACCACAATGTTTCTCTTAGACTCTGTCACTGTAAATGACCACACTGTTTCACTCACACTCTCTCGCTGTAAATGACCACGCTGTTTCTCTCACACTCTCTCACTGTAAATGACCACGCTGTTTCTCTCACACTCTCACTGTAAATGACCACGCTGTTTCTCTCACAATCTCTCACTGTAAATGACCACAATGATACTCTCTCACTGTCTCACTGTAAATGACCACTCTATTTCCATCTCTCTCTCACTGTAAATGACCATGCTGTTTCTCTCACTCTCTTACTTTAATGACCATGCTGTTTCTCTGACTCACTCACTGTAAATGACCACACTGTTATTCTGACACTCTCTCACTGTAAATGTCCACGCTGTTTCTCTCCAACTCTCACTGTAAATGACCACACTCTTTCTCTCACAATGTCTCACTGTAAATACCCATGCTGTTTCCCTCACTTACTCACTGTAATTGACCATGCCGTTTCTCTCACACTCTCACTGTAAATGACCATGCTGTTTCTCTCACTCTCTCACTGTAAATGACCACACTGTTTCTCTCACTCTCTCACGTTAATGACCATGCTGTTTCTCTCACTCTCTCACTGTAAATGACCACACTGTTTCTCTCAAACTCTCTCACTGTAAATGCCCATACTGTTTCTCTCACTTACGCATGGTAATTGACCACGCCGCTTCTCTCACAAACTCACTGTAAATGACCACACGGTCTCTCTCTCACACTCTCTCACTGTTAATGACCACACTGTTTCTCTCACACTCTCTCACTGTAAATGACCACGCTGTTACCCTCTCTCTCTCACTGTAAATGACCACACTGTTTCACTCACTTACTCACTGTAATTGGCCACGCCATTTCTCTCACACTCTCACTGAAAATGACCACATTGTTTCTCTCTCAGACTCTCTCACTGTAAATGACCACACCGTCTCCCTCACACTCTCACTGTAAATGACCAAACTGTTGCTCTCACAGTCTCTCACTATAAATGGCCCAGCTGCTTCTCTCATTCTCACTCCTTGTAATGAGCACGCTGTTTCTCTCATACTCTCTCACTATAAATGACCACACTATTTCTCTCACACTCTCTCACTGTAAATGACCACGCTGTTACCCTCTCTCTCTCACTGTAAATGACCACGCTGTTTCACTCACTTACTCACTGTAATTGGCCACGCCATTTCTCTCACACTCTCACTGAAAATGACCACATTGTTTCTCTCTCAGACTCTCTCACTGTAAATGACCACACCGTCTCCCTCACACTCTCACTGTAAATGACCACACTGTTGCTCTCACAGTCTCTCACTATAAATGGCCCAGCTGCTTCTCTCATTCTCACTCCTTGTAATGAGCACGCTGTTTCTCTCATACTCTCTCACTATAAATGACCACACTATTTCTCTCACAATCTCTCACTGTAAATGACCACACTATTTCTCTCACAATCTCTCACTGTAAATGACCACACTGTTTCTCTCACAATCTCTCACTGTAAATGACCACAATATTTCTCTCACTGTCTCACTGTAAATGACCACACTGTTTCTCTCAAACTCTCTCACTGTAAATGCCCATGCTGTATGTCTCACTCTCTCACTGTAATTGACCACGCCGTTTCTCTCACACTCTTTTTTGTAAATGACCACATTGTGTTTCTCTCACACCCTCTCACTGTAAATGACCACACTGTTTCACTCACTTACTGTAATTGGCCACGCTGTTTCACTCAATTACTGTAATTGGCCACGCCATTTCTCTCACACTCTCACTGTAAATGACCACATTGTTTCTCTCTCAGACTCTCTCACTGCAAATGACCACACCGTCTCCCTCACACTCTCTCACTGTAAATGACCACATTGTTTCACTCACACTCTCACTGTAAATGACCAAACTGTTAATCTCTCATTCTCTCACTATCAATGACCACATTGTTTCTCTCTCAGACTCTCTCACTGTAAATGACCACGCTGTTGCTCTCACAGTCTCTCACTATGAATGGCCCAGCTGCTTCTCTCATTCTCACTCCTTGTAATGAGCACGCTGTTTCTCTCATACTCTCTCACTATAAATGACCACACTATTTCTCTCACAATCTCTCACTGTAAATGGCCCAGCTGTTTCTCTCATACTCTCTCACTGTAAATGACCACGCTGTTTTTCTCACTGTCTCACTGTAAATGACCACACTGTTTCTCTCACTGTCTCACTGTAAATGACCACACTGTTTCTCTCACACTCGCACTGTAAATGACCATGCTGTTTCTCTCACTCTCTTACTTTAATGACCATGCTGTTTCTCTGACTCACTCACTGTAAATGACCACACTGTTATTCTGACACTCTCTCACTGTAAATGTCCACGCTGTTTCTCTCCAACTCTCACTGTAAATGACCACACTCTTTCTCTCACAATGTCTCACTGTAAATACCCATGCTGTTTCCCTCACTTACTCACTGTAATTGACCATGCCGTTTCTCTCACACTCTCACTGTAAATGACCATGCTGTTTCTCTCACTCTCTCACTGGAAATGACCACACTGTTTCTCTCACTCTCTCACGTTAATGACCATGCTGTTTCTTTCACTCTCTCACTGTAAATGACCAGACTGTTTCTCTCAAACTCTCTCACTGTAAATGCCCATACTGTTTCTCTCACTTACGCATGGTAATTGACCACGCCGCTTCTCTCACAAACTCACTGTAAATGACCACACGGTCTCTCTCTCACACTCTCTCACTGTTAATGACCACACTGTTTCTCTCACACTCTCTCACTGTAAATGACCACGCTGTTACCCTCTCTCTCTCACTGTAAATGACCACGCTGTTTCACTCACTTACTCACTGTAATTGGCCACGCCATTTCTCTCACACTCTCACTGAAAATGACCACATTGTTTCTCTCTCAGACTCTCTCACTGTAAATGACCACACCGTCTCCCTCACACTCTCACTGTAAATGACCAAACTGTTGCTCTCACAGTCTCTCACTATAAATGGCCCAGCTGCTTCTCTCATTCTCACTCCTTGTAATGAGCACGCTGTTTCTCTCATACTCTCTCACTATAAATGACCACACTATTTCTCTCACACACTCTCACTGTAAATGACCACGCTGTTACCCTCTCTCTCTCACTGTAAATGACCACGCTGTTTCACTCACTTACTCACTGTAATTGGCCACGCCATTTCTCTCACACTCTCACTGAAAATGACCACATTGTTTCTCTCTCAGACTCTCTCACTGTAAATGACCACACCGTCTCCCTCACACTCTCACTGTAAATGACCACACTGTTGCTCTCACAGTCTCTCACTATAAATGGCCCAGCTGCTTCTCTCATTCTCACTCCTTGTAATGAGCATGCTGTTTCTCTCATACTCTCTCACTATAAATGACCACACTATTTCTCTCACAATCTCTCACTGTAAATGACCACACTATTTCTCTCACAATCTCTCACTGTAAATGACCACACTGTTTCTCTCACAATCTCTCACTGTAAATGACCACAATATTTCTCTCACTGTCTCACTGTAAATGACCACACTGTTTCTCTCAAACTCTCTCACTGTAAATGCCCATGCTGTATGTCTCACTCTCTCACTGTAATTGACCACGCCGTTTCTCTCACACTCTTTTTTGTAAATGACCACATTGTGTTTCTCTCACACCCTCTCACTGTAAATGACCACACTGTTTCACTCACTTACTGTAATTGGCCACGCTGTTTCACTCAATTACTGTAATTGGCCACGCCATTTCTCTCACACTCTCACTGTAAATGACCACATTGTTTCTCTCTCAGACTCTCTCACTGCAAATGACCACACCGTCTCCCTCACACTCTCTCACTGTAAATGACCACATTGTTTCACTCACACTCTCACTGTAAATGACCAAACTGTTAATCTCTCATTCTCTCACTATCAATGACCACATTGTTTCTCTCTCAGACTCTCTCACTGTAAATGACCACGCTGTTGCTCTCACAGTCTCTCACTATGAATGGCCCAGCTGCTTCTCTCATTCTCACTCCTTGTAATGAGCACGCTGTTTCTCTCATACTCTCTCACTATAAATGACCACACTATTTCTCTCACAATCTCTCACTGTAAATGGCCCAGCTGTTTCTCTCATACTCTCTCACTGTAAATGACCACGCTGTTTTTCTCACTGTCTCACTGTAAATGACCACACTGTTTCTCTCACTGTCTCACTGTAAATGACCACACTGTTTCTCTCACACTCTCACTGTAAATGACCACACTGTTTCTCTCACAATCTCTCACTGTAAATGACCACACTGTTTCTCTCATACTCTCAATGTAAATGACCACACTGTTTCTCTCACAATTTCTCACTGTAAATGACCACACTGTTTCTCTCACACTCTCGCTGTAAATGACCACACTGGTTCTCTCAAACTCTCTCACTGTAAATGCCCATGCTGTATCCCTCACTTACTCACTGTAATTGACCACGCCGTTTCTCTCACACTCTTTTTTGTAAATGACCACATTGTGTCTCTCTCACACTCTCTCACTGTAAATGACCACACTGTTTCTCTCACACTCTCTCACTGTAAATGACCACACTGTTTCTCTCACTCTCTCGCTGTAAATGACCACACTGGTTCTCTCAAACTCTCTCAGTGTAAATGCCCATGATATATCTCTCACTTACTCACTGTAATTGACCACGCCGTTTCTCTCACACTCTTTTTTGTAAATGACCACATTGTGTCTCTCTCACACTCTCTCACTGTAAATGACCACACTGTTTCTCTCACACTCTCTCACTGTAACTGACCACACTGTTTCTGTTACACTCTCTCACTGTAAATGACCACGCTGTTTCTCTCACTCTCTCACTGTAAATGACCACGCTGTTTCTCTCACTCTCTCACTGTAAATGGCCCCTCCATTTCTATTGCACTCTCTATAAATGAACACATTGTTTCTCTCACACTCTCTCTGTGTAAATGGCCCAGCTGTTTCTCTCATACTCTCTAACTGTAAATAGCCCAGCTGTTTCTCTCACACTCTCAATGTAAATGGCCCAGATGTTTCTCTCATACTCTCAATGTAAATGACCACACTGTTTCCCTTTCCCTCTCACTATAAATGACCACGCTGTTTCTCTCATTCTATCAATGTAAATGACCACACTGTTTCTCCCAACCTCTCTCACTGTAAATGACCACATTGTTTCTCCAACAATCTCTCTCTGTAAATGACCACGCTGTTTCTCTCACTGTCTCACTGTAAAAGTCCACGCTGTTTCTCTCACACTCTTTCACTGTAAATGGCCCTGATGTTTCTCTCACACTCTCTCACTCTAAATGACCACGCTGTTTCTCCCTCACTATAAATGACCACACCGTTTCTCTCACACTCTCTCCCTGTAAATGACCACGCTGTTGTTCTCACACTCTCTCATTGTAAATGGTATTACTCCTCTCCCACTCTCTCCCTATAAATGACCACATTGCTGCTCCTGCACCATCTCTTTGGGAATAGCTCTGCTCCTCTCATGCTCTCTCACTGTATTTGAACACATTGTTTCTCTCACACTCTCTTACTGTAAATGGACCTGCTTTTTCTCTCACATTCACTCCTTGTAAATGAACCACACTGTTTCCCTCACACTCTCTCACTGTAAATGGCCCAGCTGTTTCTCTCATACTCTCTCACTGTAAATGGCCCAGCTGTTTCTCTCATAGTCTCTCTCTCTAAATGACCACACTGTTTCTCTAATACCCTCTCACTGTAAGTGGCCCAGCTGTTTCTCTCACACTCTCTCACTGTAAGTGGCCCAGCTGTTTCTCTCATACTCTCTCACTGTAAATGGCCCAGCTGTTTCTCTAATATCCTCTCACTGTAAATGGCCCAGCTGTTTCTCTCATACTCTCTCACTGTAAATGGCCCAGCTGTTTCTCTCATAGTCTCTCTCTCTAAATGACCACACTGTTTCTCTAATACCCTCTCACTGTAAGTGGCCCAGCTGTTTCTCTCATACTCTCTCACTGTAAATGACCACGCTGTTTCTCTAATATCCTCTCACTGTAAATGGCCCAGCTGTTTCTCTCATACTCTCTCACTGTAAATGGCCCAGCTGTTTCTCTCATGCTCTTTCACTGTAAATGACCCAGCTGTTTCTCTCACACTCTCACTGTAAATGACCACATTGTTTCTCTCTCACACTCTCACTTTAAATTACCACGCTGTTTCCCTCTCTCTCTCACTGTAAATGATCACGCTGTTTCTCTCACTCTCTCACTTTAACGACCATGCTGTTTCTCTCGCACTCTGTCACTCTAAATGACCACAATGTTTCTCTCACACTCTCTCACTGTAAATGACCAAGCTGTTTCTCTCACACTCTCACTGTAAATGACCACAGTGTTAATCTCACAAGCTCTCACTGTAAATGCCCATGCTATTTCTCTCACTTACTCACTGTAATTGACCACGCCGTTTCTCGCACACTCTCACTGTAAATGACCACGCTGTTTCCCTCTCACTCTCACTGTAAATTACCATGCTGTTTCTCTCACTCTCTCACTTTAATAACCATGCTGTTTCTCTCATTCTCTCACTGTAAATGAACACATTGCTTCTCTCACACTCTCTCATCATAAATGACCACAATGTTTCTCTTAGACTCTGTCACTGTAAATGACCACACTGTTTCACTCACACTCTCTCGCTGTAAATGACCACGCTGTTTCTCTCACACTCTCTCACTGTAAATGACCACGCTGTTTCTCTCACACTCTCACTGTAAATGACCACGCTGTTTCTCTCACAATCTCTCACTGTAAATGACCACAATGATACTCTCTCACTGTCTCACTGTAAATGACCACTCTATTTCCATCTCTCTCTCACTGTAAATGACCATGCTGTTTCTCTCACTCTCTCACTTTAACGACCATGCTGTTTCTCTCGCACTCTGTCACTCTAAATGACCACAATGTTTCTCTCACACTCTCTCACTGTAAATGACCACGCTGTTTCTCTCACACTCTCACTGTAAATGACCACAGTGTTAATCTCACAAGCTCTCACTGTAAATGCCCATGCTATTTCTCTCACTTACTCACTGTAATTGACCACGCCGTTTCTCGCACACTCTCACTGTAAATGACCACACTGTTTCTCTCACTCTCTCACGTTAATGACCACGCCGCTTCTCTCACAAACTCACTGTAAATGACCACACGGTTTCTCTCTCACACTCTCTCACTGTTAATGACCACACTGTTTCTCTCACACTCTCTCACTGTAAATGACCACGCTGTTACCCTCTCTCTCTCACTGTAAATGACCACGCTGTTTCACTCACTTACTCACTGTAATTGGCCACGCCATTTCTCTCACACTCTCACTGAAAATGACCACATTGTTTCTCTCTCAGACTCTCTCACTGTAAATGACCACACCGTCTCCCTCACACTCTCACTGTAAATGACCACACTGTTGCTCTCACAGTCTCTCACTATAAATGGCCCAGCTGCTTCTCTCATTCTCACTCCTTGTAATGAGCATGCTGTTTCTCTCATACTCTCTCACTATAAATGACCACACTATTTCTCTCACAATCTCTCACTGTAAATGACCACACTGTTTCTCTCACAATCTCTCACTGTAAATGACCACAATGTTTCTCTCACTGTCTCACTGTAAATGACCACACTGTTTCTCTCAAACTCTCTCACTGTAAATGCCCATGCTGTATCTCTCACTCTCTCACTGTAATTGACCACACCGTTTCTCTCACACTCTTTTTTGTAAATGACCACATTGTGTTTCTCTCACACCCTCTCACTGTAAATGACCACACTGTTTCTCTCACTCTCTCACTGTAATTGACCACGCCGTTTCTCTCACACTCTTTTTTGTAAATGACCACATTGTGTTTCTCTCACACGCTCTCACTGTAAATGACCACACTGTTTCTCTCTCTCTCTCACTGTAAATGACCACGCTGTTTCACTCACTTACTCACTGTAATTGGCCACGCCATTTCTCTCACACTCTCACTGTAAATGACCACATTGTTTCTCTCTCAGACTCTCTCACTGCAAATGACCACATTGTTTCACTCACACTCTCTCACTGTAAATGACCACACTGTTAAACTCTCATTCTCTCACTATAAATGACCACACTGTTTCTCTCACTCTCTCACTGTAAATGACCACGCTGTTGCTCTCACAGTCTCTCACTATGAATGGCCCAGCTGCTTCTCTCATTCTCACTCCTTGTAATGAGCACGCTGTTTCTCTCACACTCTCACTGTAAATGACCACACTATTTCACTCACACTCTCTCACTGTAAATGACCACGTTGTTTCCCTCATACTCTATCACTGTAAATGACCACACTGTTTCTCTCACACTCTCTTTCTGTAAATGGCCATGCTGTTTCTCTCTTACTCTCTCACTGTAAATGACCACGCCGCTTCCCTCACACTCTCACTGTAAATGACCACATTGTTTCTCTCTCACTCTCTCTCACTGTAAATGACCACATGCTCATTCTCTCACTGTAAATGACCACACTGTTTCTCTCACTCTCTCGCTGTAAATGACCACATTGTTTCTCTCATACTCTCTCCCTGTAAATGACCACAATGTTTCTCTCACACCCTGTCACTGTAAATGACCACGCTGTTTCTCTCACACTCTCTCACTGTAAATGACCACACTGTTTCTCTCACTCTCTCGCTGTAAATGACCACGTTGTTTCTCTCATACTCTCTCCCTGTAAATGACCACAATGTTTCTCTCACACCCTGTCACTGTAAATGACCACGCTGTTTCTCTCTCACTCTCTCACTGTAAATGACCACGATGTTTCTCTCACACTCTCCAACTGTAAATGACCACGCTGTTTCACTCACACTCTCACTTTAAATGACCACGTTGTTTCTCTCATACTCTCTCCCTGTAAATGACCACAATGTTTCTCTCACACCCTGTCACTGTAAATGACCACGCTGTTTCTCTCTCACTCTCTCACTGTAAATGACCACGATGTTTCTCTCACACTCTCCAACTGTAAATGAGCACGCTGTTTCACTCACACTCTCACTTTAAATGACCACGCTGTTTCTCTCACACTCTCTCACTGTCAATGACCACGCTGTTTTTCTCACCCGCTCACTGTAAATGACCAAGCTGTTCCCCTCTTTCTCTCACTGTAAATGAACAAGCTGTTTCTCAAACTCCCTCACTTTAATGACCATGCTGTTTCTCTCACTCTCTCACTGTAAATGCCTGTGCTGTTTCTCTCACTTACGCACTCTAATTGATCACGCCGTTTCTCTCACACTCTCAGTGTAAATGACCACATTGTTTCTCTCTCACACTCTCACTTTAAATTACCACACTGTTTCCCTCTCTCTCTCACTGTAAATGATCACGCTGTTTCTCTCACTCTCTCACTTTAACGACCATGCTGTTTCTCTCGCACTCTGTCACTCTAAATGACCACAATGTTTCTCTCACACTCTCTCACTGTAAATGACCAAGCTGTTTCTCTCACACTCTCACTGTAAATGACCACAGTGTTAATCTCACAAGCTCTCACTGTAAATGCCCATGCTATTTCTCTCACTTACTCACTGTAATTGACCACGCCGTTTCTCGCGCACTCTCACTGTAAATGACCACGCTGTTTCCCTCTCACTCTCACTGTAAATTACCATGCTGTTTCTCTCTCTCTCTCACTTTAATGACCATGCTGTTTCTCTCATTCTCTCACTGTAAATGAACACATTGCTTCTCTCACACTCTCTCATCGTAAATGACCACAATGTTTCTCTTAGACTCTGTCACTGTAAATGACCACACTGTTTCCCTCACACTCTCTCGCTGTAAATGACCACGCTGTTTCTCTCACACTCTCTCACTGTAAATGACCACACTGTTTCTCTCACACTATCACTGTAAATGACCACGCTGTTTCTCTCACAATCTCTCACTGTAAATGACCACAATGATACTCTCTCACTGTCTCACTGTAAATGACCACTCTATTTCCATCTCTCTCTCACTGTAAATGACCATGCTGTTTCTCTCACTCTCTCACTTTAATGACCATGCTGTTTCTCTGACTCACTCACTGTAAATGACCACACTGTTATTCTGACACTCTCTCACTGTAATTGACCATGCCGTTTCTCTCACACTCTCACTGTAAATGACCATGCTGTTTCTCTCACTCTCTCACTGTAAATGACCACACTGTTTCTCTCACTCTCTCACGTTAATGACCATGCTGTTTCTCTCCCTCTCTCACTGTAAATGACCACACTGTTTCTCTCAAACTCTCTCACTGTAAATGCCCATACTGTTTCTCTCACTTACGCATGGTAATTGACCACGCCGCTTCTCTCACAAACTCACTGTAAATGACCACACGGTCTCTCTCTCACACTCTCTCACTGTTAATGACCACGCTGTTTCACTCACTTACTCACTGTAATTGGCCACGCCATTTCTCTCACACTCTCACTGAAAATGACCACATTGTTTCTCTCTCAGACTCTCTCACTGTAAATGACCACACTGTTGCTCTCACAGTCTCTCACTATAAATGGCCCAGCTGCTTCTCTCATTCTCACTCCTTGTAATGAGCATGCTGTTTCTCTCATACTCTCTCACTGTAAATGACCACACTATTTCTCTCACAATCTCTCACTGTAAATGACCACATTGTTTCTCTCACAATCTCTCACTGTAAATGACCACAATGTTTCTCTCACTGTCTCACTGTAAATGACCACACTGTTTCTCTCAAACTCTCTCACTGTAAATGCCCATGCTGTACCTCTCACTCTCTCACTGTAATTGACCACGCCGTTTCTCTCACACTCTTTTTTGTAAATGACCACATTGTGTTTCTCTCACACCCTCTCACTGTAAATGACCACACTGTTTCTCTCACTCTCTCACTGTAATTGATCACGCCGTTTCTCTCACACTCTTTTTTGTAAATGACCACATTGTGTTTCTCTCACACCCTCTCACTGTAAATGACCACACTGTTTCACTCACTTACTGTAATTGGCCACGCTGTTTCACTCAATTACTGTAATTGGCCACGCCATTTCTCTCACACTCTCACTGTAAATGACCACATCGTTTCTCTCTCAGACTCTCTCACTGCAAATGACCACACCGTCTCCCTCACACTCTCTCACTGTAAATGACCACATTGTTTCACTCACACTCTCACTGTAAATGACCACACTGTTAATCTCTCATTCTCTCACTATAAATGACCACACTGTTTCTCTCACTCTCTCACTGTAAATGACCACACTGTTGCTCTCACAGTCTCTCACTATGAATGGCCCAGCTGCTTCTCTCATTCTCACTCCTTGTAATGAGCACGCTGTTTCTCTCATACTCTCTCACTGTAAATGGCCCAGCTGTTTCTCTCATACTCTCTCACTGTAAATGACCATGCTGTTTTTCTCACTGTCTCACTGTAAATGACCACACTGTTTCTCTCACTATCTCACTGTAAATGACCACACTGTTTCTTTCACACTCTCACTGTAAATGACCACACTGTTTCTCTCACACTCTCGCTGTAAATGACCACACTGGTTCTCTCAAACTCTCTCACTGTAAATGCCCATGCTGTATCCCTCACACTCTCTCACTGTAAATGACGACACTGTTTCTCTCACACTCTCTCACTGTAAATGACCACACTATTTCTCTCATACTCTCTCACTGTAAATGACCACACCGTCTCCCTCTTACTCTCTCACTGTAAATGACCACACTGTTTCTCTCACACTCTCACTGTAAATGACCACACTATTTCTCTCATACTCTCTCACTGTAAATGATGACACTGTTTCTCTCACACTCTCTCACTGTAAATGCCGACACTGTTTCTCTCACACTCTCTCACTGTAAATGACCACGCTGTTTCTGTTACACTCTCTCACTGTAAATGACCACACTGTTACTCTCTCTCACTCTCTCACTGTAAATGACCACGTTGTTTCTCTCACTGTCTCACTGTAAAAGTCCACGCTGTTTCTCTCACACTCTTTCACTGTAAATGGCCCTGATGTTTCTCTCACACTCTCTCACTCTAAATGACCACGCTGTTTCTCCCTCACTATAAATGACCACACCGTTTCTCTCACACTCTCTCACTGTAAATGACCACGCTGTTTCTCCCTCACTATAAATGACCACACCGTTTCTCTCACAACTCTCTCACTGTAAATGACCACATTGTTGCTCTCACACTCCCTCATTGTAAATGGTATTACTCCTCTCCCACTCTCTCTCCCTATAAATGACCACATTGCTGCTCCTGCAGCATGTCTTTGTGAATAGCCCTGCTCCTCTCATGCTCTCTCACTGTATTTGACCACATTGTTTCTCTCACACTCTCACTGTAAATGACCACACTGTTTCTCTCACACTCTCTCACTGTAAATGACCATGCTGTTTCTCTCATAGTCTCTCACTGTAAATGGCCCAGCTGTTTCTCTCATACTCGCTCACTCTAAATGACCATGCAGTTTCTCTCACTTATGCACTCTAATTGACCACGCCGCTTCTCTCTCACTCTCACTGTAAATGACCACACTGTTTCTCTCTCATACTCTCTCACTCTAAATGACCATGCTGTTTCTCTCACTTACGCACTCTAATTGACCACGCCGCTTCACTCTCACTCTCACTGTAAATGACCACGCTGTTTCTCTCATACTCTCTCACTCTAAATGACCATGCTGTTTCTCTCACTTACGCACTCTAATTGACCACGCCGCTTCACTCTCACTCTCACTGTAAATGACCACACTGTTTCTCTCTCATACTCTCTCACTCTAAATGACCACACTGTTTCTCTCACACTCTCTCACTGTAAATGACCACGCTGCTTCCCTCACACTCTCACTGTAAATGACCACATTGTTTCTCTCTCACTCTCTCTCACTGTAAATGACCACACAGTTTCTCTCATTCTCTCACTGTAACTGAACACGTTGTTTCTCTCATACTCTCTCACTGTAAATGACCACAATGTTTCTCTCACACCCTGTCACTGTAAATGACCATGCTGTTTCTCTCAGACTCTCTCACTGTAAATGACCACGCTGTTACACTCACACTCTCACTTTAAATGAGCACGCTGTTTCTCTCACACTCTCTCACTGTAAATGACCACGTTGTTACTCTCTCACTCTCTCACTGTAAAGGACCAAGCTGTTTCCCTCTATCTCTCACTGTAAATGAACAAGCTGTTTCTCTCACTTTTTCACTGTAAATGACCACACTGTTTCTGTCACAATCTCGCTGTAAATAACCATGCTGTTTCTCTCACTCTCTCACTGTAAATGACCACACTGTTTCTCTCACAATCTCGCTGTAAATGACCATGCTGTTTCTCTCAAACTCTCTCACTGTAAATGCCCATGCTGTTTCTCTCACTTACGCACTGTAATTGATCATGCCATTTCTCTCACACTCTCACTGTAAATGACCACATTGTTTCTCTCTCACACTCTCACTTTAAATTACCATGCTGTTTCCCTCTCTATCTCACTGTAAATGATCACGCTGTTTCTCTCACTCTCTCATTTTAACGACCATGCTGTTTCTCTCGCACTCTGTCACTCTAAATGACCACAATGTTTCTCTCACACTCTCTTACTGTAAATGACCAAGCTGTTTCTCTCACACTCTCACTGTAAATGACCAAGCTGTTTCTCTCACACTCTCACTGTAAATGACCACACTGTTAATCTCTCATTCTCTCACTATAAATGACCACACTGTTTCTCTCACTCTCTCACCGTAAATGACCACGCTGTTGCTCTCACAGTCTCTCACTATGAATGGCCCAGCTGCTTCTCTCATTCTCACTCCTTGTAATGAGCACGCTGTTTCTCTCATACTCTCAATGTAAATGACCACGCTGTTTTTCTCACTGTCTCACTGAAAATGACCACACTGTTTCTCTCACTGTCTCACTGTAAATGACCACACTGTTTCTCTCATACTCTCACTGTAAATGACCACACTGTTTCTCTCACACTCTCTCACTGTAAATGACCACACTGTTTCTCTCACTCTCTCGCTGTAAATGACCACACTGGTTCTCTCAAACTCTCTCACTGTAAATGCCCATGCTGTATCTCTCACTTACTCACTGTAATTGACCACGCCGTTTCTCTCACACTCTTTTTTGTAAATGACCACATTGTGTCTCTCTCACACTCTCTCACTGTAAATGACCACATTGTTTCTCTCTCACACTCTCACTTTAAATTACCACACTGTTTCCCTCTCTCTCTCACTGTAAATGATCACGCTGTTTCTCTCACTCTCTCACTTTAACGACCATGCTGTTTCTCTCGCACTCTGTCACTCTAAATGACCACAATGTTTCTCTCACACTCTCTTACTGTAAATGACCAAGCTGTTTCTCTCACACTCTCACTGTAAATGACCACAGTGTTAATCTCACAAGCTCTCACTGTAAATGCCCATGCTATTTCTCTCACTTACTCACTGTAATTAACCACGCCGTTTCTCTCACACTCTCACTGTAAATGACCACGCTGTTTCCCTCTCTCTCTCACTGTAAATTACCACGCTGTTTCTCTCACTCTCTCACTTTAATGACCATGCTGTTTCTCTCATTCTCTCACTGTAAATGAACACATTGTTTCTCTTACATTCTCTCATCGTAAGTGACCACAATGTTTCTCTTAGACTCTGTCACTGTAAATGACCACACTGTTTCACTCACACTCTCACTGTAAATGACCACATGGTTTCTCTCTCACACTCTCTTACTGTTAATGACCACACTGTTTCTCTCACACTCTCTCACTGTAAATGACCACGCTGTTACCCTCTCTCTCTCACTGTAAATGACCACGCTGTTTCACTCACTTACTCACTGTAATTGGCCACGCATTTCTCTCACACTCTCACTGAAAATGACCACATTGTTTCTCTCTCAGACTCTCTCACTGTAAATGACCACACCGTCTCCCTCACACTCTCTCACTGTAAATGACCACACTTTTGCTCTCATAGTCTCTCACTATAAATGGCCCAGCTGTTTCTCTCATTCTCACTCCTTGTAATGAGCACGCTGTTTCTCTCATACTCTCTCACTGTATATGATCACGCTGTTTGTCTCATACTCTCTCACTGTAAATGCCCCAGATGTTTCTCTCATACTCTCTCACTGTAAATGACGACACAGTTTCTCTCACACTCTCTCACTGTAAATGACCACACTGTTTCTCTCAAACTCTCTCACTGTAAATGCCCATGCTGTATCTCTCACTTACTCACTGTAATTGACCATGCTGTTTCTCTCACACTCTTTTTTGTAAATGAACACATTGTGTCTCTCTCACACTCTCTCACTGTAAATGACCACACTGTTTCTCTCACACTCTCTCACTGTAAAGGACCACACTGTTTCTCTCACACTCTCACTTTAAATGACCACACCGTTTCCCTCACACTCTAACTGTAAATGACCACAATGTTTCTCTCACACCCTGTCAATGTAAATGACCATGCTCTTTCCCTCACACTCTCTCACTGTAAATGACCACGCTGTTTCTCTCACTCTCTCACTGTAAATGACCACACTGTTTCTCTCACTCTCTCTCACTGTAAATGACTACGCCGTTTCACTCACAAACTCACTGTAAATCACCACGCTGTGTCTCTCACACTCTCTCACTGTAAATGGCAATGATTTTACTCTCTCTCTCTCTCACTGTAAATTACCACGCTGTTTCTCTCACTCTCTGACTTTAATGACCACACGGTTTCTCTCATTCTCTCACTGTAAATGAACATGTTGTTTCTCTCACACTCTCTCACTGTAAATGAACACAATGTTTCTCTCACAATCTATCACTGTAAATGACCACACTGTTACTCTCTCACTGTCTCACTGTAAATGACCAAGCTGTTTCCCTCTCTCTCTCACTGTAAATGACCACACTGTTTCTCTAAAACTCTCTCACTGTCAATGCCCATGCTATTTCTCTCACTTACGCACTGTAATTGACCACGCCGTTTCTCGCACACTCTCACTGTAAATGACCATGCCCCTTCTCTCACACTCTCACCGTAAATGACCACACTATTTCTCTCTCACTCTCTCTCACTGTAAATGACCACACTGTTTCCCTCTCTCTCTCACTGTAAATGACCACGCTGTTTCTCTCACTCTCTCACTTTAATGACCATGCTGTTTCTCTCATTCTCTCACCATGAATGAACACGTTGTTTCTCTCACACTCTCTCATTGTAAATGACCACAATGTTTCACTCACACTCTCTTGCTGTAAATGACCACAATGTTTCTCTCACTCTCTCACTGTAAATGACCACGCTGTTTCTCTCTCACTCTCTCGCTGTAAATGACCACGCTGTTTCTCCCATACTCTCAATGTAAATGACCACGCTGTTTCTCTCTCACTCTTTCACTGTGAATGACCCCATTGTTTCTCTCTCACTCTCTCGCTGTAAATGACTACGCTGTTTCTCTCTCTCTCTCTCGCTGTAAATGACCCCATTGTTTCTCTCTCACTCTCTCGCTGTAAATGACTACGCTGTTTCTCTCTCACTCTCTCGCTGTAAATGACCACGCTGTTTCTCTCTCACTCTTTCACTGTAAATGACCCCATTGTTTCTCTCTCACTCTCTCGCTGTAAATGACCACATTGTTTCTCTCTCACTCTCTCGCTGTAAATGACCACGCTGTTTCTCCCATACTCTCAATGTAAATGACCACGCTGTTTCTCTCTCACTCTTTCACTGTGAATGACCCCATTGTTTCTCTCTCACTCTCTTGCTGTAAATGTACGCTGTTTCTCTCTCTCTCTCTCGCTGTAAATGACCCCATTGTTTCTCTCTCACTCTCTCGCTGTAAATGACTACGCTGTTTCTCTCTCACTCTCTCGCTGTAAATGACCACACTGTTTCTCTCTCACTCTTTCACTGTAAATGACCCCATTGTTTCTCTCTCACTCTCTCGCTGTAAATGACCACATTGTTCCTCTCTCACTCTCTCGCTGTAAATGACCACACTGTTTCTCCCACGCTCTCACTCTAAATTAACTTGCTGTTTCTCCCATACTCTCTTGCTGTAAATGACCACACTGTTTCTCCCACACTCTCACTCTAAATTAACTTGCTGTTTCTCACACTCTCTTCTGTAAATGACCACGCTGTTTCTCTCACAGTCTCTCACTGTAAATGTTCACACTGTATCTCTCACACTCTCTCATTGTAATTGACCTCACTCTTTCTCTAACCCTCTCAGTCTAAATGACAACGCTGTTTCCCTCATGCTCTCTCACTGTAAATGACCACGCTGTTTCCCTCACACTCTCTTTCTGTAAATGACCACGCTGTATCTCTCACACTCTCTCACTGTAAATGACCAAGCTGTTTCTCTCACTCTCTCACTGTAAATGACCAAGCTGTTTCTCTCACACTCACTGTAAATGACCACATTGTTTCTTTCACAGTCTTTCACTGTAAATGACCACGCTGTTTCTCTCACACTCTCTGACTGTAAATGACCACATTGTTTCCCTCACACTCTCTCACTGTAAATGACGACACTGTTTCTCTCACACTCTCTCACTGTAAATGACCACCCTGTTTCTCTCACACTCTCTGACTGTAAATGACCACGCTGTTTCTCTCACTCTCTCACTGTAAATGACAACACTGTTTCTCTCACACTCTCTCACTGTAAATGACCACACTGTTTCTCTCACACTCTCTGACTGTAAATGACCACGCTGTTTCTCTCACTCTCTCACTGTAAATGACAACACTGTTTCCCTCACACTCTCTCACTGTAAATGACCACACTGTTTCTCTCACACTCGCTGTAACTGACCACGCTGTTTCTCTCACTCTCTCACTGTAAATGACCACACTGTTTCTCACATTCTCTTCTGTAAATGACCACACTGTTTCTCTCACACTCTCTCACTGTAAATGTTCATGCTGTATCTCTCACACTCTCTCATTGTAATTGACCTCACTCTTTCTCTAACACTCTCAATCTAAATGACAACGCTGTTTCCCTCATGCTCTCTCACTGTAAATGACCACACTGTTTCTCACACTCTCTCACTGTAAATGACCACACTGTTTCTCTCACACTCTCTCACTGTAAATGTTCATGCTGTATCTCTCACACTCTCTCATTGTAATTGACCTCACTCTTTCTCTAACCCTCTCAATCTAAATGACAACGCTGTTTCCCTCATGCTCTCTCACTGTAAATGACCACGCTGTTTCCCTCACACTCTCTTTCTATAAATGACCACGCTGTATCTCTCACACTCTCTCACTGTAAATGACCACGCTGTTTCTCTCACTCTCTCAGTGTAAATGACCACGCTGTTTCTCTCTCACTCACTCACTGTAAATGACCTCACCGTTTCTCTCTCACTCTCTCACTGTAAATGACCTCACCGTTTCTTGCACACTCACTCACTGTAAATGACCACGCTGTTTCTCTCACTCTCTCACTGTAAATGACCTCACCGTTTCTCGCACACTCTCTCAGTATCAAACCCTCTGAGATATCTGTGCTCCACTTATCCTGACCTCTTGAGCATCATCTATTTCATTGCTCTAGCATTGGCGGCCTTGCCTTTAGCTGCCTGTGACCTGAGCTCTTGAATTCCCTCCCTAAACCTTCTCCCCCCTTCTCCTTCTTTACAATGCTCCTTAAAACCTATCTCCATGACCAAGCTTTTAGTCATCTGCCTGAATATCTTTGTGTTGCTCCTTGTCAAATTATGCTCTAATGCTCCTGTGAAATGCCTTTCGGCATTTAGTTACTTTAAAGTTGTTATATGCTGTTGTTGCTGCTGTTAATGTTGTTTTGTTGACTGGCCTGGAGTAAATGAACTGTAGAGGGATGGAAAAACAATGTCACATCCAGATGAATGCTGAGCTTGATATCAGTTATTGTACAGAGAGACAATCAAGCATTAAATCATAGGTTTCGAAAAGGCCAATTGGAAGTTTCTAAGTGACTAGTGTCTGCGCCCTCATCTGAGTCTCAAGACTATGGCTTTAAGCCCCACATTAAGCACAAGATTCATAAGATGTCATTTCAGTATAATATTGAGGGAGCGCTTCAAAGTCAGGCGTTCTGTTTCTCAGACGATGTGTTGAACTCCGTCCCTTTTCAGGTGAATGTTAATGATCCCGGGGCACTGTTCATAGATAACCAGGGGAGTTCCCTTGGGGGCCTGGCTATCAAGTAATGTCACCAAAATGGATTAATTGGTTATCTTATAGCTGTTTGCAAATTGACTATGCATTAACCTACACTTCAGAAGTAACTGGCATTAATGGGGTGATAAGTGGGGTGTGTAGCCAATATATTGATTGCCAATTGTGTTTGGAATTCTCTTCCCCTGAGAGCAATGCAGCCTGGATTATTGAATATATCCACAGCTGAAAGCATTATGGGAGGTTGCAGACAGGAATGTGGAGCTAAGGCCACAAAGAGATCAGCCATGATCTTATTGAATAGCGGGGCAGGCTTGAGGGGCTGAATGGCCTATTGCTGCTCCTATTTCTTATGTTCTTACACCTCCACCCACCCGTGCCCCCTCTCAATTTAACGCCCAGTGATGTGCCCAACTCCATTTTGAAAGGTGCCAACTGTGCAGTGGCCAACCAGTTCCCATAGCAACAGCAGCAAAGAGACCCCTGAAAGGTAAGTGTTGGATGGTAGTTCTTAGCCTCAGAGGAGGAGAAGCATTGGGACCTGCCACAGTGAGACCCACACCCTCCATCTCTTTCTCCCCTGTAATTTAGCCAACTTAACCCCTTCAGTCCCACCTGGAAGCCTCAATCTGCAAGCACATCTGAGGTCCACATTGTGAGGACCTTCCACCAGCCTGTTCCAGCTGGGAGATCAATCATTGCACTCCCCCAGTCAGTCAAAATCCACACACTCCGCCTCCCCTTGCTTCTCTCTAGGGAGATTAACCGCTCGCTCCCTGGAGTATTATTTTGAATTTACACCTTCAAGGACATGCAGCATTGTCTGGTTCTACTGTTCTGGCACGGATACCGATCCAATAGCAACTTTCAAAGGGGAATCGGACAATTCCCTGAAGGAGAAAAAGCTGCATTTTAGTGGCGGGGTGGGTAAGAGTGATGGGGGCGGGGGTGGGACTAAGCGGGTTGCACTTTGACGGAGCTGGAGAAGACTTGATGGGCTGACCTTCCTCCTGCTGTGCTGCACTGTACTTTGATTCTACGTACAAGGCGAAACAGTTTGTCAAGGTCCACATGACCTCACACCTTGTCAGATTAAACAGGAATCTATCACCTTTCAACCTTCTCTTTTCCCGTGAGAACAGGTCCACTTTAGACCATCGGGTGACACCATACAGTCCATCCAAACTGCCAGTCCTTCTGCTGAGGTGGCAATGAGTTGGTGCCTGGGTTGTCCTTTAAAAGCCTGGAGGCTGAAGAAGAAAGGGTTAGCCATACCCTGGGAAGCAACCTACCTGCTGTTAACATCAATTATGCAACAGAGATGCAAACTAACCTTCAAGCAAAAGATGGCCTTTACACTCTGTTGACCCAGTTTCAGATCACCTGAGTGCAGGAGGTTACAATAATACCCGCTCCGTTCCTGTTTAGACGTGACACTGATCTCAGTCACTGTGCTGAACTGTACTGGACTGGGTACACGTCAGACCAGTTACTCTCGAGCACTGCGTTTTGGAATGATGTTATGTGCTCTATTTTAAAAACCTGCGACCTGGGGAGGTCATTCTCAAATTGACAACAAGGAGAGTTCAAAGTCGCCTCACTTAATTTGTGTAAAGTGTCCCAGATCCCCGATAATATGTCGTTTTATGTTCAATTTCCATTGTTTGTTTGTACATCCAGCAGATGGCACTCAAAGCGTGCGGCTGAAATAAGGCTCGACTAAATTGGATCTGCTATTTCAACCAAAGTTCACTGAGTTGAGTACATCGCAGTGTTTGGTTTGTTAATTAAGGCAGCCCATGGCAGTCTGAGGCCCATGGCTTTCAGAGATCACAGTAATTGCGGTTAAAGCCAAATGGCACTAAAAATACATCCTGAATATTGAGAAACACAGGCATGTTTAAAGCTTGAGACAATTCATTGGACCTTGGTGAATAAAGAGAGAACAGGGTGGGACTTGCCTAATGACTGGTCTCATGGTTTAAGTTGGCTGCCGTTGACTGGTCACTGCTATTGGCTAACATTCGCTCTGTGAGGTTGCGTGTGTATGTGTGTGTGTGTTTGTGTATGTGTGTGAGTGTGTGTGTTTGTGAGTGTATTTGTGTGTGTGAGAGTGTGTATTTGTGTGTGTATGTGTGTGAGTGTGTGTGTTTGTGTGTGTATGTGTGTGTGTGTTTGTGCGTGTTTGTGTGTGTATGTGTGTGGGTGTGTGAGTATATGCGTGAGTGAATGTGTATGTTTGTGTGTGTATGTGTGTGTGAGTGTGTGTGTTTGTGCGTGAGTGTGTGTGTTTGTGTGTGTATGTGTGTGTGTGTTTGTGCATGTTTGTGCGTGTATGTGTGTGTGTGTGTGTATGTGTGTGAGTGTGTGTGTTTGTGCGTGTATGTGTGAGTGTGTGTGTGCGTGTATGTGTGTATGTGTGTTTGTGTGTGTATGTGTGTGTGTGTGTGTGTGTATGTGTGTGAGTGTGTGTGAGAGTGTGTGTTTGTGTGTGTATGTGTGTGAGTGTGTGTGTTTGTGTGTGTATGTGTGTGTGTGTTTGTGCGTGTATGTGTGCGTGTTTGTGTGTGTATGTGTGTGTGAGTGTGTGAGTATATGCGTGAGTGAATGTGTGTGTTTGTGTGTGTATGTGTGTGTGAGTGTGTGTGTTTGTGTGTGAGTGTGTGTGTTTGTGTGTGTATGTGTGTGAGTGTGTGTGTTTGTGCATGTTTGTGCGTGTATGTGTGTGAGTGTGTGTGTGTGCGTGTATGTGTGTGAGTATGTGTGTTTGTGTGTGTATGTGTGTGAGTGTGTGTATGTGTGTGAGTGTGTGTGTTTGTGCGTGTATGTGTGAGTGTGTGTGTGCGTGTATGTGTGTATGTGTGTTTGTGTGTGTATGTGTGTGAGTGTGTGTGTTTGTGCGTGTATGTGTGTGAGTGTGTGTTTGTGCATGTGTGTATGTGAGTGTCTGTGTTTGTGGTGTATGATGATGGGGGTGCACCTGCAGAATGAACCTCAGGTAGCCCTATTGGCTGCTTGTCACTTTATCACTATTTAGAATGACAAAAACAGCAGAGGAGGCCATTTGGCCCATCAGCTTGGCTGAGGCTTACTCTTCAAAAGAAAGTTTCTATTTCAATCCAGTTTTTCCTCTCCTACATACTATTAAAAATGTTTTCTTAAATATTCTGCTAATTAATGCCTCAAAATATAAGTCATGTCACTCGATATCAGTGTGTAAAAAAGAACATTTGATTAATAAAGGCAGCATCACTCCATTTCTGACTGCTCTTTAAAGGCAGCATAAGCACATGGAGTCACATTAGACTGACTACACAGAAACAGGCCATTCGGCCCACATCATCCATGCTGGTTTTGGTGCTCCAAAACCCTCTCCCCACCCTACTTCATCTCACCCTGTCAGCATAACCTCCGAATCCTTTCTCCTTCTCGTGCGTATCCTGCTGCTGAGCATCTGCTATGTCTCAGTTGATACACTTTTTGCCAAGATTCAGGTTTAAGTCCCACTCCAGAGCTTGAGAACAAAAGTCAAAACTGAAACTCCAGAATAAAAGCAGAATGCTACAGATGCTGGAGATCTGAAATAAAAACAGGAAGGGTCGTAAAGACTCAGCAGGTCTGGCAGCATCCTGGATTGCCAACCTTTCCAGGAATGGCCAGGAGTCTCCCGGAGTCTTTCCTGGTGACTGTTGAAAGCAATTGGGGAGATTTTGAAACTGGTACTCTCAAGGGTCATTCATGTGTACTGTGCTCATAAATGTCATTTCCTGTTCATTTCCGATCGAGAATGTAAAAGGTTAAGCTCTCATGTAGTTATAGATGAGAGCATACATGATTAACGGAATGGTGACCATCATGTCAAACAGTCAATTCTACATCTCAAAGAGTCACCTCAACTGTAAACAACTAACTACACCCCAAAGAGTCACCTCAGCTGTAAACAACTAACTACACCCCAAAGAGTCACCTCAGCTGTAAACAACTAACAATGTCTCTGTAAGGGACATACTTTTTATTTCTGTTGGACTGCTGTAAACAATGCATCTTTTAATTTTCTGTTGGACTGTGGATGAGAATTGCAATTGCTGCAGTTTGAAGGACATGTCCACTGGAACAGGATGAGAGATATATACAATGTTACAGTCTTGGAACAGAGTGTGCCATGAAAGACAGGATGGTGCCATAAAGGAGTCCTGGACCAAGGGAGCTACCTGACAACCACATTTTAATTGGCTTCTGACCAGGTTGACCAGGGTTTTGTGTGAGATCAGTGATGAGTAGCTCCTAGCCCGAAGAACAAAAGCCTCTTTCTCCTGTGTGTGGAAGATTCTAGTAATTCCACAATAATAGCTAGATGATTTTTTCCCTCATCATATCTCTATAACCTGCTCTCTCCCTGAAAACCCCTGTCAAGAGACAAAGGGGAAAATCACTGTTAGATACATTGAAAGGCAAGTGCTCAACCAGTGAACTAAATACTGAAAATACTGGAAGGCTATCTTGTGTCACAACAAGAGCTAAAAGGAATTTGGAAGACATCAATCAAAATCAACCCATCAAATCCTGTACTCCAGAATTGGTGCTAATGAACACCCTTAAAATCCATGTTCTGTGTGTCTTATATGTCTTTTGTGTGTGTGTGGGTCTGTGTATGTGTTGTCTGTGTGCGTGGGTGTCTTTGTGCATGGGTGTCTGTGTGTGTGGGTATCTGTGTGTGTGTGTGTGTGTGTCTGTGTGCATGGGTGTCTTTGTGCATGGGTGTCTGTGTGTGGGTATCTGTGTGTGTGTGTGTGTGTCTGTGTGAGTGGGTGTCTGTGTGTGTGGGTGTCTGTGTGTGTCTGTGTCTGTGTGTGTGTGTGTGTGGGTGTGTGTATAGGTGTGTGTGGGTGTCTGTGTCTGTGTGTGTGTGTGTGTCCGTGTTTGTGGGTGCCTCTGTGAGTGTGTGTGTTTGAGTGTCTATGTGTGTGGGTGTCTGTGTTCATGGGTGTTTGTGTGTGTGGGTGTGTGTCTGTGTGTGTGTCTATGTGTGTGGGTGTGTGTATGTGTGTCTGTGTGTGTGTCTGTGTGCGTGTGTCTGTGTATAGGTGTCTGTGTGTGTCTGTCTGTGTGTGTGTCTGTGTGTGTGGGTGTCTGTGTGTGTCTGTGTGGGTGGGTGTGTGTGTGGGTGGGTGTGTGTGTGGGTGTCTGTGTGTGGGCATCTGTGTGTGTGTGTGTGTGTGTGTGTGTGCTTTTGTGTTTGTGGGTGTCTATGTATGTTTGTGTGTGTGTCTGTGTGTTTCTGTGTGTGTGTGTGTGTGTGTGTGTCTGTGTGAGTGGGTGTCTGTGTGTGTGGGTGTCTGTGTGTGTTTGTGTGTGTGTGTGTGGGTGTGTGTATAGGTGTGTGTGGGTGGCTGTGTCTGTGTGTGTGTGTGTGTGTCCGTGTTTGTGGGTGTCTCTGTGAGTGTGTGTGTTTGAGTGTCTGTGTGTGTGGATGTCTGTGTGCATGGGTGTTTGTGTGTGTGGGTGTGTGTCTGTGTGTGTGTCTATGTGTGTGGGTGTGTGTGTGTGTGTGTCTGTGTGTGTGTCTATGTGTGTGTCTGTCTGCGTGTGTCTGTGTGTAGGTGTCTGTGTGTGTGGGTGTCTGTGTGTGTCTGTGTGGGTGGGTGTGTGTGTGGGTGGGTGTGTGTGTGGGTGTCTGTGTGTGGGCATCTGTGTGTGTGTGTGTGTCTGTATTTGTGGGTTTCTGTGTGTGTGTGTGTGTGTGTCTGTGTGTGTGTGTGTGTGTGCTTTTGTGTTTGTGGGTGTCTATGTATGTTTGTGTGTGTGTCTGTCTGTGTGTGTGTGTGTGTGTGTGTGTGTGTGTGTATGCGGGTGTGTGTGTGTGTGTGAATAGGGATTTAAGAAGGGGGTAGACTTTAAGTTATAGTGTTAGGAGTTATTTCTTCCTTTTGCCATTAGTTAAAGACAGTTTGTTCAATAAACAGTTACTTATTAAGTTTACAAGCCTGGTGCCAGTATTCTGTTAACTTAAATTAAACAGTCGGGTAGAATTGGGGCAATCTGGTGGTTTGGTCAAACTTTTCACATTTGTCACAGCTCAGGGAGCAGAGGGGCTGATCTTACAGCACACTATCCCCAGAGAGTCATGACTGTCATCGAGAGACACCTCAACCCTAAACAACTAACAATGTCTCATAGGGTCACCTCAACCCTAAACAACTAACAGTGTCTCATAGAGTCACCTCAACCCTAAACAACTAACAATGTCTCATAGGGTCACCTCAACCCTAAACAACTAACAATGTCTCATAGGGTCACCTCAACCCTAAACAACTAACAATGTCTCATAGAGTCACCTCAACCCTAAACAACTAACAATGTCTCACAGAGTCACCTCAACCCTAAACAACTAACAATGTCTCATAGAGTCACCTCAACCCTAAACAACTAACAGTGTCTCATAGAGTCACCTCAACCCTAAACAACTAACAATGTCTCATAGGGTCACCTCAACCCTAAACAACTAACAATGTCTCATAGGATCACCTCAACCCTAAACAACTAACAATGTCTCATAGAGTCACCTCAACCCTAAACAACTAACAATGTCTCACAGAGTCACCTCAACCCTAAACAACTAACAATGTCTCATAGAGTCACCTCAACCCTAAACAACTAACAATGTCTCATAGAGTCACCTCAACCCTAAACAACTAACAATGTCTCACAGAGTCACCTCAACCCTAAACAACTAACAATGTCTCATAGAGTCACCTCAACCCTAAACAACTAACAATGTCTCATAGGGTCACCTCAACCCTAAACAACTAACAGTGTCTCATAGAGTCACCTCAACCCTAAACAACTAACAATGTCTCATAGGGTCACCTCAACCCTAAACAACTAACAATGTCTCATAGGGTCACCTCAACCCTAAACAACTAACAATGTCTCATAGAGTCACCTCAACCCTAAACAACTAACAGTGTCTCATAGAGTCACCTCAACACTAAACAACTAACAATGTCTCATAGAGTCACCTCAACCCTAAACAACTAACAATGTCTCATAGAGTCACCTCAACCCTAAACAACTAACAATGTCTCATAGAGTCACCTCAACCCTAAACAACTAACAATGTCTCATAGAGTCACCTCAACCCTAAACAACTAACAATGTCTCATAGGGTCACCTCAACCCTAAACAACTAACAATGTCTCATAGAGTCATCTCAACCCTAAACAACTAACCACATCTCAAAGAATTACTTTGACACTAAACAAATATCTACCTCACAGAGCCACACCTCAAAGAGTGCCCTAAAACCTAAACAACTAGCTAGACCTCAAAGAGTCACCTCAGCTCTAAAATCTAACTACGTCCTAAAGAATCACCTCAACACCAAACAACTAACTATAGGGGGAATTTTCCCAGATTTGTATTGAGCACGGTTGCAGGTGGGTAAAACACCATCTTACCCGCTGACCGCGATGGCGGGTTTTCACGCTGTATCGTCCCAACCCGCCTCATTATTCATGCGCTCCCAGGAAACACGCTATTTCCAAGGCGAGCGGGCTTTCATCCACCTACCCACCATTACCCCGCTGTTGCATCACGCCGGGAGCCATGTTTAAAGTGCAGCCTACAAGCATAGAGCTCACTGCTTCCAGCTCACCACCACTGCCCGGGAGATATAGCCAGCAAAGGATAAGGGACTGCACCCACCCCGAGTCTTTCAAGCAACTGCTGGACACCGTGGAGGCCCACCAGAATGTCCCACTCTGGCCATAGGATGGGCAGCAAGGTCACCAATCCAGCTTGAGAGGCAGTGGAGGCGGTGGTCAGTGCCAAATCCCTGTAAAAGTGGACAGCCACCCAGTGCAGGAAGAGGATGAATGGTCTCCTCCATTCCCCAGGGTAAGTCACTCTTCTCATCACTCCAAACTCACACACTCACAAACTCATCACACACCCACAGGGCCCTCACTCACTGCCAGTGTGAGGGACATCACCATTCACTCTCTCACACTCACCTTCATTGTCCTCATCCCATCCATGGGACCACATACCACCCACACAGGCCAGGCATACTTATCATCTGGCCTGTCAGGCATCCTGCTGACACTCTCTCCATCTCTGTCCATGCAGGACAAGCTGGCACACAACAAGAGACAGATGTTGCAGACCGGTGGAGGAATCCCTGAAATCAAGGCCCTCATGGACTTTGAAAACAGAGCCATCCAGCTGGCCACTATCTGGACTGTATCTGTGCTGATGGTGAGCTCAGTGCTTCTCCAGCAATAAGGATCCAGCAGTGCAACATCCATCACACAACCATGCTGTGAGTGATGTGTCCCTGTTTCACAGGCCACTGCCGTGCACTAATTATCCCACCTTGCTTTCACTGACACATCTGCTAAACAGCCAACAGACTCCATGACCCAGGGCCTCCAGTCAAGCCCCGGAGAAACCTCCGAAGAGGAATCTGGAGACACTCTCCCTGAAGTCCCATCACAGCCTCACCCACACCCTCCACCAGCGCAGAGACACACACCTCGGTGGGTCCCAGCTTTAGAGTAGCCTCGGGATCACAATCTGGTGACTACATCGCACAGTCTGATCCACAGCAGGCAGAGGCAGGGACTTCCCAGGTCCCCGGCACTCAGAGGAGCTGCTGGAGGTCAGAACGTTGCTGAGTCCGAGTCAGATGAGGAGCCTCTGGACACAGTCATGTCACAGTTGCTGGAGCTGCAAAGACAAGTTCGGGAACATCAGGAAGGGATGTCTGCTGTACTCCTCAGATCGCAAGGCACGATGGAGGAGTCTGTCCACCTTCAGTCTGAGGTGAAAGCACTGGCATTGCCAACGCACTGAGGTCAACACTGGCAGGGTGGCGGCTGCCATGGAGACCTTGGTCCAGGATGTCACTCCTGCCCTGCTGCACAGGCTCAAATCCATCACTGACACCATAGTTGGCCTCCAATAGTGTGTACGTGAGAGGGGTTCTGGGCAGCTCGGTCTCACTCCAGCTCCCCCTTCCCCTCATGGAGTCAGTCTGGGGCCCTCGGACACCCATAGGGAGGAGGATCAGCAGGTGCACACTCCGGGGCCATCCACCCAGGTGACTCTGAGAGTGTCCGGCCCATCCGAATCCCCTCTTCCTGTGACCCCAGCAGCTCCAGATCCACAGGCTGAGGAGGGTGTCACTGCCACACAGCAGGACCCTGAAAGCAGGCCGGGGACCTCCAGGTCTCAGTCCTCCAGGGGACGCCCACCAAGGTCATCACAGACAGGGCATCATAGACAGAGGGTCACAGTCAGGGTGACACAGACAGGGGGTCACAGACAGGGGGTCACAGGCAGGAGGTCACGGACAGGGGGTCACGGACAGGGGGTCACGGACAGGGGGTCACAGACAGGGCGTCACAGTCAGCAGCTGCCTCCACCTCTACTGTGGATGTCCGGGGAGCACCAAGACATAGCGGCAGGGTTAGGAAGGTTAAGGAGATGTAACTCTTTCGAGTACAAACTCGTTTCCATCTGTTTCAGATGAAGTTACATGGTTTCATAGTTTGCCATTGTGAGATTTGAACTCTTGATCTTGGGGTTACAAACCCAGTACCATAACCACTTGGCTATTTAGGCCAAGCCCAGTTAAGAAGATGTATTTGCACAGCCTGTGCACGGGTGTTAATCACTTGTACACACTGTTCACTATTGTCAATAAACTCCCAAGAATGTCTCCCTACCTGTGGCTCCTTGTTCTGATGAGCAGTGTTCATGTCACTCAGATGTGAAACCTTTCTGCACAAGATAAAGGCAGGTATCTCAGTCCAGGGCCTCTTCCCTGTGTCTGTGCAGCCTTCAGACCACAGTGATGGTCCAGCCTCACACTCCCTGGACACATTACTGATGCCTGCACCTCGATGGTGCTGGTCATTGCTGCAAGAATGTAGTGGGCAGGCATCACAGAGTTCCCTCATTCTCTCTGTGTGCTCTCAGCACCTTTAAGGTGGGTCTGGCCCCCATCACACCAGCATCTGTGACCAGTGATGCTGTGCACCAGCTCTTGAAGGGGTCAGATGCTGAAGGCAGACAGAGGATCAGATGCTTTTAAGGTTTCCTGGCTGCGTCTCTATGATATGGCCCTGATCACAGAGCGCAAGTGAGCTGCCCTCGGCCAGACAGGAGTCAGACATTCTCAGAGGCTGTGTGAAGATCTATGGAGTGTCCTCGCTGCATGTCATCATCATCCTCTTGTGATTGAGCGACTATTAGGGCCTCCACTGCGTCTCCATGACAGGAGCATTCTCACAGAAGGTATTGGTGCTGCCACGAGCCAGACTGGAGTCAGACATTCACAGATGCAACGTGAGGATCGATGGGGACACCTCACTGCATGTTGTCATCATCCTCCACAAAACTAGCAGCTATGATGGTCTCCTGAGTGCGCCTGCCTCGTCTGGTGAGTGTGAGAGTCTCATCCCAGCCGTCATCGCCGACTTTGAGGACCTCCTCACCCTCATCACCATCAACATGCTCCTTATCCAAGGTGACCTCCAGCTCCTCCAGGTCCTCCTCAGCCAGCTCCTCTCCCTGTTGCAGTGCCAGGTTGTAAAGGGTACAGCAGATGATGATGATGTGTGACACCCTCTGTGGACTGTATTGCAGGCTCCACCAGACCGGTCCAGGCACCGGAACCTCATCTTCAGCATCCCGAGGGTCTGCTCCACCAAGTTGGGAGCTGCAGCCTGAGTCTCATTATAGCGTCTCTCTGCTGCAGTCTGAGGCCCCACACGGGTGTCATCAGACACGGCCTCTGTGGGTGGCCCTTGTCCCCGAGGAGCCAACGCTGCAGCCTCTGTGGACCCTGGGAGATGTCAGGGATCTGTGACCGACTGAGGATGTAGGCATCATGCACACTCCCAGGGTACCGTGCACAGACCTGCAGGATGTGTTTGTGGTGGTCAATCCCCAGCTGCACATTCAGTGAGTGGAAGCCCTTGTGGTTGATGAACTCCACTAAGTGTAGCGATGGAGACCTGAGCACTATGTGAGTGCAGTCAATCACACCCTGCACCTGTGGGAATCCCGAGATCCGGGCGAATCCAATGGCCCTTCCATCCTGACTGTCCCTGTCCTGGGTGAAATGCACAAAGTTGTTGCCATGGAGAAGATGCATCCGTGATCTCATGGATGTATTTGTGGGTGGTGGATTGTGAAATCCCACAGAGGTCACCTGTGGAGCCCTGAAAGGAGCCACTGGCATAGAAATTGAGGCCGTGGTCACTTTCACAGCCACTGGCAGTGGATGCCCTCCATGTCCCCTTGGTGCCAAGTCCTGCAGTAAGTGGTAGATGTGAGCCTCCAGGTCCCTAGACAAGTGCAGTCGTCAGTGACACTGGTTCTCCATCATCTGCAGGAATGAGGAATAACAGGCGGCGTCTATAGACCCTGAGTGTCACTAGGCGCCGACCAGCCACAGCTCACTGTCACTCCTGGGCAGTGTGTGTGGGAGTCCCTGTTGCCCCTTCTTCATGAGGTTGCTGCTCCTGCCTTTGTGCAGCCCAGAGCCTCAGTCACTCTCTCCTCAGTCTCCCACAGTCTCTGTAGGCCTCAGGCACACAGCTAGGTCACCCGGATCCATGATCCTGACCTGGTCCTCCTGCAGCATGAAACAGAGAGAAACGTGGTTATCATGTCTGTACCTAGCACCTTTCCTGACCCTGTGTGACCCCCCCTTAACCCTTCCCGGAGAGAGCTGGTCACCCCTCGGATGGCCAGAGATGAGTGCGCTGCATGGCTGCCCTGTCAACCTGTGGCATGGGGGGACACGGGTCCAAACCGGGATGCTGAGATTGGAAGGGGCTGTGAGCACCTCCAGCAGTGACTGCTCTATGGCCAGTGTTAGTGAGGAGATTGTACAATGTGTGCAGTCCAACTGCTCCTCGGTCCAGTAAAGTGGTGGCGGACTCGAAGTCTGTGTCAGGGGGTGAAGGGGAGTGCGGGATGGGGGGGTGCAAGGGGGCGGGGTGGGGGGGGTGGGGTAAGGTTTGGAGCGCTCGGTGACCCTATGGTGCCTCCACAATGCTCGCACGTGTGAACAGGCTAGGAGCCCGACCCCAATCATTTCACTGTGGCTGCGCCGGATCTGTCTCAGCTGCAGAGGGATGGTCAGTTTATACAGGGCGTCCCTACTGCCTGGCCACTCCCCTCGCTTACCCTGCCCCCCACCTCGATTGCCTGTGTGTGGGATCCAACGCCAGAGCAGCACTTGAGCCCCACCCCCCTCCACAGCAGTCGAGTCTGAGGCTGGCCCACATTTGTCCCAGCACAATCCCCTGACCCTCAGCAGTTGCCCCCGGCCCCCCCGGTGCCCCTGAGGCCTGTAAACAATGGCTGAGCTGTGGAGAACGCTGCTGCTCACTCACCTCAGTTCCCCCACAGTGAAGGCCGCCAAGTGCACCTTGCCTGTGTGCTGCTGTGAAACAGGTCGGCGTGCTTTCCCGCCAGTGTGGACGGACAATACAGCGGGGGGTCCAGGAGCCTAGCGGGCTGGCCTTTTAATTATCTATTAACGTATTACATTTAGCTCCCCGCTGACCGAGGGTGGGAAACACGGCCAGCATCGGCGGGCTGAGCGGACAGTCGCGACCTGCCTTCCCATCGTCGTGAAGTGGGTCCCGCCGTACTTTCCCCACACCCCACCTATCACACCCACCACCAGCGAGCTCGGAAAACCCCTCCGTGTATCTCCCTCATAACATAAAAACCTTCATGTTGACACTACATATTGTCAGTAACCCTTAGGAAAAATAAACACGTTCCTTAGTTTTGCTTATCTGGCTAGTTGTACACAGGCTAAGATCCCCTTTGAAATCCAAATCTCCCTCCATCTGTCTAATTCCCTTCACACCTTACCTGCTAATCCAGCATCCATATTTACTCATCGGCATGTCAAGCACCTAGCTTCTTTTGATGAGTTAGAGCTTACAGTCTACTTGACTCCAAATGTAATTAAATCAGACACAGACAGACCCAACTATACTTAACCCACACAAACTCAGTTTACAATAAACCAGAAAAACAGTATGAAAATGATTAGACTCTCGTGACACTCTCCAGAATAATTATGTCCTTCAAGCAGTATGGTGACCAGAACTGTACACAGACTCCCTGCTCTAGGAACATGAACTCTGGAGGAATAAATGGAGATTTATTCTCTGAAAGGTTTGCCCCCTCCTGCTTCTCCAGACCCAAAACTACAATCAGCTCGAAATTATGTAGTTAAGTAACGAAACAAATCGTGTTGTTTTTTTTTGAATATTTATTGCAAAATGCAATATAAGCATTTGTTTATTTTTTAAAAGTGAAAACATGATCAGTCCACAAAGGCCACGATTTTGAAATGTTTGTTTTCATCCCACTCAATACAGTGATGACCTCACACACAAAGTTCACCATAACACGAACACTTGTCACATCAAGTTCTCTGATACAAAAAAGAACCATTTAAAAACTGACTTTCACAAAGAGGGCGTCAAGGATATCTGCGGGTTCCAACTTTGCTTGAAATCGCTTTACAAACCAGGTGAAACATTAAAAACAAAACCCCACAAAATATATTGTGCTTCAAAGTGTTTCTACAAATATACATTGAGAGTAAGGTCACATCAGCTGTGAGTTACTAAGTCACTAGGTGTTTCACGAGTTTGTTCAGTAATAAGTATTGTGGTAAGCAGTGTTGGGGGAAGAAAGTAAGTAAGAATTTATGGTAATGGAGAATTTATTGAAAAGGAATGAATTATTTAAAAACTCCAGGCAACCAGTGCTTCCAAGCACATTGGCAGCTAAAGGTTACCAGATGAACCTCGCACAGCCTTAGGGCCTGAAAACAACAGAAAGGCCTTGGGAGCCAGACTGCAGTCAGAGCATTGGCAGTAACAGCTAAGATTAAGTGTGTTCTTCAACAGATAAGGGAAGAACAGATGATCCTGCTTTAGGTAGGAGTGAAGGTCTCTGCCTGGGTGAAAAATAGGGACATACGATGCATGTACCTGTTGCCAGAGATGTCTGTTTAATGTAAACCTATATGTTGACGAGATCGGAATCTGGAAACTGTTCTTGTACGTGACTGATAGTGCATAAATATGTTGAACACTTGTAATTTAGCAGAGTGCTATCTCAAGCTGCATTGAGATGGTTCTCCCCTTGCAATTGCTCGAATAAACGTTTGTGACCTGTACCTGAGCCTCCTGTGGTCCATTTGTCAAAGTGACCACAACAGCAGAACCGAGGAAGAACCGTGTTCAAAAATAAATTAACCTTTCTACAAGTTCAGTGCGTTTGGTTCATTCACACTTCAATCAGGGCTGTGCTGGAAATGTAGCTCTGGTATTTATACTGCTCAAGCCACATCCGAGATCATGTGTCCCCTCTGGCCCCCTCCCTCCCTCCTTGGATACGGCACTTTCTGATTCCGCAGGGCATCCAGCCTTCCAAAGTAAACACCGTCGGCAGCGTTGGAAGAGTTGTTCACGGTGTCGGTGACTGCAAGGCAGCCGGGGCTCTCCCTTGTTCACCAGACGAGCTGCTTTCAGTAGGCTTTCCAGAGAGCGGTGCCCTGGGATATAAGAGGGGACGGGGGGGAAAATTGGCCTTGGTAGGGTGGGATGACCTGGAGAGAGTAGTCGCGACTGTTGGGTGGCGACCCATTGGAAGGACTTGAGGTGTGCGGTGCATGGGGGTCAGGTGCAGCTCCTGAATCAGTGGCCTTGATGCTCGACTGTAATTGAGTGGTGAATATTAAATAGGGAGGTGATGGAGTGGCACTCCAGTGCAGTGCAGCAGCGCCACACCCTTGGTGATTTGCGTATCTCTACCACCAGATCCCTTTTCTCCTCTTCTCCTCATTTAGACCCAAGCAGTATGTGACCTCCTTACTCTTCCTACCAGACTGCACCACCTCACACTTATCTGTATTAAAATACACACACACACACACACACACACACACACACACACACACACACACACATATATATATGTACCAGAGCCACTTGACTCCCATTTCGACACTGGAGAACTCAGATACCCACGTCCTGTGGATGACAATAAAATGTACAAAATGGAACATTTCTGGAGATATTGAGTGGTGTTTCAACAATTTGCAACTGGGGGAGCTGTCTGACTGTTGTATCTCTTGTTGACAGGGAGTTACTGAATTGAGGCCAGGAAGGGACAGAGGCAAAGGCGGAAATACAACGAACGGGTCACCACTAGCCCCCTCCCCACCACCAGTCAGTCAACAGCAGCAGGGCCAGTTAAAAGGGAATGGGTCTTCCCGCTTTGCTTTGATTTGAGCAGTGCCATGAGCGGAAATAAGACACCGCCAGGAATTTTCCAGCCCCTGACGCCAACGGAATCTTCCGGTCCTGCTGACGTGAGCGGAGGTGTCAATGGCTCGCCGGTTCCGGGGCAGGGAACGCCCTTCCCCAGCACCCTCAGCTCCGCGGTTGGTGGGGGTGGAAGGGGGGGGTGGTGGGTGGGTGCTGGAAAATCCCGGCCACTGTACCTCCGCGTGCTCAAGAGCTGTGGGATCGCTCTGAACGGAGAGGCTGTGCCATTCCTTTTCGTTGTCGAAAGCCTCAGCAAAATACTGCGGACGCTGGAAACACGAAATAAAAGCAGAAACTGCCGGGGAACAAAAACTCAGCAGGTCAGCAGCATGTGCGGAGAGAGAAACGGGAGTTAGCAGCTGGGATTTTCCGCTTCTGCTTCCCGGTGATTCCTGCCCCGGGCGGGACGAGAAAATTTGACGGAGCGGCCAAAGGCCCGTTGACGTTGGGCGGGAATTTCTCCAGACCCCACCCGAAAATCCCGGCCAACGTTTTGAGTCCCTTTGACCTCTCCTTCCAAGCTGAAGAAGATTACCGGCAGTTTACCTTGATTGCAAAGCAAGGGCTGACGTTCCCGGAACAACGGTTGGAACGCGAGGTACAAGAAAGGCCAAAGAAGAAGGATGGACCTGCATTTCTATAGCACCTTTCATGACTTCAGGGTGTTCACTGAAAAAGACATCTTTAACTCATAAAGTCTCTCACAATTATAGTCCCACAGCCATTTAACACCCAGATGTATTTACTTTTACCTCTGCTTGCATATCCTGCTTATTACAGGCTACCCAAAACTACACACAACATTCCCACTTGAGCCTAAGGCCTTGTATGTGTTCAATATCCCAACTAAGTAAATGGTCCGAGTGTGCAACCTTCTTGTCAACCATCTACACGTTTATTGTCGGCCATGTTCCTCCATCTCTTGCCAGGCATGTCGATATTTCCAGCAAGGCTTGTATTAAAGCTGCAACTTATAAGTGGAGTTTACACAGAAAATCAATCAAACACATGACCAAGGCTTGACACGGAGGATGGATTACAGGTTGGGTGCCATGTCTATCTCTGCACGTGACTCTTCAATTTACAATACCTCAGGATTACACTCGTGTTGCAGGACAATGCAGCATATACTCAGGGATAGTCATAAATAGGGATAGTCAGCATAGCTTTGTCAGAGGGAGGTCGTGCCTAACAAATTTGATTGAATTTTTTGAGGAGGTGACTGGGTGTGTAGATGAGGGTAGTGTAGTTGATGTAGTTTATATGGATTTCAGCAAAGCCTTTGACAAGTTCCCACATGGGAGACTTATAAAGAAGGCAAATGCACATGGGATGCAGGGTAATTTGATAAGGTGGATTCAAAATGGGCTTAGTTGTAGGAGACAGAGGGTGATGACAGAAGGATGCTTTAGTGACTGGAAGCCAGTGTCCAGTGGTGTACCACAGGGATCTGTGCTGGGTCCCCTATTATTTGTCATTTATATAAACAACATAGATGACTATGTGGGGGGTAGGATTAGTAAGTTTGCGGATAACACAAAGATTGGCCAGGTGGTTAACAGTGAGTTTGTGTGTCTTGGGCTACAGGAAGATATAGACGGGATGGTCAAATGGGCAGATAAGTGGCAGGTGGAATTTAACCCTGAAAAGTGTGAGATGATACACTTTGGAAGGAGTAATTTGACAAGGATGCATTCAATGAACAGCATGACACTAGGAAGTTCTGAGGAACAAAGGGACCTTGGCGTGTGTGTCCATAGATCTCTGAAGGCGGAGGGGCATGTTAGTGGGGTGGTGAAAAAGGCATATGGGACACTTGCCTTTATCAGTCAAGGCATAGATTACAAAAGTAGGGAGATCATGTTGGAGTTGTATAGAACCTTGGTGAGGCCACAGCTGGAGTACTGTGTGCAGTTCTGGTCACCACATTATAGGAAGGATGTGGTTGCACTGGAGGGGGTGCAGAGGAGATTCACCAGGATGTTGCCTGGGATGAAACATTTAAGTTATGAAGAGAGGTTGTATAGACTTGGGTTGTTTTTGTTGGAGCAGAGAAGACTGAGGGGCGACCTGATCGAGGTGTACAAGATTATGAGGGGCATGGACAGGGTGGATAGGGAGCAGCTGTTCCCCTTAGTTGAAGGGTCAGTCATGAGGGGACACAAGTTCAAAGTGAGGGGCAGGAGGTTTAGGGGGGGATGTGAGGAAAAACATTTTTACCCAGAGGGTGGTGATGGTCTGGAATGCGCTGCCTGGTTGGGTGGTGGAGGTGGGTTGCCTCACATCCTTTAAAAAGTACCTGGATGAGCACTTGGCACCGTCATAACATTCAAGGCAATGGGCCAAGTGCTGGTCAATGGGGTTAGGTAGGTAGGTCAGGTGTTTCTCACGTGTCGGTGCAGACTCGATGGGCCGAAGGGCCTCTTCTGCACTCTGTGATTCTGTGATATGATAGAAGAGAAGAGAACTAAACTGGAGGAGGTGTCAGAAATTATAGTCCCCTGACTCGTTTTGAGTGGGTGGGGGCCTCTTATACATCCTCCCCTGTCAGAGTTGCTCTACTCAGAACTCTGTCATGGCAGGAGACTCCCAGGAGGAAGTGCTTCAGGGATGTCCTCAAAGCATCCCCAAAATGGTCAAGCGTCCCTTCCTGACTCATGGGAGTGTCTGGCTAGTGACCGAGCGAAACGGAGAAGGCTTTCTCGGGAAGGCACGGAACACATCAAGAGGTTTCGTCAGGGGCGCGCAGAGGCAAGGTCAGGGTGTCGGAGGGAGTGCACAGCCCCCTCTACCCGACCCTTCAAAGCACCACCTGCCCCACATGTGGCAGACTCCGCACATTGCGCATTGGATTAATCAGCCATCAGAACCCATCCAACTGGAGCGGAAGCAAGTCACCCTCGATCCTGAGGGGCTGTCCAAGAGGATGAAGAAGAGTATTGAAAGAGAGGAGTTTTTGCCTTAGTGCTTTTGCCCTCCTCAACAATCAATTACATATGGATGTAAACACAGCTCAAAAAGTATGTCAGCCTTGAGTGTCTGCATGCCAGCATTGTTAGTACCCAAGAGCCTCCTAGCACCTTACGGCCCTGACACCAATGTTTGCAAGCGAGAACACAGCTACAGGTATTGGGTAGTGGAATTAGTGAGTTTGAGGAGGTGGCAGCAGAGTCACAGTCCACAAGTTAAGAGCAAGTACTGGTGGTGGAAGAGGAGCAGATAACTGCTGCAATGCCACAACTGAAGGGTTATAACTATCAGCAAGGACTGAAGAGTCTGGGACTTTCTCCTCTAGAAAAGAGAAGGGATGACCAAGCCGGGGTCTTCAAGATTATGAGGAGGATCTTTCAGGAGAGCCCAAAAATAGGGGCTGTAAGTTCTTCCTATCGTGTCCACAGACAGTCTATACATGGCCCAACCAGAACTGGACATATTTTTGCGCCTTGTTGTTGAATTTGGTAAGATCTACAACAGTGCAGGGTTCCTCTAGTGATAGGCATTGCAGGAGATGTTGCATAGTCTGTGGATCAGTTCCACATTCACAAGTTGTTGGGCTGGTTGTATATCCCCATTTGCTTAGTGACACCTTTGAACGACCTACACCAATCCTAAGTCTGTTAAGGCACTTCCAGGTTGCCCAGTTGCAATTAGCTCCTGGGGGAAGGCTTTCATCCGGTAGAATTTCCATCACTGGGGGTTGTTCGAGACTGGCGAGCCGGTCTTTCCACAAAGCGATGCGGGCTTCAGATGGGGTTGATTGTAATGGAACAACTGTTCATGAAGCTCTTCCTTGACTTTAGGTGGCTGGGTGTAGGTGTCTGACCATGTAGAGAGTGCCTCTCATCTGATGATTGATGGAGTCGCTCTTTCTTGCTGGCTGCCATTCTTCTTATATCAGGGGGAGCGATACTCTTCAGGATATATAGGCTGTAAGTATAAGGTAGTCACTAATAAATCCAAAAGGGACTTCGGAATAAAATTCTTTCCCCAGTGAGTGGGGAGAATGTCGAACTCACTACCACAGGCAGTGGTTGACGTGAAGAGTATCAATGCAGTTAAGGTAAAGCTAGATGAACACAAGAGAGAAAGGATTAGGGGGTGTTGCTGGATGAGATAGGGTAAGGTGACAGGAGGCCCATGAGGAGCATGAACACCAGCGTGAAGCAGTTGGGCCAAATGGCCTGTTCCTGGGAATAAAGGGAAAACTTTCCCTAAGGAGCCAATGGACAAATGAGAATAAGGGTAAGCATCAAAAGGCTGATTTCAGAGATTCTTCTCATGAGACCATAAGACGTAGGAGCAGAAGTAGGCCATTCAGCCCACCGAGTCTGCTCTGCCATTCAATGAGATCATGGCTGACCTGATAATCCTCAACTCCACTTTCCTGCCTTTTCCCCATAACCCTTGATTCCCTTCCTGATTAAAAATCTGTCTATCTCAGCCTTGAATATACTTAACAACCCAGCCTCTACAGCCCTCTGTGGTAAAGAATTCCACAGATTCACTACCCTCAGAGTGAAGAAAATCCTCCTCATCTCTATCTTAAATGACACCCCCTTACTCTGCGATTATACTCTCTAGACTCTCCCACAAGGGGAAATAGCCTCTCAGCATCTACCCTGTCAAGCCCCTAAGAACCTTATATATTTCAACAAGGTCACCTCTCATTCTTCTAAACTCCAATGAGTACAGGCCCAATCTATTCAACCTCTTCTCATAAGAAAATCCCTCCATATCTGGGATCAACCTAGTGAACCTTCTCTGGACTGCATCCAATGCCAGTATATCTTTCCATAGAGAATGGGACCAAGACTGTTTACAGAATTCTAGGTTGATCTAACTAGTGCCTTGTATAGTTTTAGCAAGACTTCCCTATTTTTATACTCCATTCCCTTTGAAATAAAGGCCAACATTCCATTTGCCTTCCCTATGACCTGCTGAACTTGTATGTTAGCTTTTGGGGATTCATGCACAAGGATTCCCAAATCCCTCTGTGCTGCAGCTTTCTTCAGTCTTTCTCCATTTAAATAATATTCAGCTCCCTATTCTTCCTGCCAAAGTGCAGAACCTCACATTTTCCCACATTATATTCCATCTGTCAAGTTTTTGCCCACTCACTTAACCTGTCTCTATTCCTCTGTCGACTCCCTGTGTCATCCACACCACTTGCCTTCCCACCTATTTTTTTGTCACCCACAAACTTGGTGACAGTACATTCACTTCCCCCATCCAAGTCATTAATAAATATTCTAAATAATTGTGGATCCAGCACTGATCCCTGTGGCCACTCCATCCTGAAAATGACCCCCTTATCACAACTCTGTCTTCTATTCATTAGAATAAATAGATGTATAAATAAGCAGATAAATAAATAAACAAACAAACTTCTCACGCTGATCACTCCCTCAAAAAGGACAAAAAGACAGTGGCCTCAGTGTGAGAGCTAAATGTACAGGAATTTATGCGAATATCTATCATTGTAGCATTATAACATATATGTTGGCCCCAAATGTCTGGGATGATCGGCAGGGACCCTGAAAAACCTGACATCGGTTCGATGTTTATAAATGTTCGAAACAATCTCGGCTGATCCGACTTCAAACGGTGTAATTTGGAATGAGTACTGAAGTGCTCAAAAACATGATCCTGCCTGACAGGATTCGTTAAAAACTCTCAAAGTCACTCGAAAGACATTGCAGCTTTTCAAGGCTGTGTAAGTGACCTTCTGTGTTCGGAGGCGACCATTAGAAATTGGAAACGCTTGGGAATTGAAGGGAATATAGGCTGTCACCAACTATGGGGAGAAACAAGGGAGTCTTTGCCAGGGGTGGTGGAAGAGAGGGTTGGGTAACATGGTAAAGAAATAGTCAATAATGGAAGGGACAAGGTAAATATGGCCTCATTGAGAAGTGACAGTGCAGTGGAATTACATTTAAAATTATATAACAGAGTTAAAAAGCTAGTAACTCACCAAGGCTCTGTGACAGGACCTTCCAAACCCACACCTCCACCACCTCGAGGGGCAAGGGCCACAGGTTCATGGAAACACCGCCACCCTCCAAGCCACAGGCCAGCCTAAGCTGTCATTCCTTCACCGTTGCTGAGTCAAAACCCCCGGAACTCCCTTCCGGGACAGCTCCTGTCCACTTGGCCGCTGTTCTTGAGTACCTGATCGTCGGGATCCAGGAACTGGTGGGCAATGCCACCCGGGACAAACGAGACGACCCGTACCAGCCTCCAGCCACCTGCAGCTCACCGTCAGCAACGACGAGGAGCTCAGCAAGGAGCCGGGAGGAGTCACCATAGCCCAGGGTGAGGTCCACCCCAACATCCAGGCTGTGCCTGCTCAAGAAAACCAGACATCCCAGCGAGGTTTGTTCCCCAAAGTGAAAGATCAGAAAAAGGCAAAAAACATAATGAGCATAAACATTTTTTAAAGAAACTAATATGCTGCCCCTAATAGGCACAATCTTGAGGTGCACCCCAGGCCCAGTTCCCCCTGGATCCCTCTAACTCTGCTGTAAGCCAGCAACACCCAGCACCCAACTCTGACGGCCTGGACCATTCCTGAGCCCCTCAGGACTTCTGCACATGTACCTACAAGGAGCTGAGTCAGCCCCCTTCCCCGGTCTTGGGCTCTGCCACCATCACCTTCTCCAAGCCTCGGGCCTACAAGCCCCCAAACTCAAGCCTCAGCCCCCTTCTCTCACCCCAACCTCTCAAGCCTCCTCCCCTACCAGTCTCTCCCCTCTAGCTGTGCTCTCCCCCCCCTTCCCCCTGCCCCCTTCCCCCTCCCCCGTCTCCCCCTTCATCCTCTCCCCCTGCCCCCTCCCCCTTTCCCCCAACCCTGCCTGTCTCACTGCCTCTCCCTTCTCCCTGTCTGTCCCCCCCTCCCTCTCCCCCCCTTCCCCTGCCCTGTCTGTCCTACTCCCTCCCTCCATCTGTCTCTCTCTCTCCCTCTGTCCATCTTTCCCCTTCTCTACCTCCCTCCCTTTGTCTATTCCTCCCTATCCCTCCTCCCTCTTCTCTCTGTCCCACCTGCTTCCTAACCCCTCCCTCCCTCCCCTTCCCTCCCTCTGTCCATCCCTCCCCCTCTCTCCCTTCCCCTTTCTCGCACCCTTCCCTGTCTCCAACCCACTCCCTGCTCTCTCTCCCTCCTTCCCCCTTCCCTCCATCTCTGCCCCACGCTCTTCCCCCTCTCTTCCCCTTCTGTCCATCTCTCCCCCCTCTCCCCTCTCCATCTTTCCCTCCCTCTCCTTCCCTCCCCCCTTCCTCCCTCCTGCTCACCCCCGCTCACCTGCTCGCCCCTCTCTCCCCTCCCTCTCCCTTCAACACACCTCCCTCACCCTCTCTATTCCCCCCTCCCCTCCCCCTCTCCCCCTCTCCCCCTCTCTTCCTCCCTACTGATCGCCTTCCCCATCCCCTTCTCTCCTTCTCCCCCTCATCTCCACTTTCTCCATCTCCATTACTTCTCCTCCCCCAGGGAGAGGAGGAGGAGGAGAGATTCTCCTCCTCCTCTCCCTCCTCTTCCTCCACCCCGCCCTCCCGCTCCCTCACTCCCCCCACTCACTCACTCCATTCCCATCTGCCTGTGTGTCTCCCTATCTCTTTTATCTCTCTCTCTCTCTCTCCCTCCCTCCCTCTCTCTCCCTCCCTCCCTTTCTCCCCCCTCCCTTTCTCCCCCTCCTTCCCTTTCTCCCGTCTCCCTCTCTCCCCCTCGCTCCCTCTTTCTACCCCCCTCCCTCTTTCTCCCCCCCCTTCTTTTCTCCCCCCTCCCTCCCTCTCTTTCTCTCTCTGTCTCTGCGCCTGTCTCTCTCTCTGTTCCACATTCCCTCTCCCCTCTCCCACTCTCCCCCCTCCATCTCTCCTCCACTCTGTCTTTCTGCCTCTCTTTGTCTGCCCCTCCCTCTCTCTCTGTTTCCCCATCTCTCTCTACCCCTCTCCCTTTCTCTTGTCTCTGTCTCTCTTCCCCCCTCCTCCCCTCCCTCTCCGTGTGTCTCTTTTGTCTCTCTCTGTCTATTTCTCACTCTCTCTAACCTCACCCTCCCTCTGTCTCTCTTTCTGCCCTCCTCCACTCTCTTTTTCTCCTTCCCCCTCTCTCTCCCCCTTCCCCCTCTCTCCCCCTCACCCCTCTCTCCCTCCCCCTCTCTTTCTCCCCATCCTCCTCTCTCTCTCCCCTCCCCTCCCTCCCCCTCTCTCCCCTCCCCCCTCCCCTCCTCCTCTCTCTCCCCTTCCCCTCTCTCTCCCCCTCCCCCTGCTCTCCCCCTCTCTACCCCCCCCCTCCCCATCTCGCTCCCCCCCTCTCTCCTCTTTCCCCCCTCTCGCCCACATCCCCCCCCACCTCTCTCCCCCTCCCCCCACCTCTCTAACCCCTCTCCCTCCTCCCCCCTACTTCTCTCCATCCTCCCCCCTCTCTCTACCACCCCTCCCCCCTCTCTCCTCTCTCTCTCCCTCCCCCATCTCTCTCTCCCCCCTCCCTGTCTCTCTCTATCTCTGTTGTTGGGTGGCCGAGTTGTGCTATTAATGATAGGGCTGACCTGCAGGACACATCTTGGGTGGAAACGTTAAGTTTATTTACAATATACTCAGCAGCAACTACACATGTGTTTTCAACTCCAACTCTATCTCTACACTGACTGCTGAGGTAGTCTGCGCTACTCTCCTATTGGTTACTACAGGGCATGTGATCTTCCTTAACAAGTATTATTCTTAAAGGTACATAACACACTAAATAAAACCGTAATTACTACATTCCTCCCCCTATATCTTGGCGATATATTATATTTCCAAGTACATATTTTTTCAAGACAACATAATGTTTACACTGGGTGAGGAATTTACAGGTTCAGTCTTTCAGGTGGTTTCCTGGTACGTGTGGAACGTCACAGCTCCACAACTTCAGATTCTGTGTCAGGAATCCCCTTTCCCGGCATTGCCTGAACATCAGGTGCTTCAGTGGGCACTTCCAGTTTCTGTATCCTCAACTCTTACAGGAACATCAGACAGGTCAGTCCTGGGTTGAGTATCTTCAACAGGGAACGCAGACCCGGTCATGGTCACTGGTGGAGGCAAATCTTGGTGATTTGTCTCTCTCTTCCCTAAATGGTCCACATGTTTATGGATGATCGGCCTTCCACCTCCATGTGGTTAGATAGAGGTCCAGTCACTGCACTTATTTCACCCAGTAACCAACTTTGGTCCTTCCTCAAAGTTTTTCACATATACCAGCTCTCCCACGGTAAACTTCCTCTCACGACTATGTCAGTCATGTCTAGTTTTCTGGCTTCCCTGACTCCTTCCCACCTAAATTTGGCATTATTAAACTCAATCTCACCCTGAGACCGGTCTTTCAACAATAACTCCACAGGTGTGACACCTGTTGTTGTGTGAGGGGTGGTCCTGTAATGAAAAAGGAAGCGTGTTAGCTTGCTTGCTAAGGAAATCACCAGTTAGATTTTTCATGCCTGTCTTGAATATTTGAACCGCTCTTTTCCCAGTCTGTTTGAGGAAGGGTGGGTACGGTGCAGTTTTCACATGAGTGATACCGTTGAGCCTGATAAACCATTGAATCTCAGCACTCGTAAATGCCGTGCTGTTATCAGAAACAATTACTTCTGGTAGTCCGTGAATAGCAAAACTCTGATGTAGTTTCTCAATTGTAGCACCTGATGCTGGTGACTTCACCTCATTTATGTCCATCCATTTGGAATGGGCATTGACAATGAGCAGAAACATTGTTCCCAGGAAAGGTCCAACATAGTCAATGTGGAACCACGCCCAGGGTCTACCTGGCCACTCCCAGGGGTGTAATGGAGCTGTCATTGGCAGCTGTTGCAGTTGCTGACATTGTACACAGTGCTTCACTAAACTCTCTATTTCACCATCCATCCCAGGCCACTATAGACAGCTGTGTGCTATGGTCTTCATTCGGGAAATTCCTGGATCTACACTGTGTACTTCAATTAACAGTGACTCCCGTCCCTTTGGAGGAACTATCACTCGTGCTCCCCACAATAAGATGCCATCCTGGCTGGTTATTTCATGTCTTCTGTTGAAGTACAGTTTCATTTCATCAGATACGGGCTCCTGTGACCAACCATGTAGCACTTGTCCTCGTACCTGAGATAGGACTGGGTCCAGTCGCTGATCTGTCGAGCACAGACCGGCGAGGGATCTAAGAAATGTAACAGTAAAACAAGTTCCTGTGGAACTGGGACAGGCTCCTCATTTCCTTGTAGAGACGAACGACTAAGGGTCTCGGTGTTTGCGATTTGATTACCAGACCTGTGTATGAAAGTGTATTCGTAAGTTGCCTGAATTAAAGTTCTATCAGTATTTCTGTATTTTCTTTCAACGTGCCTTCTTCTCTCTAGCTCAGGCTTTAATCTCGGCCTTCTCCTTGACTTCACTATTGGCCAGACTTCTCCCAGACGCAAGCTCTACTCATCTGAGCTCAGTGGCTGAGCCTCCCAAAATTTCATTATCTGTCTGCTTCTTGGGAAATTCTGCGACTTTTGCTTCCAAAGCCTCTTTGGCTTCGTTTAGCTGATTCTTCAGATTTTCCGTCTCTTTTTTGTATTTGTGTTTGCTGCCTCCTGGAAAATTGAACATTGAAAATTGAAAAAGATTGGTGAAGACAAATGTAGATCCCTTACCGTCAGAAACAGGGGAAATTATAATGGGGAACAAAGAAATGGCTGACCAACTAAATACATACTTTGGTTCTGTCTTCACAAAGGAGGACACAAATAACATACCAGAAATGTTGGGGAACACAGGGCTTAGTGAGAGGGAGGGACTGAAAGAAATCAGTATTAGTAGGGAAATGGTGTGTTGGGGAAATTGATGGGATTGAAGGCCAATAAATCCCCAGAGCCTGATAATCTACATCCCAGAGTACTTAAGGAAGTGGCCCTAGAAATAGTGGATGCATTGGTGGTCATCTTCCGAGATTCTACAGAGCCTGGAACAGTTCCTACAGATTGGAGAGTAGCTAATATAACCCCACTATTTAAAATGGCCTCACTATTAAAAGTTCCAGTTTTCCTAACGAACCATAATCTTTTGACAGGGTAAGTTCCATATTTCCTCCAAGGCTTTTGTGACTTAAAGTACTTTCTGATTTTGCTCCTAAATTACTAACGCTTAAATAAGATCATGTGCCCTTCCTTTTTATGTCATCTTTACCCATTTCCAATGAAAATCAGCAGGCTTAAACCCCTTTTAGGGCAACTGTTGATAGAGCGCTTCATAACTTAGGCACCTCAATCCCTAAAATGATTTATTCCTTCCACAGTGTGTGAAGGCAAGGAGTGAGGCCTACAGAAACAGGCCTTCACTAACCTAGCTCGTTAGAAACAACTATTAAGGAACATTGGAGCTAATTTTGTAAATGCACTTCATTTTCTTACCATAGTACATAATCCCATGATTAAATTAATCAGAAGACAAAATATACTCGGGGGGGGGGGGGGGGGGGGGAGGGTCTTGGGTGCCCTTAAATTCTCAAAATGTGCTTTAATGTGCAAAGTGCCCTGCCAAGCAATGCAAAGTTGTAAAAACGCTCCTCGTTGCTTTCTATTGTAGATGATGTCCCGTATTACTGCGGTAAGTTCACCGAGAGTTAATTTTGTGTTTCATGACAGCGTTCATTTGTGAACGGTTTAAAGTAGAAAGCTTCAGAAGCTTCTCAAAGAGAGAGAGAGAGAGAGAGAGAAAACTAAAACGGCGACCGGTCATCTCAGTACACTTATTGCCGAGTCCCTTAAGAGCATTTTGTACTGGTGTTGGCATGCCCTATTAGTTAAACCCACAAATAACCTTAGGAAAGAGGAAATGCAGCATTGCAAAGGGCAATGCATAGGGGAGCATTGCTGCTGAGCATTTGGGTGATGTGTAATTTGACATTGTAATTGTTTCCCAATTGCACAATAAAGTCATGTTATAATACCCTGGCAGCTTTAACTTGCCAGCCAAATATCTCATTTGTAAGATTGGATTAGTCCCCAGCTGGCAGGGAAATCACAGCACCCAGCAGCGCCAATGCTTGTTACTGCATTTCCCCTCAGTCCAATTGTCCTCCTCCCCCCATCCCTGCTATTGCTGCTGTGTTTCATCCCAGGAAAGTGGATTAAGGAGATTTCTCCTCAGTTTTCCAACTCATTAATTAGCTCCTGTGTTACCCGTGAATGGAGCTACTGTTCCTGAGCTTTGTCAAGTCTGGCAGTGGATCGTTTAAAAAAAAAGGAGAGAGGATGAAGCTTCAAGGCGGAGGCTGGAACTGGATCAGCCCCACAGGCCGTTTGCATTGTCATATCTCACCACAGACAAAAAGGGTGGAGGTTAATCGAGGGGATGTTTGGGATGGGAGAGATGTGCTTTAAATTGACGTTCCCCACCAGCCATGCCATACAGAATCATAGGATTGTTACAGTGCAGCAGGAGACCATTCAGCCCATCGTTTCTACACAAGCTCGCCCAATAAGTAACTCACTTAGTACCACTCCCCTGCCTTCCTGCCTTAACTCTGCACATTCTTTCTCTTCAGTTAAAAATCAAATTCCCTTTTGAATGTCCCCACCACACTCTCAGGCAGTGTACCCCAGACCTTAACCACTCGCTGCATGGAAAGGATTTTCCTCATGTCACCTTTACTTCTTTTGCCAATTACTTCAAATCTGTCCCCTCTCATTCTTGATCCTTTCAGGAGTGGGAACAGCTCCTCCTTATCTGCCCTTTCCAGATTGCTCATGATTTTGAGTATCTCTATCAAATCTCCTCCCAGCCTTCCCTCCTGCCAGGAGAACAGCCCCAGCTTCTCCGACCTATCTTCATAACTGACATTCCTTGACCCCAGGACCATTCTCGTGAATCTTTCCTGCACCGTCTCCAATGCCTTCACTTCCATCAGCAACATGCACGAGAAAAACCCCCTCGGTACCAAACTCAAAACTGCGGTCCCATTATTTTAATGTCCTTGTTGGACCCGCATTAAAGTTACCACATACAAAAAAACCCTTGAGATGCCCCTAAAAAATAAGCCAGAATATTATTTGGTTCAAATGTTTTACTTTGAAACCGCAGTTTAGTTAGAATAATAAAAAAAAATACAGCCTCTAAATAGGCCAAAAATGGATGCGGGTCCTTTAAGGTCAGCCTCAGTGGAGAATGCCAGCCTCCATTTTCTCAATGATGAAATTCAGTTTGAAATTATTTCAACCCTGACAGGTTTGGCTTCCTCAGCAGAGTCATTGATAATTAGTCAACTTTTTCTAGAAACCATCATTAGCTCAAATAGCTTTGTCAAAATTTCAGTGGGAAAGCTATGGTGCTGCTCACATGCACAATGGTTTGTACGTCACACAATAGTTTCCTTTTCACGTTAATTTCCTCCTTTTCCCTGTCAGGAAGGTATATTAATTCTCGTAATGTATTGGAATTTATTGTAGAATAGAATAATAGCGGGATGTGTCTATGTGTCTGTGTGTGTGTGTGTGTGTGTGTGTGTGTTTATGTATAAGACTTGATTGAATTAGAGTCAGCTAGCCTGGGTGCTTTGTTGTAAGAAGAGAAGTTAGGTTTGAAATGTTAATTAGGCAAACATGAGGGAGTTTAGAAACATAGGTGTCAAGGGAGCATTTGCATTTTTACATAAACCAGGCTAGATTGTTTTCAAAGGAGGGGTGAAATATATCACCTAGCCAGGTGAAGTTTAAAAACAGTGTGCTTATTTTTCCTGAAGATTACTGGTAAAACTTAATGCTATGAGAGGGTTTTATTCTCAGGAAGATAAAGTCCAAAGACATAGTGAAACAATGGGCATTTACATTCAAAGAGGAAAATGTGTATAAAGGAGAGAAGACTGTTTGTAAGGGTACGCATTTTAAGATCTTGCAAGTGAGAAAAAGCCTTCAGAATCAATGCCTCAAGCTGCTGTCTTCAAAGGACTGAAGTTAAGAAAACTTATTTTGAACTCGACTGGTTCAGGGTATTGTGTGTGTGTCACCTTGCCTGGGTCTTTTCAAATCTATGTGTCTTATTGTTGCTTTAACAAAAGTGTAACTGGGAATTAGATTAACTAGGGGATTTAGAAGTTATCATAGTGGTAATTTGTAGATCTATGTATGTATTTAAAAATTGTTTATCTTATTACTAAATGTTTAATTTAGTTGTATAAAAACCTATAAGACTTGGTGGTCTTGTTATTACTGAATTCAAGGCACGCATCTCGGAGTTTATAAAAACTGAAAAACAAGCTGTGGCAGCTGTTTCAAGTTTCCCTTTGGGATTTGAACAAGTCAGCATTTACCATCGTATGTTCCATAAGAAAGATCAGGGGCTTTTTGCGGGATATATTTGAAATTCGTTGATTTTTTGGAGTTGGCGAATCTTAAGGTTACGAGCACGAGAAGCACTTTGAATTCAGGAGTTGGTGTGAGGTTCTTTTTTTGAAGTGGCGAGATGGCAAAATAGCTTTGGCAGTTGCTTGGACTTGCCTGGGAATTGAAGTTATAACTTTGGCTGGTTTATAAAAAATAAAGGAAGTTAAGTTATTGGAATTGGCAGGTAAGTTACACTTCGGATTACCTGCAGGGGCCAAGAAAGCAGAGGTAAATGGAGGTATAGCACGGCATTTAAAATTGGAAGAAATAACTGAGAGATCGACTTCTCCTAGAGATGGTTCTTTGGAATGGGCTCAAATTCAGTTGCAAATGAAAAGAGTGGAACTAGAGGCAGCAGAGCCTTTCAAAGCAAAGAGGCAGAAAGGCAGGAGAGAGAGAGACAAAACAAGAAAGGGAATTAGAAATGGCAAGGTTAGAAAAAGAGAAAAGAGATAACAAAGAGAGAGCGAGAGTTCCAACTTAAAATGCAAGTAGTTAAAAAAGATATGCCCATAGGTGAGGAAGGACTTATTTCCAGATCAGAACTCAGTGGGGAGATATTTAAATTTTGTACAAGCTCCTCCAAAGTTTGAGGAAAGATAAGATCGACACATCCTTTATTTCATTTGAGATGATAGCTGAACAGATGAAATGGCCACAGGAAAACTGGACATTGTTGTTACAATCCAGGTTGGTGGGTAGGGAACATGAGGTTTATGCTTCACTGTCAGAAAAAATGTCGGTGAACTATGAACTTTGAGTGCATATGAGTTGGTACCTGAAGAATATAGGCAGAAACTTAGGAATATGAGAAAACAGCCTGGGCAAGCTTATATTGAGTTTAAGAGAGTAAAACAAACTAATGTTGACCGGTGGATATGGGCATTAAAGATAGAGACAACATATGCAGCTCTTAGAGAAGTAATTCTTTTGGAAGACTTTAAAGATTCAATTGCTTGGGTAACGAGAGCTCATGTGGGAGAACAGAGGGTTCAGATGGTAAGACAAGCAGCAGAGATAGCTGATGATTATGAGTTAGTTCATGAAGCTAAGCCTTTTCTTTGTCGCCCTTTCATATCAGAAAAGGATGGAAGGTGTGAAGGTGAAAGGAAGGTGGGTAGTCAGGGAAGAGAAGGAGTAGCTGGAAATTCACAGGAAGTTTTTTCTCAGAATGAACGGGAAGGTGCTGAGGGTAGAGGTGACATTCGGAAATTAAGGCGCTTTCGTTGTAATAAACTTGGACGCACAGAGTCAATGTGTTGGAAATTGCAGGGAAAATCTGTTGGGATTCTTGGGATGTAGTAAAGCTCTGCAAGTAAGAGTACCACGGGGTCTGAGGTTCCGGCACAGGAAAAGCCAGTGGTCCATGCACAGGTAAAACAGGTAGAATCAGTGATAGGTAAAGAAGTGGGAATGTGTTCACAATTTACCCAAGGAAGTTCTGAGGAGCAGGTTGCAGAAATGTTTAGAGATTTTGTGTGTGAAGGGAAAGTCTTTCCATGTGTACAGGGTAGAGTAGGTCAAGATGTTAAATTTTTAAGAGACACGGGGGCTAGCCAAACCTTAATATTGTGGGGTAGTGATATTTCTTATTCAGAGGGAGTATTGCAGGAACAGGTGATAATAAGTGGGGTTCATGGGGATGCTAAACCTATTCCCTTGTGGAAGGTAAATTTAAAGAGTGAGTGGCTGTTGGAATAGTGGAAAAATTGCCCAGTGCAGGAGTTCAATATCTTACTTGATATATTATCCTTAATATCTTATTTACTTATTTGAACAATTCAGCGTTTACCATCAGCTGTGCCATAACATCCCATAAATTGGTCCCTCTTTCTCCTAGCCATGGACTGGGAGGCTTCTAGAACCTGCACCTTAGTCTTCATGTGTGCAGTCCTAGTCATCTAGGGGGAATTTTAACACCCAAACGGTTAGTTGACAGAAAAACATGTACCTGCGACAAAAGCGTTAACATTCAAGCTTCATTCAGCCCTACATCACAGAAACATACTTTATGTGGATTAATGATCAAGGCTTCTGTCTGAGTCAAGTGTCAGCTCAAATATCCAAGAAAACAGCCAAAGGAGGCTAAATAAGAGCAAGGAGTAAACGAGAGTGAAGTATAACTGAGAGTGAAGTGTAAATGAGAGTGAAGTGTAAATTAGAATGAAGTGTGAATGAGTGTGAAGTGTAACTGAGTGTAAAGCAAAAATGAGCGTGAAGTGTAAATGAGTGTGAAGTGTAACTGAGTGTGAAGTGTAAATGAGATGAAGTGTAATTGAATGTGAAGTGTAAAGCATAAATGAGCGTAAAGTGTAAATGAGAGTGAAGTGTAAATTAGAATGAAGTGTGAATGAGTGTGAAGTGTAACTGAGTGTAAAGCAAAAATGAGCGTGAAGTGTAAATGAGTGTGAAGTGTAACTGAGTGTGAAGTGTAAATGAGATGAAGTGTAATTGAATGTGAAGTGTAAAGCATAAATGAGCGTAAAGTGTAAATGAGTGTGAAGTGTAACTGAGCATGAAGTGTAAATGAGCGTGAAGTGTAAATGAGAGTGAAGTGTAACTGAGTGTGAAGTATAAATGAGATGAAGTGTAATTGAATGTGAAGTGTAAAGCATAAATGAGCATGAAGCGTAAATGAGTGTGAAGTGTAACTGAGCGTGAAGTGTAAATGAGAGTGAAATGTAACTGAGTGTGAAGTGTAACTGAGAGTGAAGTGTAATTGAATGTGAAGTGTAAATGAGAGTGAAGTGTAAATAAGAATGAAGTGTAAATGAGTTCAAAGTGTAACTGCGCGAGAAGTGTAACTGAGTGTGAAGTGTACATGAGTGTGAACTGTAAATGAGTTCAAAGTGTAACTGAGTGTGGTGTAAATGAGTGTGAAGTGTAACTGAGTATGAAGTGTAAATGAGCGTGAAGTGTAACTGAGTGTGGTGTAAATGAGTGTGAAGCGTTACTGAGTGTGAAGTGTAACTGAGTGTGAAGTGTAACTGAGATGAAGTGTAATTGAATGTGAAGTGTAAAGCATAAATAAGCGTGAAGTGTAAATGAGTGTGAAGTGTAACTGAGCGTGAAGTGTAAATGAGAGTGAAATGTAACTGAGTGTGAAGTGTAACTGAGTGTGAAGTGTAACTGAGCGTGAAGTGCAACTAGGTGCGAAGTGTAACTGAGTGTGAAGTGTAACTGAGTGTGAAGTGTAAATGAGTACGAAGTGTGTAAACGAGAGTGAAGTGTAAATGAGTGTGAAGTGTAAATGAGTTCAAAGTGTAACTGATCGTGAAGTGTAACTGAGTGCGAAGTGTAACTGAGTGTGGTGTAATTGAGTGTGAAGTGTAACTGAGTGTGAAGTGTAAATGAGTGTGAAGTGTAACTGAGTGTGAAGTGTAAATGAGTGTGAAGTGTAACTGAGTGTGAAGTGTAAATGAGAGTGAAGTGTAAATTAGAATGAAATGTGAATGAGTGTGAAGTGTAACTGAGTGTAAAGCATAAATGAGCTTGAAGTGTAACTGAGTGTGGTGTAAATGAGTGTGAAGTGTAACTGAGTGTAAAGTGTAAATGAGAGTGAAGTGTAAATTAGAATGAAGTGTAAATAAGTTCAAAGTATAACTGAGTGTGAAGTGTAACTGAGTGTAAAGCAGAAATGAGCGTGAAGTGTAAATGAGTGTGAAGTGTAACTGAGTGTAAAGCATAAATGAGCGTGAAGTGTAAATGAGTGTGAAGTGTAACTGAGTTCAAAGTATAACTGAGTGTGAAGTGGAACTGAGTGTAAAGTATAAATGAGCGTGAAGTGTAAATGAGTGTGAAGTGTGTAAACGAGAGTGAAGTGTAAATGAGTGTGAAGTGTAAATGAGTTCAAAGTGTAACTGATCGTGAAGTGTAACTGAGCGCGAAGTGTAACTGAGTGTGAAGTGTAAATGAGATGAAGTGTAATTGAATGTGAAGTGTAAAGCATAAATGAGCATGAAGTGTAAATGAGTGTGATGCGTAACTGAGTGTGAAGTGTAACTGAGTGTGAAGTGTAACTGAGATGAAGTGTAATTGAATGTGAAGTGTAAAGCATAAATGAGTGTGAAGTGTAAATGAGTGTGAAGTGTAACTGAGCGTGAAGTGTAACTGAGCGTGAAGTGTAACTGAGCGTGAAGTGCAACTGAGTGTGAAGTGTAACTGAGCGTGAAGTGTAACTGAGTGTGAAGTGTAAATGAGTGTGAAGTGTGTAAACGAGAGTGAAGTGTAAATGAGTGTGAAGTGTAAATGAGTTCAAAGTGTAACTGATCGTGAAGTGTAACTGAGTGCGAAATGTAACTGAGTGTGGTGTAATTGAGTGTGAAGTGTAACTGAGTATGAAGTGTAAATGAGCGTGAAGTGTAACTGAGTGTGAAGTGTAAATGAGTGTGAAGTGTAACTGAGTGTGAAGTGTAAATGAGAGTGAAGTGTAAATTAGAATGAAGTGTGAATGAGTGTGAAGTGTAACTGAGTGTAAAGCAAAAATGAGCGTGAAATGTAAATGAGTGTGAAGTGTAACTGAGTGTGACGTGTAAATGAGATGAAGTGTAATTGAATGTGAAGTGTAAAGCATAAATGAGTGTGAAGTGTAAATGAGTGTGAAGTGTAACTGAGCATGAAGTGTAAATGAGTGTGAAGCGTAACTGAGTGTGAAGTGTAAATGAGTGTGAAGGGTAACTGAGATGAAGTGTAATTGAATGTGAAGTGTAAAGCATAAATGAGCATGAAGTGTAAATGAGTGTGACGTGTAAATGAGTGTGAAGTGTAACTGAGTGTGAAGTGTAACTAAGTGTGAAGTGTAACTGAGCGTGAAGTGTAAATGAGTGTGAAGTGTGTAAACGAGAGTGAACTGTAAATGAGCGCGAAGTGTAAATGAGTTCAAAGTGTAACTGAGCCTGAAGTGTAACTGAGTGTGAAGTGTAAATGAGAGTGAAATATAAATGCGGGTGAAGTGTAAATGAGTTCAAAGTGTAAATGAGTGTGAAGTATAACTGAGAATGAAGTGTAAATGAGATGAAGTGAAATTGAACGTGAAGTGTAAATGAACGTGGAGTGTAACTGAGTGTGAGGTGTATATGAGAGTGAAGTGTAACTGAGTGTGTAGTGTAAATGAGTCAAAGTGTAAATGAGTGTGAAGTGTAAATGAGAATGAAGTGTAAATGAGTTCAAAGTGTAACTGAGTGTGACGTGTAAATGAGTGTGATGTGTAAACGAGTGTGAAGTGTAACTGAGTGTGAAGTGTAAATGAGAATGAAGTGTAAATGAGAATGAAGTGCTAAAGAGCATGAAACGTAACTGAGTGTGAAGTGTAAATGAACGTGAAGTGTAACTGAATGTGAAATGTAATTGAATGTGAGGTATAAATGAGCGTGAAGTGTAACTGAGTGTGAAGTGTAAATGAGAGTGAAGTGTAACTGAGAGTGAAGTGTAATTGAATGTGAAATGTAAATGAGTGTGAAGTGTAAATGAGAATGAAGTGTAAATGAGAGTGAAGTGTAAATGAGAGTGAAGTGTAAATGAGTGTGAAGTGTAACTGAGTGTGAACTGTAAATGAGAGTGAAGTGTAAATGAGAGTGAAGTGTAACTGAGTCTGAAGTGTAAATGAGTGTGAAGTGTAAATGAGATGAAGTGTAATTGAATGTGAAGTGTAAATAAGAGTGAAGTGTAAATGAGTGTGAAGTGTAAATGAAAGTGAAGCGTAAATGAGAGTGAAGTGTAACTGAGTGTGAAGTGTAAATGAGTCTGTAGTGTAACTGAGTGTGAAGTGTAAATGAGAGTGAAGTGTAAATGAGAATGAAGTGTAAATGAGTGTGAAGTGTAAATGAGTGTGAAGTGTAACTGAGTGTGAAGTGTAAATGAGATGAAGCGTAATTGAATGTGAAGTGTAAAGCATAAATGAGCGTGAAGTGTAAATGAGTGTGAAGTGTAACTGAGCATGAAGTGTAAATGAGTGTGAAGCGTAACTGAGTGTGAAGTGTAACTGAGTGTGATGTGTAACGGAGATGAAGTGTAATTGAATGTGAAGTGTAAAGCATAAATGAGCGTGAAGTGTAACTGAGTGTGAAATGTTACTGAGTGTGAAGTGTAACTGAGTGTGAAGTGTAAATGAGTGTGAAGTGTAACTGAGTGTGAAGTGTAAATGAGATGAAGTGTAATTGAATGTGAAGTGTAAAGCATAAATGAGCGTGAAGTGTAACTGAGCATGAAGTATAACTGAGCGTGAAGTGTAAATGAGAGTGAAATGTAACTGAGTGTGAAGTGTAACTGAGAGTGAAGTGTAATTGAATGTGAAGTGTAAATGAGAGTGAAGTGTAAATAAGAATGAAGTGTAAATGTGTTCAAAGTGTAACTGCGCGAGAAGTGTAACAGAGTGTGAAGTGTACATTAGTGTGAACTGTAAATGAGTTCAAAGTGTAACTGAGTGTGGTGTAAATGAGTGTGAAGTGTAACTGAGTATGAAGTGTAAATGAGCGTGAAGTGTAACTGAGTGTGGTGTAAATGAGTGTGAAGTGTAACTGAGTGTGAAGTGTAAATGAGAGTGAAGTGTAAATTAGAATGAAGTGTAAATAAGTTCAAAGTATAACTGAGTGTGAAGTGTAACTGAGTGTAAAGCAGAAATGAGCGTGAAGTGTAAATGATTGTGAAGTGTAACTGAGTGTAAAGCATAAATGAGCGTGAAGTGTAAATGATTGTGAAGTGTAACTGAGTTCAAAGTATAACTGAGTGTGAAGTGTAACTGAGTGTAAAGCATAAATGAGCGTGAAGTGTAAATGAGTGTCAAGTGTAACTGAGTGTGAAGTGTAAATGAGATGAAGTGTAATTGAATGTGAAGTGTAAAGCATAAATGAGCGTGAAGTGTAAATGAGTGTGAACTGTGTACATGAGATGAAGTGTAACTGAGCATGAAGTGTAAATGAGTGTGAAGCGTAACTGAGTGTGAAGTGTAACTGAATGTGAAGTGTAACTGAGATGAAGTGTAATTGAATGTGAAGTGTAAAGCATAAATGTGCGTGAAGTGTAAATGAGTGTGAAGTGTAACTGAGCGTGAAGTTTAAATGGGTGTGAAGTGTAAATGAGATGAGGTGTAAATGAGAGTGAAGTCTAAATGAGAGTGAAGTGTAAATGAGCGTGAAGTGTAAATGAGTGTGAAGTGTAACTGAGCGTGAAGTGTAAATGAGCATGAAGTGTAACTGAGTGTGAACTGTTACTGAGTGTGAAGTGTAACTGAGCGTGAAGTGTAACTGAGTGTGAAGTGTAACTGAGTGTGAAGTGTAAATGAGTGTGAACTGTGTAAATGAGATGAAGTCTAAATGAGTGTGAAGTGTAAATGAGTTCTAAGTGTAAATGAGCGTGAAGTGTAAATGAGTGTGAAGTGCAACTGAGTGTGAAGTGTAAATGAGAGTGAAGTGTAAATTAGAATGAAGTGTAAATGAGTGTGTAGTGTAACTGAGTGTAAAGCATAAATGAGCGTGAAGTGTAAATGTGTGTGAAGTGTAACTAAGTTCAAAGTATAACTGAGTGTGAAGTGTAACTGAGTGTAAAGCATAAATGAGCGTGAAGTGTAAATGAGTGTGAAGTGTAAATGAGATGAAGTGTAATTGAATGTGAAGTGTAAAGCATAAATGAGCGTGGAGTGTAAATGAGTGTGAAGTGTAACTGAGCATGAAGTGTAAATGAGTGTGAAGCGTAACTGAGTGTGAAGTGTAACTGAGTGTGATGTGTAACGGAGATGAAGTGTAATTGAATGTGAAGTGTAAAGCATAAATGAGCATGAAGTGTAAATGAGTGTGAAGTGTAACTGAGCGTGAAGTGTAAATGCGAGTGAAATGCAACTGAGTGTGAAGTGTAACTGAGTGTGAAGTGTAACTGAGCATGAAGTGTAACTGAGTGTGAAGTGTAAATGAGTTCAAAGTGTAACTGAGCATGAAGTGTAACTGAGTGTGAAGTGTAACTGAGTGTGAAGTGTAAATGAGAGTGAAATGTAACTGAGTGTGAAGTGTAACTGAGTGTGAAGTGTAACTGATTGTGAAGTGTAAATGAGAGTGAAATGTAACTGAGTATGAAATGTTACTGAGTGTGAAGTGTAACTGAGTGTGAAGTGTAAATGAGTGTGAAGTGTAACTGAGTGTGAAGTGTAAATGAGATGAAGTGTAATTGAATGTGAATTGTAAAGCATAAATGAGCGTGAAGTGTAAATGAGTGTGAAGTGTAACTGAGCATGAAGTGTAAATGATTGTGAAGCATAACTGAGTGTGAAGTGTAACTGAGTGTGAAGTGTAAATGAGATGAAGTGTAATTGAATGTAAAGTGTAAAGCATAAATGAGCGTGAAGTGTAAATGAGTGTGAAGTGTAACTGCCTTGAAGTGTAAAGGAGAGTGAAATGTAACTGAGAGTGAAGTGTAACTGAGTGTGAAGTGTAACTGAGTGTGAAGTGTAACAGAGCGTGAAGTGTAACTGAGTGTGAAGTGTAAATGAGTGTGAACTGTGTAAATGAGATGAAGTGTAAATAAGTGTGAAGTGTAAATGAGTTCAAAGTGTAACTGATCGTGAAGTGTAACTGAGTGTGAAGTGTAACTGAGTGTGGTTTAAATGAGTGTGAAGTGTAACTGAGTATGAAGTTTAAATGAGCGTGAAGTGTAACTGAGTGTGAATTGAAAATGAGTGTGAAGTGTAACTGAGTGTGAAGTGTAAATGAGAGTGAACTGTAAATTAGAATGAAGTGTAAATGAGTGTGAAGTGTTACTGAGTGTAAAGCACAAATGAGCTTGAAGTGTAAATGAGTGTGAAGTGTAAGTGAGTTCAAAGTATAACTGAGTGTGAAGTGTAACTGAGTGTAAAGCATAAATGAGCGTGAAGTGTAAATGAGCGTGAAGTGTAAATGAGTGTGAATTGTAACTGAGTGTGAAGTGTAAATGAGATGAAGTGTAATTGAATGTGAAGTGTAAAGCATAAATAAGCATGAAGTGTAAATGAGTGTGAAGTGTAACTGAGTATGAAGTGTAAATGAGCTTGAAGTGTAACTGAATGTGAAGTGTAAATGAGTGTGAAGTGCAACTGAGTGTGAAGTGTAAATGAGAGTGAAGTGTAAATTAGAATGAAGTGTAAATGAGTGTGTAGTGTAACTGAGTGTAAAGCAGAAATGACCGTGAAGTGTAAATGTGTGTGAAGTGTAACTAAGTTCAAAGTATAACTGAGTGTGAAGTGTAAATGAGAGTGAAGTGTAAATTAGAATGAAGAGTAAATGAGTGTGAAGTGTAACTGAGTGTAAAGCATAAATAAGCGTGAAGTGTAAATGAGTGTGAAGTGTAACTGAGTATGAAGTGTAAATGAGCGTGAAGTGTAACTGAGTGTGAAGTGTAAATGAGTGTGAAGTGCAACTGAGTGTGAAGTGTAAATGAGAGTGAAGTGTAAATTGGAATGAAGTGTAAATGAGTGTGTAGTGTAACTGAGTGTAAAGCATAAATGAGCGTGAAGTGTAAATGTGTGTGAAGTGTAACTAAGTTCAAAGTATAACTGAGTGTGAAGTGTAACTGAGTGTAAAGCATAAATGAGCGTGAAGTGTAAATGAGTGTGAAGTGTAAATGAGATGAAGTGTAATTGAATGTGAAGTGTAAAGCATAAATGAGCGTGAAGTGTAAATGAGTGTGAACTGTGTAAATGAGATGAAGTGTAACTGAGCATGAAGTGTAAATGAGTGTGAAGCGTAAGTGAGTGTGAACTGTAACTGAGTGTGAAGTGTAACTGAGTGTGAAGTGTAACTAAGTGTGAAGTGTAACTGAGTGTGAAGTGTAAATGAGAGTGAAGTGTAACTGAGTGTGAAGTGTAAATGAGATGAAGTGTAATTGAATGTGAAGTGTAAATGAGAGTGAAGTGTAAATGAGCGCGAAGTGTAACTGAGTTCAAAGTATAACTGAGTGTGAAGTGTAACTGAGTGTAAAGCATAAATGAGCGTGAAGTGTAACTGAGTGTGGTGTAAATGAGTGTGAAGCGTTACTGAGTGTGAAGTGTAACTGAGCGTGAAGTGTAAATGAGTTCTAAGTATAACTGAGTGTGAAGTGTAACTGAGTGTAAAGCATAAATGAGCGTGAAGTGTAAATGAGTGTGAAGTGTAACTGAGTTCAAAGTATAACTGAGTGTGAAGTGTAACTGAGTGTAAAGCATAAATGAGCGTGAAGTGTAAATGAGTGTGAAATGTAACTGAGTGTGAAGTGTAACTGAGTGTGACTTGTAACTAAGTGTGAACTGTGTAAATGAGATGAAGTGTAAATGAGTGTGAAGTGTAAATGAGTTCAAAGTGTAACTGAGCGTGAAGTGTAACTGAGTGTGATGTGTAACTGAGTGTGAAGTGTAAATGAGAGTGAAATGTAACTGATTGTGAAGTGTAAATGAGTTCAAAGTGTAAATGAGTGTGAGGTATAACTGAGAATGAAGTGTAAATGAGGTGAAGTGTAATTGAACGTGAAGTGTAAATGAACGTGGAGTGTAACTGAGTGTGAGGTTTATATGAGAGTGAAGTGTAACTGAGTGTGAAGTGTAAATGAGTTCAAAATGTAAATGAGCGTGAAGTGTAAATGAGAATGAAGTGTAAATGATTTCAAAGTGTAACTGAGTGTGAAGTGTAAATGAGAATGAAGTGTAAATGAGAATGAAGTGTAAATGAGCGTGAAGTGTAACTGAGTGTGAAGTTTAAATGAGAGTGAAGTGTAACTGAGTGTGAAATGTAATTGAATGTGAAGTATAAATGAGCGTATAATGTAACTGAGTGTGAAGTGTAAATGAGAGTGAAGTGTAATTGAATGTGAAGTGTAAATGAGAGTGAAGTGTAAATGAGGGTGAAGTGTAAATGAGTGTGAAGTGTAAATGAGAGAAGTGTAACTGAGTGTGAAGTGTAAATGAAAGTGAAGTGTAAATGAGAATGAACTGTAAATGAGTGTGAAGTGTAACTGAGTGTGAAGTGTAACTGAGCATGAATTGTAAATGAGTGTGAAGTGTAACTGAGTGTGAAGTGTAACTGAGTGTGAAGTGTAAATGAGATGAAGTGTCATTGAATGTGAAGTGTAAAGCATAAATGAGCATGAAGTGTAAATGAGTGTGAAGTGTAACTGAGTGTGAAGGGTAAATGAGAGTGAAATGTAACTGAGTGTGAAGTGTAACTGAGTGTGAAGTGTAACTGAGTGTGAAGTGTAACTGAGCGTGAAGTGTAAATGAGAGTGAAATGTAACTGTGAAGTATGCCCCCACCTGGATTTGAACTCCCATTCTGCCTGATTTCCACCGGTCGGAGGAGTTCAAATTCTCCCTGTGACCATGAGCCTGACACAGAAGTCAATTCATGTTTATTTTTCATCTTTCTGGATACAGACCAAGAGCGCGAATCTCTGCTGAAAAAAATTAGCATGAAGATTTTGAAATTGAGGGTTATCTAAGGATGCAAATAGAGGTAGGGATGCTGATAGGTTTGGGGAGGGAATTTCAGAGTGTTGTGCCCAGACAACCGAAGGCACGGCCATTAATAGTGGAGTGAGTTAAATCGGGAATGCTGAACAGGCCAGGAACAGAGGAACACAGCTATCTCAGATGTGGGGCTGGAGGAAGCAGGGGCAAGGTCATGGAGGGATTTGAGATCAAGGATAAGAATTTTAACATCCAGGAGCCAAGCGAGCACAGGGGTGATGATGAACAGGGCTTGGTGAGAGTTAGGACATGGACAGCAGGTTTTTGTATGGCCCTAACTTTACAGAGGGTAGCATGTGCTCATGAATACATTGAAAAATTCACAGCATATGGAGGTGATAAAGACACAATTGTGAAGGTTTCAGCAGCAGATGGGGCAGAGGTAGAGTCGGGTGATGTTATGGGGGTGGAAATAGGTGGTCTTAGCGATGGCGTGAATATGAGGTCAAATGACCATCTCAGAATCAAATACGACATCAAGGTTGTGAACAGTCTGGTTCAACCTCAGACAGAGGGATGGAGTCGATACAGGGAATATTTGTGTTGCTGTGAAGTAACATTTGCATGTGTTTCAGCAACATCATGTGTAAACTGAAAATTTAATTTCAAAAATTTACCTTGTCCCCGAAGATCAACATTTCCTAAGTTTTAGCAGCTGTTCAGTGTTGAAGCACAGATTTTTGGATTGGGGACACATCTGTGTTGCCGAAACTATTGCAAGATGTTGAAGGCTGTAGTCAGAGGAGCTTGGCAGAAAGTGGCAAACTCAGTGAGTACTATTACAAACTCAGTGGGTACTATTACAAACTCAGTGAGTACCATTACAAACTCAGTGGGTACTATTACAAACTCAATGAGCACTATTACAAACTCAATGAGTACTATTATAAACTCAATGAGCACTATTACAAACCCAATGAGTACCATTACAAACTCAGTGAGTACTATTAAAACTCAATGAGTGCTATTATGAATTCAATGCGTACCATTACAAACTCAATGAGCACTATTACAAACTCAATGAGCATTATTACAAACTCAATGAGTACTATTACAAACTCAGTGAGTACTATTACAAACTCAATGAGCACTATTACAAACTCAGTGGGTACTATTACAAACCCAATGAGTACTATTACAAACTCAATGAGTACCATTACAAACTCAGTGAGCACTATTACAAATTCAATGAGTACCATTACAAACTCAACGAGCACTATTACAAACTCAACGAGCATTATTACAAACTCAATGAGTATCATTACAAACTCAGTGAGCACTGTTACAAACTCAATGAGTACCATTACAAACTCAATGAGTACTATTACAAACTCAATGAGTACCATTACAAACTCAATGAGTACTATTATGTGATGCCATTTTCCCCTCTCTAACCTAGGGGATGCCAATTGCAGCATCCCAACTGCTGGTCTGGCTGCAATCTCCAGTTCAGTGCAAATAGCAACTCTCTGGTCTATGTAGAGCAATGTTACAATATGAGGGGCAGTTGCCTACACAGGAATCCTAGGGAGATCCCCACCTGAAATATCTGACTCCTGACAGTGGCTTTGATCAGTCAGGCATCCATAACAGACTCTAATTGTAAGTGACCTTTCCAGTCCCCACAGCTCTATATCCTTGGTGGAGAGAATTGAAGTCCTCACACTAATCGTTGCAGAAATGTCAGTTATAGTTTGAACACAAGAGAAACTTCACAGACTTTGACAACAGCCAGTCTGTGTTTGGTTAAATAACTCTCTGATAGAATCTCTGGAAAAAATAAATGTAATGAAAATAAATCCAAGGGTTCAGAGATCTGATGCTGCCTTTACAGTCAAGGGCTGACTGGAAAATGAAAAGCTGCCTGATTAGATCTAGAGACCACAGGGTGAAATGAAGACTGTTTTTATTGCACCTGTAAGTTAGAAAAGTCCATCTGTGTTATGTTTATTTTTTCCTTCCAATATCCTGTCTGGCTTCTCTCTGTATACCATCCTTACTAAAGGTAACAGTTCATTTGGGGCTAAGAGATTTTCTGTGTAACTCACCCAAATGGCTGTTGCTTCAATCCTGCCTTTACTTAAATGTCTATAGACACTGTTACAGCCAGCTGAGGAGGAGATGAGATGACTCCCCTATTCTCCCACTCCAGGTCTGACCATAACAAGGTTTTTTTTTGTGAGTTTAGAGTGGATGTGCTTTGCCAGTACTGCAGGAGCCCCAATATTTACCCTTTCAGATTGTAAACAATAATTCAGACAGGTTTCCTTAGGTTAAACCAAGAACAAGATATGTTTATTGAAAGTATTTCCCGAATTAAAAAGAACTAGATAAATCACAACCACAATTCATACATCACACACACTCACCTGGGCCCCACACACGCGCTCACACAAACACTCACACACACACACACACACAGACACACACATTCACATAAACACTCATACACAGACACACTCACCACACGCACACACGCACACACACACACACGCACACACACACACGCACACACACACACACACATATACACACACTCACACATTGACACACACACACACATTCACACACAGACACACACATTCACATAAACACTCATACACAGACACACTCACCACACACACACACGCACACACACACACAAACGCACACACACACACACATACATACTCATACACACACACATGCACACACACACACACATACACGCACACACGCACAGACACACATACTCATACACACACACACATTCACACATACACACACACATACACACATACACACACACATACACACACACAAGTATGGACAGCAGAATGAAAGGATAGACTTAAGGATTTTTTACATTTTGTGAAGAATACAAAACAAAGGAGTATACGATTAACTGCCCTTTGTCAGGTCACAATGTGGTAATTGTGGCCGTTTTGTTCCATAGTTTCCCTGGGTGTAGTTGTAAGCAACAGATTTCTATGTTTTAATCCAAAAAGGTCTCAGTTTGCAGTATATTTCTCTCCTCAGGATGGTTACTTTGCAAATCCTGGAACAATATTTTTGCGAGAGAGAGAATGAGAGAGTCAGAGAGAGAGAGAGAGAGACAGGGAGGGCAAACAGCTTCAGTCTGTTTCAGTGTGGCATTGTCTTGGTCTCTCTCTTGCTTGGTAAACAGTCCTTTAAAGTACCCTGCTGGCTGTATATTCCAGAGGAATTCTATGGCCAGAATTTTTCACTCGGCGTACGGGCATGTGCTCGATACACTCGAGGGTAAAACAATTCGCAGTGACGTTGGGCGAGCGTCCCGATGTCACCGCGCACTCGCATGATATTTTGTTCGGTGGATGTGCACAGGAGTCAGCAGCACTCCCACCCGACAATTAACAGGCCTATTAAGACCATTAAAGTCATAACTGAGTGCAACTTGAATTGCCCGTCCAGCGTTACGGTTGGCGGGCAGGCAAATTGGTCAGGTGGCTGTTTGAATTTTAATGAAACCTCGTCCACGGGTGGGATGAGAGGTTTCGTACAGGGATTAAAAATAAAATGAAAATGTTTAAATCTCATTCATATCACGTGCCTGCGCAGGTGACAGAGTCACATGAGGGGACATGTTTACCTTATATCTTACATCTTTATTTGTACTGCGGCTCTGTGCCTTCAGGGAGCATGTACCCACATGCGTGCTCACACCTCTGCTCTTACCCTCCTCCCATTCACACCCCCCCCCCCCGACCCCAGCAGCGCTGAGCCGTTAATTGGCCAGCCGGCATGAAATCGCGGCTGGGGTCCGATCGCGGGCGGTGGTCAGTTTTGTGGCCGTTCCCAGGCCTGTCTGCTGTGCCCACCCGGTGAGGTTAAAAACCCTGCCCTGCCAGCCTGTGCCTGCTGCAGTTATTGTTTCAGAACCAGGTGACTGCGTTTCGATGTCTCACCTCAGAAACCTCTGCAAAGTTTCAGGATAGTGTAAAGCCAACAGGGGAAGGGGAAGGGGTCTTTCATGTTCCCCAAGGGGTTAGTGCCATTTTTTCCCCCCCATCCCAATCGGTGGAATGGGAGCTGTATATTGTGGCCAGCCTGGACAGCCTCTGCTGTCTTTAGGGGGTTTCAGTTTATTTATAAAATCGAGCCAGGAAAAGAATAGTAGGAATTATGGGGCGGAACGGTCCCAGGTTTGTACTAAGTGTGGTAGCGGATGGGAGAAAATGACATTTTACCCGTCAGCCGCAATGGCGGCTTCTCACGCTGTATCATCCCAAACCCGCCGCGTTAGTTATCCATTCCTGGGAAACACGTCGTTTCCATGGTGAGCGGGCTCTCATTCACCCTCCACACCGTCACCTCACCGCTTCCTCACGCCGGACGCCATGTTTAAAGTGCAGGTACACGCACACATCTCAGCGCTTCCAGACCAGGGCTGCTACATGGGAGACATGGCCCTGAAGGCAAAAAGCTCCCAGGTTCAATGATGTGTCCCTCCAGCACCTTTCGGACACAGTGGAGTCTCGCCGTGATGTCCTCTACCCCCCGCTCTGGCCGCAGGATGGGCAGCAGCATCACCAACCCAGCCTGGGAGGCGGTGGTCAGCGCCAATGTCCTGCAAAAGAGGGCAGCCACCCAGTGCCGCTACAGGATGAATGGTCTCCTCCGTTCCCCCAGGGTAACTCACTCTTCTCATCTCTCTCAACTCACACACTCACAAACCCATCGCACACCCACAGGGATCTCACACCTCAAGGGACAACACCACTAACTCTCACACACACCCTCACATCTCCATCAGGCTCATACCCTCTGGAGCTCGTGTCCTCATCCTGTCCATGTCTCCGCTCACCACACAAACATTCCACACAGTGTCATGTGTCCCGCTCACACTCTCTCCATCTGTTTCCATGCAGGAGAAGCTGGCTCACATCAGCAGGGAGAGGTCCCAGACCAGGGGCTGGAGTGACCCACGTTAGGCCCCTCACTCACTTTGAGGAGTGAGTCCTCGCGCTGACTGGTGAGGGTGTGGACCCTGCCTGTGGTGACAGTGAGATCAGTAGTGAACACCCTCATGAGGATCCTACACCACATCATCCCTCTCTCAACACAACTGTGAGTGTCTCTCTCTCCTGCTTTTGACTCTGCTGCCATGCACTCATTATCTCTACTTTGGTTCACAGGGAGCTCTGCCAAGTGACCGACACCCTCAATCATGGAGACCCTGGTCCAGCAGAACGTGGAGATGTGTGCAGACCTGCACTCCATCGCGGGAGCCATGGGTGAGTTCCTGCAGTGGCCACACGAGAGGGAAACGGGGCACCTCGATGTCCCTCCAGGTGCTCCCTCCCCTCAAGGAATCAGGCCGAGGCCCTCGGGCACCCGAAGGGAGGAGGGGCAGCAGCTGGACACACCTGGGTCATCCACTCAGGAATCTCAGAGGCTGTCCTCTCCCTCCGAGTCCCCTTTGCCTGTGACCCCCTCAACCTCGTCCTCTGTCACCACAGAGGGAGCAGCTGGCCCACAGGAGGACAGCCAAAGCAAACCGGGGCCCTCGAGGCCTCAGCTCTCCAGAGGACCCACACTGAAGGCATCAGAACCAACAGGGCCGACCATTGCACAGGCTGTCTCCACCCCTGCTGCGGATGTCAGGGCAGCACCTAGAAATGTTAGGCCTAGAAAAGTTAAGAAATTCTGATCACAGTTGGTTGCAGGTGAACACAATCTGGAAATATATTCACTTTCACTGAATAACCTGTAATGGTGTCTTTCAGCTTCATTGACAGGCTTTGTGAGTCCTCCCCCTGCATCCACCCCCCTACCCACCCTCCCCCCCACCAGCAGTTCAGCTGCACACAGCCGGACAGCGAGTGACTCTGGAGGGAGAAGTGTGTGTGTGTCAGGGCCTTTCGGAGCCTCGTGTAAGCCCCTCCCACACACACGGATCCTTCACGTTTCACACTCACCTCACGGCCCTGAGCATTTTCAATGTCCGTCTGAGCTGTATCTCCGCCCACCCACTGACCACACTCCCATCAGCACCTGGTCCTGTCCAACACGACTCTTGTTTCACTTTCGATTTAGCCGGCGTGGTGGTGATACTGATTTTCTTTCACTCCCCTATCCTTTTCCCTCCCCCAGTCACCCATTTCCTTTACCCCATCGACTCCCTCTGGCATCACCTTCCACCTCCCTCCGTGACCTACCAGCCACAACCCTTTTCCCTCGGGGATGTCCAGGTGAACGTGTACATTCCCATCCTTCCTGAAAATCCCCCCCCCCATCCACATTCACCTCCCCGACCTCCTCATTCCCACCCCCAGGGTCCATGTCTGCCTTCGGGTCCCCAACAACCACCCTCACCCTCCCTTCTACTGATCCCATCAAACCCTCACCCTCCCACCCTACCACGTCCCTCTGCCCTCGGTCATTCTCCAGGCCCCTCCCTTGCATGTTCATCTGGACATCCCCCCACTCCAGACTCCTTCCCCCCTTGGAACCCCTTCTCTCTTGGAATCCCTTCTTCCCTTGGAAATCCTTCACCCCAAACCTGGATTCCACCCCCCAACTTAGTCCTTCCCCCTTCCTGCCCCCTCCCTCTATCCTTAACCCCTCCCCTCTCCACACTCGTTCCTCCCCCCAGACCCCTTCCACACCCTCAACTCCCTCTTCTCTCCACACTCCTTCGCCCCCTCTGAACCTCTTTCCTTACACCTCCCTCTCCCCTTACACCCACCCCCCCAGTTGCCATCTTCTCCCCCATTACCCCCTTCCCCTTTGTTCCCCCCTCCCTACCTCGCCACACCCCCCACCCCAACAACATGTTCCTTCCCTCCCTCCAAAACTCACCCCCCGGCACTTCTTCCTCTCCCAGTCAACCCTTGACCTTCCTCTCCCACCCCCAGGTACGCCTTCCTCTCCCAAACACAGCTGAACCTTCCTCTCCCACCCCCTCGACCATCGTCCATTGTGAGAATCAATGGTGACTTCCCAGCTTCCGTGAGCTGCTTCGAGGTGGAGCCGTGTCCGTGAGAATCCACCCAGCCTTGGACGTTCCTCCAGGGTCCTGTATCTGTGGGTCTCCAGCATCTCCTGCTCCTCGGGTCTCCGCGATGTCAACAAGGTCCTGACGGTTAGGCCCGACCTCTGCACGTCACACTTGTCAAGACGTGTTCTACACCGGCGTGTTTTCCCGTTGACTTGGGTGGACGATCCACTGGTGGGGGGGAATGATTCTGGTGCGCTGGCCTTATAACGATATGCAAGTGTATCACGATGAAGTTCCTGACATCCGATGATGGGAACCGTGGCCCACCATCAATGGGTTGAGCGGGCGATCACAAACTGGTTTCACAATGTCAAGAAACCGATTTTTGGCCTTCCCGCCATATTGTTCACTCATGCCCGCCAAGCACATCTGACACCAATGGGCAGAAACTTCCGCCCTTTATTCTTTAGCCAAAGCACATCCTCGTAACAACACTGAAGAGAACCATCACGCAGCAACCCTGGATGAACTCTCCTCTCTCCAATCCACAGATATTGTGACTAAATGTCATGGCCTTGACTATCCAATATAACTCAGAGGTACCATTCATTTACTCAGTAACCATTGGGGAGGGGGTCATCTGTAGTCCTTAATAATCACCAATGAGGGTCAAGAATCATAGACGGACATAGCACAGAAGGCCATTTGGCCCATCAAGCCTATGAAAGAGCTAATCCAATTTCCCTGCCCTTTCTCCATAGCCCTGCAAATTTTCTTCAAGGACTTATCCAATTTCCTTTTGAGAGTACATAGTGAGAAAGGTGAGCATCACCATGTGATGTCTAATTCTCGAGGTTCAGAGGATTGACGCCAATATCTATCCACCTGTAATAAAGCAGAAAATGCCAGAAACGCTCAGCAGATCAGACAGGAACTATGGAGAGAGAAGCAGGGTTAACATTTCAGATCAAGGACCATCCATCAGCTCCGATGACCTGAAACATTGGCTGCAATTTTCCAGCCTCATTGGCGTTGGGTGTCATAGCGGCTGAGGGTGTGGGAGGGGTGGGGGGGGCGGTGGGGTGAGGGGCAGGGGTGGGGGTTACAATATGGCAAGAAGGCCTCCGTGAAGCCAGGTTGCGATTGTCCGCGCCCCCCATCAATAGCGGGCCGCATTTCCTGTCACCGCACATCGGGAACATAATTTCAATACCTTGGCATTTCATTATAAGCGCTGCTCGCCGGAATCATCCCCTCACGCTGGATCAACCGGGCATGTCGGTGTAATCACACGCCAACGTGTTTCACACCTATACATAACCAACAGGCACCTGGTGAGCCGCGCTTCACACGGGACTTCGAGGTCTGTTTGCCCACCTTGCTTAGGTCAGCACTCACAGCCATCAGCGCCAGGCTTCACAGACACGCACCACGTCACTTTTAGGGGGGCTCATGGGCAGGTCTCTACCTACCACAACAGCCGCATGTGGGTGGCTTTTCAATAGACGCAGGGCTAGGCCTTGCTTGGGGAAAGGGGAGAAGTGGGGTAGGCAAGGGAAGAGGCTGCAGGGCGAGGGCTGTACTGGGGAAGGAGGATATCCCAGGGTGTGTGCGTGGGAGGGGGGCACATGTTGATGTGTGCAAGTGGTCTCAAGAGGGTGAGGGCTGAGGAGGCAGTCTCCAGAGGAGATGAGGCCAGATGGAGATGTGAGGGTGTGTTTGTGAGAGAGCGAGTGGTGATGCCCCTTGAGCTGGCAGTGAGTGAGATGCCAGTGAATGTGTGATGGGCTTGTGAGTGGGTGAGTTTAGAGTGAAGAGATGGTTGCCTTACCCTGGCTGCACAGACAAGATCATCCATCCTCTATCTGCACTGGATGGCCAACCTCTTCTGTGCAGCATTGGCACTGACTACTACTGCCCTCGCCCACCAAGCCAGAGTGCTGAGACAGACGGGCCTCCTGCAGCCAGAGCGAGGGTAGAGGACATTGGGGTGGCCTGCATGGCGCCCAGAAGACATCCCAGGGATGCGTCACTGAATCAGGGGGCTGCACTCTTCTTGGCTTTGGGGGCCATGTCTTCACCAGTGCCCTCCTGGGCTGTGAGCATTGAGAAGTGAGCACCCAGCTGCAGTTAAAATATGGTGCCCTGCATGAGGAAACGGCAAGGTAACGGTGTGACGGGCAGGCCAGAGGCTGCCTGTCAGTGAGCCGGCCTGTTTCCAGAGGCTGCCTGTCAGCGAGCCGGCCTGTTTCCTGTGGTTGCCTGTCAGCGAGCCGGCTTGATTCTTGTGCTGCCTGTCAGTGAGCCGGCCTGTTTCCAGAGGCTGCCTGTCAGCGAGCCAGCCTGTTTCCTGTGGCTGCTTGTCAGCGAGCCGGCCTGTTTCCTGTGGCTGCTTGACATTGAGCTGGCCTATTTTTGTGGCTGCCTGTCAGTGAGCCGACCTGTTTCCTATGGTTGCCTGTCAGCAAGACAACCTGTTTCTAGAGGCTGCCTTTCGGCAAGCTGGCCTGTTTCCTGTGGCTGCCTGTCAGTGAGCCGGCCTGTTTCCTGTGGTTGCCTGTCAGTGAGCCGGCCTGTTTCCTGTGGCTGCCTGTCAGCGAGCCGGCCTGTTTCCTGTGGCTGCCTGTCAGCGAGCCGGCCTGTTTCCTGTGGCTGCCTGTCAGTGAGCCGGCCTGTTTCCTGTGGCTGCCTATCAGCGAGCCGGCCTGTTTCCTGTGGCTGCCTGTCAGTGAGCCGGCCTGTTTCCTATGGCTGCCTGTCAGTGAGCCGGCCTGTTTCCTGTGGCTGCCTGTCAGTGAGCCGGCCTGTTTCCTGTGGCTGCCTGTCAGTGAGCCGGCCTGTTTCCTGTGGCTGCCTGTCAGTGAGCCGGCCTGTTTCGTGTGGTTGCCTGTCAGTGAGCCAGCCTGTTTTGTGTGGTTGCCTGTCAGTGAGCCGGCCTGTTTCCTGTGGCTGCCTGTCAGTGAGCTGGCCTGTTTCCTGTGGCTGCCTGTCAGTGAGCCGGCCTGTTTCCTGTGGCTGCCTGTCAGTGAGCCGGCCTGTTTCCTGTGGTTGCCTGTCAGCGAGCCGGCCTGTTTCGTGTGGTTGCCTGTCAGTGAGCCGGCCTGTTTCGTGTGGTTGCCTGTCAGGGATTCGGCCTGTTTCCTGTGGCTGCCTGTCAGCGAGCCGGCCTGTTTCCTGTGGCTGCCTGTCAGCGAGCCGGCCTGTTTCGTGTGGTTGCCTGTCAGTGCGCCGGTCTGTTTCATGTGGTTGCCTGTCAGTGAGCCGGCCTGTTTCCTGTGGCTGCCTGTCAGTGAGCCAGCCTGTTTCGTGTGGCTGCACAACAACTGAGGTGGGAATGGAGCGATACGGTGCGAAAAGCCGCCATTGCGGCTGGTGGGTAAAACAACTCTTTACCCGTCCGCTACCTCACCAGTGCAAATCTGGGACGAATCCCCCCATTAACTCTGTTTCCCTCTCCACAGATGCTGCCAGCCCTGCCATTTCCAGCAGTTTCTGCTTTCCGTAGTGTTCTGCTTTTCAATCTATCTCCCTGCGGTTGGCAGTATAAACCAGGTAACATTTAGAGCCCAACTGGCCTGATGTTCATTAAGCAAGCTGATTGGACAGCTCTCAGTCCAAAACTGCTCTGTGAATGGTTTTCTGATTCACGGTCGGCCGATGATGTTATTGGGTTGCTCTCCCTATAACGCGACTGTCTTTGTTTGAATGGCTCATTACACCCTTACGGACACGGGGAGGGGGTGGGGGGGGGGGGGGGGCGGTGCCTGTTATGTCTCGGCTCCTGCCTCTTAGTCAGAAGGTCATGGGCATAGTGTTCGATTGTTTGATTATGTACGCCTGTTGACTCTGTTCTGTGTGCTGTTAGTCAAGCCTGGGTGTGGTTAAGGCAAGTATCTGTTAGCTTGAGAGCAGACATTAATAAGCATGGTAAATAAAACTCCTGTTACACGCAGTGTGTCATCTCTGATAAGCTTCGAGGCGCAATACACAACAGTGGGCCAAACACTTAAGCACAAGAATCTAGGCTGACACGTCGGTGCAGCACTGGGGGCATGTTGCACTGTCATAGGTGCTGGTTATCAGGTGAGATGTTGAACCGAGGTCCGTGTTCTCTTAGGTCACGTAAAACAACCCAAGACACTTCTGAATAAGAGTTGGAGTCTTCTGCCTGGTGCCTTTACTAATAATGCCCCTTAACCAACATCACCAAAACAGATTATCTGGTTGTTATCTCGTCACTGTTTGTAGGAGCCTGCTGTGCACCAATTCACCACTGCAGCTCCTGCATTACAACAGGAGAAACATGTCAAAGATAAGTCAATGTCTGTAAGGTGCTTCAGGTCAGCCCAAAGTCATGGAGCCCAAAGCTATATGAAGGAAAGGTCTTATTTTAGTTACCAAAATGCATCATCAAATTCACCAAAAGAGACAGACAAACTATCCAAGCAGTAAATATTCCATTAATAATCTCAGGAAAATCCAGGATGTGAACAGAACATGCTGGAAATACTCAGCAGGTCAGGCAGAGAGGGAGAGAGAGAGAGTGAGAGAGAGAAACAGAGAGTTAATGCTTCAGGTCGATGAGCTTTCAGTTTGGGAGTCTGGATGATGCAGGCCTATCTCCCCTGAGTTCCCAATGTTCTCTTCCCGGATGTTGGGGTTGGTCTTCTGCGGCTGGGACTGACACACATTGCCCTAATGGAGTAGCGGGAGCTCACTGCACAGATTTTCCATACTCTACCTGTCTTGGATATTGATGCCAGTTTTCCCAAAAATGGGAAAATGTTTATTTTGGTTAGCGTTGACACACCTAAAGCCCACCTTAAAAATATAGTCTGCAAAATTCAATTGCATTGTGCCTATTGTAGACAGGTCATTGGCACAGGCATGAGGAATGTGCACCAGAGAGATACAGAGGAGGCAGGTTGTGTTGCCAATCAGCCAAAAAACACCAGATTGACTCCAGTGCTGCCATATTCCCCCTCATTTCTCCAGCTAACAACCCCTCTGAACCTTACAGAGCTGAATATATATTCAGCAGCAGTAAGGACCCTCACCTTAAAGTTGGTGAAGTCTACAGGGAGTGGGGTGGCACACAGTAAAGGCTCTCCTTTCAAAGGTTCTGTTCCTAACCCTTGCTCCCAGTCATGGGCGCTGTCATTTCCTTTGCCCTTAACCTGCAGGGAGGAGAGGCTGCACAGAGAAGCTGCTCAAAGAGTGAGGAAGAGGTGGAGGGGGGGGGTTAGAAAGTCACTCAGCAAAAGGCCATATCCACTGGGGGGAGCAGGTCTAAATCTCAGTGAGGAACAGTGAATACAATGTCCCCATTTCACTGAGGTGGTGCTCACTGAAATCTGTCCATCGGGCGCAGGCAGACCCGCAGCCTCAGAGCAGCGGTTGAGGGGGGAGGGGGGGGGGGGGGGGGGGGGGGGAGGGGTTGCGATTGGCGGGGGGAGGGTGGGGCGTGGAGTAGCATTGCCAGTGCCTGCAAAGCGATTGTGAATGCCTTCACAACAAGCTCCTACCGGGCTGAAGCAGGTGATATCTGCCACTTGACTGTCCACTGCTGTACAATGGAGGTGACAGGTACAATCGAGGAGAATACACCGTTTTCTCTTTTTTCCGCAGAGAAACAGGTGGAGTGCCTGCATGGTCTCACCAGGATAGCAGGTCTCTCAATCATACTTTTGAAGATACATTCACTGACCTTGGCCACTCAGGTGGGGTCATTAAGCTTCTTGTAGCACTCCGTCCAGGTCCTTGGAGCTGCACGGCTGGATATAACTGATGGTTATCTTGCTTCCACTGCCTCCTCAGTATTTGTCTGAAGGGCTTTCTCATCCTCCTGTGGATGGAGGACCTCTCTCCTGCACTAAGACCCCCCAGCGTTGGAAAACATTGGAGCCTGCTCTCCACCAACTGTGCCATTCCAGTTTCTTTTCCACACATTTAAACGCACAGGCAACACAGAGTTTGCTTGCTGCCTGCATTGGAAGCAGCAGGCCCTGGTTAATCCTACATCACTATTCCCGCACTCATCATCAGGCCTTATCAAATTTCACGGCTCAGCAAGGCACTCTCTCAGACATGCTTCAACCCCTCAATGTTTTGACCATTGTGCCATGAGCCTGAATGACCTTTTCCGATTCTTGCTGAAACGAGTGGGGAAACAGGTCATGAGAGAAAAGTCCAGCAGAAGCAGGGGGCATGCAAGTTAGTCAGTCAGTGGGGTGTGGGCTCTGACAACTACTTTGAATCTTTATTCATTCAGACTGAAGGGATTAAGAGACATCACAGCAGGAGTGACGGTGAGACTCCTCACAGCCTCATTGTTTCAAAAACACAGAGGGTTTATTTTTCAAGCGCTTGCCTCGTCAATTTAAGCCACACTGCCAACAAGACTTGTTAGTTCCCTTTTCGGATTGGTCTGAAGGTTGAACAAAGCAGGGCTAGAATTCTTCCACACGCTTAATTACTGTTCAATGCCACCCAGGCTGCCCTATTCAACACTCTTTCCATTACCTGCAGGGAGATTAAATTCTGCTCTGCTTGCTGGCAGTCACCTGATCTCCTAGAAACCCGTGCTATTGGCACAATGCTGATTACCGCAAACGTGCCCCCACTGAACCACCATGGCACAACATCGCACTCAGAAAATGAAAACAACATGTTACCTAGTCCTGGTTTGGTGTCTGGGTTTGACACAACGGAGCACTTTAACACAAAGCAAAGTGTTTCAGCTCAGAGAGCCAGCCCCACAGCCTCTTGTTTTTGAATGATGGTTCTAAAGGGAGCTCTCCACAGAGTTTGCATCGCAAGTGGCTCTTGGCGCCTGCAGTGGCCTGCAGCGTTCACCGGCCCAGACCGAGAGCTATACTATCCCCAGGGCATTGTGTGGAGCTGGGTGGCATTTTACAAAGACTGGAATAGCGTCAGCCTTAATGATGGGACATTGCAGGTGAAAGGACTGAGATGTGAAGTCAGAGCGAGGGGTCTCGAGCTTTTTTTGGTTGAAGGACCCATTTTGAAATGGATTCGGCATCAAGGACCACCCCCCCCACCACCACCCCCGCCCCCCTCCCCGAACCACCCCCTCCCCAGCCATCTAAACTATAATAGTGTATAATATGAAAGTGCCACATGTAGAGTGTGAGTAATTCTTTTAAGAACAGACAATTACTTACAGATATGGACGTGCTTGCTCCCTCGCTGCAGAGTTTGTCTGTCTTGGCTTGCTCCCCTCCTGGGTGAGACAGGCAACCCCACTCTGCTCCTGACTCCAAACTCACATTTCACTTTATTCTGCAGACCCCCCCAAGAAAGTCCCTACGGACACCCGGTTTGGTGGGGGAGGGGGGGGGAGGGGGGGGGGGTACAAGGTCGGCAGGGAAATTGCAATTGGATACGATGCTCACGAAGGGGTTTTTGGTAGCCATATTCAAGTTAGAGAAAAGCAGAAAGAAAGGATGACGGAGAGGTAAGTGCAGCTAAAATGAAATCAACGAAAGGACTGAAGCTTATAGAAAACACTTTACATTTTCAGGATGTCCCGGAGCATCTCGTGTGCAGCCAGTGAAATGATTTAAAGAGCGCCTCCTGTTCTGATATAGGCAAACACAGCAACCAGTTTACACACAGCAAGCTCCGACAAACCACAATGAAATAGGTGGTCAGGCAATCTAGTGGTGGGATTGGGGAATACTGAGGGAATTCCCCAGCTATTCCACAGGCTGCGGCTAGCTTATGTAGACTTTGCACTCGGAAGCAGAGAGAGTCCCAGAGCCGTATATTCTGCAGGGGCTCCTTACTGACTAAGCATCAGGGTGACCACCCATGACGTGTGATCTGAGGTGATGGGGAACCTCCGAATTATCCTCTACACAGAAGCATGACCCAAACGTGCAATTTTACCCAGCGGCAGACCCGTATGCGACCGGAAAAGCCTTTGTCTCCTCCCTGTCTGCTCTTCTGAAAGAGTTTTTGCTGGGGCCCAGTCAATATGGATGGAGGTGAAAGGTTACAGTGACCTCGGTTGCACTTGGCTGTGCTGTGGTGCCACACAGATGGCAATCTTCCTGTCGGGGTTAAAGGTCAGTTTTCAAATGAGCCCGTGATACAAATGGCCATTGTTACTAATTGGAATGAGTAATTTCGTCCAAAAATATAATGACAGGGATGGTTAGGCATAGTAGGGAGACTGCACCTCAGGCCTTTACTCTCAACAGCTTTAACATCGAGAGGATTTGTGTTTTTTTTTAAAAACCACCATCAAATGATCACTGCTTCAAAACATTTATGAGCAGGGAGGCCCTCTCCCCCAACATTCAACTCTACCCAAAAAACTACTTTTCACTTGGTGCTTGTCAAAATTTAGCCCCAGCCAGCAGATGAAAGCCTCCCAGATTACACCCTCTCTACCCCCTACAGACTCAGCTCAACTGCTGCTTCACTACCCTGGTTCTACCCCTGATCGCGCCCCCCCCATATCCTGGGGGTTACCATTGACCAGAATCTAAACTGGATCAGCCATATAAATTCTGTGGCAACAAGAGCAGGTCAGAGGCTGGGAATCCTGCGATGAGTAACTCACCTTCTGACTCCCCAAAGCTAATCCACCATCTACAAGGCACAAGTCAGGAGTGCGATGGAATTCTCCCCACTTACCTGGGTGAGTGCAGCTCCCACAACACTCAAGAAGCCCGCATGATTGGCACCCCATCTTTCACCTTAAACATTCACTCCCTTCACCTCTGGTGCACAGTGGTAGCAACGGATCTGCCAGTCAAAGGGGAACTTCACATCAGATCTACACACTGCAGGAATTCACCAAGGCTCCTTCGACAACACCTTCTAAACACCCGACCTCTACCATCTAGAAGGACGAGGGCAGCAGGCACATGGGAACACCACCACCTGGAAGTTCCCCTCCAAGTCACTCACCATCCTGACTTGGAAATATATCACCGTTCCTTCACTGTCACTGGGTCAAAATCCTGGAACTCCTTTCCTAACAGCACTGTGGGTGTACCTACACCACATGGACTGCAGCGGTTCAAGAAGGCAGATCACCACCACCTTCTCAAGGGTAATTAGGGATGGGCAATAAACGCTGGCCCAGCCAGCGACTCCTACATCCCATAAATGAATAAAAAAATGCTTACCACCCAGTCCTCTGCTGCACATGTACGTGTTCACCAAGGACAGAGGTTTGTGACTCTAACCTAGCGAATTGCCGATTGGTCATGCTAACACAAAGAGAGCTCCTGTGCGGAGAAGAGGAGAAGCTGCATTTCTCTAGCACCTGACAGCATCCTAAGTAAGTCGCAACTTGCTTCACTGCTAATGTCTCAATGGAGTGCCAGTTACTGTTGGAGGATTAGACACAGGACCTGCTGAACAATATGCAAACATCATCTGCCACTTCCAGCAGAGATGGTGAAGGAAATCTTTCTCTAACAGAACATTCGCTGTAAAGACAGGAAAATGCAACACTTAGAAAATGATGAAGTCACACATGGCAGTTGGGGGCCATTCAGCCCTTCATATCTGTGTCAGCTCTTTGAAAGAGGAATCCCATCAGTCCACTAACATTTTTTTTTCCTTGTAGCCCTGCAGATTCCTCCTTTTTAGTTATGTGTTTGTGAAAAATTCATTCACAGGATGTGGGCTTCACTGGCTGGGCCCAGCATTTATTGCCCATTCCTAATTGCCCTTGAGAAGGTGGTGGTGAGCTGCCTTCTTGAACCGCTGCAGTCCATGTAGTGTGGGTACACCCACAGTGCTGTTAGGGAGGGAGTTCCAGGATTTTGACCCAGCGACAGTGGAGGAACGGCGATATATTTCCAAGTCAGGATGGTGAGTGGCCTGGAGGGGAACTTCCAGGTGGTGGTGTTCCCCATCTATCTGCTGTCCTTGTCCTTCTAGATGGTAGTGGTCATGGGTTTAGAAGGCGCTGCCTAAGGAGCCTTGGTGAGTTCCTGCAGTGCATCTTGTAGATGGTACACACTGCTGCTACTGTGCGTCGGTGGTGGAGGAAGTGAATGTTTGTGGATGGGGTGCCAATCAAGCGGGCTGCTTTGTCCTGGATGGTGTCAACCTTCTTGAGTGTTATGGGAGCTGCACTCATCCAGGCAAGTGGGGAGTATTCCATCACACTCCTGACTTGTGCCTTGTAGACAGTGGACAGGCTTTGGGGAGTCAGGAGGTGAGTTACTCATCGCAGGATTCCCAGCCTCTGACCTGCCCTTATAGCCACAATATTTATATGGTTAGTCCAGTTCAGTTTCTGGTGAATGGTAACTCCCAGGATGTTGATAGTGGGGGATTCAGTGATGGTAATGCCATTGAACATCAAGGGGTGATGGTTAGATTCTCTCTTGTTGGAGATGGTCATTGCCTGGCACTTGTGTGGTGTGAATGTTACTTGCCACTTGTCAGCCCAAGCCTGGATATTGTCCAGGTCTTGCTGCATTTGGACATGGACTGCTTCAGTATCTGAGGAGTCGTGAATGGTGCTGAACATCCCAGCTAGGCGACTTGACCAGGAATCTTATCGACCAATTCAACCTTTCCTGTAATGTTTATCACGGAGCTACCCCAAGGCATTCGCTGAATGCTTTCCTCCACAAACCTTGGCCAAGTACAGGGATATTATTGCCTGCTTTGACCCCTGTGCTTCTCAAATGCTGCCGCTGAACCCCAAAGACATGGATCTGGATTTTACACCGGCCCTTCCTTGCCAGCCCCACCACCCCCCCACCCATGCTGCCGGCATATTTGAAGGCAGGAGGCTCACACTATAAAGCACTGTCTCCCTGCGCTCCCCCAAGCTGTCTTCCATGCTATGGCCTGCCTGCCCTTGGGCCTAGTTCATCCACAACATGGGGTAATCAGGTAGCTAGCCCAGCAGCTCTGTCTGCATGGTCCATTGTCGGGCAAGGAGGTGATCATCCTTTGTGGGGGGGGTGGTTGGGGGGGGGCGGTGGGTGGGGGGCAGGTCCCCTGTGCCCAATCAGAGGCACACCGCCTTTTAATCCTCCCCCCCCCCACCGGCCTCTCAAACCTGGGCTGCCCACCCTCCTCACACCCCCTCACTGGGCTCTGCCAGCCAGGGTAGGCCCGAGACCCCAGGCTTACCTTGAATCCGGAATCCATCACCCCTTCCTCTTGGACAGGCAGTGGCCCCAGCAGCGGCCAGTGGTCAAACCTGCGGGGCTGCAGGGACGACAGAGCTGCTGACCACTGAGATCACTGGCCGGCTGGTTTTGATGTGAACGCCATCACCCCAGACTGCCCCCACCCCCCCCTCCCCCACCCAACACCCGCTCTGATTGGCGAGATACTGAAATTTGGGAACGTCTGCTGCTCCAAGAAGTGCTTTGTGGTTTGGGAGCCTGTGCGAATCGAGTCAGTTACAGACCAACGAATGTCTGCAGTGAGAAAGGTAGTCAGCGTGGAGAGAGTGGGCCGGAAACCACAGCAGAGCAGTGCCCCCAAATTTGGCAGGCAATTCACAAAGGCTCACTTACAAAGTGGTCTGGGCACTTCTGCAGTTGCTTAAATCCGAGCAGTGTCTACGCAAAGCCAGGAAAATTAAAATGTGTTACTCTTGGACCAGGGCACGAAATTAACGAACAGGGTACCTTATGTCCGCACGCCACTCACTTCTCAGCAAGTTACAGACTTCCAGTTGCTTTCAACAAGAGTCTCCCTCAGGTTACTTATGTTACAACTAGCCTTAAACGCAACATTTCAAACTTAATGAGGTCATTTAGGGCTGAGATGAATCTCCCAGAGAGTGGTGAGCCTGTGGAATTCGCTACCAGAAAGTAGTTGAGGCCAAAACATTGTATGTTTTGAAGAAGGAGTTAGATATAGCTCTTGGGGCGAAAGGGATCAAAGGGTATGGGGAGAAAGCGGGAGCAGGCTATTGAGTTGGATGATCAGCCATGATCATGATGAAAGGCGGAGCAGGCTCGAAGGGCCGAATGGCCTCATCCTGCTCCTAGTTTCTATGTGTCTAAGTTTCAACTTTGATCTTCTCCTCTACCTTACCCCTTCCCGCCTCTTGCCACTACACCCCCCCCCCCAGTGACTAGTTGTGGCAAAATAGAAAAACAGACCTGATTATAAAGGACTCTCTCGGCTATGGAAAACTTAATGCAAAAATAAACATGACCTGGATTTCTTGTAAACAATGTCCCGGCCGCAGCACTGCATCTGATTAGGGTCACGTGACGAAAACCCTTTGTGTGAGGACCAACTGGTCATAGCACTCAACCAATATTAAGAAAACCCAGCCAGCTGGCAGGCAGAGAGTTCTCCTGTAAAGAGTTTCAAACTGATTGTTGTCAGTGCTGCCACAAAGCAAATGCTGGCTAACGTGTGATGGAGAAAAACCCCATTTGCCCAAATCCGCTGGGGTGTGCCAGAGGTACATTTCTCACTAACACTTCAGATATTGAGGCCTAGGTTCTCATGGAGTTGTGGAGACTCTAGGGGCATTTAAAAATGGAGGGCGGGGACCCAGATCCAGAAACCTTGCCCACATTTCAGACAGACCCTATTTTCTCCAGGCATTGGGAGGGTGGGGGAACAAGAGGGAGGACATGGCTCACACATGAGGGAAACCCAAACACAGCAGGGCCATCTGAAGTCAGTACAGAGTTCAGACAGGTGCAATTTTTGCTACAGCAGGAGCTGTATCCTCTAATCTATGAATTTTTAGAGTGGATGTAAATGATTGTGAAGGGTGATAAGATCTATGGAACTGTAAAGCTGTGATATCATTTAAATCCCCTGACCTTTAAAAATAAAAGAAAGCCCTTCTTGCCTATGTCTATGAGTTGAAAAAAAATCTGTGCTTTTCATCTCAAAAGCTGTCTGTTGACATGACCCTACATGTTATCATTATAACATTATTCTTGCTTGACTGCTTTTCACATCGATCATCATCACAGCGGGGGAGCGGGGGGTGGTGGTGGTTGTAAGTTCACAATATGATTGACAGCTCAAAGAGGTTATTAAAGGATTACCGATCTTTAATGTGGCATTATGAATTCAAAGGGTTGTTGTTCTAAAGATTAAGTATTTGAGGGTATTTAATGGTACTGAATGGGCTTTCATGAATTAGAGAGTTTTTAAAATATGTAATTAAATTTGTAAAAGATATTTAGAGCTTTATTTCAACTCAGCATGGCTCCTGAGGTCTGTCCAAGGTGGACACTGGGTGAGTTGGCATGGAAGGTGTAAGGGCAAGCGGCTGTGAGTGGGGGGCATGAGTTGGCACTAGGTTGGCATTAGGGCTATAAGGGGCCATGTAGGTGGATGGGGGAGCATGGATTGGCATATATGGGCAGGGGGAGTGTGTGGGGGAGTGAGGGGCCATGAGGGGGGAAGCTTAAATAGCCTCATCTTTAAGAAAACGATTGAGGGAAAGTCCCAGAGAACCAAAGCGCACCTTTTAACCAGCCCACCTTGGCACTCAGCACTCCCTTTGGCTGCCTCCGATGTGCACCTGGAGGTGGGAATGGCAGGGCTGACTCCATCCGACACCCACAGGCCCCAGAAAACAAAAATGCTGCAATTTGGAGGAGGTTTCGCATGGCAGGCGCAGTGAACTTGGAGACTCTCCGACTCTGCGCAATTGCCTGAGGAGGGAAAATCCAGGCTTGAGTGTACTCAGTTTTCACGATGGAGAACACTAGTACCACCCCAATAGTAACAGGTAGCGCAGAGGGTATAGAGAAGGAGGAACTTAGAACAATCACCATCACTAGAGAAAAAGTACTGAGCAAACTATTGAGATTAAAGGGTGACAAGTCCCCAGGACCTGATGGTCTACATCCCAGGGTCTTAAAGGAAGTGGCAGTGGAGATAGTGGATGCACTGGCTATAATATTCTAAAATTCCCTGGATTCTGGAAAGGTTCCAGTGGATTGGAAAAATGCTAATATAACACCCTTATTCAAAAAGAGGGAGAGGCAGAAAGTAGGAAACTATAGACCAGTTAGTTTAACATCTGTCATTGGAAAATTGTTGGAATCCATTATTAAGGAAGTAGCAATGGGGCATTTGGAAAGATTGAGCAGTTTAGGCCTATACTCACTAGAGTTTAGAAGGATGAGAGGAGATCTAATTGAGGTATATTAGATGCCAAAGGGGTTAGACAAAGTAGACGTGGAGCGGATGTTTCCCCTTGTGGGACATTCTAGAACGAAAGGCCATATTTAGGCTAAGGGGTGGTAGATTTAAATCAGAGATGAGGAGAATTACTTTTCTCAAAGGGTCATGAATCTGTGGAATTCACTACCTCAGAGTGCAGTGGATGCCGGGACGCTTAATAAATTTAAGGAGGAGATAGGCAGATTTTCGATTAGTAACGGGTTGAAAGGTTATGGGGAGAGGGCGGGAAATTGGAGTTGAGGCTGAAATGAGATCAGCCATGATTGTAATGAATGGTGGGGCAGGCTCGAGGGGCTGAATTGCCCACTCCTGCTCCTAGTTCTTATGCTGTTATGCTCTTATGCCCAGCTGCTGACGATAAGGCTACAACCATGTGTTACCATGCTTCAGCTGTGTTCACAAAGGGTACATTATTGATGCACCCTTGCCTGGTAAATTTGGGCTGCGAAGGCTGGGTCAAGCCTCTTCTGTGCTGTCAGAGACCTGCTAAACACAAACAGCTAAATCTTAGGTTTCAGCCAATAAAGAGGACACACAACCACTAAAAGGGCATTCCTGGCAGAGGAAGGAGGTCAAGGGTCGTCCGGAGCATGATCCCAGATATACTTCACATTGACCCTTCCTTCAAAGTGCCCCTCCATTCTCCGGAATGTGAGGTGAGAATGACTGTCCTTGACACGAAAACAGCATTTCACCGAGTGTGGCCCTAGCAAAACTGGAGTCAATGGGAATCAGGGGGAAAACTCTCCGCTGGTTGGCATCATATCTAGCACAAAGGAAGATGGTTGTGGTTGTTGGAGATCAGTCATCCTAGCTCCAGGACATCACTGCAGGAGTTCCTCAGGGTAGTGTCCTCGGCCCAACCATCGTCAGCTGCTTCATCAATGATCTTCCTTCTGTCAGAAGCTCAGAATGGGGATGTTCGCTGTTGATTGCACAATGTTCAGCACCATTCACAACTCCTCAGAGACTGAAGCAGCCCATGTCCAATGCAGCAAGACCTGGACAATATCCAGGCTGACAAGTGGCAAGTAACATTCGAGCCACACATGTGTCAGGCAATGACTATCTCCAACAAGAGAGAATCCAACCATCACCTTTTGATGTTCAATGGAATTACCATCACAGAATCCCCCACTATCAACATCCTGGGGGTTACCATTGACCAGAAACAGCCATATAAATACTGTGGCTACAAGAGCAGGTCAGAGGCTGGGAATCTGCGGCAAGTATCTCACCTCCTGACTCCCCAAAGCCTGTCCACCATCTACAAGGCACAAGTCAGGAATGTGATGGAATACTCCCCACTTGCCTGGATGAGTGCAGCTCCAACAACACTGAAGAAGCTGGACACAATCCAGGACAAAGCAGCCCCGCTTGATTGGCACCACATCCACAAACATCCTTCCATCTTTGAAGGCAGTGTAGAGGGGGCGTGACTCTATATAAAGTTCATCTTTGCCTTTCCATGGCAAATTGAGCATTCATGTATATTCCCATAGGAATGGAATATCAATGTAGGGAAGTTTTAGTGCAGTTTTACAAGCCTTGGTATGCACTGTGGGCATCGGAGCTCTGTGTGCAGTTTTGATACACTTATGAAGAAGACAAAAGCTATATAGTTTCTATAGAAGCAGTTCAGAGAAGGTTGACTTGACTCATTTCTGAAATGAAGGGTTCATCTTTTGAAGAAGGGTTGAACAGATTGGACCTGTACTCATTGGGGTTTAGGAGGATTAAAGATGACCTCGTTGAAACACATAAGACCCTGAGGGGACTTTGATCGAGTGGACTCACAAGGGATGTTTCCTCTTCTGGGGGAACCTGAAACTAGTGGACATATTTTTAAAAATAAGAGATATCCCTTGTTAGAGAGAGACAAAGAGACTTTTTTTAAAAATGGCTCCAGAAGTGTTGTTGATGAGCACAATTCTATACCCCAAAAAGCCCTGGAGGCTTGATCATTGAATTTCTTCAAGGATGATTGAAACAAATTTTCGTTATGAACGTCTACAAGGCTGATTCAATGAACGGCATGACACTAGGAAGTTCTGAGGAACAAAGGGACCTTGGTGTGTGTGTCCATAGATCTCTGAAGGCAGAGGAGCATGTTAGTGGGGTGGTGAAAAAGGCATACGGGACACTTGCCTTTATCAATTGGGGCACAGATTACAAAAGTAGGGAGATCATGTTGGAGATGTATAGAACCTTGGTGAGGCCACAGCTGGAGTACAGTGTGCAGTTCTGGTCACCACATTATAGGAAGGATGTGATTGCACTGGAGGGGGTGCAGAGGAGATTCACCAGGATGATGCCTGGGATGAAACATTTAACTTATGAAGAGAGGTTGGATAGACTTGGGTTGTTTTCGTTGGAGCAGAGAAGAATAAGGGGTGACCTGATCGAGGTGTACAAGATTATGAGAGGCATGGACAGGGTGGACAGGGATCAGCTGTTCCCCTTAGTTGAAGGGTCTGTCACGAGGGGACATAAGTTCAAGCTGAGGGGCAGGAGGTTTAGGGGGGATGTGAAGAAAAACTATTTTACCCAGAGGGTGGTGATGGTCTGGAATGTGCTGCCTGATTGGGTGGTGGAGGCGGGTTGCCTCACATCCTTTAAAAAGTACCTGGATGAGCACTTGGCACGTCATAACATTCAAGGCTATGGGCCGAGTGCTGGTAAATGGGATTAGGTAGATAGGTCAGGTGTTTCTCACATGTGGGTGCAGAATCAATGGGCCTCTTCTGCACTGTGTGATTCTGTGATTCACTCCCTCCACCACCAATGCACAATAGCATCTACAAGATGCACTGCAGGATCTCACCACGGCTCCTTCGACAGCACCTTCCAAACCCACGAGCACAACCATCTAGCAGGACAAGGGCAGCAGACAGATGGGAACACCTCCACCTGGAAGTTCCCCTCCAAGCCGCTCACCATCTTGACTAGGAAATATATCACTGTTCCTTCACTGTCACTGGGTCCAAATCCTGGTACTCCCTCCCTAACAGCAGTCTGGGTGTACCTACACCACATGGACTGCAGTGGTTCAAAAAGGCAGCTCACCACCACCTTCTCAAGGGTAACTAAGGATAAGTAATAAATGCTGGCCTAGCCAGTGATGCCCACATCCCATGAATTAATGTAAAAATATTTTCTTCAAAATGCCCCTCCTTTCTGAGGAAGGACCATTTCTAGTCTAGACTCCCATGGGAACACGACTTGGGGAATCAGTGCTCATGTAGTTTCCACAGTGAGTTATACAGGGTTAAACCAATTTCAATTCAATCAAGTGCCCTTGAGGTAAATCCCAGTATGTGACTAGTCTAGTTGATAACAACTCTTACATTTCAGTGGATGCTCAATAATTATCCCCAAATCCTTTTCCTCTTCCAATTTTGCAAATAGACATCCACCCATTGCATACACATGCCCTGTTTCCTGTTCTAGTCTGTATTAACATACGTTAATTTCATTGAAATCAACCTGCATCCTTTCAACCATCTGCTTAAATCATTCATGTTCTTTTGAAAGCTATCACTCTCCGTTACACAGATCACTGAGGCACAAAGTTTGCCTCATCAGCAATAGGCTTTGTACATGCTATACACAAATGTTACACGCTGCTTCCCCATGTAGCACCTTACCCATTCCTGAGAAATGTTTCCAACTGTTTCCAGCACCAGCTTGCCTCGGTTGATGGCACTCTTACCTCAGGTCAGAAGGTTTAAGCCTCGTCCTCAATTCATGCAGTCAGATGCATGACCTTTCAATCCATTTATTGACCTACGACCCATTTATTAGAGACGGGCAATAAACGCCATGGATGAAATAAATAACTAGATAGCTAGCCCCCATAATGCTGTTGAAAGAATGTAAGCTTTTTTTTATCTCCATCAGGTTACATGAAGCTCTTTTGAAGTAAGTTTGTTTGGCGGGTCAATTTCTACCACTGTGAGTCTACATGTAAATGGGGTGTTCGCCATCCTTCATACCACAGCAGCTGAATTGGAGACACTCTGAGGAGATTCGCAATGAGGTCATTTCCAAAGGCCCCCATCACTGCCTCAGTTTTGCGTGATGTTAAAAACTCATCTTCACGCTCTTCCCTATCTCTGTCAGGTCGCTCGGAGCCTGTGGGGTCCGTTAAAGTCCTCTTGCAGTCACCAGTTAGTCACCAGTGCCTCAAATTGGGGCCACGTCAAAGAATGCCGGTCTTCCCCCAGTGACAGTGACTGACATCGCTCCGGGTATTCCGCTTTGTGGCCCTGCCAAGAGCTGCAGCAGCTCGCCAAGTTCAGGTGACACCCAGCCCAGGGTCCTGATCTTGCCACCTTCCAGTTGGGAGCAGGCATTTGCCTGCTTGAGCCACCATGCTGTGTTCAACACAGCATTAAAAACCAACTGTAAATGAAATTCCCTGGAGCCAAACACATCACTGAGGCCTGAATGACTATTTTGTGAACACATCAGTAATCCGAGTGGCCGATCTCATTGGCCTTGAGAGAAAACAAGCCTTTCTCTCTATTTGAATGGCTGGTCCAGCACACAGCTGTAGCGATTGTGCTGCTGGGCTCACTGCTTTACAGTTTTTCAAATATTTCATAAAGACTTGTTCACTTTTATTTAATTAAGCCCGAGCCAAGTCTGACAGCCCTTTGGCCTAAACGTTTTCTTAAAATATTGAAGTGCTTCCAGTTATGTCACTTGTTGGACAGACATCACATATATTTCAAATCTCCAGCTGCAGATATTTGATTCAACACAGCACTATTCCCCCTCAACCACTCCCAACCCACAGAGGGGTGACATTTACACTGTTTCCCTGTTAAGTCGAGGATTTTATGCCTTTAAAAGGTGGATGGATAACAAAAGAAAGAACTTGCGTTCCTATAGGGTCCTTCATAACCTCAGGACTTCCAAAGCACCTTACAGCCAGTGAAGTGCTTTGAAGTCTAGTCACTGTCGTAAGGTAGGAAATATTGTAGGCCATTCACACACAGCAAGATCCCACAGATAACAAGGTGACATTGACCAGCAACTCTGTATGTAGTGTTGATTGAGGGATAAACATTGGCCTGGACAACAGGGAGAACTCCCCTGGTCTTCTGTGGAATAGTGCCGTGGGACCATTTACGCCTACCTGGGAGGGCAGACGGACGCTCGGTTTAAGGTCTTATCCCAAAAAAGGCCCCTCTGACAGTGCAGCACTCCTTCACATTGGCAGCACAGGTCAGGAATGCACTCTACTTCACAAGTCTTCTCATTTTCTCCTCATTAAAGTGAGCACTCCAAAATTTCTGTGCCCCAGGAGCATTGAAGATGGAGCCTTAATCCATCGGGCCTAGCAATATCTTCAATTTCTCTTGGGATCAACAACAACAGCAACAACTTGCGTTAGATAGCATACTTGATATAGCAAGACATCCCAAGGCACATAGCAAGAGCAGTATCAGTATATTTTGACCGTGAACCACGTAAGAAGATATTGGGCATGATGACCACAGTTTTGACGAAAGAGGTAGGCTCTGAGGAGCATCTTGAAGGAGAAAAGCAGGATGGAGGGACAGAGGGGATTGTGGCGGGAATTCCAGAGCTTGGGGCCCAGGCAGCTGAAGGCACGGCCGCCAGTGGTGGAGCCATTAAAATCGGGGATGTTCAGAGGCCAGGATTAGGGGAGCGCAGATATATCTTGGATGGCTGCGAACTGAAGTGAGTTACAAAGGTAGGGAGGGGCAAGAACATGGGGGCATCTGAAAACAAGGAGAGGTTCAAAATTCAGGCATTGTCTGATTGGGAGCCAGTGAAGGTCGGTGAGCACAGCGATGGGGGACAAATTGAGTTAAGACATGGGCAGCAGAGCTTTGGATGACCTCAGGTTTACGTACGGTGGAAGATGGGAGGCCGGCTAGGGGGCCAAGTCTGCGGGTAACAAATGTACGGTTGAGGGTTTTCCTGAAGCAGATAATGAGGTGAGGTAGGGGCAGAGTCAGGGGCTATGTTACAGAACTGGAAGTAGGCAGACCTGGTGATCAGTGAAAAGCTTCTCCTCAGGGAGGTTAAATAACTTCATAAGACATGACGCGTAGATAACTATAGGTAAGTCCAATTGTATGTACAGCTCGATTGTCCACCAGTTGAAGAGATTCGCCTGGCATGTAATGCAGACTGGAAGAAAATTAATGTCCCACTGGTAGACTGAACCATTCAAAAGAGCAGCAGAGGAGTTAAGATGGCCGATGTCACATTGACAGCTCTCAATGGAAAGATCAAGGGCAGGTCAGAGGCCAGAGGGTGGAGTCCAGGTCGAGGGAGGATACTGGAGGTGGGTGAAAGGATCTGCTGAACGGGGGGAGGATTCTTGCCCTCGCAGAAAGTGCAGCACCTGCCCCTTTACCTCCTCCCTCCTCACCGTCCAAGGCCGCAAACACTCCTTTCACTTGCACCTCCTTCAGTTTGGAAGAGGCAATTAGGGAGAAGCAGTTCCCACCGGCAGGAGGGTCAGTAACCAGACGATGCAGATTCAAGATCATTGGCAATAGAACCAGGGTAAGCTGAATGGAATGTTGGTTACAATGCGAGTTAGTGTGATGTGGAAACTGTAGCCTGAAAGGGCAGCAGAAGGGGGTTCAGTAGTAACTGTCAAAAGGGGACTGGCGGATAAACGATCGAAGGGAAAAGAAGGAATAAGGAAGGGGGGGGGGAGTGCGACTAATATGAGCCCAAGAGTAAAAAACACCCCAGGTCTCCTTCTTGCTGTGCCTGCCTCAAACCAGGTCAAAGGTGAGAAAATGGTGGAGGGAGCAAGAAACCGTTACAAAGACACGCTTCACTTTAAGAAACTGGGAGAGCCGTGGAACAATCAGAAATATTTACACCTTCTGCAGCGAAAGGCATCACCTGCAAACTGCGCACTGGAAATTCGGAGATTCTGCAAGGAGTGGAACCAGCTCCATTTAGTCTAGTGAAAAGTGGCCATAAACATGTAACATCAGGGGACCCCTGTTTAATCTTTCCAGACACTCAGGTGAGTTTGGGAAGGGACACTGGCTTTTGAAAAGTGGTTGGGAGGCTATCTTGATTCTGTGAAGTATCACTAAACAATGCAGACCCCACCGCCCCCCCCCACCCCACCCAAAAAAAAAGGCCCAGGGTTAGAAGCTTATCTCAGGCAGGAGAGGGAGTAGTTAGCTCAGGCTGCCTGGAGTAAAGGGGAGGATGCAGGGGTAGATGGGGACGGGGGTGGTGGAGGGGGTTGGGTGGGAGAGGTTGGGGGGGTTGGGGGCAGGGAAGGGTGGAAATTGGCCAGCTTTCTTATTCTGAACCTTTCGGGTGGACAATGCCAGAAAGTTCACTGTGCTGAAGCCCAGCGACAGGCAAGGTGAACAGCAGCCATGATGTTCGGCACAATCGCGTGGCCAGCCAACACTCATCGCCAAATAAAACCTCAATCTCTTAATGAGAGAAGAAGAGGAGAAACTAATTAGGAAGTCTATTGGGGGAGGGGGTGGGGTGGAAGGGGGTGTCAGGAAGTGTCATGTGATCACCATAAAGCACTGCAATCTTCCCCAATGTGCATGGAAAATAACGTTTACTAAACTCTTCTGCATGAAGACAAGGGACCCTTTATGTATCAGTCACCGATATTATGGACGTTCGGCGTTGGTATATCTGAGGCACAAAGTGAGTGTAGAAACCTCAGGCCGGCACCCTGGTGAGATGGCTAAACCTCTGTTGAAACCTTTCCCCTTTTTGTGTGAGCTTCAATGGAAATGAAAGGTAATACCTTTCAGTTTTACGTTAGAAAGAAGGAATTTCTTCCAAGGAGGCTAATGAAGAGAACAAAGAGCTAGAAGCCAAGATGATAGCGTGAGACCCTTTGGGTTGGTTTGATGTGTCCATCACTGACACTTCATTTTGCCAGAGCTTACTCCAGCATCTGGCAGTAATAAAGAAATGTTGTTCTCATTTGACTCCAATGCAGAACACCCAGGGCATTATAAATTGGATGGAGCAAACAGGATTAGTAATGTGCGTGAGAGGGAGAAATATTGTACTGACCCTGTGGAAACAGTTATTGCCAAGAATCAGCACCTTATTAGAAAAAGAGTTTTGACAAATGATAAAAGTAAAAACTGCAAAGAGAGAGAGAAAATAATAAAACCTTACTTTTCTCATTAAGCTTAACTATATCACGACCAGCCAGTTTCACCCCAATTCCTTAGAATTTCCACTAACTGAGATTATAGACCCGAGAGTTAGACCGGGCTGGGGAAAGTACCTTGGCGAATCATATAACCAAGGCGGGGGATAGGGCTTTAAATGAATGAATGGTGGGGTGTGAGGATTGGAGAAAGGGTAAATTCAAAAGTAAGACGGGAAACCTCAAGGCCGTAGAGTTGATTGGCAATTTGGGTAAAAATAAGCAGAGTGCGGCAGGAAGAGACAGAAAGCTGAATAAAAACAATGCGGCTTTAGGGGCTAGGGTGACATCAGTGGAAAAATGGAAATAAAGCTAAAAGCATTACATCTGCATCAAGCCCTCAAAGATTCTGTTGCTGCAAAACTTGGCATCCTGTCTTTCATTGGCTAGAAATGTCAACAGTCCAACTGAGCCCCACCAACGTTATCTTTCATCTTCTTAAGACCTTCAGAGTTTTACCATATCCTGGAATTGTTCTGCTTGTCCAGGGTAGCTCCCACCCAACATCGCCATCCAACAAAAAGTCACTCTAAACTGCCTAAGCGTTGAAGACCAATTACAGTGAAACACAACCTGCTGCCCCAATGGGACAATGAACGTTTGTAGCGTCAGTCACCGTGTGGTATCTTTAAGCAAAGCTGTCACTGTTGGGTTCTTGGGCTTTGCAGAACCCACCCTGTAGCCTGAAGTGAGAGGAGGTCAAAATTTCATGGTCTAGGTTAAAATTCAAGACCTAGAGATAAAAGGTCAAATATTCAAACACTGGACCACGGTATCCCTTTACCGATAGCAACTAATATCATTCTTCAGAGCAGTAGAAGCTGAAAAATGAAGTGAAAGTGATTTATGAAAGTGACCGATTCAGTTTTACATCAAATTCTGTCAGCACAGTGTTAATCCCTATTTCTAGTCATTGTACATTCCTTGAGTTCATGAATCTCGAACAGCACAAAATAACACATGAAACACACACACACACACATATATATATATATATGTAGGTACACATATATAAAACCTGTACTCTTTGGAGTTCTGAAGAACGAGAAGTGATTTTAGTGAAACTTAGAAGATTCTGAGGCAGATCGACAGGGTAGGTACTGGGAGGATCATTCCCTCTCTTGAGGGAATCCAGAACTGGGGCACAGATTAAAAGTAAAGGGGTCTCCTTTTTGAGAAGGAGGTGAGGAGCAGCAATCTTCTCTCGATGGAGGCTGAGTTAATATATAGGACTGTGGGGAGTCAAGGATTAGGTGGGCCAGGAAGGAGAGTAGTTTTGACGTTATAGTCAGATCGACCATGATCTTACTCACTCCCACTCTGATGCCTCTCCGTCCTGCGGCTACTGCAGTGTTCTCTGGTCCCACCAGGTAGGTCAGGAACATCTGGAGGGAAGCCAAAAGCCCGTGGATCCTGGGCGGGAATTTCCTGCCTCACTGCTGGGTGGGATTGGAAAACCCTGCCTGTTAACTCCGTGTTTCTCTCTCCGCAGATGCCGCCAGACCTGCTGAGCATTTCCAGCTGTTTTTATTTCCCAGTGTTGTTTGCTGTTGACAGAAAGGAGTCTCGTACGTTCACCGCCAGGGCCTCCGGGTGGAGCTTTTATTTGTTCCCTCCGGCTGAGGAGATGAAGGACAAAGATCATGGTGACTATGATCGGGGGACACTTCCCACCCTCAGGTAAACATTGGCCCATTCTGGGCCAAATTCCAAATTGCCTCAGGCGGGGGCGAATCTCATGCACACCCTTGCCAACGCGAAATGGTAGTCAGGGGGCCAATCACGGTAGACGGTCCATTCCCCAATGGCCCTCCCCAGCCTCGCCGATCGCCAAGCCTAAAATTCAGGCCTCTTGGGTGTGCATCCCTTCTCCGTATGCTAATGGGGCAGGAGTCCATCATGGGTTGGCATAACGCAGCCATTATCCTACTGGACTAACGACCCAGAACCGCTGAGTTCAAATCTCACACTGGGGAATTTAAATTCAATTCATGAATTAAATCTGGATTCGAAAGGCTGGAATCTGTCAGGGTGACCACAAAATGGCTGAATTGCGGCAGGAAAGCCGGCTGGTTCACTGGTGTCCTTTGGGATGGGGAAATCTGCCACCCTTACCCGGTCTGGCCTAGAGACCCATAGCTGTGTGGCTAACTCTTAAATTCCCTCAGGAATGGCTTTGCAAGGCAATCAGTTGTGAGACCAAAGGTACAATAAGCATCAGGTAGCCTGCAGCGGCTCAAGGAGGTGGCTCACCGCTACCATCCTTCCATCCACAACCAGCGACGAGCTATAACTGTTGGCCTGGCCGCATTCTGCGAATGAATAAAACAAAGCTTCCCCCTACCTGGGCTCGAAACGGGCATTGTCATCGAGAGAGGTCACAAAGACGGCTGCAAGAAAGTCACAGTGATAATGCCTCATATCGTTCTGATGTTGGAGGGAAACACATTGAGAACATAAGAACATAAGAAACAGGAGCAGGAGTAGGCCATTCAGCCCCTCAAGCCTGCCCCACCATTCAATAAGAGCATGGCTGACCTGCCCCGGGCCTCAACTCCTCTTTTGTGCCAGCTCCTCACTGTCCTCAACTCCCCGATATTTCACAAATCTATCTATCTCCTCTTTAAATACTTTCACTGATTAGCCTCTACCATTAGTGGGGAATGTGGGAAGGGCTTTGCTTTTCCACTTCACAACACAGTACCTAACCTCGGGGTGCTTGGTAAGCAGTGCAGAGAAAGACATGCCGTGTATCTACCCGTTTTATACCTAACCTCTAACGATTTACCATCTGGAGGAATGGGACTCCACTGTTTCAATCGTTCCGTTTCTGGGCCAGATAAGTTGATTAGGTTAACAGTTACTTCATTGTTTAAAAAGTTACTTGCTCTTCAATCACCAGCCTTAACAATCTGTCATAAGTTTAATGGGTAAGGAATGTGAAAATCCACCAAGTGCTTCAAAATAATGGGAAGAGCAAGGGTGAGATGCCATTCGTGTAAGGAAAAGGGAGTTACCAAAACCACCCAGCAAGTTCTGGAGGTTCGCAGCTCACCGTATAGCTCTTCATCCTCTGAACACCCTGCCCAGTTTGCATGTCGTTAATGCTGTGAGTCATTTTTATGCCGTTATTCTTTAAGCAAGATCCCGTTACGCTGGTGGGACCTGTGGAAGAAGTTTTACCCTGCATCTGACTTAGGTTACGTTTGAACCAGGAGATCTCTGCTACGTGCGTCTAACTGGTGCTATCATTAATTTGAGAGTGTTTGATTCTGGGCACTGTGTGCCAACGTCAGAAAAGTGCTTCTCCGTTCGATTTGGATAGTTCAACGTCACACACGGGTGTACACACACGCACACAAACACACACACACACTTACACACACACACACACATACGCACAGGGCAGAATTTCACCCATGTCGAGTGGGCTCGGTGGGGGTGGATGGGGTATTTGGGAAGCCAACCGTTGTCCACAATCGAGGCCGGAAGGCGATTTCACACTGTCGGGCCAATTAAGGCCCACGCAGTGTGAAACCTGAGCGGCAGCGCTCAGTGCTACCTGTGTGGGCAGTGGGAAGAGAGCGAATGGGGTGAGCACATACTTCACTCATGAAGTGCGCACTTCACAATCTCCCTGAGGCGCGGAGCAGTCTTATATATAAAAAAAATGAAGAAAATAAAAATGCCATTAAACATGTCCCCTCATGCGACTCTGCCACATCAGCAAAGGACATGTTATCAATTAGTTAATTAGCACGTTAAGGTCGGGACACTCGCCCAGTGTCAACGCACATCATTTTACATTCAAGCGGGTTGGGTGTGCACCCGCCTACCGAGCTAAAACTTTTACCCATAGACACAGAAACACACATGTGCACGCGCACACACACATATGCACACACGCACACACACACACACGCGCGCGCACACACACACACACACACACACACACATACACACACACATATACACACACAAACACACACACACTGACATACGCACACACACGTGCACACGTGCACACACACACGTGCACACACGCACGCACACACGCACACACACACATGTACACACGCACACATACACACACACACACACGCACACACACACATACACACACACATGCAAACACATGCGCACACGCACACACACGCACACACACACACACTGCCATACGCACACACACATGCGCACACACGCACACGCACACACACACATGCACACACACACATGCACACACACACGCACACACACATACACACACACGCGCACACGCACACACACACACATGCAAACACACGTGCACACGCACACACACGCGTGCGCACACACACACATACATGCACACACATGCACACACACACGCGCACACACACATGCACACACATGCACAGACACAACACACGCACATGCACACGCACACACAGACACACATACATGCACATGCACACACGCAACAAGCACATGCACACACTTGCACACACACACATGCACACGCACGCACATGCACACACACACATTTATTCTCACAACACACACATGCATACACACACGTGCACACACTCTCTCACACACACACACGCGCGCGCACACACACACACACACACGCACATACACACAGGAACATAGGAAAAAATTCCGATAGGAAGGATAATTGGCACATACGGACAGGAGAAGGTCATTTAGCCCCTTGAGCTTGGTTCACCATTCAGTTGAAATCACGCTTGATCTGTGACCTAAGTCCACATTTACCTGTCCTTCCCCCAACCTTAATATTTTATTAACAAAAATCTATCAACATCAGATTTAAAATTAACGTTTGCTGGCATCAACTGTTTGTGGAAGAGAATTCTAGAATCCTACCATCCTTTGTGTGGAGAAATGTTTACTAACTGACTCCAACGTTTAACCCAGGGCTCCCTGACCAAGGGAAATGGTTTCTCTCTTTCTACCTCTATCTGGTCCCACTAATAGCTCAAAACCATTGCTCAAGTCACCTCATAACCTTTTAAATAAGCTGTGCAGCCTCTCTCCATAACCCTTGGAGCCCAGGTATCATTCCAAAAGCAAGAGATAAAAACAAAATAATAAAAATAACCGATGAAAAATCATTGAGTCATTTGTAGTAAGTTATCAGCCACAATTCGCATTTTAATGAATAGAGAAATCTATTGGATGCCACGTAAATCATTGCTGGCACTTTTATCAACGCTCCCTGCTTTCATCAATTTAGTTTAAAGTTTAATTATGAAGCAAAGTTCCTGAAGGAATAGGTGAGATTATTTTTTTGTTTGGGGCTGGCAGGATGGCGGAGTGGGATCATTAATTAAGTGGCTAAAATTTATCCTCAGATTACAGCTTTGAGCCGATGAGATACAAAAAGCTGAGTATTGCCCTATTAACGTGAACCCTTTCTGCTTTTACCTTTTGCCATCTGCTTATTCAGATGGGATACCTGGCACCTCAACATGTGAAGGGGGGGCTAACACTTTCTCCAAAACAGAGCTAATACACTCTCGGATGGGAGGGGCAGGAATGGGGACTGGGCCTGGTTGAAGTAGAGGGTGGGCTGCAATGGTGGAACATTCATGAAAGCATCACGCTCTTTCAATGAGGTATTAAGCTGAACTTTGCAAACAGTGACAGGCAAGGATAGGTCCTCGAATCCATGTAGCCTACCGATGGCTTGATTCTCTCAACATATACTCTCTACAGATCCATCTGAACTCCCGGGAAAGGCAAAAACACAGATAAATAAAAACCCACCACAATTCAGTGGGGGGATTGAGGGTGAGTGCAAAGTGGGGCAGTCTGGAAAGTTTCTCTCTGACTCCTCCGATAAGCGGTCAAAACAAATCCAGGAGGTCACTCTGGCTCTGATTAATGTCTTACGTTTTTGTATCTTTTGTAAGAGGTGTTCTCCAACTCAGGTAGAGACGGGTCTAGCTCTCGCTTAAAGGACTTCAGCGAATCAGCATCCACCACACCAGCCAGCCAACCATTGAGGGTTTGTACTTTGTGACAAGATCCATTGGTGACAATCCCTCACCCTCCCTGATACCCATATACTCACCAATACATCACTTCTAATACTTCCCCAGCCCAACTGGTGTGTGTGTGTTCTCAATAATGCCACATTGGTGAGTAATCATCAAACTTTTTGGGGTCAGTTACATAGCACTCTCTGTGTAAGGACTCTTCACAAAGGGCAAAGCACTTGGCTGGATATCTGCTCGCCCGGGGATGGAACGACCCATGGCAGAGTCACCATGTGTGTGCCGGCCAGCACTTCACTGAAGAATGGCCTCGTTTGAGCAGCGACGCTCCTAATGCCCTCTTGACCAACTATGGTATTTGGGTTGGTGTGACCTATATTGGGGAATCACAAGAAAGGTGAAGAAAAAGGGCCTGTATTTCTGTAGCACCTTTCATAACCCCAGAACTTCCCAAAGTGCTTGACAGCCAATGAAGTACTGTTGAAGTGCAGTGACTGTTGCAATGAAGGAAACGCGACAGCCAATTTTCACACAGCAAGATCCCACAAGCGGCAAAGCGATAATGACCAGATAATCTGGTTTTGTAATGTCGGTTGAGGGATAAACATTGGCCAGGATACTGCGGACAATTCCCACTACAAAATAGTGCCATGGGATCGTTTACATCTGTCTGAGAGATTTAACATCTCCTGTGAAAGACAGCACCTCTGACAGTGCAGCATTCCCTCGGGACTAGTGTCAGCCCAGATTTTGTGTCTCTGGAATTGGGGAAGTTCCATTTATAAAAGTTTCTTCCAGTTACATCTGCTCACTGACTGAATAATGTTGGCTGTCAAACTCGCGCTCTTGCCCCAGATTCGAGATTTCGCCGTGCCTCTCACTTCTGGAATGTGTTGAGAGGGTGGAATGCAGGTTAGTGCTTGAGGTCTGAGTTCAACGCCTACAGAACCAGCGTATCAGCCGAGCTGTGCATGATGTTGCTGTTATTATCAGCACGTCCCAATTAAAGAGCTGCTCCAGGTTTTTGCATTGTACCGTGCTCTCTCACACAGCCCCTCTTAGGAGCTGTATGGCATTTTCTTATTAAATCTTAGGAAACAGAAACTTCTCTCTCTGTCTCACTGGCTGAATGATTAGGAGCGCCACCTGCAAGGTATTAAACTGCGACAGATCCAGGATGGTTGGAAGGTTCAATCCCAGACCTGCGCTGAGTTAGATCATTGGGTGGGATAGCGAGATATCTACCCACACTGTGTCAGAGGATGTAAGAGATGCTTAACTAGTCTGTGGAATGGACTCCCAACTGAAGTGATTAATGCTCAGTCAATTAGCTCCTTTAGAAAAGAGCTGGAGAAATACATTGATTAGCAAAGGCACTCAGGCATATAGGGAGGGAGATAGTCATTATTCAATGACAGGTAACAGCTCCTGAGCTACTGGGACAATGCAAGCGCCAGCTATAAGAACTTTCACTGATGAATTAGGATTTATATTAACAATTATCAGCTCTCTGCATTTCTCCAGGCTTGTTTCAACTCCCAGGAATAATGTGAGCATTGCAGGACCAGAGCCCAATCCTAAACACATTCTGGGAACAAGGTGATTGTTCTCAAATAACTGACGATTTTTTTTTTTTATCCGTTCACAGGTTGTGGGTGTCACTGGCTGGGCCAGCATTTATTGCCCATCCCTAATTGCCCCTTGAGAAGGTGGTGGTGAGCTGCCTTCTTGAGCCACTGCAGTCCATGTGGTGTAGGTACACCCACAGTGCTGTTAGGGAGGGAGTTCCAGGATTTTGACCCAGCGACAGTGAAGGAACAGCGATATATTTCCAAGTCAGGTTGATGAGTGACTTGGAGGAGAACTTCCAGGTGGTGGTGTTCCCATCTGTCTACTGACTTTGCCCTTCTAGTTGGTAGTAGCCATGGTTTTGGAAGATGCTGTCTAAGGAGCCTTGGTGAATTCCTGCAGTGCATCTTGTTGATGGTACACACTGCTGCTACTGTGCGTCAGTGGTGCAGGGAGTGAATGTTTGTAGATGTGGTGCTAATCAAGAGGGGCTGCTTTGTCCTAGATGGTGGACAGGCTTTGGGGAGTCAGGAGGTGAGTTACTCACCACGGATTCCTAGCATCTGACTTGTTCTTGCAGCTACAAAATTTATATGGCTAGTCCAGTTCAGTTTCCGGTCAATGGTAACCCCCAGGATGTTGATAGTCGGGATTCAGTGATGGTAATGCCATTGAATGTCAAGGGGCAATGGTTGGAATCTCTCTTGTTGGAGATGGTCATTGCCTGGCACTTGTGTGGTGTGAATGTTACTTGCACTTGTCAGCCCAAGCCTGGATATTGTCCAGGTCTTGCTGCATTTGGACATGGACTGCTTCAGTATCTGGAGTCGCAAATGGTGCTGAACATTGTGCAATCATCAGCGAACATCCCCACTTCTGACCTTATGATGAAAGGAAGGTCATTGATGAAGCAGCTGAAGATGGTTGGGCCGAGGACACTACCCTGAGGAACTCTTGGTTTCTCTCTTTCTTAGCTTCCCCGTTATTTCTGAGGACTTGCTAGATTTGCTTGTTAATCGCCCAACAACAACTTACTTCTTTATAGCGCCTTTAAGGTAATGAAATGTCCCACGGTGCTTTGCAGGAGCATTTTGAAACAAAATATGACACTGAGCACAGGAAGAGATGTCAGTCAAATGACAAAATGGTTGGTGGAAGAGGTAGGTTTTAAGGAGTGTCTTAAAGGAGGAGAGAGAGGTAGAGAGGTAGAGAGGTTTAGGAGGGGAATTCCAGAACTCAGGGCCAATGGTGGAGTGATTATGATTGGTACAAGAGGCTGGGATTAGAGGAGTACAGATAGCTCAAGACATTGCTTGTCTGGGAGCCAATGTAGTTCAGCGAGCACAGGGCTGATAGGAGAAGGGTTAACTGAGTGGATACACTAATGCATGATGTAGATGATGCTGTGTCACTAAAATCAGTCAGTCATGTGCTGGTGACTCTGTACAGCAGATGGGCAGCTCTTACAGGAGATGCTGCTGCTCTGTAGCCCCACCTTGTACATATTATACATAATTTAAATAAACTAGTTTCAGACAGATATCCGAGTCTGGCTACACTTCCTCTTCACCAGAGATCAGGCCTAGCACATTCTTCAAATACGGTGGCAGCGGTGATAACACCAATCTAAGCAAACATGGTGGCAGTGGTGGTAACACCAATCTAAGCAAACATGGTGGCAGCGGTGATAACACCAATCTAAGCAAACATGGTGGCAGCGGTGGTGACACCAATCTAAGCAAACATGGTGGCAGTGGTGGTAACACCAATCTAAGCAAACACGGTGGCAGTGGTGGTAACACCAATCTAAGCAAACATGGTGGCAGCGGTAATAACACCAATCTAAGCAAACATGGTGGCAGCGGTGATAACACCAATCTAAGCAAACATGGTGGCAGCAGTGGTGACACCAATCTAAGCAACAGTTGGTGCCATTTGACAAACACCCACAGCCCACACTGACACCAATCCCTGGTTGGACCGACATCCCCCAAGTGCACCTTGAAAACAGCCTCACCAAAGAAAGGTAGCGATGGCGACACCACACAAGCAGTCCCTGTCCCAGCCCTTCCTAGGGCATTTTGTAGATGGTACACACTGCTGCCACTGTGCGTTGGTCATGAAGGGAGTGAATGCTTGTGGGTGGGGTGCCTTGCCATTCCTCCATGTTTACTTGCTCTGTGGTTCCGGAAGTTTTGTCAATAGGAGGTGGGTTGATTTGTTCTTCCCTTGTTGGAGAGCCAAAACGATTTTGGTTCAGAGTCATCCCACTGGCTGCACAGGGTTGGTCAATGATGGGAAGAGGAGTCAATTGGGCCCATACTCTCTGGAGTTTAGAAAAATGAGAGCTGATCGCATTGAAACATACAAGATTCTGAAGGGTCTTGACCCACTGAGAGAGACAGAGGTTTGACCTCTTAGGGAATCAAGGGAAATGGGGAGCGGGTGGGAACGTGGGATTGAAGCAGGAGATCTGTCATGATCGTATTGAATGGCAGAGCAGGTTTGAGGGACCAAGTGCTTTATTCTTGCTCCTAGTTCTTTCTTATATTCTCATGGTCAATATATAGAGGCCTGATCAATATATAGTCAGAGACTTTCTTTATGTAAAGAACATATTTTGATGCTACAATTTGCTGAGAATATCTCCTCACTGCATCATTACCTCACATCTCCTCTTTATTACGAGCCATGTTTTCACCTGGTTTGTGTAATTCTATGGTTTGAGAAACAAAATCTTAGTTAACAGTTTAATCGATAAGTTCATGGCGGAATCATCCCAGGTTTGCACTAAGTGCAGTAGCTGGTGGGAAAAAGACCTTTCACCCATTGGCCGCAATGGCAGCTTCTCACACCATATCGTCCACCTCCTGCCTCATTAACAACACAGCCATAGGAAACAGGCCGTCTCACCGGCGGGTAGCCTCTGAGTCACCCACCATGCCATTACCACAATGTTTCTGCACTCCGGGTGCCAAATCTAAACTGTAGCCGCGCACACCATTCTCAATGCTTGCAGCCCAGAACTGCTCCAGTGAAGACATGGCTCTGAAAGCCAGAGTTCAGTGTCACTGTCACTGGAATGCATTTCTGAGGCCACCTGTGATGCCCTCTATCCCTGCTCTGGCCGTAGGAGACCCTAGAATCTCACCACTCTGGCTTGGGAGGTGCTGGCAGTGGTGGTCAGTGCCAATGCTGCACAGAACAGGTTTGCATCCAGTGCAGATAGAGGATGAATGATCTCACCCATGCAGCCAGAGTAAGACAACCATCTCATCACTCTAAACTCACACACACACAAGCCCATCAAACATTCACTGGCATCTCACTCACTGCCAGCTCAAGGGACATCACCACTCACTCTCTCACACACACACCCTCACATCTCCATCTGGCCTCATCTCCTCTGGAGACTGCCTCCTCAGCCCTCACCCTCTTGAGGCCACTTGCACAGGTCAACATGTGCCCCCCACACACACACCCTGGGATACCCTCCTTCCCCAGTTCAGCTCTCGCCCTGCAGCCCCTTCCCTTGCCTGAGGCCACTTCTCCCCCTTTCCCCAAGCAAGTCCTAGCCCCACAGCCATTGAAAAGCCACCCCGTGCATTACAGCTGTTGAGATAGGTAGAGACCTGCCCCTGAGTCCACCTAAAAGTGTTCTGGTGCTCTGTGTGAAGCCTGGAGCTGATGACTGTGAGAGCTGCCTGAAGTAAGGTAGGCAAACAAACCTCGAAGTCCTGAGTGAAGTGCAGCCCGCCAGGTGCACATTGCATATGGAGAGTTGTGAAACACGTCAGTGTGCCTGGATGACCCAGCGTGGGGGGGGGATTGATTCCGGTGAGCAGGGATCATAATGAAGTGCAGATTTATTACAACGATGCTTCTGACATCCAGTAGCAGGAAACACGGCCGATCACATACTGGTTTCAGGACATCCAGAAATGGGTTTTTGACCTTCCAGCCAGACTGACCGCTCATGCTTCTGCCAGCACACCCCCACGCCGTTTCCACCAACCGGGTGGCAAACGTCTGAAATTGGAAGAAATATCTGATAAGCCAAAACTTCGCAGATAAAGATGCAGCCAAGATTGTGGCAGGATTAAATTGCAAGCGTTTTAAGCACTTTTAAACATAATTTAATGCAATTGAAGTGTTGGGGTATGCCCAGATCTTTGTTTATTTTTAAAAAAACTTCTAAAGCGTATCCTGAGTACCGCTTCCACGAAGGCTGAAGTGTGTCTGGCATAGATTGGTGCAGCTTGACCCAGACTGGTGTGGCTTGGCGCAGATCGGTCCCATGCTTCACCACTTGGCATTGCCCTGACCCAATTGGAAGCTGGAATCCTCCCCTCTGACGGGTGCAAAAGTGCAAGTGATTCCCATTTTCGGGGGAGGGGGATGCAGGGTGGCTGAACACCTCGCGATCCTGTGCTGTTCAGCTCATCACTTATGCATCTGTGTGGAGCATGGAGAATCTCGTGGCATGTCCGAGTAGGAAGACACCCTACCTGGCATTACCTCATGGGCTCGAAGGTCCAAGGGCCATACTTAAAGGACACCTGGACAATCTTACCTCTCTCCCCCCCCAACTTAGCCTGCCTCCCAGGTCCAGCACCTCCCCCGCCTACACCCCCAAACGCCAGGCTATGCCCTCCTACCCTACCCAACCCCCCTTCCAACCTTCAGGCACTTTGTGACGCCAGCGCCCGATATGAGTGAGGTCATGAACGGTTCCCACGATGACAAAAGCAGCATCTACCGGCCTCAAAACCAACACAAGATGACCCAAAAAATAACGATGGGGGAGAAAATAAACTTTGAGGGTGAACTAGCAAGTAATATAAAAATGGACAGTCAGAGCTCCTTTAAATATATAAAACAGAAGAGAGAGGCCAAAGTGAACATAGGCCCCTCAAAGAATGAGGCTGGGGAAATAATAATGGGGAACCAGGAAGTGCCAGAGGAGTTGAATAAATACTTTGCTTCAGTCTTCACGGTAGAAGACACTTATAGCATTCCAAAAATATTAAATAATCAAGGTGCAAAAGAGGGGAAGGAAATAAATACAATAAGTATTACTAGAGAAAAAGTACTAGGGAAACTAAGGGGGCTAAAGGTCGATAATTCCCCTGGACCTGATGGGTTGCATCCCAGGATATTAAAGGAAGTAGCTGCAGAGATCGTGGATGCGCTGGTACTAATCTTCCAAGAATCCTTAGATACTGGAAAAGTCCCAGAGGATTGGAGAATGGCCAGAGAAACACCCTTATTCAAAAAGAGAGGGAGACAAAAAACAGGTAACTATAAGTCAGTAGCTTAACATCTGTCACTGCGAAAATGTTGGAGTCTATTATAAAGGATGTAATAGCAGAGCATTTGAAAATACATAGGGGAGAATTTTCCCCATGCCAGGTGGGCCGGTCAGGAGCGGGCGTGGGCGGGCATGGACCCGATCGCTGCCGGTGATCAGGTCCGTGCCGTCATTTTACACGAGCGGGTGGGCCAATATAGGCCTATCCAGTGTAGCTCACAGCTCCCGTGCAGAGCGGGAGTGGGTGAGCGGCGGCGGGCACACTTAGGTCACCAGGTCCAGTGGCGACCCGGTGGCTATATAGATGAAGGCCTGGCAGCCTTGGAAAGGCTGCTCACAATCGCTGGGCGAAGGGCTCTGCAGAGGGGCAACGGAGGAGACGCAAGTCCGGAGGGTAGGCCATTGGGGCAGGCCAGGCCGGAGGGTAGGCCAGAGGGACAGGGCAGGCTGGAGGGTAGGCCAGAGGGACAGGCCAGGCCAGAGGGTAGGATATTGGGGCAGGCCAGGCCGGAGGGTAGGCCATTGGGGCCGTGTGCCCCTCGTTTTTTAGATGAGTGCCTTGCTGCCCTCCTGGAGGAGGTGTCAGCGCGGTGGGAGGTCCTTTCTCTGAGGGATGGGAGGTGGAGGCCCCTCCCACCTGGCCAAAGGTGTGTGGGAGGAGGTGGTCGAGAGTGTGAGCTCCCATGACTTGGTGCAGCGCACAGGGCTCCAGTGACGCAAAGGGTTCAATAATCTCTTGCACTCGGGAAGGGTACCTGTTGCCTCAAGTCACTTAATGCAGTCGTCAGCCTTTCCCCTCAATACCCAGCCCCACACCCCCACCAACTCTGAGTACAGTAACGGCATTGAATCCCTCACGGCCTGGACCCCTCACTGGGTGTGCCAGCAGATACTGCCCATGCCCAGTTCACCCTGATAGGATGTGTTCTGCATCCTCAGCATGTGTGACACTGACACCCAGAGTATAGAATGGGGGTGAATTCAAGGATCTGCGCCCAGGCAGAGAGCTGGAACTGGGAAGCATGTCAGAGTCAGGGAGTTAACATGCTGGGAGGGGAGATTCAAGATGGCGGGGACCAATCCACCTGCTGGTGTTTGTGCTCCACGTTCTTGTGGCTCTTTGCTTAGCAAAGTGACACCTTGTGGTGCCACATGTGAAGGAGGCAGCATTTGGGCAGTGGGAGGGGGTCAGCCCTGGCTTGTTTGGGTGAGTGTGCAGCAGTTGTGGGGTGATGAAGAAATGGAGTCCTGCAATGTCCCAGTCTGGCTGGGTTGGCAGGGATGTGATGGGAATTGAGGTGCAGGCTGGACTAGTCAATGCTCCTCTCTCCTTTTCAGGAAAAGACTGCACACAATGCCTCTGAACGGATGTGGATTGGTGGAGGCCAGGCCCAGTTGGCCATCCTAATGGCTTTCGAGCAGCAGGCCATGGATCTGGAGAGGCTCTATGTGCCCAGGTCCATCGGTGCAGTGAGGCTGGGGTGCCATGGGGAGGTATGTTTGCCGAGCACTGAGGTCACCATGTGTGTCCCAGAAGCCATGGCACTGCCGAATGCTCAGTGATTGGAGTTAGCAACATGGGTTTACCATTGATTGGGAAGGATGAGCGTATAATGATCCAGGAGAGCAGCATGCACATTGACATTGTCTGCACTGTAACTGATCAAATGTCCTTTTTCTTCCTTTCAGCATCACTGGAGCAGGGCTGGGAGGAGGCAGAGGGCCCACCTCTCACCCCTAAGGCCCCAGAGCAAATCCACTCACCAGCGTCACATTATCTCAGCCAGACAGGCACCAGCGCACATACTGGCACCTCGGTGGGAATTAGACCTTCGGCTAGTGTCCCTCGGCACAGCGGTGTGGGCAATTCACACTTGCTTGAGGCGTGGGCAGAGACAGAGAGTGCCCATGGTGCCAGCAGTCGGAGGACTGCTAGGGATCAGGTACTTGCTCGGTCAATGGCTGATGTTGTGGCTCTGGAATTGTCTGTGAGGCAGCAAACGTTGGAAGTGCATCAGGGTATGTGGGACGATCTGGCGGAGATACATGAGACTATGTGTGGCATGGTGCCCATGCTGGAGGAGTCCACACAGAGCATCACCGATGCAATGAGCCTCATGGCTGAGCACCTTGCATCCTCCATGGAGAGAGTAGCAACTCTCGTGGAGACTCCTCCAGGAGACCTATCAGGGCATCCTGGGGTTGAGCTCAGACCTGCAAGCCCTTACATTGGCATTGGCCTCAGCTGGTCAGTGCCAGTGTGGGAGATGGTTTGGGCACCAAATATCCCAGTTCAGTGCCCATCCATCCACGGTGAGCAGGGAGGTCCGAAGCGACCTCACGTTGGCACAGCAGCAGCGTCTCCCCCCACAGCATTTCCCTGTGTGTGGGCACCTCTCAGGGTGCTCCAGATGAGGGTAGCAGCTCCTCCACCCCTCTGCCAGTGACCGTGGCATTCGATGAGGCTGCGACGACTGGGGAGATGCCAGCTGTGGAAATCCCAGGCGGGGCCAGCACAGGTTCACGGCCGCCAAGGTCATCGAGGCCAACTGGACAGCAGAGTCAGCAGCCTGTCTCAGGTGCCAGCGAAGAGGGAGCACCTAGACATAGCACCCGGAAATGTAAATTTAAGGCACCTTAGGCACACCACGGGATTCTCACTGGTGCTTTTATGTTGGCCCATAGTACTTAGTCACAGACTTGGTGTGATGTCCAACACTGTGTTTGTTTTGCTTTATGAAGTTACCTTTGTTTATTCAATAAATTTTGATATGTAACCGGGCCTCAGGGTGATTCCTTACTTCTGCAAGTGCACGGGAACCCATGATGTAATGAGTGAGTTGTTTGACATTGAGCTTTATTGACAAGGGCCTTAGTTAATGTTATTATCCAAGCTGATTTAGCACTCAGGTATCGAGTGTGGAGCCTGCAGCCCTGGCAAGTGTTGAAGGTCCATCTGTGCTGTGCTAGCTGAGGGTTCATTGGATTAAAGCCTTCCGGGTGTCCCTGCCTCCCTGGAGTCTGCCCGGGTCAGCGTCTCCCCCCACAGCATTTCCCTGTGTGTGCTCATCCTCCGACTCACTGCTGGACTCATCGTGTGCAGCCAGGGTAACTGCTTCTATGTCTTCCTCATCCACTGCGTCCCCCTTTTCCAGAGCCAGATTGTGGAGAGAGCTGCAAGCAACCACTATCAGTGACACACGGTCTGGGGGGTACTGGAGTGCACCCCCTGAATGGTCCAGGCATTGGAAGTGCATCTTGAGAAGACCGATGGCTCTCTCCACCACAGCCCTTGTGGTGCCCTGGCTCCTATTGTACCGCTGCTCAGCCTCTGTTCTTGGATAGTGGAGAGGTGTCATGAGCCACCTTCTGAGGGGATAGGCCTTGTCACCCAGCAGCCACCCATCCAGCCGGGCTGGAGCACTGAAGAGCCCCAGCACCTGGGAGTGTCTGAGGATGTAGGCGTCGTGGGAGCTGCCTGGGTACCTTGCACAGACTTGTAGAATCAGCATCCTGTGGTCACACACTATCTGCACGTTCATGGAGTGGAAGTCCTTCCTGTTGACGAAGGCACTGGGCTCACCCGCTGGCACCTTGATGGCCACATGTGTACAGTCTATAGCACCCTGGACATGGGGGAAGCCAGCAATGGCCACAAAGCCTCTGGCTCGCTCTGTCTGACTTGCCTCGTCTGTACGGTAAAGAATAAAGGTCAGTACCCACGTGAACAGACCTTCTGTCACCAGTTTGATACAACTGTGGACAGCTGATTGAGAGACTCCACACAGATCCCCCACTGACACATGGAAAGAGCTGGAGGCATAGACATTGAGGGCAGCTGTGAACAGCTGAGGTCAATGCCACTGTAAGGGCTTGCAGGTCCGAGCGTAACCCCAGGAGGCCCTGATTGTTCTCCTGGAGGTGCCTCTCCACCACTCTCTCCATGGAGGAAGGATAGCACTCAGCCATGAGGCTCATTGCATCGGTGATGCTCTGCGTGGACTCCTCCAGCACGGGCACCATGCCACACATAGCCTCATGTATCTCCGGCAGATCGTTCCACATACCCTGCTGCACTTCCAGCATTTCTGCCTCACGGACAACTCCAGAGGCACATCATCAGCCACTGACCGAGCATGTGCCTGATCCCTAGCAGCCCTCCGACTGCCGGCACCCTGGGCACTCTCTGTCTCTGCCCACGCCTCAAGCGAATGTGAATTGCCCTCACCGCCTTGCCCTGGGACACTAACCGAAGATCTAATTCCCACCGAGGTGCCAGTATGTGCGCTGGTGCCTGTCTGGCTGAGATAACATGATGCTGGTGAGTGGATTTGCTCTGGACCTTCAAGGGTGAGAGGTGGGCCCTCTGCCTCCTCCCGGCCCTGCTCCAGTGATGCTGAAAGGAAGAAAAAGGACATTTGATCAGTTACAGTGCAGACAATGTCAATGTGCATGCTGCTCTCCTGGATCATTATACGCTCATCCTTCCCAATCAATGGTAAACCCATGTTGCTAACTCCAATCACTGAGCATTCGGCAGTGCCATGGCTTCTGGGACACACATGGTGACCTCAGTGCTCGGCAAACATACCTCCCTGTGGCACCCCAGCCTCACTGCACCGATGGACCTGGGCACATGGAGCCTCTCCAGATCCATGGCCTGCTGCTCGAAAGCCATTAGGCTGGCCAACTGGGCCTGGCCTCCACCAATCCACATCCGTTCAGAGGCATTGTGTGCAGTCTTTTCCTGAAAAGGAGAGAGGAGCATTGACTAGTCCAGCCTGCACCTCAATTCCCATCACATCCCTGCCAACCCAGCCAGACTGGGACATTGCAAGACTCCATTTCTTCATCACCCCACAGCTGCCGCACACTCACCCAAACAAGCCAGGGCTGACCCCCTCCCACTGCCCAAATGCTGCCTCCTTCACATGTGGCACCACAAGGTGTCACTTTGCTAAGCAAAGAGGCACAAGAACGTGGAGCACAAACACCAGCAGGTGGATTGGTCCCCGCCACCTTGAATCTCCCCTCCCAGCATGTTAACTCCCTGACTCTGACATGCTTCCCAGTTCCAGCTCTCTGCCTGGGTGCAGATCCTTGAATTCACCCCCATTCTATGCTCTGGGTGTCAGTGTCACACATGCTGAGGATGCAGAACACATCCTATCAGGGTGAACTGGGCATGGGCAGTATCTGCTGGCACACCCAGTGAGGGGTCCAGGCCATGAGGGATTCAATGCTGTTACTGTACTCAGAGTTGGTGGGGGTGTGGGGGTGGGTATTGAGGGGAAAGGGTGACAAATGCGTTAAGTGACTTGAGGCAACAGGTACCCTTTCCGAGTGCAAGAGATTATTGAACCCTTTGCGTCACTGGAGCCCTGTGCGCTGCACCAAGTCATGGGAGCTCACACTCTCGACCACCTCCTCCCACACACCTTTGGCCAGGTGGGAGGGGCCTCCACCTTCCGTCCCTCAGAGAAAGGACCTCCCACCGTGCTGACACCTCCTCCAGGAGGGCAGCGAAGCACTCATCTAAAAAACGAGGGGCAAACTGCCCCGCTGGCCTACCTTCCAGCCTGGGCTACCCCGCTGACCTACCCTCCAGCTTGGCCTGCCCCAAAGGCCTACCCTTTAGTCGGGCCTGCCCTGATGGCCTATCCTCTGGCCTGGCCTGCCCCAAAGGCCTACCCTCCGGCCTGGCGTCTCCTCCATTGCCCCTCTGCAGACCCCTTTGCCCAGCCAGTAAATTAGTCAAACACAATTTCCCTTTCACAAAACCATGTTGACTCTGCCTGATTGTATTGAGATCTTCTAGGTGCTCCTCTGTAACCTATTCAGTAATAGATTCCAGCATTTTCCCCGTGACAGACATTAAGCTAACTGACCTGTAGCTTGCTGCTTTCTGTTTCCTTCCTTTCTAGAATAGAAGAGTCAGCTACATTATTTTCCAATCTGATGGGACCTTTCCGGAACCTAGGGAGTTTTGGAAAATTGAAACCAATGCGTCTGTCATCTCAGCAGCCACTTCTTTTACGATTCTAGGATGAAGTCCATCAGGGCCTGGGGTTTGGTCAGCTTTTAGCTCCAATAATTTGCTCAGCCCCCTTTCCCTGGTTATTGCAATTATTTTAAGTTCCTCCCTCTCTTTCACCTCCTAATTCGCAATTATTTCGGGAATGTTACTCGTATCTTCTACATTGAAGACTAGGCGCAAAATATCTCTTCAATTATGATCTAACATCAGGGGGAGAATTTTCCCCATGCCGGGCAGGCCAAGCGGGAGTGGGCGCAGGCCGGAGTGGTCTCAATCGCCACCCGCGATTGGGTCTGCGCTGCCATTTTACATGGGCGTGCCAATCAAGGCCTGCTCAGTGCCCTTCATGACTCCTGTGCACAGCGAGAGTGGGTGGGCAGTGGCGGGAGCACCCTGCCCACCGGGTCCAATGGTGACCCGACGGCCTGTACGAAGGAAGGCCCAGGCAGCCTCGGAAACGTTCAGAGTAAGTTCACTTGACTGATTCCTGGAATGGGCAGGGTTACTTTATGAGGGAATGTTGGACAGGCTGGGCCTACATCCATCGGAATTTAAAAGATGAGAGGTGACCTTATCGAATCAAAAAAGATCCCTGGCAGGGTGGATATAAGAGGGATGTTTCTCCTTGTGGGAGAGATTAGGGCAGTTTAAAAATAAGAGGTCTCCATTTAAGAGGGAGATGAGAAAAAAAATTCTCTCGGAGAGTCGTGAGTCTGTGGAACTCTCTTCCCCAGAGAGAGGTGGAGGCAGGGTCAATGAATATCTTTAAGGCAGAGGTAGATAGATTCTTGACCAACAAGGGAGCCAAAGTTTATCGGGGGTGGCAGGTTAGTGGAGTTAAGGCCACAATCAGGTCAGCCATGATCTTATTGAATGGCGGAGCAGGCTTGAGGGGCCGAATGGCCTACTCCTGCTCCTAATTCTTTTGTTTGGTAATTGATGTCACCTTAAAGACGCCAAGCCTGTGGGTCAAATCGACCTCCCAGTGAGAGAGGCAAATCAAGCAAAGACGAACATAAATTGGTGCTGAGATGACAATCTTTGTCTGAGAATTCATGGGGATTATTGATCAAAGAGCTACTCCACTACTGGAGGGACTGCTCAGATCTCGTGGGGGAGGGGGGGGTGGGGGTGGGGTATGGGGGGTTTCTGGGGGGTTGGGGCTAAGGCATAGTTAGGTCAACATTCGACATTGTTCCACAATATGGGCAAGAGGAAATCAACAGCCCATTTCAAAACTGCATTTCCAATTGACATCAATATGGAGCTTCACACGCTTCTAATTCACAGAGCCTCACTCAACATTTGAGTAGCTCTGTGCCCAATCTGGGAGCACTCACCACTGACAGCTGAAGTGGAGAACTCTTCCATTCTTCACAACCATCACCGCCCGACCTAGGGAATGAAATATAGCTCTTCACCACTGATAAACCGCAAACAGCTATAAACTTGAATTAATTCAAGATTAGTGCCAGGAAAACTTTTCCTCCAGGGACCTTGCGGGGTCATTAGAATTTATGGAGGCTCCGTCAAATTATCCAACTGCCTATAGCTATCGTCAAAAGCTTTGATATTTCATGTGCTCTGCTCCCTAACGCAACAAAAGCTCTCTCATTATACACTAGACTACAGGGCTCCAGAGCCACGGTCTTGTCAAGAGCTGGATGAAGATCAGGCTGTTCATATTCTTCAGACTTATCTCTTTCAAATTCCCACGTGAACAGCAGGCTTCGGAGATCGTGCATTACCAGCTGAAAGGAAAAGGTGAGAGAAAAAGAGAGAGAGAGAAAAGAGGGTTTTTGTCATCTAATTTTCATTGCTGCAGGTAAGAAGCAGCCACTGATGCAAGTCTGCGTTATGTTCCGATGAATTAGGTGGATTTCAGATTCTATGAATAACGTAGATTTTGCCTTTTATGCGATGCACGAGTTCCCAGACCCAGACCCTTGAACCGAGTGCCTGAGAGCATTTTCAATGGCAGGCAAGGAGCAAGGCAAAAGAGTTATAGGTTGCAATCATCAGGGGAGAAAGATCAAGTGGTTGCAAATCCACCTTTTGCCACTTTTCAAGCGGGTGAAATAACAGGCCAAAAATTACTTACATTGATCAGCAAATTCAGGAAATTAAGAGATGTGCTGTGAGTCATTAATCTCCACAATTTGCTGATTGGTTCATGTCATTCTGTCATTTGCCTCACACAAGTGATATCTCTCCCTTAGCCTCCCTACATTCTAAGAACCTGCTTGATTTACATATTACTTGTCCAGTAAATTCGCAACAGAGTGCTAAGGCTTTTAATTGATAAAGTAATCTTTCTAACAATCAGTTTAATGTATCGCCACTCAACCTCTCCAGCCCAAATAGGGGACAATTTAAACTGTGGAGTCTCATTCCTTCATGTGTACAGAGATTTTAAAAATGACAAGAATTTAAATCACGGAATCACAGAATTGTTAGAGCATAGAAGGACTCCATTCGGCCCATTGTGTCTGTGCTGGCTCTCTGTAGGAGCAATTTAGATATGGCCACTCCCCTGCCTTTTCCCCATAACCGGGGAGGTTCTTCCTTTTCAGATAACTGTCTAATTCCATTTTGAAAGCTTTGATTGAACCTGCCTCCACCACACTCTGAGGCAGAGCGGTCCAGATCCTAACCACTCACTGCATGGAACAGCTTCTCCTCATGTCTCCATTGCTTCCTTTTTGCCAATGACCTTAAACCTGTGCCCTTTGGTTCTCCATCCTTTCACCAGTGGGGACAGTTTCTCCCTATCGACTCCCTCCAGGCCCTTCGTGACTTTGAACACCTCGATCAAATCTCCTCTCAACCTTCTCTTCTCCAAGGAGAACAGTCCCAACTTCTCCAATTTATCTACGTAATTGAAGATAAATGTTTCAATTTTGTTTTACTTTTCCTGGCTATCTCTTTTCTTTCGACATCTTCATCCAATCTTTCTTTATTTCTCTTTCTGTTCCCAATTTGGCTCGCACTCACCCAATTTCCTTCTCTGTTCTTTCTCTGTTTCATTCTCAACCCATTGGTTAAGGAGAGAGACTGTTATCATTTACTGTGGCTGCAGTTTCCCCATTGGCCTCACCACACCTTTATCTGTGCATAATTAGAATCATGGAGTTAAACAGCACTGAAACAAGCCCTTCAGCCCATCATGTCCATGCCAGCCATCAAGCCCCTATCTATTCTAAGCCCATTTTCCAGCACTTGGCCCGTAGCCCTGTACACTACGGTGTTTCAAGTGCTCATCTAAATACTTCTTAAATGTTGTGAGGGTTCCTGCCTCTACCACCCCCTCAGGCTGTGTGTTCCAGATTCCCACCACCCTCTGGGTGGAAAAAACTTCCCTCAAATCCCCTCTAAACCTCCTGCCCCTTACCTTAAATCTGAGCCCCCTGGTTATTGACACCTCCGCTAAGGGGAAAAGTTTCTTCCTATCTACCCTATCTATGCCCCTCGTAATTTTGTATACCTCTATCAGGTCCCCCCTCAGCCTTGGCAGCATCGGCGGAGAAGAAAAGAGTTGACGTTTCGAGTCCTCATGACCCTTCGAAAGAACTTCAAGTTCTGTCGAAGGGTCATGAGGACTCGAAATGTCAACTCTTTTCTTCTCCGCCGATGCTGCCAGACCTGCTGAGTTTTTCCAGGTAATTCTGTTTTTGTTTTGGATTTCCAGCATCTGCAGTTATGTTGTTTGTTTTTACCCCCCTCAGCCTTCTCTGCTCTAAGGAAAACAGTCCTATCTTATCCAGTCTCTCTTCATAGCTGAAACACTCCAGCCCAGGAAACATCCTGGTGAATCTCCTTTGCACCCTCTCCAGTGCAATCACATCCTTTCTATAATGTGGCGACCAGAAGTGCACACAGTACTCCAGCTGTGGCCTAACTAGCATTTTACACAGCTCCAACATAACCTTCCTGCTCTTATAATCTATGCCTCGGCTAAATCAAGACAAGTATCCCACATGCCTTCTTAAGCACCTTATCTACCTGCACTGCTACCTTCAGGGATCTGTGGACATGTGCACCAAGGTCCCTCTGATCTCCTGTATTTTCTAGGGCCCTACCATTCATTGTGTATTCCCGTGCCGTGTTAGTCCTCCCAAAATGCATCACCTCACACTTCTCAGGATTAAATTCCATTTGCCACTGATCTGCCCAACTCACCAGCAAGTTCCAGAAAGTTACACCATGAAAAATCTTTCAAGCTAAAGGGTAAGGGGAAAAGTCTAGCAGCATGAGATGGCCCAACTCAACAAGACCTGACTCAATGTCTTGGATGCAGCTGTATCGCAGGGCAGCATCCCTCAGGGACGGCAGTCCAACCTCAGAGAACAATATTGTTGTCGGGTGGCCGTGTTGTGCTATTAATAATAGGATTGATGGGCAGACATGTCTTGAGTGGAAACATTAAGTTTATTTACAATATGCTCAGCAGCAACTACACGTGTGCTTTCAACCCCAACTCCATCTCTACACTGACTGCTGAGGGAGCCTGAGCTACTCTCCTATTGGTTACTACAGATCATGTGATCTTCCTTAACAAGTATTGTTCTTAAATGTACATTGCACACTAAATAAAACAATAATTAGCACAAAAATGGAGAGTAAGCCCTAGCTTTGCGCCAGCTTTGCTCATTCACTAATGACACAGTGTCAGCACTGAATGGAAGTACTGAGTGGAAAGAGAGCTAGGAGCATGCTGTCCAGCAAGCTGAGTGAGCAATTATAGCACCTCCTCAACAGCACCTTCCAAAAGCCGACCTCTACCATCTGGAAGGACAAGGGCAGCAGACACATGGGGAAAACCACCACCTGGAAGTTCCCCTCCAAACCACTCACCATCCCGACTTGGAAATATATCATCATTCCTTCACTGTCGCTGGGTTGAATTCCTGGAACTCCCTTCCTCCCAGCACTGTGGGTGTATGTACACTAGGTGGACATTTTTAAAACTCTTTCACAGGATGTGGACATCACTGGTCAGGCCAGCATTTATTGCCCATCCCCAGTTGCCCTTGAGAAGGTGGTGATGAGCCACCTTCTTGAACTACCTTCTCAAGGGCAAATAGGGATGGTCAATAAAAGCTGGACTTGCCTGTGACACCCACATCTTGTGAGTGAATAAAAAAATATATTAAATAGCGAAAGGACACATGACTGCTAATACAACACCCAAATTTATTTAGAAATAGCTGACAAACTCCCTTCCCACGGCTGTAATGGATCCGGGGTTGAGAATGCAATTATTTAAGTATAAATAATTAGCTCTGAGTTGATGACCATATCAGTTTAAGAATGAGTCTCGATGTTATTAGGGGGAAAATAAGATTATGAGGGTCCTTGTGCTGCTGGGATTGTGAGAATGCGGAAAGCAACCCTTCAGGACTGAGTCACTCAGCTCTAAGGTTGCTTCGCTAGTTTAACTTTTGCGTCACGCTATTGCGGTCAGGGGAAACTTATTTTTAATAAACGGCTTGTGATTTTTATTGTTAAACTATTTCCAGTGGCTGAAGGGTCGATAACCAGAGGGCACAGGTATAAGGTGACATGAGGAAAAACATTTTACTCAGCGAATGGTTAGGATTTGAAATGTGCTGCCTGATAGGGCAGTGGACACAGGTTCAACAGCCACCTTAAAAATAGAATTGGATAAATACTCGAAAGTGAAATTATTGCAGGGATATGGGGAATGAGTGGACAGAGTGAGACTGACTGGATTGCTCTTCCAATCCTATACCGCTGGTATAGACTCAAGAGGTGGAGTGGCCTCTTTCTGTGCTGTACCATTCTACGATTCTCTAGGATTTTAATCTATAATCACTGGATCCACCTAACAAAACAACCATAAATTGGTGACCTTCACCATCAGCGATGAGGCAGCCTGAGTAACATCCAAGCAGGGACCTCAAACACACATGGGTTATCCTCAGGAGGATCTGTCAACCCACCTTGGGATTGAAATAAAGAATCCCTTTTGTAGTAAAAAATGAACACATTCAATGCTAGGCCAATTTAGAATTTATAAGAGATATTTTTTCACGGCTGTGTTTCATGAGGTTGATGACGTGCAGTTATTAATGATGCAATATACACGTAACCACTCAGCAAAAGGTTATGTCACCATTTGTGGACAGAAATACCTGTACAGCATTGCCAGAGAAATGTCTACATGTATTCAGCTAACTTTATTAACCTGCGTTGGTGCAAGAATTCTTAAAGATATAGAACCCTCCAATTTGCTGTTCAGTTCAATAATGTTGACACTAAAACATAGAATCATAGGATAGTTAGAGAACAGAAGGAGGCCATTCAGCCCGACGTGTCTGTGCTGACTCACCAAAAGGGCAATTCATCTAGTGCCATTCTCCCACCTTCTCCTCGTTGCCCTGCACACTCTCCCTCTTCAGATAATAATTCAATTCCCTCTTAAAAGTCTTGATTGAACCTGCCTCCACCACACTCTCAGGCAGAGCATTCCAGATCCTAACACGCTGTGTGAAAAAGTTTTTCCTCGTGTAAACATTACTTCTTTTGCCAATTAACTTATCAATCAAATCGGTGTCCCTCTGGTTCTTAACCCTTCCACCAATGCGAACAGTTTCCCCCTATCTACCTGTCCAGACCCCTCATGGTTTTGAACACCTCTAACAAATCACCTCTCAACGTTCTGTCCTCCAAACAGAACAGTCCCAACTTCTCTAGCCTGACTAGTAACTGCGGCTCCTCATTCCTGGAAAATTCCCATGAAGCTTTTCTTCACCCTCTCTAATGTATTCACATCCTTCCTAAGGTGCCCAGAACTGGGCACAGTCCTCCAGTTCAGGCTGAACCAGAGTTTTACACAAGTTTAACATAACTCCCTTGCTTTTGTACTCAGTGCCCTTATTGATAAAGCCAGCACGCTTTATTAACTGCTCTCTCAGCTTGTCCTGCCACCTTGAATGTTTCAGGCACATATACACCCAGATCCCTCTGCTCCCACACCTGCTTTAGAATTGTAGACTTTATTTCATATTGCCTATGTGTTCCTCCTACCAGAATGAATCACTTCACAGTTTGCTGCATCGGATTTCATCTGTCACTTGTCTGCCCATTCCAACCGAGCTGTCTTTGTCCTACTGATGTTCTGCATTTATCATCCTCCATTCAACCATGCTTCCAAATACTGTATTGTCTGCAAACTTTGAAATTGTGCTTTGTGCACAGTTACAGAAACATGGCAATTTCTGCACAGAAATCTCCCCTTGTTATAATGTGCAGATAATCCGTTATCAGTTAGTAATGTTGACTAACAGATAAATGTTGGCCTGCGCACCAGGAAGAACTCCCAACTTTTCTTCAAAAAGTTCTACTGGACCTCTTCTGCTCGCCTGAAAAGACTGACACGGCCTCGGCTTTATGTTTCAGCTGAAAGCAGGCAAATCCAACAGTGCAGCACTCCGCTGGAGTGCCAACCTGGATTATGTTAAAAGGTACCTGCAGTGAGGCTTGAGCCCACAACCTCCTGACTCAGGCCCAGTTTTGAATGAAAACCGTGTGAGTGAGCCACCAGGCTGCTGTCACCTCTGCTGAACCACCATCGATCAGACGAGAGGTGGGGCAAGCGGGATAAAATGGAGAGGGGCTTGCAGGAAAAAAATAAAACGGGGTGAGCCCCAAGATTGACAAGTGGGGAACTGGGGTGTTCCATAAGATTGTAGAGCCTTGCACTGACTAGGCCCAAGATTGCTGAGGCTTAGCCAAGTGGCAAATTGGAATTTGATAGCCTTCTTACCGAAGGATTAAGGCTGTATCATAACCACTGAAATTTTGCAATAAACTCAGCAAGTAAGTCGTATTTTCAATTACCATCACCTTCCCTTAAAGTCCAATCTTTATTTGTAAATCAAAAATGGATGAGGATGGATAGTTTTCATCTTTAGAGGTCAGATGTGCATTCTGTTACACACATTGGTCTTACCGAACACCTTGCGAGGAGATAGCAGAGGGACTTACTCACTCCGTGTTCACAGAGCTCCCTGAGCAGTAATTGGCTTTGTTCAGACATGATTCAGTTAGTTTCTGACCACACTACAGACACACGAAAACAAAGGGCCTTTGTCAAAAGTTGCAACCACAAGTTCTGCCACCTGTCGATGTACATTTTTTGTTGAGATTTTTTTGGCATGGGTCCCTCATTCCTTCACTTCCCCAAGACAGTAATGTTGGCAGAGAAAACTAAGCATCAGTGTTTGACTAAACTGAAACCTCGGGGGCCTTCAAGGGTCCAATTATTGAACTCTTTAAATGTAGTTTCCTCTCGGCAGCCGTAACTCTTTCTGAAGGTATAATAGACACTTTCCACTTTGAATGGAGACTCTCTTTGCAAGAACTGTCCAGTGTTCGATGAGGCAGGGCCAATAAACCATATTTATTTCAATGGCTTCACAGGCAAGTGCTGCATTTTTATGAAGTTAACATCGGCATTATCAAACATGGGAATGACACTCTTTTAAACTCTTATCTTTGAATTAAAAGCAGCAATCTTACCAGAGGGAGACAGAAAACAGCAGCACACTCCGATAAGCTCAACAATGCAGCAGCACTAATTAAAAATTGTTTAAGGAGTTCTCTAAACAGGAAGGTGGCTCTGCACAGTAGTCAGGACAGAACAGAGACAGTCCTCCAGATCAAAGCCTGAGGTGAAAGAAGCCTCGGTGTTATCAGAAAGCAGCCACTTCTAATAAAATAAACAGGGCGTTCCTCAAATTGAGGGTCTTATATATTGTATTTATTCAAGCTGACGCACTCCATTGCTGGAAAATTGAACAACTTCCCACCTTTGACCACCTACGTGCCACACTGAGCACTCCACATGCGACATGACAGGGGAGGTGTTGAGTGTAACTAGCCCTTGACTCTGCCTCGATCTCATTCTGTCACAAACACCCCTTCCACAGTAAAGCAACATTCCTTTTCCTTACATCAACCAACCCCATGGCCTTTTTTTTTAATTGAGCGAAAATTGACTATAGCTATAACATCAAGTTATGGGTTAACTTTAATGCAAGAGGGTTACACCCACTCAGAACCAGTGACGATTTTACAACCATAGTAAAGGATTTGACCGCGATAATCTGGGTTCAATTTGAAATCATAGCCCGTCAATGAAAGGAAAGTGTTCCAAGTCACTGCAGTGCAGTCACCAGGAGAAGTGGACTGTCATATGGTTGGAATAGTACGTTATGGCTGCCAAAGGAGCAACTGAAACAGCCAAGAATGTCCCTTCGCAAATTGTGGTTTGAACATCTAAGTCTGACCATTAGAAATGGAGTCCTGTGCCAGAAAATGTGTAATCCACACGTTTTACAGTCTACCCATGATCGTTCCTTACATGGATAAATACAGAAACAGTTCGACAAGGAAAAGATATGTTGCTGTGTTTAGAACTAGTCCTTTTCTCTGGATTCTTTGGACTCATCAACTTTGCAAACTCTGCCCATCTCCTGAGGTACAATTATTACCGAAACATTAGGGTAGCTGAATTTTTCAGCCCATCCTATTTGTTAAGGAAAGGTGATTTCTTGTTTTGTGTTATTCCAACACAGCGCTGAAATCCAAATAAAATATATCCACCATGTCTGTCTGACGAGGTGTCATGCAAAGACTAGAGGCGGATAGTACACTTCCATTTCTGCATTATATTCAAACGCAGTATTTCAGGTAGACTTTTTTTCACTGATTTAGAAGTCAATACAAGGACACCGGCTCTACTTGTCCCACCCGCCCCCTCCCCCTTAAACCAGCTTATATTTCACCTCTCTCCTATTTTTACTTAGTTCTGTTGATGGGTCATTCGGACTCGAAACGTTAACTGTGTTCCTCTCCGCAGATGCTGCCGGACCTGCTGAGTTTTTCCAGGTATTTTTGTTTTTGACAAGGACAGCAGTTGTTTACCTTGTATTGAGGGAGACAGCAGCAAATTAGGATTTCAACATGTGGACATGGTCATCATGATTTAGACCCTGAGAGTGGGTCAAAGGCAGGAGATAAAAGCCTCTTCACATTGGGCTTTAAGAGCCTACATTGAATGAGTTAGGAGCAATTTCAATCCTGTTCCCAATGGACCTGAGTTTACACTAAAAAGATGTCCTTTATTTGACATTATTTGGCATTGATGTAGCACTCTCCTTCCAAGAGGCTACAGGGTTGAAACAGATTTAACTCATTTGTGCAGGACTTTTGCAAACGAACAGACAGAGGACATTTTCATTCCATCATTCTGGGCTAGATGGGGATCTGGGTCCCAAAGGTACAAGGGCACTAGACCAATTATTTCCACAGCCAGAATCTCCCCATTCACACAATACAGAGACAACGGTCACTTTTTGAACTTGCAGGCCAAGATTGGAGCTCTTTTTTACAGCTACAAGAATTTTATGGCGACAGCAGAAACAACCTTGGCCAACGGAGGTGTGTGCATAATACAGCCAAACAGACTGAGTATCAATCTGCAAATCCTTCCAACACAGGCCAATGGCAGCCAGTAAGAGGGGGAGAAATTCCTGGCCAGCCATGTGATGGTATAAGGCTCTTAACCAGCGGGTCTTACTACCCTCTATGGTCCTTACCCCATACTTTGGTATCAACAATATGAAACAAACTATGGATACAAGTTCCACTTTATGTGGAAAACCTTCATTAACCCATGAAGCAAAAGCACATACTTACAACACCAATTGCTTAGTAAGGTTAGGAGGTAACATATTGGCAGAGGTAGAAGATTGGCTAGCTAACAGGAAACAGAGAGTAGGCATAAATGTGTCTTTTTCTGGTTGGCAGGATGTAACAAAGGGTGCATCACAAGGGTCAGTGCGGGGACCTCAACTTTTTACAATTTATATAAATGACTTGGATGAAGGAACCGAAGGAATGGTTGCTGAATTTGCTGATGACACAAAGATAGGTAGGAAAGTATAGTGTGAAGAGGACATAAGGAGGCTACAAAGTGACATAGATAGGTTAAATGAGTGGGCAAAGATCTGGCAAATGGAGTATAATGTGGGCAAATGTGAAATTGTTCATTTTGGCAGGAAGAATAAAAGAGAAGCTTATTATCTAAATGGGTGAGAGATTGCAGAGCTCTGAAATGCGGAGGGATCTGCGTGTCCTAGTGCATGAATCCCAAAAGGCTCGTATGCAGGTACAGCAAGTAATTAGGAAAGCCAATAGAATATTATCATTTATTGTGAGGAGAATTGATGACAAAAGTAGGGAGGTTATGCTTCAGTTGTACAGGGCACTGGTGAGACCATTGAAGTACTGTGTACAGTATTGGTCTCCTTATTTAAGGAAAGATGTAAATGCATTAGAAGCAATTCAGAGAAGGTTTACTAGACTAATACCAGGAATGGGCAGCTTGTCTTATGAGGAAAGGTTGGACAGGTTAGGCTTGTATCCGCTGGAGTTTAGAAGAGTAAGAGGCGACTTGATTGAAATCTTTAAGACCCTGAGGGGACTTGATAGGGTGGATGTGGGGAGGATGTTTCCTCTTGTGGGAGAATCTAGAACTAGGGGGTCACTGTTTAAAAATAAGGGGTCGCTCATTTCAGACAGAGATGAGGAGAATTTTTTTCTTTCAGAGGGTTATGAGTCTTTGAAACTCTCTTCCTCAAAAGGCAGTGGAAGTAAAGTCCTTGAATGTTTTTATGGCAGAGCTGGATATATTCTTGATTAACAAGGGGTGAAAGGTTATTGGGGATAGGCAGGAATGTGGGGTTGAGGTTATATTCACTTCAGCCATGATCTTATTGAATGGCGGAGCAGGCTCGAGGGGCTGAGTGGCCTACTCCTGATCCTAATTTGTATGGTCGTATGTATGTTCGCATGTACGTTTGGGATGGAAGACCTGTGTGCAGTGGCTCGTTCTCGGGTGGTTGGTCCAGTGAACGAACTTCCACACAAACGTCCAGTGACTGACCAAATCACACTCCCTGGCTGCAGCTCCAACGTCCTTGGGAGCCGTGGCTTTTGTACCCGTTTCTGACCCTGGCCTCTCAGCATATAAAATGATATCTTAAATCGAGTCATCTCAGTTGGATTATCAATCCTCACCCTGGCCAGGCGAAAGCCACCTGAGGGTGGTCATTTCCCATTCTCAGCAGGGGGTGTCTCCAGGTAGCTGCCAGCTATGGATGTGGTTTCCTTTTCTTGGTAAAGCAGGAAGGAAGCCATTCACACATCTCCGAGAGACCATTGTCCAGGTCAGTTTCTGTAATCAGGGTGACTGGTGGTTATCCACCAGCCCAGTGAGGTGCCCTGACATGTCTGTGTCTGTGTGCGTGTATGTCCTTGCCCAGTCTTTATTTTTAATAAGAGTTCCAAATAAGCCTCGGCGTTGATGTCTTTGATCAGAAATCCTCGTCTGATGCCCTCCGCACTCCATGTTCCCACCTCTGACGTTGGTCCACCTTACAACCGATTACATTTTGATACAAGTATAAAGATAATACGTATTAAAAAGAAACAAAGGGGAGCCTCACAGCATGACAGAAATACACAAGATATCAAGATATTAAAGGTGGAAAGGAACTGGAGCGTCCACCATCACTACCCTGAGCTCCAGGCTACAGCGCACATGTTAAAGAGTATGTTGCCACAGCAACGTGGGCAGTGGGGGGAGTTGGGGGTGCAATTGCCTCAGTTGGCTGGATGGCTGGTGTGGATCAGATTGGTGCTAACAGAATGGGATTCCAGCTAGGCTGAGCAAGGGGTTTAATTTGCCCATTCTGGCTGGGCCGGATTTGGGAGCTGCCTCCCTTTCCTACTCACGCTGGAGGTTGTGTTGGACCTGCCTTACGACAGAGAACCAGAAGGGGAGTCAACCTCTGACACAGTGGACACAAGGGAAGCTCTTCAAACGAGGGTCCTTCCTCACAGCTATGCTGACTAACACTTGGCTGGATAATAGATTGACTGATTATTCAATCATTTTAATGGGCAGCCAAGTCCAGACATGCTCAGCTTATCGATGAAATACTGTACCTTCCTGGAGTGTAGACATTGACTTTAGAGTCAGGGCGGATATAAAACATCTGGACATCCATTATAACAAAAGTAAAACCAGGGATAGAAACATACATTTCTGGCCAGCTCTCCAGAGGAGTGATATAACTGGACTAGTAACCCAGAGACCTAGACTAATGACCCAGAGACTTTCAAATCCCACCAGAGCCGCTGGGACAATTTGAGTCCAGTTGAATAATCAAATCTGGAATTAAAAAGCTGGTCTCAGTAATGGTGACCATGAAACAACTGGGTTGTCTGAAAACCCAGCTAGCTCACTAATATCCTTCAGGGCAGGAGATCAGCTGTCTTTACCTGGTACATACGAATTAGGGGCAGGAGGAGGCCATTCAGCCCCTCGGGCCTGCTCTGCCATTCACTAAGATCACGGCCTCCATGCCACTATCCGCCTGCTCATTATACCTGTGACTCCAGGCCCACAGCAACGTCTGTCCCTCTGAAATGGTCAAACAAGCTGCCTAGTTGCACTCAAGAAGGTGGCTCACCCACCAGCTTCTCAGGGGCAGTTAGGGATGGGCAATAAATGCTGGTCTTGCCAACAACACCCACATCCTTTGAGTGAATTTCACAAATCGTCATGTCCATCCCTTTCTTTTCTTTGGCTGTTTGCTTCCATCTGATAAAACCTTTACTTTCAAATATTCCTAATTCCGGTAGAGAGTGAAGCAGACGCTTTAAGGTCACGGTGAGTGGTCACAAAGTGACAGGTTACATCACTTTCAAAATTTGAATGTAGCGTCCATGTCGGTGTTAACAAGAAGAAATACACAAAGGGGGATAAATTAATTTACGGGCAAGTCGCCTAGAGCAGCAAAGAGTTAGGTATCAGGCATGGTGAGACTCGACAGATTAATAAACTCACGTATAGGATTAAAGGTCGTGCATTAAAACAAGAAAAGTGATGGGGGGGGAGGTTAAATGGAAAGTGAAACACATTAAGCTTCCCATTCAATAGCCTTCACATTCTAGCACCGTTTCACAATTCAGAAGTCAATTTCGTTCAGCACCTTGGTTAAAACAAATGTTTCTAATAATACTGCAAAAGTGCAGAGAGTGGGCCTTGCAGAGGTAATATGCACTATTTGGGCCAACACAAATTATTGTCAGCATATTAGACCCCTAATGCACAATTTCAGTCCTTTCATTATCGAATCAGACCACATGTTTGCGCTGCAGAGTACAAATAACACACAACATGTTTGGTTTCAGTACTGTCATTTTAAATAAGCCCAGGGATAAATCTTTAGAATGTTTCTGGACATAATGTGAATCAGTGCTGACAGTTCCATTAAGAGTAGCCCCCTCTCCACAAAACACATCAGACTGCCCGGTATGCAATTTGAATGAATTCTTGTTTACTGAAAACAATTTGATTTACTCAAAACTGACTCAGGGGTTCACAAACTGCCTGGCTGTACACAGGGATTTTCCCCCTCCACTGACCCCCCCCTGCCAGATCTAAAATTCTAAACTCAGTATACCTTTGACCTCAGCATATCACAGGAAGAATTTGGTGAACTCTGAGCTGTGTCAAATCACGGCATACCCACCGAGTGCCAATGAATGGAAAACCAGGACAAAAACAAAAATACCTGGAAAAACTCAATAGGTCTGGCAGTGTCTGCGGAGAGGGACACAAGCCAGTCCTGATGCAGAAATCTTAGGTGCAAGATTCATCTTTAACAGTCTACTGCTCCAAATGTTCAGTTTCCATTCAGCAAATTAAATTTCTAACCCACACTCCCAACTTTAGAAAATGTGTTAGTACTCATGACAGAAATGCCTGTGTGCAATATCAGCTCATAAACACTTCAAATGTTCGTGTGGTATTATTTTGCTAATCAGACCTCCTATTTTAAACGGATTAACACCTTCTGTTACAGTAGCAAGCCACTCAATGCTACATGAAAATATTAAAAGCTTGTTCGCTAAAATTCCAATATATTCACAGTAGATTCTAGCGCAGTTAATAAATCTCTCTTGGTGCTCCTGATCAGCTTTCCTTTATCCATTTTTCCTACTTTTAAATCCAGGAATGCCGGCCTCAAGTTCAGAAAAGTTGCAATACTTCAGCAATGCATTTCCATCCCCCTCATCAACATCAGCCTCCCATCTCCGGGATAGCTTTTGTTCTGTCAAATTACGCCAAGTTATAATCATTTTTTAGCATGTAGGGCCATGGCTATTGTAGTAATTATAGTTTTGATAAATGTTGTCTTGTGTTCTTCTTTCAAGCCAACAAAATCATGGGGGAGGAAAAGAGGAGAGCGATTCTCCTGAGTATTTGTGGGAGCAAGACCTACAGTTTAATTCAAAGCTTGACACCCCCCGTGCCCCAGATTTGAAGACCTTCAGTGAATTAGTACACCTCATTAAGCAACATTTTCAACCCAAGCCCTCAGTCACAATGCAGAGGTTCAGGTTCAATTCACGGAATACAGCTCTGGGGAGACCATTGTTATCCACATGGCAAAATTAAAACAACTCATGGATATACTGTGATTTCGGTGAAACTCTGAATGGCATCTTGATTTTAAGAAAGCGTTCGAAATAGCGTTTGCAATGGAAAGCGCTGTAAGGGATTCACAAGCGATTCAAGGTGTGCAAAATGGCGCTGTTTTCCTAATTGGGTGGGCACAGTCAGCCAAAAGTGGAGCGAAAAGCCAGGACTCTGCCGCAAAGCAGGAAACAGCCCCCGCTAAATGAAAATTTAGAGGAAACAGCTTAGCAACAGATTCGAAAACTAAGTTTATCAATGTGGAGACAATCATACTCCTAACGATAGGCAATTTTAAAAGGTGGAGTGTTATTTTTGTTATAGAAGTGGGCACATATTGAAACACTGCAAAGCGCGATTAAAACAGGCTTCTAGGCAACAAATGAAGTCCATTGAAGTATATAGTGTGGAAAAGCCAGAAGCAACCAATTCTGGCATTTATTCCTTATTCAACATGAAAGTTGGGAAGACAGAGCCAATTACTGTCACATTGCAAGTGAATGGTAAACCATTAAAAATAGAAGTAGACACGGGTGCTTCAGCCACAATAATAGGGGAACACACTTTCAGATATTTAAATAAAGGTGATAAATAATTAAATTTGGAACAAACCTCTGCCAAGTTGAAAACATACACAGGTGAAGAAATCTGGGTAGAAATATCACCAGAGTATCTGTTTATTATAGACACCAAACAGCACAACTGCCAGTGATGGTGGCAGAAGGTGAAGGACCAAGCCTTCTTGGTAGTGATTGGTTGAAAGATATTAAATTAAACTGGTCTGAAATCTTCCAGTTGTGAGCAGGAGGACTGCCAGAGCTGCTAAAAAAATGACACCGTTTTCAAGGATGAACTGGGAAAAATCAAAGGCCTACAGGCCAAGATTTATGCGGACCCAGAAGCAACTGCTCGCTTCTTGAAAGCGAGACTGGTGTCATATGCCCTGAGAGAGTAGGCTGACACTGAGCTGAACCAGCTACACAGAGGCTGGGTGTCATAAAAGTGGTTCAGTTCTCAGAGTGGGCAGCACCCATAGTCCCTGTACTAAAACTGGATCAGACCATCCAGACCTACAAGGACTATAAACTAATGGTCAACAAAGCAGCCAAACTGGACAGGTACCCTATTCCCAAGATTGAAGACCGCTATGCCAAACTAGCAGGAGGGACAACGTATACAAAGCTTGACATGAGTCACACATATCAGCAACTGGAACTGGATGATGTTTCCCGAGAATTTGTGACCATAAACGCCCACAAAGGGTTACATCAATACACACACCTGCCCTTCAGTGTTTCTTTGACCTGTGCCATTTTTCAGACGACAATGGAGAGCTTGCTATAAGGACTACTTCAATTTGTGGTCTACCTGGATGATGTACTAATAACTGGATTCACAGAAAATGAGCACTTGGCTAATCTAGAGGCAGACCTGAGATGATTTTTAGAAGCAGGAATGCACCTAAAGAAGGAAAAATGCACTTTTCAGGCAAATGAAGTCATTTCTTTGGGCCACTGGGTAGATGCCCAAGGGCTACTACCTGTTGAAGAGAAGGTTAAAGCAATCAGAGAGGCACCTGCACCTAAGCACATCTCTGAACTTAAACCATTTTTAGGGATGGTAAATTACCATGGCCAATTTCTACCAAATTTATCCACAGTTCTAGGCCCTCTACATTCACTGCTAAAGATAAACCAGCGTTGGGTTTGGAAGTCACCCCAAGTAGTAGCCTTCATGAAAGTAAAACAGCACTTGCACTCTTCAAATTTGTAAGTGCACTACGACACAACAAAGGAATTGGTGCTAACCTGTGATATGTCCCCCTATGGAGTGAGAGCAGTACTATCTCACAAGATGAATGACAGTACAGAGAGGCTGATAGGTTATGTATCCAGGACACTTACCGCAGCTGAAAAAGGATATTCTCAGATCAAAAAGGTCTGTCAATTATTTTTGATGTAAAAGAAATTCCACCAATATGTGCATGGACAACACTTCATGATAGTTTCAGACCATAAACCATTTTTGAATCTGTTTAGTGAGGAAAATGCAATAGCTTCTGCACAAATTCAAAGATGGGTCCTACTTTTAACAGCATATGAATACACCTTTGTGAATAGACCAGAGATTCATTTAGCCAATGCTGATGCCCTAAATCCCCTTCCTTTACAAGAGAACAATGACCATGACCCAATTCCCCAAGGGCTAATATTAGTGATGAATTTCCTGGATTCCTCACCAGTCTGTGCCAGGCAGATAAGAAACTGGATGAATTGTGATCCAGTCCTGTCTTGAGTGAGAAACCAAGTGTTACATGGATTGTCCCAGGAACCAGTCTTTGATGAATTGAAGCCATTTTTCAACCGAAGACAGGAAATGAGCAGTCAAGATGATATCCTATTATGGGATACACAAGTAGTAGTTCCTTTACAAGGAAGGGAATCACTCTTAGTAGAGTTATACAGTGCCCAATGAAGACGATAGCGTGAAGTTATCTTTGGTGGCCGGGAATGGACAGCAATATTGAGAAGGTGGTTAAACACTGTGTGCGATGCCAACAGCACAAAAGTTGCCGGTGGCAGCTCCATTACAACCATGGGAATGGCCTGGTAGACCCTGGGTGGGATTGCACATAGATTACGTCGGTCCTTTTCTTGGAACCATGTTTCCACTGATTATAAATGCTCATTCCAAGTGGTTAGACGTTTATGAGACGCTGCTATAGAAAAACTGCACCAAAGCTTTTCTATCCGTGGATTGCCAGAAGTAATCGTCTCAGATAATGGTACTACGTTTACTGGTGCTGAATTTCAAAGATGTCAGCCTAAATGGCATCAACCACTGAAGACTGCACCATTCCATCCGACATCTAACGGAAAAGTGGAAAGAACAGTACAAACTTTTAAGGCTGGAATGAAAAAGTTAACAGATGAATCGTTGGAAGCTAGACTTGCTCGTTTCCTATTTCACTACAGAACAACTCCCCCATACTAAGACAGGTGCAACACCTGCAGAATTACTGATGAAGCACTGTCTTCGAACAAGACTAAGCCTGATACTTCCCAATTGGAGGGGAAGGTGATGAAAAGTCAAGGGAACCAAAAAGTGATTTGCATGATTTGCATAGTCGTGAATGACAATTTGCTGTTGGAAAAGCAGTACATGTAAGGAATTTTGGTGGACGGACAAAGTGGTTACCTGGTGAAGTAAGACCTGTGACTGGACCGTTGCCATACCACATGGAAGTGGAGGGCTGGATCACCCGTAAGCAAGTGGATCATATAAGAAGAAGAGAGATACCCCAACAAAGTGATGTTCCACATGTAACCATTACTGAACCTGTGCTTCCATTGAAGTTATTCAACCAAGGATAGACATGCCCAATGTCTCTGTCGGAGTGGAAGATACTGAGATGCCTGTGCCTAATGAGGTACCTGATGTTAATGCAGTTCCAGAGAATGTTCCAGAGAATTCCTGCAAAAGAATCTGAAGTCACGGAGCTACGACATTCCGCATGGATCAGGAAACCACCTGAAAGACTAAACTTGTAGTTTCATGACCTGTGTAAATATTGTAATGTCATGAGAGAAATATTTTTGCAAATTACAAAATATGCAGAAAAATTAAAGGGAAAGGAATGTAGTAATCATAGAAATTATGATAAATGTGAGACTGTAGCATTAAGAATAATCTTGTGTTGTAAGATCACATGATCTGTGTAAACCAATGAGTTAACAGTGTGGGGAAGCTCTGAGTGGAGAGTTTTTCTTTAGTTATGGAGTTTGATGCACATGTGTAGCTGCTGCTGTTGTCTTGCGAATAAAGTTACGTGTGCCCACCAAGAAAAGTTGCCTGGAAAATCAATTCTATAACAGCTATATTATTGTGTTGTTGAGTTAAAGTTTCAACAAATTCACAAAGACTGCTGACTGCCAAACACTCCAACCTTATTGTAACCTATTTACAGTTATGAGAACTCCCTACACCAGCTTCTGACCATGCTGACTCTCCTGGAGTCTCAGATCACATGATTGTATATCATTCCCTTCCATGACATCACAGACTGTTACAATTCACCCTTAATGAGACTTAGTCTAACATATTCCATTATACTACAACATCCAGGTTGAAGATGATTCCACTCGTTTGCCATATTGAGCTGACAGAGAGGAAAGATCCTGCCCAGGTACTAAAGGTGAAAGGTCACCACACTGAAGTCACCCAGAACCCCATAAGTATCTAAACTAATTATTTAGTTTTCATTGGCAGATTCCTGGGGGTTAAACCACAAGACAGGATGATCTGCTTGACCACTAGTGGCATCAGAAGGTATCATTCCTCAGGGTGGTGTTCCTCGGGTGAGTGTGGGAAATGGGAGGAGATTTTTTTTTTGAAGGACCCCTGACTCCAACAGTTTTTAACACAAGCAAAGCAAACAACTGATCCGCGTTCTCCCAGGAGCCAACGGATTTAACTGGAGGCTTGGTTCACCACCTGCTCACGCAGGTTCTATCATAGGCACCATAGTGCTTACTGGAGTACCCAGTCGCACAGTGTTTGTCATGTCAACTGGTTTGCCAAGTTGCTGCAGGTTAATTGATCAATGGGGTACCCATGAAATAAAGAAGACCCGGCCCAACTTTAATTAACCATAAAAGTGTGAGCCCCAATACCCAAGAAAAGAGTCTCCCAGACAACTGAAGGCTTGGGCAGCATTAACTCAATCAATCAAAGATGTTAACAGATTCATATTGGCTCAACATACTGGATTTTTTAAAGTAGATGCTTCTATTTTGAAGTGAAATGTATTTTCTGATGAAAAATCGATGCTTCAATCTGCATTTTGATGCTCGTTGACAGAGATATTTATCCCGTATGGGGAGCGCTGAGTGTAAGCTCACGATCCGGACCTATCTCCAGCCTATAGGAGATGGCCCATCTCCTATTATAATGTAGAAACTTGTGACATCAAATGAATTGCACTGTATCGTTTCTATGAACTTACAATGCAGCTGGAGGGAGTTGGGGGAGGGGGTGAAATCCTTTGCCCCTGTGTTTTAGAATAACCCAGTGCAAAAAAAAAATGCCAGCTATTAATGTCATCTATTACTAAAATGCAGCCTCAGCCCATCCAGTTGGGAGTGCATGCTGCACCCAATGGGTGCTGGTCCTGATTGGGTGGATAGTGAGTCCATTGGCAGCAGTATTAATCAAGCAAATGGCTCTCATTCCAGACTGTTAAGCCATTTGAGTGTTGTTGCACTGCATTTGGTACAAAGGAGAAGCTGACATTCCAACATCACTCCGGGCTTAAAATTTACAAACGTTTGAGAGGCTGGAGGGGGCAGAGGTTGAACTACTTAACAGCGATTGCCCACCCTCAGTTCCAATCTTCCAGCCACCATGTTGGCCTGGCCAGTCCAGTTAAGCTTCTGGCGAATGATGAATCAACGGATACTGTTTGTTGTACCATTGAAGGCCAGGTCAGAGGGCGATGGTCATCACCTGGTAGTTATGTGTCACAAATATTACCTGCTCCTTGCCAGCCCAACTCTGAGCATTGACTAAGTCCGGCTGTTGACCAGCATGTGCTACTTCATTATCGCAGCTGGGAAGAATGGAGCTGAACACTCCATTGGGATTATTGTTGAACATCCCCATTTCTGGTCTTAGGGCGATGCAGATGAACGATGGTTCAACTGAGGATTTTGCCCTGAAGAGCTCCTGTAGGTTTGTGAGAAGCAAAATTCTGCTGGAAATCTGAAATAAAAAACAGAAAATGCTGGAAAAACTCAGCAGGTCTGGCAGCATCTGCGGAGAGAGAGACAGAGTTAACGTTTCGAGTCTGTGGTCAGGATTTTATGGCCCCGCCATGGCGGGTTTCCACCCGGTGGATGCAGCGAGCCATTGAAATTTCCATCCAGTTTGGAGGGACCATAATATCTCACCGGGTGGGAGGGGCCATAAAACCCTGGGCCACATGACTCTTCTTCAGAACACTGCCCCCATACAAACAAGAAGCGGGTATTCCATCACTCTCCTGTAGGGTTGTGTTGAGTTTGCCATCAATTAACCTCCGATTACCACAACCATCCTCCGTTCTAAAGAATCAAACTGAATGGGGTGGTGGGGGGTGGGGCGGTGGAGGGAGTGATCCCAAAAATCTTGAAAGTTAACGTTTGAACAAAAAGGGGATTGAACTTATTCTGTCACCTTAAAGATCTAGTCCTGGGCTCTTTTCAATTGGCTTTCTAGGCTTTTTAGTGCCACGCCAACTTTCTGAAGTTGTTATGAATCTTTCCTGGGATTTGGGCGGTGTGCGTTCTGTAGCAGGGGAACGAAACCTCAACTCATATAGGAACACAGGCCCGACCCTTCTGAGCAGCAGCAATGATAGCCAGCTTCCCATTCTGGTCAAAGAATGCCCCAACTTGCATTTTTCACAGGAATGCACAGCCAGCAACCCTCGGAGAATTCCATCGCAGCAGAGTCAAGGGAAGGCAGGACAAGCCCCCTTTTTACAGCACTAGCTGCCTTGGTAAGTCTAAAGGTCTAGTTTGAATACCAGTGAATGGATGAGTGAATGGGTAGGTGGATGAATGGCTGAGTGAGTGAGCGAGTGAATGGGTAGAGTGGGTAGGGTGGGTAGATGGGTAGGTGGGTAAGTGGATAGGTTGCAGAACTAGTGCGGGACCTTGCCCTCTAGTGAGCTGGCACGTGCACTATCCTAACCCCTGCAGCCTGGCTCCTGCACACTTGTGACACTTACCATTGGACGAGTAATCCAGAGACCCAGGGTAATGCTCTGGGGACCCGGGTTCGAGTCCCACCAGAGCAGATGAATTCAACAAAAACCTGGAATTAAAATTCTAATGATGACCATGGAACTATTGTCAATTGTTGTAAAAAACCCATCTGGTTTACTAATGTCCTTTAGGGAAGGAAATCTGCTGTCCTTATCTGGTCTGGCCTACATGTGACTCCAGACCCACAGCAATGTGGTTGACTCTTACATACCCTCTGAAATGGCCTCACAAGCCACTCAGTTGTAACTGACTGTGACAAAGACATAAAAAAGGAATGAAACTGGATGGACCACCCGGCATCGACCTAGGCACTGGAAATGACAAGAGCAATTTCAGCCCTGTCGACCTTGCAAAGACCTCCCTTATTAACATCTGGGGGCTAGTGCTGAAATTGGGAGAGCTGTCTCACAGACCAGTCAAGCAACAGCCTTACATAGTCACCTTCAGGGAATCATATCTTACAGATAATGTCCCAGACACCACCATCGCCAGCCCTGGGTATGTCCTGTCACACTGGCAGGACAGATCCAGCAGAGGTGGCGGTGACACAGTGGTATACAGCCGGGAGGGAGCTACCCTGGGAGTCCTCAACATCAACTCCAGACCCCATGAAGTCTCATGGTATCAGGTCAAACATGGGCAAGGAAACCTCCTGCTGATTACCACGTACTGCCCTCCCTCAGCTGATGAATCAGTGCTCCTCCATGTTGAATGTCACATTGAGGGTGACAAGGGCACAGAATGTACTCTGGGTGGGGATTTCAATGTCCATCACCAAGAGTGGCTCGGTAACACCACTACTGACCGAGCTGGCCGACTCCTAAATGACAGAGCTGCTAGAATGGGTCTGCGGCAAGTGGTGAGGGAACAAACAAGAGGGAAAAACATACTCCACCTCATCCTCACCAACCTGCCTGCCGCAGTTGCATCTGTTCATGACAGTATTGGTAGCAGTGACAAGTGTACAGTCATTGTAGAGATGAAATCCCATCTTCACATTGAAAATACCCTCCATCCTGCTAAATGGGATAGATTTCAAACAGATCTAGCAACTCAAGACTGGCCATCCATGAGGTGCTGTGGGCCATCAGCAGCAGCAGAATTGTACTCAAACACAATCTGTAACCTCATGGCCCGGCATATCCCCCATTCTACCATTCCCATCAAGCCAGGGGATCAACCTGGTTCAATGAAGAGTGCAGGAGGGCATGCCAGGAGCAGCACCAGGCATACCTAAAAATGAGGTGTCAACCTGGTGAAGCTATAACACAGGACTACTTGCGTGTCAAACAGCATAAGCAGCAAGTGATGGACAGAGCTAAGTGATCCCACAACCAACGGATCAGATCTAAGCTCTGCAGTCCTGCCACATCCAGTTGTGAATGGTGGTGGACAATTAAACAACTCACTGGAGGAGGAGGCTCCACAAATATCCACATCCTCAATGATGGAGGAGCCCAGCACATCAGTACAAAAGGTAAGGCTGAAGCATTTGCAACAATCTTCAGCCAGAAGCGCCAAGTGGATGATCCACCTTGACCTCCTCCGGAGGTCCCCAGTATCAGAGATGCCAGTTTTTCGCCAATTCAATTCCTTCCATGTTATATCAAGAAAGGCCTTAATACTGCATGAAGACATTGGATACTGCAAAGGCTATGATCCCTGACAATATTCCAGCAATAGTACTGAAGACTTGTGCTCCAGAATTTGCTGATCCCCTAGCCAAGCTGTTCCAGTACAGCTACAACACTGGCATCCCAAGAGTGTAATGGAATACTCTCCACTTACCTGGATGAGTGCAGCTCCAACAACACTCAAGGGGCTGGACACCATCCAGGACAAAGCAGCCTGCTTCATTGACACCCCATCCACAAACATTCACTCCCTCCACCACCGACGCACAGTAGCAGCAGTGTGTACCATCTACAAGATGCACTGCAGGAACTCACCAAGGTTCCTTTGACAGCACCTTCCAAACCCACGACCACAACCATCTAGAAGGACAAGGGCAGCAGATAGATGGGAACACCACCACCTGGAAGTTCCCCTCCAAGTCACTCACCATCCTGACTTGGAAATATATCATCGTTCCTTCACTGTCGCTGGGACAAAATCCTGGAACTCCCTCCCTAACAGCACCGTGGGTGTACCTACACCACATGGACTGCAGTGATTCAAGAAGGCAGCTCACCACCACCTTCTCAAGGGCAATTACGGATGGGCAATAAATGCTGACCCAGCCAGTGAAGTCCACATCCCGTGAATGAATAAAAAAACATCTGTGCCCAATGTTGTTTTGTGCAGATGTTGTCTATATCCTATCCTCCAAAATACGTGCAGAATTGGTGATTGTGAGTTTAAGATCAAGTGATTATGTCTTTTCATTTTCTTTTTCGACTCTCCCCCAACAACACCACCCACCACCGCACCCCCCCCCCCACCCCCAACAACACCTGCCCCCCCCCCTCCACCACCACCACCACCCCACCTCCACCCCACCTCCACCTCCTCCCTCCCAGCTGCCAGGCAGGCTCTGGTTCTTGTGTATCTGAAAATAAAAGGGACAAGGGGGTTCGATTGTGATGAGGGGAGAGGAGAAAGTAAGAAGTGTAAGCTTACACCCTCTGCAGGGAGGGTCCGAGGGATGAGGGAGAAGTGGGACAAGAGAAGGAGGATTGGATGTGAGAATCCTCTCGTCATCAATGGTTTCAGCCCTGCCAGCGACCACAGCCTCAGAAGTACCTCTTCCCACACTGGCCAGCATTGTCTCCACAATAACCATTAAAACATCCATGTGTGCTCTCCCTCTTCCTGTTCTTCCCTGTTACATCCTGTTATACACCAATTTCCCTGAGAGAAAGAGAGAGATGCGTCAGTGACTGCCGTGCATTGTCTATGGGTGATGCAGCTGTCATGGTTGAATTGCTGCCTGTGAGTTAGGAGTTGTGGGTGCAAGGTTTCCAACAGTGTGAAGTGTGTGCGGGGTGAATTAGAGCAGATGAATGAAGGATTGAGTCCTGATTGATAAAGATTGCTGGGAGGTGGGTGATGGGGCTATAGTGAATTGAGCAGTGGATAAGTGTAGAGGTGTCATTGGTAGGATCTGGCATCTGAAGATGAACTCACTTACCTTGGCAGCTTGTATCAGGTAGTTAAACTTCTTCCTGCACTGCATCCATGCTCTTCGAGCAACACTCCTCACATTAACCTCTGCCTCCTGAGGATAAGCCTAGAGGTCCTCTTGCTTCGCTGTGGATCCAGCCATCTCTCCTCCTTTCCATCTCTTCTATCAAGGCCTCTGATGCAGCCTCTGAAATCTTGCCGCCCTCTCTCCTGCATGTTCAGCTACTGTTGTTTCAGCTCCCAAAGATTTCCCACCACTTCCAGCCATGATGCCCCTTCTAGTTAAGAGTTGCAGGCTGCCTTTAATAGGCATATCTAAACATGAGGTGTCAACCTGGTGAAGCTATAACACAGGACTACTTGTGTGCTAAACAGCATAAGCAGCAAGTGACAGACAGAACTAAGTGATTCCACAACCAATGGATCAGGTCTAAGCTCTGCAGTCCTGCCACATCCAGGCATGAATGGTAGTGGACAATTAAACAACTCACTGGAGGAGGTGGCTCCACTAATATCCCCATTCCTCAATGATGGAGGAGCCCAGCACATCAGTGCAAGAGATAAGGCTGAAGCATTTGGCACAATCTTCAGCCAGAAGTGCCAAGTGGATGATCCATCTCAGCCTCCTCCGGAGGACCCCAGCATCACAGATGCCAGTCTTCAGCCAATTCAATTCACTCCATGTGATATCAAGAAATGGCTGAAAGCACTGAATACTACAAAGGCTATGGGCCCTGACAATATTCCAGCAATAGTGCTGAAGCCTTGTGCTCCAGAACATCCCATGAATGAATATGTATATAAAAAGGTTGGTTGTCCTGGGTACAACCAGCTTGCCAAACAGAGAGTATGAATACAAACAAATAGCAGAGAGGGATTGAAGATGGTAGTAATTGGATTCGTTGTCTCTCCCTCCTGTCAATCAACCAGAGGTCAAAAGCCATGGGAGGGGTTTCCAGTAGAAAGATGGTGACAAGCGTTTAGGCATCATAACATGTGCCCTCAATAAAAGTTAGGTTTATCTGCACTAAATCAACTCCTCCTTCAAGTTATTACAGTTGGCAACAAAGATGAAACTGGCTTATGTTGCAAACTTTGCGCTGGTTGATGTGAGTAACACAAAGTTGAGAAATACTTACCAATTGTCATGAAAGTATAATGATTCTCATAATATTATTGTGATTTATTGTAAAAGTGGGTTAATAGTGGGGTTTGGATTAGTTTCTCTGTGTGTGGGGAATTTAATTGAATTGGGGACAGCGGGTCTGGAGGATTTTGAGTCATCAAAAAGAAGCTAGGTTTGAAATGCTAAATACATAAACATGGCTGAAGTTTTAGAATATGAGGTGTGAGGAAAATTTGCGTTTATAGATAAATTAGGTTACTTTGAATTTCAAAGAGATGGTAGCAGGTTATACCTAGCTAGAAGAAACTAAGCAAGCAGTGTGTTTCTTTTTCCCAATGTTATGGCACAGCCGATGGTAAATGCTGAGCTACTTAAATCCCAAAGGGAAACCTGAAACAAGTGCCACAACTTGTTTTGCAATTTGTGTAAATGTTGAGATGCGTGCCTTGAATTCAGTAGTAATAAGAACACCAAGTCTTATAGGTTTTTACAAAACTAAATTAAACCTTCATTAATAAAAGAAATGATTTTAAATGCATACATAGATCTACAAATTACTGCTATAACTTCTAAGTCCCCTAATTAATCTAACTCCTAGTTTTACTTTTGTTAACGCAACAGTAAGACACACAGATTTTAAAAGACCCAGCCAAAGAAACACGATATCCTGAACAATTCAAAGTGAGTTTCCTTAACTTCAGTTCTCTGTAGACAACAGCTAAAGGCTTAGACATTGAAGGCATTTCACACTTGTTAGATCTTAGAATGCCTACCTTTACATAGTCTTCTCTCCTTTATCCATATTTTCCCCTTTGAATGCAAATTTTCATTGTTTCGCTATGTATTTTGGATTTACCTTCCTGATAATAAAAAAAAACATAGCACTACTTTTATAAGTGATCTTTGGGAAAAATAAACACACTGTTTCTGAATTTCACCTGGCTAGGTGATACATTTCACCGTTCCTTTGAAAACAATCTAGTCTAGTTTATTTAAAATGCAAATATATTTTTACACCTTACATTCTAAACTTCCCCCATGTTTACCTACTTAACATTTCAAACCTAGCTTCTCCTTTTAATATATCAAAACCTTCAGATCAGCTGCATTTAATTCAATTAAGTCACACACACACACACATACACACACACACACATATATATATAGACACAGATATCACTATTTTACAATAAATTCCAATAACATTATTATATCTTCCTGACATCAAAGGTTATTGATAAAATAAGCATTATGAAAAGATTTATATTATGAGAAATCTGAAGCTCCAAAGACATATGGGAACAATGAAATTTGTATGAAGAAGGGAGAAACATGTATAAAGGAGATGAAGCTATGTGACGGGGAGAAGACATTCTAAGATCTAACACGAGTGTGAAAAGCCTCCAGCCTCTGTGCATCAAGTTGCTGTCTACAGGAACCAAAGCTGAGAAAACGCACTTTGAATACCCTTGTCCAGCAATTTGTGTGGCTTTGCCTGGGTCTGTTTCAATCTATTTGTTTTTACTGGTCCCTTAACGGGGCTGTAACTGGAAGCCAGATTAATTAGAGGTTTTAGATGTTAGTATTGTAGTAATTTGTAGACCTGTGTATGTGCTTGAAAACTTTTCTTTTGCTAATAAATGTTTAATTTACGGTTTGTAAAAAAATCTCTTAATTCTTGGTGGATTTATTACTACTGAATTCAGGGCACGCATCTCGGAATAAAATACAAATTGCAAAACAGTTGTGACCATGTGATCAAGTTTCCCTCGTGGATTTGATCTGCCTGACACACATCACCTGCTGTGTGATAACACCAATCATGCTGCTGTTTGGGAGGATTGACCTGTATAATGCAGATGCAGAGGGTTGGAGTCAGTATGTCGAGAGACTCGGTTGCTATTTCGTTGCAAATGATGGAGGTGAACAGAGAGATATCCTTCTGAGTGCGTGTGGAAGCAAAAGGTATAACCTGTTAGAAACCTGACTGCCCTGAATGCGCCCATTGCTAAGTCATGCAACGAGTTAGTGGAGGTTGTGAAATCACATTTTCAGCCAAAATTGTCTGTAATTATGCAGCGCTTTGAGTTCAACATGAGAGTTCGGGTCCACCTTTGTAGCAAACTTGAAACAGCTGACTGAGTATGGAGCTCGGGGATGCCTTGAACCAAGATGCTGCGGGACAGACTTGGTATGCGGGGTGAATGACAACCGCATACAGCACTGCTTGCTTGCCGAATCGGATATCGATTTCAAACACGCTCTGGAACTTTCTCTTGTTGTGGAGACCGCTGCAAAAAGGGCAGGATTTGCAGCATGTGACTAATGGGGCAAGTGCACCATGTTGGGCAGAAGCCTGGCCGCTGAGCATAGCGCAAAAGGTGGCACGGCAGATTGTCAGCACAATTCTCTGTCTACCGAACGACCGGTCAGGAAACCTAATTGCAAAGTGTCGGCTGACAAGGTACACACTTACTGTAGATGCGGTGGGAATCTTGGAGCAGGAGTATGCAGATTTCGAGAGGCAGGGTGCAACTGTTGCCACAAGAAAGGATATCTGGCTAGGCAGCGCAGAACAAAAAAATAAACAAACAGCAAAGCAGAAAACAAATCTGATTGAGTCAGCTGATGCTGCAGAAGCTGCTGTTGCTGATGTATACTCTCTGTATCATGTGACTGCTGTTAAACCTGAGTCCATTGCAGTGACAGTGCAAGTGAATGGCAAACAACTGCAGATGGAGGTGCTTCAGTTACTGTTGTTGGGGAGCACACATTCAGTGAAGGGAGTCAGCCATTGACATTGGAGCACATGTCCACCGCACTGAGAAACTACACTGAAGAATCCATTCATGTCAAAGGCATTGCTGCTGCTCCAGTCAGCTACAAACAGCAGACTGCCTTGCTTCCTATGACGGTCGTAGAGGAGGAGAGGCCTTTTGGGTCGAGATTGGCCGCAAAAAATAAAACTAGACTGGTCAGAAATATTCCGCTTGAAGTCCGCTGGAACTCCAGAGCTCTTGGAGAAATATGACACTGTTTTTCAAGACGAATTGGGACAACTGAAGGGCATGCAAGCTAAAATGCATGTCGATCCCCAGAAACACTGAGCTGAGTTGCCAGGACGGAATCTTGCTGTGGGGCCTCAGAGTCGTGGTCCCTTCCCAGGGCAGAGAGTCACTCTTGGCAAAGCTCCACAGCGCACACCCAGGCACATCAAGGATGAAGACATTGGCACGTAGCTATGGCTGGTGGCCAGGAATGAGCAGTGACATTGACAGTATGGTTAAACACTGTTCCCTTTGCCAGCAACACCAGAAGTTACCTGTTTCAGCTCTTCTTCACTCATGGGGATGGTCTGGCCGTCCTTGGTTCAGTCTGCATATTGACTATGTGGGGCCATTTCTGGGCACCATATTCCTGTTGCTCATCGATGCACATTCGAAGTGGCTTGATGGTAAAACGCCAACTTCAGCTGCAGCTATTGAGCAGCTGAGTCATTCCTCTAGTATATATGGTTCACCCGAGATTATTGTCTCTAACAATGGAACAGCTTTCACCAGTGTAGAGGTTCAGGGGTTCACAGACCTGAACAGCATCCGACACATAAAGACTGCTCCCTGGCATCCTTCACCAAATGGTCTCGCCAAAAGAGCTGTCCAGACCTTTAAAGCTGGTATGAAGAAGTTGTGCGGAGTTACCACACAACACCACAGGCTAGGACGGGCTCCACACTGTCAGAGCTGCTGATGAAGTGCAGCACTTGACTGGATTTGGTGTTCCCCAATTTGGAGCAGAAGGTGAGACAGAAAGGAAACCACTCAGAAACTGAACCACCACCTACACAGCGGTGGCTCGTCCACCCAGAGTGGGCCAGTCTGTGTACGTGTGTAACTTTGGAAGTGGAGCGTGCTGGACTCCAGGAGCCATCATTTCATAAACTGGCCCATTATCATTTCCAGTTCAAGTTGAGAAAGATTAGTGGACAAACATGTGACTCACGTTCGAGCAAGAGAAACATCTCAATGAATGCAAGATCAATCTGTGATTGATGTTTCACTGCTGACCTCTGAAGCGTGTGGCTGCTATTCCTGACACATCCAACGAGCTGTTGAGTCTAGGCCCACCCAGTTCCAGTGACGCATCTTTTTGTGGAGCTCGAGGCCCCATTGTTCCTGCTCTGGAACCTTCCTCAGAAGGGCTGCGTTACTCTGATCGTTCCCACAGAGCACCTCAGAGACTTAGTTGGTAGTCGTAACACAGAGGCGATTGCCAAGGACGCTAAGGGGCAGAATAACCCCCAAGCGATCACTTGGAGTTTGGGCAATCGATGGTTCTTTGTTTACCAGGGAAGTTAAAGGCAAAGAAACATTACAAATGTTTTGTTAGCTTTCAGACATGTTATTGTAGCAAACAGATAAGGGACTTAAAGGGGGAAGAAATGTATTAATTGGATTAGTTGTCCCTCCCTCCTGTCAATTAACCAGAGGTCAAAAGCCATGGGAGGACTTTCCAGTAGAAAGATAGCAACAAGCATGTAAGCATCATACCATGTCCTCAATAAAAGCTACCTTTTTCTGCACTAAACTGGCTCCTCCTTCAAGCTATTATAAAGATGACACCTCATTAACAGGCTGACTTGCAGCAAATAGAGGAAGAGGGAATGGGTCGCCAACGTTGATTGGATATATTCCTGACAATTTCATCACACGATGTCTCATCCTCAACTGCCCTGTCCAACCAAACAACCATCGCTGCCCCATCTCCAATATCTTTTTAATTAGTAAGTGGTCGAAGACCATTTTTTTTCACATTTTCTTTTTAAAGTAGACATTAAAAATCACTTTTCTCCAAGGTAGATATCACCAACATCCAGGAGATTAATTTTCCATTCTGGGAAACTCCAGGGCAATCCTGGAGGGTTGACAAACCAACAATAGCCAAGTCATACACAGTATTTCAGACAGACGATGCAAATTTGGTATATATAAGTGCATAACTCACAGCCCTTCTCCCCTATCACCCCTGTGCTTGCTGACCTACATCGGCTCCTGCATCTTGATTTTAAATTTACATTTTTGTTTTCAAATCCCTTCATGTCCTTGCCCCTCCCTATCTCTGTGAACTCCTTCAGCCCTTCAACCCTCTGAGATATCTGCGCTCCTCTGATTTTGGCCTCCTGTGAATCACCGATCTTAATCACTCCATCACTGGTGGTCATGCCTTCAGTTGGCAGCGTTCTAAGTTCAGGAATTCCTTCCCTAAACCTCCCCCTCTCTCCTTATTTAAGACTCTCCTTAAAACCTACCTCTTTGACCAAGCTTTTGGTCATCTGACCTAATATGTCCTTAAAAGGCTCGGTGGCATATTTTGTTTTATAATACTCCTGTGAAGTGCCTTGGGACATTTCATTACATTAAGGGTGCTATATAAATGCAAGTTGTTGGTGTTGTTATTGTTGTGTAGTGGGATATAGTGTTGATGCAAACATCGCTGGGTCAAAATCCTGGAACTCCCTCCTTAATAGCACTGTGGGTATCCTCCTCTGTCACCACCTCCCAGGCCAGGTTTGTCAACTTGCTTGCTGGCCACCGACACACAGTAGCAGCAGTGTGTACCATCTACAAGATGCACTGAAGAAACTCACCAAGGCTCCTACGACAGCACCTTCCAAACCCACAACCGCTACCATCTAGAAGAACAAGGGCAGCAGACACATGGGAACACCACCACCTGGAAGATCCCCTCCAGGTCGCTCACCACCCTGACTTGGAAATATATCACAGTTCCTTCACTGTCGCTGGGTCAAAACCCTCCCTAACAGCACTGTGGGTGTACCTACACCACATGGACTGCAGCGGTTCAAGAAGGCAGCTCACCACCACCTTCTCAAGGGCAACTAGGGATGGGCAATAAATGTTGGCCCAGCCAGTGAAGCTCACATCCCGTGAATGAATTTTTTTTAAAGTTGCTTGTCTGAATTGTATTCTACCCCACTTATCATGAAACAAAAGAATTGGCTGCTTAATTATTGATCACAGACACTGGCATATGGTAACATAGAGGTTTCACTGCATGGACTTCACTTCTGGAGACTTGAAATTGTACCATGTCCCAGAATCTGATAACTTAAAAAGGTCTATCTGTGAAAATACTCCACCCACCTTGGTCTGAGCTGCAGAGAGTACAAATCCAAGACACGTTAATGAGGACATCACTGATCTATGTCTGTCTGGCCTTACCAGATGAAGTGAATGAGGTTGTAGCAAATGTCGATCATCATTCATCTCACCCCACCACGGCAAATCTGGAATTATAAGTCTGATGATGACCATGAAACCATGGCCGATTGTCAGAAAACAAAACCCATCTGGTTCATTAATGTCCTCGAGGGAAGGAAATCTGCTGTCTTTACCCGGTCCGGGCTACATGTGACTCCAGACCCACAGCGATGGGGTTGACTCTTAAATGCCTCCTGAATAAGGGCAATTAGGGATGGGCAATAAATACTGGCCTGGCCAGAGATGCTCTCGTCCCATGAATGAATAATTTAAAAGAAAGGTGAGTTTTTTTTTACTCCCCAGGAGAGACCTGGTGCTAGCCAGTCTCCAGAAACACAAAGGGCGTCTTGCGGCTGCCTGATCGAACCGGCTGTCTGCTTGAAACCCAAACGCTTGCGGAATTTCCCCGGATTTTAAAGGAGCAGGCCTACTCGCCACTGTGTAACTCTGCCGACACCGGGCTGTTATAATCTGGTCTGGGAGTCTGGAACAATAGCAGCTGTGCAATCTTTCCGATGTATCGAATGCGAGCTCTTGGTGGGGTTCCAGGTTCCCAGAAAAACTGTGTTCATTCCTTTCGACACCTGGGCTGCATCCCGTACACTGTATTTTTTTTTACCCATTTGAACCTTGGCAACAGTTTGGGTGAAAATCGACTTCAAGCAGACTAACCTGGAGCAGCTCCGAAATTCCGTTTGGAAGTTTGGATAATCCTTAAAGGCTGTCCTGGTAAGGACCGGAAATGGCCACTTCTTGCTGCATCTTGCTGTAAAATAAACTGATCTCCTCGCAGTGTCGAAAGGGGAAGTAATCCTTTACTAATTGTGGTGATCGCATGTGTGGTCCCTCATGCCCTCTTCCACTGAAGGCTAGCACACTGGCACCTTTCAGGATGGGTCAGAGAGCGAGGGAGAGGGTGGATAGGTTCTGGGCCACGGCACAGGAGCCCCTGGTGGAGGAGCACAAGAGGAGGGGGGGATAACCTGTAGCCACAGTGGGGAGGCATATACCCCACTCCCTCTCCCTCTCCTCCTATTCCTCGTCCTGAACAAGACATACATGACCAAGCAATCTCTTTCTCCCCATGACTCCTGTGAGGTGGAGGAGCTCAGCACTCACTCTTTTTAGGTAAGGCCTTCAAAGAATCTCCGGAATAAATGTTGCTGGAGTGTGGGTGAAGCCTTCACAATGTGTCCCGGGAAGTTTCCCGATATGTTTCAGAGGTCCTGTTTACAGCTCCCACAGAAATGACCATGAAATGATGAGTATCCTTTTAAATAGCGAGTATCAGCTTGACCGGTGAGTATCCCTTTAAATGCTGAGTATCCCTTTAAGCATGACCATGAAATAATGAATACCTCTTTAAGTGCTGAGTATTCCTAAAGGTGATGAATATCCCTTTAAATAGTGAATATCCTTTAAAGTGGTGCATATCCTTTTAAGTAGTGAATATCCTTTTAAACGGTGTGTATACCTTTAAGTAGTGAATATCCTTTTAAGCGGTGTGTATACCTTTAAGTAGTGAATATCCCTTCAAGAGGTGTGTATATCTTTAAGTAGTCAATATCCTTTTAAGCGGTGTGTATACGTTTAAGTAGTGAATATCCTTTTAAGCGGTGTGTATACCTTTAAGTAGTGAATATCCTTTTAAGCGGTGTGTATACCTTTAAGTAGTGAATATCCTTTTAAGCGGTGTGTATACCTTTAAGTAGTGAATATCCTTTTAAGCGGTGTGTATACCTTTAAGTAGTGAATATCCTTTTAAGCGGTGTGTATACCTTTAAGTAGTGAATATCCTTTTAAGCGGTGTGTATACCTTTAAGTAGTGAATATCCTTTTAAGTGGTGTGTATACCTTTAAGTAGTGAATATTCTTTTAAGCGATGTGTATACCTTTAAGTAGTGAATATCCCTTTAAGCGGTGTGTATATCTTTAAGGAGTCAATATCCTTTTAAGCGGTGTGTATACCTTTAAGTAGTGAATATCCTTTTAAACGGTGTGTATACCTTTAAATAGTGAATATCCCTTTAAGCGGTGTGTATACCTTTAAGTAGTGAATATCCTTTTAAGCGGTGTGTATACCTTTAAGTAGTGAATATCCTTTTAAGCGGTGTGTATACCTTTAAGTAGTGAATATCCTTCTAAGCGGTGTGTATACCTTTAAGTAGTGAATATCCTTCTAAGCGGTGTGTATACCTTTAAGTAGTAAATGTCCTTTTAAGCGGTGTGCATACCTTTAAGTAGTGAATATCCCTTTAAGCGGTGTGTATACCTTTAAGTATTCAATATCCTTTTAAGCGGTGTGAATACCTTTAAGTAGTGAATATCCCTTTAAGCGGTGTGTATACCTTTAAGTAGTCAATTTCCTTTTAAGCGGTGTGTATACCTTTAAGTAGTGAATATCCTTTTAAGCGGTGTGTATACCTTTAAGTAGTGAATATCCTTTTAAGCAGTGTGTATACCTTTAAGTAGTGAATATCCTTTTAAGCAGTGTGTATACCTTTAAGTAGTGAATATCCTTTTAAGCGGTGTGTATACCTTTAAGTAGTGAATATCCTTTTAAGCGGTGTGTATATCTTTAAGTAGTGAATATCCTTTTAAGCGGTGTGTATACCTTTAAGTAGTGAATATCCCTTTAAGCGGTGTGTATACCTTTAAGTAGTGAATATCCTTTTAAGCGGTGTGTATACCTTTAAGTAGTGAATATCCTTTTAAGCGGTGTGTATACCTTTAAGTAGTGAATATCCCTTTAAGCGGTGTGTATACCTTTAAGTAGTGAATATCCTTTTAAGCGGTGTGTATACCTTTAAGTAGTGAATATCCTTTTAAGTGGTGTGTATACCTTTAAGTAGTGAATATCCTTTTAAGCGGTGTGTATACCTTTAAGTAGTGAATATCCTTTTAAGCGGTGTGTATACCTTTAAGTAGTGAATATCCTTTTAAGCGGTGTGTATACCTTTAAGTAGTGAATATCCTTTTAAGCGGTGTGTATACCTTTAAGTAGTGAATATCCTTTTAAGCGGTGTGTATACCTTTAAGTAGTGAATATCCTTCTAAGAGGTGTGTATACCTTTAAGTAGTGAATATCCTTCTAAGCGGTGTGTATACCTTTAAGTAGTGGATATCCTTCTAAGAGGTGTGTATACCTTTAAGTAGTGAATATCCTTTTAAGCGGTGTGTATACCTTGAAGTAGTGAATATCCTTTTAAGCGGTGTGTATACCTTTAAGTAGTGAATACCCTTTTAAGCGGTGTGTATACCTTTAAGTAGTGAATACCCTTTTAAGCGGTGTGTATACCTTTAAGTAGTGAATATCCTTTTAAGCGATGTGTATACCTTTAAGTAGTGAATATCCTTTTAAGCGGTGTGTATACCTTTAAGTAGTGAATATCCTTTTAAGCGGTGTGTATACCTTTATTCAACACAAAAAAGCAAAGTAAAGCTGAGAGACCAGCTCTGCAAGAAATGACATGAAACAAAAGAGCTCAGCACCAGGTGGTAGGAGTGGGGAGACGAGCATGGGCAGCACAGGCTGGAGTAACATTTAATCTTCACGTGGCACAGCAGAGACATGGTAGGCAGGGAACACACTACAGAGCAGCGCGTTCCTGGTGGCCAAGGATCCCAGGGGATCAGCTGTCACGTTGATTCTGCAGGATTAATCCCGGGAATGGGCAGTGCCGTCGTGAAGGCTGGCTGGGGGCAGTTTGCACTTTATTTCATGGGCCCGTGGAGGTCTTCGAGGCAAGTGAAGGCAGGGTGCTCCGTGTGACAGGAACAAGCTGGCACGTGCCCAAAATAGGTCAGGGTCGAACTCGAGGGGCAGGATTTTACGCCTGGCGGGGCGGGTGTGCGCCTGACCCGAACAGACGTGAAATAGCGCGCGAGATGAGGTGGGGCAAGCGTCCCAGCGTCATCCAGAACGCGGGCAGTCCTCAGGTGGGCAGGTTCCTGCGGTGCCAGAACTGCACCCGCCAGCAATGAAAAGGCCCCTTAAGGCCATTAAAAAAGCGACATGTTGGTGATTTTACCTTGCCCGGGCGATTTCGCGCTTGTCACACGGGCAAAGCAAACAGGCAGGCAGCCCACTTTTAACAAAAACTCATCCAAGGGTGGGATGAGAAGGGTCAGCAGCATTGTCGGTGTGAGTGGTGAGGAGTTTGGGAGATAGTTTGCTGCTGGCTGCTTATTGGAACTTGGCAGCTTCACCTCTGTTCAGGACTTCATTCTGAGCATTTCCAGGCTTCATTTCAGGTCTCATTGCTGTCTCCAAGGCCCCCAGAGGTTTCAGACCGTGTGCACCCTTCCAGGTATCAGACAGCCTTCCCTTACCCTGGTAATGGGGATTGTGGTCTCTGCTGGAGGTACCTCCTCTGAGGAGGAAGAGAGGGGCAGAAGGGAGAGGGGGCCAGGGGTCCCAATGCAGCCTCCAGGGGAGGGACCTGTGGGAGGAGAGGCGCAGACACAAGGGACGCAGGACCAGCAGGTAATCCAATGTGGAAGGGGCCACAGAAGATGCCACTATCCTGCTGCCAGGGTTTACAGGCAGTGATGCAGCTACTTCAATATGCCTGGAGTGCAATGCCGAAGGAGGCTCTGTCTCTTGTCGTTACTCAGTGGGGATAGTGCGCTGTAATATCAAGCATCACTGTTCCCCAAGCTGCAATAAATGTGAAACGTTTGACCAAATTGCTCCCCTGATGGTATCTCTCTGAAGCTCTCTCTGTCTGTGGGTGATAGGCAGTAGACTTTAGTTGTTTGACACCCAAATTGCTGATTATGTCCTGGAAAATTTTAGACATGAAGTTAGATCCTTGGTCAGATTATATTTCAATTGGTAGACCATAACAAGTGAAAAACTGAGTTAACTTTTCCACAACCACCTTAGCTGTAATTGTCCTTAAAGGAATAGCTTCTGGAAACAGGTGTCATATCCATGATTGTAAGGATATACAGATGTTCTGCTTTCATTTTGTGTAATGGTCCAACACAATCTACTAATATACAACTGACTGATTCTTCAAAAACTGGTATGGGTATTAAAGGTGCTGGTTTGATTATATGTTAAGGTTTAGCTACTACCTGACATGTATTACAATATTTTACAAAATTGCACTATGTCCTTATGAAATCTTGATTAGGTAAAACATCTGTTTATCGATGCTTGGGCTTTCCATATTCCTACATGTCCTTCCATAGGGATTTCATCTCCTGCCATAGGGATTTCATGTGCTTCTCGCAATAACTCCTTATGATATTTGGGTGGTACCACTATCTGGCGAACAACCGTTCATTCCTCACTCGCAGATCTGTGAGGGTGTCTCCACTTCCCATCAGAACGCCATTTTTAAGGTAATAGCACCCCGGAGCTCCTTCAGCCTCAGCTTCAGTGTGATCTGACTGTGCTAACTTGTTTAACTCTGGGTCTGCTTTCTGAGCCTCAATTAATGAAGACATGCTGAACACTTCCTTTGAATTATCCTCATCCTTAAAGAAAGTTTCAGCTACTCTGACATCTGCTTGTGGTGTCACTTTGACCTCTGGTGATGGACTTTGTTTAGCCATTGCTCTGGTCACCACGCACGATGGAAAAGTACCAGGAGCTTGTTCTTGTAACTGTTCTGTCTCTTTAGTCTCTTTTGGACTTTCCATAATTATGGGTGAAGCTATAATCTTCACTCCTCCCAAATCATTCCCCAGGAGTAAATCAACTCCATCCACAGGTAATTTCTTAACCACTCCTACAACCATTGAAACAGATAACAAATCACACTCCAATTGCACTTTATACAGTGGAACCGGGATTTACTCTCCACTTATCCCATTTCCCAATACTTTAGCTTTCACTGAACTGTCTGGAGGAAAAACTATGTCCTTCTCCAACAAAAGAGTTTGAGTAGCTCCTGTGTCCCTTAACATAGACAAGGGTTTAGCTGCATCATTTGATGAAAAAGGGGTTATCTATCCTTTGGACAAAAAGCATTTATATCTCTCACCTACCTTATTCACTTCGCCTGCATTCACAGCAGTGTTTATCTCCAGATCTTTATTTATAGTTAAAGCTACAATTTGATCCGTGGCGTTTTCTTTTTGAGATCCCTTTTCAGATTCACTCTCATGAACTCCAATGAGTCCCATGGGCTTCCCTCGCCACTTCCAGCATTCTGAATGAACGTGTCCCACTTTATTACAATGGAAACACTTAGGCCTTTGAGTTTCACCTCCACCCTCAGTACCTACCTTCCTGATCTGGGGAGGAGATCCCAAGGTATTCCCAGCTATCCATTCTTTACCCTGGTTACTTGCCTTCCTTTTACTCTCCCACTTTATATCCTTTTCAAATTTATGGGGGTGATGGAAAAAAGGTTTAGTTTTATGGATCAGCTCATAATCGTCAGCCATTACTGCTGCCTGTCCTTTGGTCTTCAACATGGGCTGTTGTTACAGAAGGTGGGGAGTTATTAAATTCTTCCAAGAGAATGGTCTCACTGGAACTTCATAGATAGTTTCAACTCCTAATGTTCGCATCCACCTGTCAAAACGACTTTGCTTAATCCTTTCAAATTCAGTGTAAGTTTGCCCAGGTAAATTTTGAAACTTTTGTCAGTTTGCTTCAGGGACTAACTCATTTGCACTCAAAATAACCTTTTACACCAGATCATAATCCCTAGAAACCTCCTCTGACAGTGAAGCATAAATTTCCTGTGCTCTACCTGTCAATTTGCTCTACATGGGCAATGTCCAGCTTTCCTTTGGCCCATTCACCTGTTTAACTATCTTCTCAAGTGAAATAAAGAAAGCTTCAACATCCCTTTCCTCAAACTCTGGAAGAGCTTGTACAAATTTAAACATCTCCCCACTGGGTTCTGATCTGGAAAGAGTCCTGTCCCACCTACTGGTGTCTCTTTTATTAACTGTCCGCATTTTAAGCTGGAATTCTCTCTCTTTTCCGCTTTCCTCCTTTTCTAATCCCCTTTCTTGTTCTCTTTCTCTCTCCTGCCTTTCTGCCTGTTCTTTTTGGAGATCAAGTTTTTGCATTTCCAGTTCTCTTTCCTTTTCTGCTGCCTCTAGTTCCAATTTTTTTATTTGCCACTGAATTTGAGCCCATTCCAATGAACCACCCCTTGGAGAGCTGGTCTCTCGGGTATTCCTTCCAGTTTTAAATGCTCTGCCATCTCTTCGATTATCTCTGCCTTCCTAGCTTTGGCAGGCAATCCTACTCTTAATTTACTTGCCAATGCTATTAACCTGGCTTTTGGGATCCTTTGTAAAATCGTCAGGGACATCTCTTCCACTTGCAGGCGAGCTTTAGCAGTTTCCAGTGCCATCTTGTTTTTGACAGTACAAACCTAATGTTTCCTTTTAGCTTTTATTACTTACTAAATCTACACCCAAATTGCCTTTGTCTTTTGTTCCAAAATATCCCAGACCTGAGCCCCCAAACTTTATCACAACTCACTGGGGATAGTGTGCTGTAAGATCAGCCTCACTGCTACCTGAGCCATGACAAATTGGAAAAGTTTGACCAAACCACCAGATTGCCCCAATTCCACCCAACTGTTTAATTTAGGTTAACAGAGTACAAGGACCAGGTTTGTAAACTTAATAAGTAAATAACTGTTTATTGAACAAACTGTCATTAACCAGTGGCAAAAGAAAGAAATATGAGCTACTAATTTCTAACTTTATAACCTAAACTCCACACCCTTCTTAAACCCCTACACACACACACACACACACACACACACACACACACTCACACTCACACGCACACTCAGACACAAACACACACGCACTCAGACACACACACGCACACGCACACACACACACACACACACACTCAGACACACACACACGGACTTAGACACACACTCACATACACACTCAGACACACACACACACACACACACACACTCAGACACACACATGGACTTAGACACACACACTCACATACACTCACACACACACTCAGACACACACACAGACACACACTCAGACACACACACACGGACTTAGACACACACACACACACACACACACACACTCACACAAACACTCACACACACACACACATGCACTCAGACACACACATACAACACACATACAGATACACACACACACACACACACACACACACACACACACTCAGACACACACACACGGACTTAGACACACACACACACACAAACACTCAGACACACACACACATGCACTCAGACACACACATACAACACACATGCATATACACACACACACACACACAAACACTCAGACACACACACACATGCACTCAGACACACACACACAACACACATACACACACACACACACACACACACGGCATACACATGACACACAAGACACACAAACATGTATTTTAAGGCTGGGATAAAACAGTTCAATAGCACCAGTTCTGGAGAACAGGATTCGATGGGTTGATTTTGATCGATGTCTTCCAAATTCCTCCATCACCTCCTACTCCTCAACCCCCTCCTATGGCACCACCCCATGCCCACGCAAAAGATGCAACACCTGCCCCTTCACTTCCTCTCTCCTCACCGTCCAAGGGCCCAAACACTCCTTTCAAGTGAAGCAGCATTTCACTTGCATTTCCCCCAACTTAGTCTACTGCATTCGTTCCTCCCAATGTGGTCTCCTCTACATTGGAGAGACCAAACGTAAACTGGGCGACCGCTTTGCAGAACACCTGCGGTCTGTCCACAAGAATGACCCAAACCTCCCTGTCGCTTGCCATTTTAACACTCCACCCTGCTCTCTTGCCCACATGTCTGTCCTTGGCTTGCTGCATTGTTCCAGTGAAGTCCAACGCAAACTGGAGGAACAACACCTCATCTTCCGACTAGGCACCTTACAGCCTTCCGGTCTGAATATTGCATTCAGCAACTCTAGATCCTAAACTCCCTCCTCCATCCCCACCCCCTTTCTGTTTCCCCCTTTTTCCTTTTTTTTCTCCCTATAAATTATATAGATTTTTCTTTTCCCACCTATTTCCATTATTTTTAAATATTTTAAAATCTTTTATGCTCCCCCCACCCCCACTGGAGCTGTACCTTGAGTGCCCTACCATCCATTCTTAATTAGCACATTCGTTTAGATAATATCACCAACTTTAACTTTAACACCTATGTGTTCTTTTGTACCATTGTCGCTGACATCTTTTGATGATCTGCTTCTATCACTGCTTGTTTGTCTACACAAGCACCTCTCTCTCTCTCTATCTCTCCGCCCCCCACACACACACCTTAAACCAGCTTATATTTCAACTCTTTCTTGGACTCGAAATCAAGTTCTGTCGAAGGGTCATGAGGACTCGAAACGTCAACTCTTTTCTTCTCCGCCGATGCTGCCAGACCTGCTGAGTTTTTCCAGGGAATTCTGTTTTTTGTTTTTCCTTTCAGTTCTTTGTTGATGACTTGAGGTGGTCTCCCAGCACTTCCAGTATTTAGTTCACTGGTTGAGAACTTGCTTTTCAATGTCTCTAACAGTGGTTTTCCCCTTTTCCTTCTTACAGGGGTTTCCTCAGAGAGACAGAGAAAGCAGGTTATAGAGATATGAGGAAAAGAGATTTTAGATATTTCCTCTTTGCAGGCCAGGAGCTTTTTCCACACTGCTACCACACAAAACCCTGGTCACCTGGTCAGGAGTCAATTAAAATGTCAGTCAGCTCCCTTGGTCCAGGACTCCTTTCTGGCACCATTCATACACAATCTGTTCCAGCACTGCAACATTGTATATGTCTCTCATCCTGTTCTGGTGGACATATCCTTTAAACCGCAGCCATTGTAATTTTAATCCACAGTCCAATAGAAATTAAAAAGTATGTTCCTTACACTTTCCAGGGAGACTGTGACCTCCATTTGCCTGTTGATTGGGCCTGAGATCACCTCCAACTGTGTAGTGGCTCTGAAGGTCACAGTGGCCCTCAACTTCTATACCTCCGGCTCTTTCCAGGGGTCAGTGGGGGATCTGTGTGGAGTCTCCCAATCAGCTGTCCAGTTGTGTCAAACTGGTGACAGAAGCTCTGTTCAAGCAGATAATGACATTTATTCATTTCTGTATGGACGATGCCAGCCAGGTTGAGTGAGCCAGAGGCTTCGTGGCCATTGCTGGCTTCCCCCGTGTCCAGGGTGCTATAGACTGTACACATGTGGCCATCAAGGTGCCAGCAGGTGAGCCCAGTGCCTTTGTCAACAGGAAGGGCTTCCACTCCATGAACGTGCAGATAGTGTGTGATCACAGGATGCTGATTCTACAAGTCTGTGCAAGGTACCCAGGCAGCTCCCACAACACCTACATCCTCAGACACTCCCAGGTGCCGGGGCTCTTCAGTGCTCCAGCCCGGCTGGATGGATGGCTGCTGGGTGACAAGGGCTCTCCCCTCAGAAGGTGGCTCATGACACCTCTTCGCTATCCAAGAGCAGAGGCAGGGAAGTGTTACATTAGGATCCATGTCTCCACAAGAGCGATGGTAGAGAGAACCATCGGTCTTCTCAAGATGTGCTTCTGATGCCTGGACCGCTCAGGGGGGGCACTCCAATATTCCCCAGAGCGGGTATCACTGACAGTGGTTGCATGCTGCACTCTCCACAATCTGGCTCTGACAAGGGGGGACCCACTGGGGGAAGAGGATCCTGACACAGCTCCACAGGCCACAGAGGATGAATCCAGCAGTGAGTCAGGAGGAGAGCGCAGTGAGGAGAATGCTGAGGGCATGGAGACAGACCTCGGTAACCTCCAGGGAGGCAGGGACAGCAGGGACACATTAATCCAACACTCCTTCAGCTAGGCTGCCAAAGATCAGCTTCCACCTCAGACCAGGGCTGCTGCCTCCGTCCTGGATGTTTGAAATGACCCTTTCATTTGAACCCAAAACCCACTCAGTGTCTTAAACTTACGTTTGTGAGTATTGCGTCTTGTTGCACCCTGCACCCCCTCACTGGCACTGCCATTGGAGACAGCTGCTGACTCTGCTGTCCTGTTGGCCTCGATGACCTTGGCGGGTGTCCTCTGGCCAGTGGAGCCTGTGCTGGCCCTGCCTGGGAGGGAGCAGCCAGTGCCAGGGCTGGTATCTCCCCAATCATCACAGCCTCATCAGATGCCATGATCACTGGCAGAGGGGCGGAGGATCCACTGTTGTCATCATCCGGAGCGCCCTGAGAGGAGCCGACAGAGACACAAGCAGGTCGTGTGCCAACGTGGGGTCACTCTGGATCTCCCTGCTCACCACTGATGGACGGGCACCAAGCTGCGATACTGGGTGCCCCATCCATCCCCCATATGGATACTGACCACCTGAGGTCAATGCGTGTGTGAGGATTTGCAGGTCTGAGCGCAATCCCAGGAACCCCTGATTCTGTTCCTGGAGCTGCCTCTCCATGAGAGTCACCACTCTCTCAATGGAGGAGGCAGTGTGCTTGGCCATGAGGGTCAATGCACTGCTGATGCTCCACATGGACTCCTCCATAACAGAGACCATGGCACGCAGACCCTCATGAATCTCCGCCAGATCCTCCCGCACACCCCGCTGGACATCCAGCATCTGTCACCTAATAGACGACTCCAGGGGCTCATCGTCTGCCTTCAACTCAGCATCGTCCTGGTCTCCAGCAGCCCCCTGACTGGACACTCTCTACCTCCGCCTGCACCTCAAGCAAGTGTGAAGTGCCCTCACCAATGTGCACAAATATTCTAGCTGATGATCTAATGGGCACTGAGTTGCTGGCATCTACGCTGGTGCTTGGTGCAGAGAGTGGGTGTGACACAGGTGCATCTGAACACCGAACATCCTCTGGCATCAAGGGTGGCCCTTTGGGGTCCTGCGACTGAGAGTGAACTGGCGCATCTAAGGGAGAAGAAGGACATGTCATGAGTTAAACCCTTCACACTGTCACTGTGCCAGGCACCCTGGTGAGACAATGGGGATCTGCATCATGGTGCCCTCTTCTTTCAGTGATCAATGGGGACTCCAAGTTTGAGGCTCCCATCAATGATGAGACTACAGTAGAATGTTTGCACCATCTGACACTCTCACCTCTGTGCCCTGCGCTCTTACCTTCAACAGAGACCCCTGCCTCTCCACAACCGACTGACTGAGGTGGGTGGCAGCTCTCCAGCTCCAATGCATCCATCTTGTACCTTGTCAAAATTAGGAGGTTGGGGGGCCTCTGCCTGTCCGTGACCCCTCAATGTTGTTATGGGCCCTCTTCTCCTGAAAGGACAGAGGAGCATTGTTCAGTCCACTCTCTACCTGCAGCCCCATTGCAGCCTGGCCAACCCCAGCTGAGGAACACCTCACAGGGCACATCCGAGTCGTGGCCCTCGAGCCACAAGGCCCTCAGTCCAAGCAGCCAGGGCTCACCCCCCTTGGCCAGCGGTGGTGTTGGTGACAGTTGGTGCTCAGATACCCCTGAGCTCCACGGGGGGGATGGCCAGACCTTAACACCTCACCACGCTGATCCATGCCAATTCGGCACTCACCCTTGCCAGGCACAGCAGATTGTTAAACCTTTTGTGGCACCGCACCGCACCGCACAACATCGTGGTTGCTGACCTGGGCTGCCACCTCCTCCCAAGCTTCTTTGGTCAGGTGCAGTGGCCCCCTCCAGTCACCCCCTGGGTGCGAGAGCATGCCACCTGACACCCAACCGGCCTGCCCTCCCCTCCCCCACCCGTCATTTCCAGCCGCTGGTGAGGCCTTTGCTCCAGTCTCCAGGCCGACTCTAAATCTTCCCCCCCCCCACTCCAGCAGCCTTCAAAGGAGCCGCCTTTGCCTGTTTTAAGGCACCCACCAGCTCACCATTGGACCCAGCGCCCGACAGGCCCCTCCTCCGCCCAGTCCTTCCCGAAGACAAGGTTCATGCTGGGCGGGGCCTTAATCGGCCATCCAGCGTGAAATTGGGGTCAGAGGGCAATCGCCATCGGGGGTCCTGATTCCCTTCCGACCCCCTCCAGGCGCGAGGAATCGGTGCGTTTCCTGGGAATGCATAAATAACGTGGCGGGTTTGGGACGTTATGGTGTGAAAACCCGCCATCACGGCCCGCTACTGCAGTTAGTGCATACCTGGGACAATTCTGCCCGAGATTTACCCCAGTGACTGGTTAGGATATGAGGTTCTGACCGCAGAGTCTGTAGACACTTCGAAGGGAAAATCAGATGGTTACTTGAAAGAAAATGGAACGGGAAAGAGTTTGAGGTGTGATGTGAATCGAAAGGGAATTAGACAAGGTATTACACGGGGAGACAAACATTGTTACAGACTTTGATTAAACAATTGCAAAGTTTTGAGCTGTGATATTCTGGGACCCGGTATTCTATCGACATATTATTTACAGTAAATACTGTTATTGTCCCCATAGAGACCAATAAACTTTACAAAAGAGACTTGAACTGCCAATGACCCAGTTAAAGGGATTGCATGTCAAGATTTCAAGTTTGAAGTCTTTGGCTGTAAAAAAAAAACTAAAATCAACAATGGCTAAACACTACTTAAGTAGGGAATTAATGCTCTAAATTACAGAAAAAACATCCCTTATTTGCATTTTTACAACTCGAAAACCCCACGTTTATATTGCACAGCATACACTCTGCAGAATTGTAGTCTTTACAGGAAACAGTCCAAAGTTGCTCCCAGCTTTCCACAGGCTCACTCCTCCCCTGATTCGCCGAGTCATATGGCCTGAATCTTTCAGTCATTGGGACGGAATCAGCGGGAGCGGGTGGAGGCGGTCATACAGCTCATCGCCGCCCGCAATCGGCTCCGTGCCGCCATTTTATGTGGGCGGGCCAATTAAGACCCGCCCAGTGCAAGGTGCGAATGGTAGCACTACCTGTGTGGGTGGGGGGAGGAGAGAGAGTCGGGACCAACGTTCTTTCGTGCATGAAAGAGCGCTTCAATCTCCCTGAGGCACGGAGCTGCCTCGGGGGGTGTTGAATAGATTTTGAAATAATTAAAAAAGAGGTGAAAAAATGTATTAAATATGTCCCCTCATATGTGACTGTCTCACATGAGGTGGGACAAGTTTTTATATTTTGGATAAATTTTTTGTTTATTTAGTAATAGCTTCAGGAAACCTCATCCCGCCCGTGGATGAGGTTTCCTAACAAACATGAAGGTCGCTTGGCCTTTTCGCCTGCCCCACCGGCCTTAAGGTTGGACAGGCAGAGATTACAATAACCTTAATCATTTCCTTAATGGCCTTAATAGGCCATTTACATATAGGCGGGTGCGTACCCAACTCTGGTGCTCGCCTGCCAAACAAAACGTCGCGAGACTGCGCGATGATGTAGGGACGCACGCCCGACATCATCGAGTGTCATTTTATGTGTCCGTGTGTCGGGCCCACCCCTGCATTCCACTGAAAAATCCTGCCCATAACGTCCAAAGACCATTGAAGATCCTTTCCTACAGTCTTCCAAGAGATCCTGAACTGACCTCCAGCAACAAGACCTGCTCCAGTGAGGCTCACTCCTGGCCACGCCAGGGCAAATCTCCCAGAGTTCCGAACTTTCTGCAGGTTCTGTCTCTTTGACCAGGGGTCTCTTCCCACTTGCATTCTGTCTGGCAGCCAACAGGGTAAAAACAGCCTTTTTCCCCTTTACATTAAAAGCGAGAGTCCAAACCATAACCATCTTAAAAACCTCACATTGGTAACATTCCCCCACAAAGGATGAAAAATTATTACCACAGTAAAGACTTTCCTACATTACGACCAAAATGTAACATAGTAAACACTTTAACCATTAACTGACTACACATGTTACCTGTCGCACATGCTACAATTAAGGTTAGCGGAATTCAATCATCGTGCTAATATCAGATTGTAAAGTTGTCCTTTCCCATCGTACCACAGTTCAAATCTGGACAGGGCATCAGTGATCATATTGCTCTTTCCTATCTATGATTTTTAGGGTAAACAGTTACAGCATTAAGCTCCAATGGAATAATCTAAGATTTTTAGTCCAGAATCTCCCTAAAAACACCAGTGGGCTATGGTCGATGTCCACTTGTTACGTCCACATGGTTATGCCCGTGAATCTATAAAAAAAGAGGGGCACTTTACTTTTAAAGAGCAGAATGAAAATGGACAATTTATCTTGACAAGGTGGAGTCCAGGGGGTCAGGTGACCTTACCCTTTGTCTGCAAAAACATGCAACTGGAAGTAGTTTGCTTATATGGTCAGGATCATAAAATGGTCATTAAAGTGTAAACAAACTTATGGATATTCCATTGAAGAGATATTTAAAAAGTAATAGATTTCTCTTGCAGAGCTAATAGCTCCTATTGTTTAAATGGCTACAGAAACTGATAAATAGTAGCCATCCAGAATCAGTGGCTGCAGTCTGAAATTCTACTCAGATGGGTGTGAAGCAAACCACTTTATCACAACAATGGCCGGTGTTCAAACCCCAATGTTTGTCCATGCTAACCTTGTCAGGAACTATTTGTGTGGACAATTGGAACATTGATACTGTGGTCACATGACAGAAACCAGCTTATGGTAAGGAACACCTTATTAACTCAGGTCTTGAGTGGCCCAGGGCTGTCAGTCTGGGACAGACACCACAGAGGGGAGAGATCTCACCCAGAAAAGGAAGAGCTCTGCTTAGACGTTCACCACAGGCAGAGAACTGGGGCCATTCTTTTACCTACAGGTTATATCTTCACGACAGGGGCTCACCTCCAAACTTGATTTAAGCAAAGCCAAAAACCTGCTGTTGCGTTGAATAAACCACTGCGAGTTCATCACAATAAAATTCCAACCTCCATTGTCATCAGTTAACCAAGAGAAGATCCTCAGGTCTGCAACATTTCTAGCTACCGTCTTGAGAATTGATGGTAAAAGTGACTTTTTAGACTCGCTTTAAGAAATCTAAGTGCATGCTACATCTTTTATAATCATCTTTTCTTGTGTGTCTTCTGTCTTGTGCGAGTGAGTGAACGGGTGCTGTTGCAATTACATATCAGGTGTTGAGAAAAATAAACATTTATTTTCTTTTAATTTAAACCTATGAGAAACCTTGTCTTGCATTCTTGAAAGTCCACGCTTAAGGGGATCAAGCACCCACGCACTGGCATCATAGCCACTTTGAATGGCCTGTGAAAATTTGGGGCTGCCAAAATGAATTAATTTACTAAAATGGCCTTTAACTTCTCAAAAGCTGCCTGACAAGAGTCTGTCCAGTCAATGTTCACATTTTCCTTCTATAGGTTTGTCAATGAAGTGACTACTATACTGAAGTTAGGGACAAACTTCCAGTAGAACTCACACATTCCAAGCAATCGTCATATTTCCATTTTCAGCTCAGGGACGGAAAAGTCTATTATTGCCTGGAGTTTAGCTTCTCTAGGTAACACTCACCCCTGCCCTACAAAAGGCCCCAAATAAGTGTCTTTGGTCTTGGCAAACTCACTCTTTGCCAAGTTTATAACTCAAATTAACCTCTTTCAGTCTGACAGACAGAGCCATCAAATGTTCAATACTAATGCTACCAAGTGCTGCTGTACGCCAATAAGTCATCAATATACACAACACAATTGTTCAGTCCACACTCACTCGGTTAGCTGAGCTCTGAAATGTAGCTGGTACCATGTGTCATGACTTTACACTGGATTGGGCCACCTGGAGTTACCAAAGTGGAAATCTCCGTCCTGATCCATCTTGCCAATAACCTTGAAACAAATCAATTTTGCTAACAAAGGCTGAGTTCGCCACTCTATTAATACAATCCTCAAATTGGGGGATTAGATATGAGTCTGTCCTAATCACGGCGTTAACTTTTCAATAATCAACACAGAACCTTTTGGGACTCATTGGGTTTTGGTATCAGTGCAAATGGAGAAGTCCAGCTCCTTTGACTAGATTCAATCATATCATTATCCAACATGAACTGAACCTCCTTCGTGACCTTGGGCTGATTTATCAGGATTGAGTCTGGAAGAATTCTGTTTGGTGGGTATGGCTTGCCCTATATTAACCTCATGAATAATCAGTGAAGTTCAATCTGCCCTATATCTGCACATACAGATTCATGCTCTTTCAACAGCTCAACTTTGTCCTTCAGTGCCTCAGGAAGGTGGTGTATTACCTTCTCTAAACCCTTCAACACTTCTGCATTCACTCATTTTATCACGGGCGTATCAATTTGAGAGCTCTCAATCTCAGTCCAAGCTGTCAAGTGTGTCCTATCACCACCTCTGCCTCTTATTCTTAGAGTGCACTCACTGGTTGACTATGTTCTCACTCATTGGACCTCTTCAGCAGACTCAGACGACACACCCGTTAACTTTCCCATCTGCCTGGGCTCCTGATTAAATAGCCTCACTTCACAGTTTTCTTTTAGCGCTGTAAGGTCCACTAAACCTAGAATTCAGTAGCTTGCCAGGCAAGGGCAGCGGAACCAATACCTTACCCCCAAGGTTTAAGGGTATGGGTCTCAGCCGATTTATCTGGTTGGTCTTGCATCACCAGTTCGGGAATTTTAAGATGTTCCCCTAGCTACTGCACATGCTTATGAAAGCCTTTCTTGGAATTTGGACACATAGGCCCAAAAGATCCCATCTCTGGATGGCTGTACCCCGGAGGTAGCCCCTTGGTTGCTCTGGGGCACCCCTTGGAAGTCCCGATGCACTGATTACACAAGGATTACCTGGCAAGTTTGGACTTCCGATGGGCAATTCCCTGTGGCTCCAACCCTCCGAAACTCTGAATTAGAGTCGGAGACTCCGGATGGTTCCGACTTATTATCAGCGTACCCAGGAAAGGTTACAAGAGTTAAAACCAGTTCTAACTCCTGGGTAACTACACTACTGACCCCCAACTCTCTACTGGAACCCCCAACTAACTCCCAACCACCCAACTACCCCCAGACCCCACCCCGACTAGCGCCCCCCACTGACAATCCAACTACTGTCCCGATTATCTGACTATGCCCCCCGACCACACAACTACCATCCCAACCCTCTGACCTTTCAACAAGCCCCTGATCCCTGACCCACCATAGCCCTTCACCGATCTACCTCCCACTTTAACCCGTCACCCATCTGCCATCATAACCCCTCACCCACCTGCCACCTCCCACTCCCTCACCCACATGCCACCTCCTACTCCCTCGCCCACCTATCTCCTACCCCCTCACTACATTACCTGCTACCTCCTACCCCCTCACCTACCTGCCACCTCCTACCCCCTCACCCACTTGCCACCTCCTACCCCCTCACCAAGTTACCTGCCAAACTTTCCCCTCATCCACTTACCTGCCACCCTACACCCTCACCTATTTTACTAGCCACTCTACCTCCTTACCCTGTCACTTGACAGCCTATCCCCTCACCTACCCACCTGCTATCTTACCCCCTCACCCACCCACCTGCTTTCCTACCCCCCCTCACCCATCCACCTGCTATCCTACCCCCTCACCCACCCACCTGCTATCCTACCCCCTCACCCACTCACTTGCTATCCTACCCCCTCACCCACCCACCTGCTATCCTACCCCCTCACCCACCCACCTGCTATCCTACCCCCTCACCCACCCACCTGCTATCCTACCCCCTCACCCACCCACCTGCTATCCTACCCCCTCACCCACCCACCTGCTATCCTACCCCCTCACCCACCCACCTGCTATCCTAACCCCTCACCCACCCACCTGCTATCCTACCCCCTCACCCACCCACCTGCTATCCTACCCCCTCACCCACCCACCTGCTATCCTACCCTCTCACCCACCCACCTGCTATCCTACCCCCTCACCCACCCACCTGCTATCCTACCCTCTCACCCACCCACCTGCTATCCTACCCTCTCACCCACCCACCTGCTATCCTACCCTCTCACCCACCCACCTGCTATCCTACCCCCTCACCCAACCACCTGCTATCCTACCCCCTCACCCACCCACCTGCTATCCTACCCTCTCACCCACCCCCCTGCTATCCTACCCCCTCACTTACCGACCTGCTTTCCTACCCCCTCACCCACCCATCAGCTTTCCTACCCCCTCACCCACCCACCTGCTATCCTACCCCCTCACCCACCCACCTGCTATCCTACCCTCTCACCCACCCACCTGCTATCCTACCCCCTCACTTACCGACCTGCTTTCCTACCCCCTCAGCTACCTACCTGCTATCCTACCCCCCCTTACCCACCCACCTGCTTTCCTACACCCCCTTTACGCACCCACCTGCTTTCCTAACCCCCCCTTACCCACCCACCTGCTTTCCTACCCCCCCCTTACCCACCCACCTGCTTTCCTACCCCCCCCTTACCCACCCACCTGCTTTCCTACCCCCTCAACCACCCACCTGCTTTCCTACCCCCTCACCCACCCACCTGCTAAGCTACCTCCTCAACCACGCACCTGCCGGGGTTACACTGTTACCAGGAGTTACCTCCTGCATCTGTTTTTGCGGGGAATTTACCCACCTGAGAATGGTTGGTGGGGGTGGGGGAGGGGGTGTGGGTGGGCGAGGGGGGGGGGGGGGGGGGGGGGGGGGTGGGGGGGGTGGGGTTGGTGGTGGGGTGGGTGGGTGGGGGGGTGGAGGGGGGCTCCAGTCATATGATTGTGTAACAGTCAGAATCCTGGGAACGGAATCAGTGTGTCCTTCAAGCTAGAACGGTGGACAGGCATGTTGTCACATTCAGACGTTTATTTGCACAATTGTTGAACATCATCCCTACACACTAACAGTGGCTGCACCTCAAAAGCGCTTCACCGGCTGTAAAGCATTTTGGAATATCCTCAAGGTCATGGAAGGCGCTATATGAATGCAGGTATTTTTTTTTCTCTCTTCAGTTGTAATTTGGTGGAGTGAAAAGCATTTTTGACTTTGGAGGAGGCCGTACTGGTACAGAACGGCACGCTAACCAGGGGCTGTTCTGTTTCGGGATCGCAGTTCAGGAAGCCTATGTCTCTGAACACAGCCACCGCACTCTGCCAGTGGGGAATGGAGTCATTCGAACTGAAGAACTTAAGTTTGCTGGAAGTTTTTGGAATCGTACAATGGGTCGATTGTTTCGTAACATCACAGCAAAGCTGATGAGAAACGACAAACTGTGAAATGCTATTTCCTCTTGTAGACCTTCAATTTCATTTTTTCTACCGTCTATATTAACCAGGAATGTCTGGCCCTCCTGACAGCCAAATCAAAGACTATTAAGCAAAACCGAGGGGAATGAGGATTTCATGTCTCTTCCATGTCTGTGGTATGAGGAGGACCTGACAAGATGCAATCAGTTCCATACAATAATGGGTCAGAGCTGGCTGGCACTATATAACCATCATTTTCTGTATATTCACATCAGGGTCCATTAACGGTGAAAGTATATTTTAAACCTTTACCCCTCAGATTGGTTTGCTAGGGGTTACTGGGGTGGGTTGGGGGGGGGCATGCTTTGACTGGAGGGGGAAAGAAACATTGCACACCTCTCAATGGGGCAGCCAAGCCAGCCGTTGACAGTAGCTTGAGTTCATGAGATCTGACAGCAGAGTGCTTTAAACACTGTCTCAGGAAGCCAATTATAGGAAAAGTGTCTGTTTGCATCGCCCATTCATCCCCGCCAGCTAGAGTACAGAACCTGGGCTCCCAATTCACTGGATGCATTAATGTGCGGTGATGCGGTGGCTCTCTCCCCTGCTCAATCAGCTGAAAGTTATACTCAGTAACAGCACAGAATAGCAGACTGTCAGCACCACTTCCTAACCTTCAACATCCTCAGATGAAGTACATTAAGCCTCTGCCCTCTATTGATTGGCACCCAGGCATTTCTGGAGCATGGCTGCACTTAAGAGCTCCTCGGCTGCTTATTGTGAGAGTTGTCCAGAGTTTCAGGGCATTGATTAGTGTGTTTAACATCTTGCCCCTTCCATTTCCTTTCCTTGCCTTTCAGTCTTGCACCGTTACAAAGTAAGCTTGTCACAACTCAGTATTAACCAGGATAATAAATAAACTGACTGCATGTCTTATCCGCTGAGTATCTCTTTGCTTGCCCGATTACTCTGAAACTCCTCATTGTCAATGCTGTTTGATACACCAATTAGATAATACACTTGTCCATGGCTTGCTAGACATGCAATGAATTTTTATAGCGAGCTCTCAGTACACCTAAGCTCCTGTATGACTCCGAAGGAAGCAAAGATTAAACAGTTGCGTTCAAAACTCAATTTAAATTTCAAAAAGGAATTGGATAATTATCCATTGGTCGGGGAATCCAGAGCACGAGGGGCACAGTCTCAGGGTAAGGGGTCGATCATTTATATCTAGGGATGAGGAGAAACTCCTTTACTCGAAGGGATGCAAAGCTTTGGAGTTCTCTCCCCCAGAGGGCTGCGAATGCTGCATTGTTGAGTACATTTAAGGCTGGGATAGGCAGATTTTTGGTCTCTGAGGAAGTTAAGGGATATGGGGAAGGGCAGGAAAATGGAGTTTAATCCCTAGACCAGCCATGGTGGTGTTGAATGGCAGAGCAGGGTCAATGGGCCGTGTGGTCTACCCTTGCCCCTATTTCCTATGCTCTTACAAGAAGTAAAGAATTTGCAGGGCTATGGGGAGAAGGCAGGAGAGCCGAACTCATTGAGCTGCTCTTGGAGAGGGCTGGCATAGATACAATGGCCTCCATCTGTGCTGTAACCATTTGTGTTTCTATGGTAAAGCACCTTTCACAGCCTCAGGATGTACTGGAGCTCTTTTACAGTCAATAAAATACCTGTTGAAGTGTAGCAGTTTCTGCGGTGTAGAAATCGCAGCATGCAATTTGTGCACAGCAAGATCCCACAAAAGGCAATACGATGATGATCAGATAATCGGCTTCAGTGATGCCTGATGAGAAAATAATATTGGGCAGAACGCCTGGGATGACTTCCTTGCTCCACTTCAAAAAAGTTACCATGGGGTCTCTTATGCCTGACAGCTAAACATCTTACCTGAAAGATGGCACCTCCAACAGTGCAGCACTCCTTCAATCTGCACTGGAGTGTCAGTTAGGACTGAAGTCACTGGGGCAGTACTTGAACCAACAGCCGTTTGAATTAGAGATAAGGATGCTACCCAACTGAACTACATAGTAAGGGAGATCTAAGACCACTACCTGCAATTATTCTAATAGAATAAGGAACACTGAAAACCCTGGTCATATGTATCTATTTGCATGTTCTGGTAAAGTGAATTTGCACTGAACTGCTATATACAAATTTGTATGTTGCCTCTTCCAATATCATACCAACGGAAGCTGTTGATGTTTTTGTGTTAACTGTTAAAGAGCAGAGAATACAACTTACACTGGTCCAGGTGAGAAAGATAGCAAGGTGAGTGGACAGCCCTAGGTACAGGAGGCGGCTAAGAGGCAATGCTCATAAAAAGTATCTTTAGCGACTCCTGGAAATGGAGAGATTGGTGACAAGGTGAAGAGGGTATCAGGAGAAGAGGGTATAAAGTGAACTGGCAAATGAGGTTAAGGGATAGGTCAATAGAGATGTAGTGGCAGACATTTAAGGGGATATTTCAGGATACACAGAATAGATACATTCTAACGAGAAAGAAAAGTTCCAAGAGATGGACCGGCCACCTGTGGTTAACTAGAAAGGGTAAAAGGTAGTGTCATAGAGTCATAGAGTCATAGAGGTCTACAGCACAGAAAAAGGCCCTTCGGCCCATCGAGTCAAACAAGTACCTAACTATTCTAATCCAATGTTCCAGCACTAGGCCCATAGCCTTGTATGCCATGGCATCACTAGCAGCCTGGATAGCTCAGTCAGTGTTAACCTTAAAGAAAAAGCATGTAATTGTCCAAAGGTGGCTGGCAGATCAGAAGATTGGATTTCAAAAACAGCAAAGTATGTCACAGGGAAAGTGCTAGAAGCTATTATTAAAGACATTTTAGCAGGGCACTAGGAAAAATTCAAGGTAATCAGGCAGAGTCAACATGGTTTTGTGAAAGGGAAATCATGTTTAACCAATGTATAGGAGTTCTTTGAAGAAGTGATCTGTGCTGTGGGTAAAGGGGAACTGGTGGATGTGCTGTACTTAGATTTCCAGAAGGCGTTTGATAAGGGGCCACATCAAAGGCTATTGCGAAAAATAAAAGCCCGTGGAGTAAGGGGTAACATATTTGAATGTTCGTATGTATGTTCCAGAGAATCTTGAGTTCTGGAGCGTTGTGTCTCCAGGCTTGGTAGACCAGAGTCAGGAGACTGGGAGGATGCATGCTGAGTTGTAGGGGTGGACTATAAAATTGTAGTGGAACAAGGCCCTGGAGGGATTAGGAAATGAGAACCTGAGAATGGATGCAGCGGAAAAGGGAGATTCAGTGGAGATTAGTGAGGGTAGGGGTGATAGAACTATGTAATGACAATTGCAATGTCCTGTGCAATAGGACATGATTGACTGATTTCTGGTGGTAGATTGGGTCTCAGTGTGGTGAAGCAGTTTAACGTATAGTGAATTATACGTGTTGCTTCTCTTGACCACAGTCACAGAGGAACATGCGAACATATGAATTAGGAACAGGAGTAGGCCACTCGGCCCCTCAAGCCTACTCCGCCATTCAATAAGACCATGGCTGATTTGATAGTAATCTCCCGCCTGCCCCCAGTAACCTTTCACCCCATCGCTTATCTGTCTAGCTCTGCCTTAAAAATATTCAAAGACTCTGCTTCCACCGCCTTTTCAGGAAGAGAGATCCAAAGACTCACAACCTCCTGAGGGAAAAACATTCTCCTCATCTCTGTCTGAAATGGGCGACCCCTTATTTTTAAACAGTGACCCCCTAGTTCTAGATTCTCCCACAAGAGGAAACATCCTCCCCACCTCCACCCTGACAAGGCTCTTCAGGATCGTAAGGGTTTCAATTAAGTCTCCTCTTACTCTTCTAAACTCCAGTGACTACAAGCCTAACCAGTCCAGCCTTTCCTCATAAGACAAGCTGCCCATTCCTGGTATTAGCCTATTAAACCTTCTCTGAACTGCTTCTAATGCATTTATATCCTTCCTTAAATAAGGAGACCAATACTGTCTACAATACGCCAGATGTGGTCTCACTAGTGCTCCATATAACTGAAGCATAACCTCCCTACTTTTGTAATCAATTCCCTCACAATAGATGATAACATTCTATTAATTTCCCTAATTACCTGCTGTCCCTGTATACTAGCCTTGTGAGATTCATGCACTAGGACACTCAGATCCCTCTGAATCTCAGCACTCTGCAATGTCCCACCATTTAGATAATAAGCTTCTTTTTTATTCTTCCTGCCAAAATGGACAATTTCACATTTGCCCACATTACACTCCATTTGCCAGATCTTTGCCCACTCACTTAGCCTATCCATGTCACTCTGTAGCCTCCTTAGGTCCTCTTCACAACTTACTTTCCTACCTATCTTTGTGTCATCATCAAATTTCATGACCATACCTTCGCTCCCTTCATCCAAGTCATTAGAACATAGGGCTCAGGAGCAACCCAAGCAGCCATTTGAGTCTGCTTCACCATTTGATAAAATCATGGCTGATCTTGGTTAGGACCTTAATTCCACTTTCCCATCTGCCCCCACACCCCGCCACCACCACCACCACCCCCCCCCCCCCCCCCCCCCCCCCCCACCACCCATAACCCTCGGCTCCCTTGTCGATTAAAAATCTGTCTAACTCAGCCTTGAATAAATTCAGTGACACAGCCTCCACTGCTCGCTGGGAAACAGGATTTCACAGACTAACCACCCTCTGAGAGAAAAAAATTCTCCTCATTTCCACTTTGAAATTAAGGGAGCCCGCTTATTTTTAAATTGTATCCTCCAGTTCTAGTCTCCCCCACTAGAGGAAACACCCTCCCGATATCCACCCTATCAAGTCCCCTCAGGATCTCATATGTTTCAATAAGATCATCTCTCTTTGTTCCAAACTCCAATGGGTACAGGCCCAACCTGTTCAACATTTCTTCATAGGGTAAGACCTTCATCCCAGGAATGAGTTGAGTGAAACTTTTCTGACAGCAACTGCACATCAAGCCAAGGGCAAGGCTTCTTATTCACTCCTAGAGCAGGAGAGTGCGACGACTTAGATAGCTCTTTCGAAGAGACAGCACAGAACAATGGGTCATCTTGCCCTGTGAAATTGTAGGGTTACCAATCTAAGATTGGGCTATCAATCGTGAAGCTGTTCGGTTTTCGGACCTATAAATATTGTGATTGCACCGCCTGGAGCAGTTTCTAAACTGCAGATGGGGAAATTACAGCACTCGATCTGGAATAGAAAGCCCGGGCAATGTCGAGCCAAAGGTACAATATCCTGAGGGAAGTCTGAAACCAGTTAAGAGCTTGCCATTACTGTTTGTGTAATTGTTCCAGAAGTCAAAACACGATTAAAAAAACCTCTACCCCCACAAAGTAGTCAATATAATTGAAAGCTCTTGATGATAATATCTTTACTCACCCCCTCCTCCCCCAAGGCCTTGGTGTGATATACATATATATTAATATTTTGTTTCCACAGCATTTCCATTCTTGCTGAAACAGCAAGCATTCCAGACTTTTAACACAACTACCCTTCCTCTCTGGCTATCACCAGCTGTCTCTGCTGTTGCTGTGTGAAACTCAAATAGAAATTATCCACTTGGCAGCTGGTGCCAGAATTAATTCAGTCAGCTCTGATCTTTCAACAGTGCTCGAATTGGAAGGCATCACAAAGAGCAATTATTTGCTTCAGATTTTCCAATTATTCTTCCCCTTTTTATTTTTGTCCGTCTCCTGTGCCCGGGTCTCTACCCCCTGCCAGACTTGAATTTCACTGGCAACCCTGGAATGCATCAGCTGATTGACCGGACTGGGTCAGAGCCCAGACTGCCCTGTGCCCGGCTCTCTCCACATGAGGATAACAGCTGGAAAGAGAAACCGAGTCTTTCCGTCGGGTACTCGAAACTTCCCCGCTTTGTTAGTGTCACTTTAGTGGTGGTTCTGAGGTGAGCGGGAACAGAACATTATGTGGTAACCCTCAGCAGCAGGAACGTCACAGAGATGGGTCGCACAGAAGGAAAAACCAGTGAAAACAGGGGAATTTAGCATACTTGCCCGAACTGGTCTTGTGTACCTTCAAATGGAACGTCGGTAAAAACTGGGAATTTGGAATACGGGGTCCCTCCTTTCTCCCTTCTGGATGATATGACTGCTGCTTGGGTAGCCAGCTCAGACCTGCGTGATATGCTGCTTGTGTTTGCAGGCCAGCTGTACATTGAGGGAGCGGGATCCATTTCTGGCCATAGAAGTTTCTGGTTGGTGATAGGGAATGCGCAAGGCAATGTGAGTGTGGTCACTGTCGCCCTGCACCCTGGGGAAGCTTTCCATGTGGGCAAACCCCTTCAGCTCTCTCACTCTGCCTCACCCCATCAATAGAGATCTCCTGGTGTAGAGAACCTCCGTGATTTCCCGGATGCATTGGAGTGCTGCATGCTCTGAGGGACTGCTGATGTTACCTGTTGCAGGCTGAAAGGGACCTGTGGAATAAAAACTAGATGGAGTCATATAGGGTCTACAGCACAAAAACAAATATCTGACCATGCCAGTCCATACTGGTGTTTATGCTCTGCTTGACTCTTCTTTTTTTCCTCATTTAATTCTATCATTGTAACCCCTTCTCCTTCCTCTGTTTGTCTAGTTTCCCCTTAAATACATCTATATTTTTCACTTCAACCACTCCCTGTGCTAGCGAGTTCCACATTCTCCCCATTCCCTGGGTAAAGAAACTTGTTCTGAATTCCCCATGGGGTTTCTTGGTGACTATCGTCTACTGATGGCAAAAAATAAAAGCAAAAATCTGCGGAGGCTGGAAATCCAAAACAAAAACAAAAATACCTGGAAAAACTCAGCCGGTCTGACAGCATCTGCAGAGAAGAGCACAGTTAATGTTTCGAGTCCGTGTGACTCTTCAAAAGAGTTCTGTTGAACAGTCATACGGACTCGAAACGTTAACTGTATTCCTCTCCGCAGATGCTGTCAGACCTACTGAGTTTTTCCAGGTATTTTTGTTTTTGTTTTCTATTGATGGCCTCTGATTACACTCTTCCCCATAAGAGGGAACATTCTCTCTCTATCCACTCTAGCCAAACCTTTCAGCATCTTAAAGGCCTCCACTAGGTCACCCCCCTCAGCCTTCTCTTTCCAATAGAAAAGAGACGCAGCCTGCTCATCCTCTGCTGACTGGCACCCCTGAAATTATCCTCAGAAATCTTTTCTGCAGCCTCTCCAGGACCTCTGCATATTTTTTACAATACGCTGACCGGGATTGTATGGGGTGCATGAGGTGTGATCTGAGAAAAGTTCAAAACAAGTTTAGCTTAATTCTTTACTTTTCCACTCTATCCCTCTTAGAAATAAACCCGAATCTTTGGCTTGTGCTCTTATTACTATTTTTAGTGATTTGTGCACTTGTGCTTCAAGATTCCTTTGTTCCTTCACCCCATTTAGGTTCTTAGTTTCCAAGCAATATGCGACCTCCCTACCTTTGTTCCTATAAAATAACACTTGGAGGTCTTGTGGTGCCGTGGGTAGTGTCCCTGTCTCTGAGCCAGGAGCTCTGGGTTCAAGACCCACTCCTAGGGTTTAATGGCCAAGGAAGGTGCATTCATATCAAGGTCAAACAGATTGAGTATTAACCTTCAAATCCTTCCAATATGCCAATGGCAGACAGTAGGAGCAGGAGAGGGTCCTGGTCAGCCAGGCGATGGAAAGAAATTGGAGCTTCTACCATCACTATCCATAGCTCCAGATTACAATATGCATGTAAAGTTAACTTGGACTCCTTGGGAGGTCAGTTGGCTGGGCAGCTGGTATGGATCAGATTGGAGCCAACAGTATGGGGTTCAATCCCTGTTTGGGTTGGGGTGGATTTGGGAGTGGCCTTGTTGCCCTGACCATGGGGAAGATCGTGGTTGTAGGGCTCAGAAGCAGGTCTCTACCTACCAGACCAACCATAAGGCGGGGGTGGCTTTTCAGTGGCTGCAGGGTAGAAGTCAGGAGAGATTGAATTGAGTTAGTCTTCCAGAGCCAAAGGGAATGGTGATGGAGCAAGGAAAGAAGCAAAACGATGTGCTGAGAGTGAGTGTGCTGCAGACTAAAAATAAAACAAGGGAAAGGAACAAAACAGTGGGGACAGAGTTTACGGTCTGAAATTGTTGAACTCAATGCTGAGCCCAGAAGGCTGTAAAGTACCCAGTCCAAAAATGGAGTGCTGTTCAATCTCGCCTGTCTTCTGCTGCCACAGAGCTGCCTTTTGTTTGTCCTTGTCCTACCCCTGGCTCAAATAAACATTTTCCCAGTTCTGATGGAAGGTCATCAACCCGAAAAGTCAACTCTGCTTCTCTCTCCACAGATTTACGAGGGATGTTGCCTGGAGTTGACCACTGTAGTTAGGAGGAATGAGCAGATAGGCTACAATTGGTACTCTTTTTGGAACAGAGGAGGCCGAGTGGAGATATCGTTGTCATTTATAAAATAATCAGGGGTCTGGATAAAGTAGATACGTAGACCCTATTCCCCTTGGCTGAGGCCAGAGCGTTAACTGGACCAGCACTGAGAAAGAATGGTGAGAGTGAAGGCTAGAGATAGAAGGGAGAGAGGCATTGGTGCGAGGGGGAATAGAAGAATTATGTTTCTTTTGAAAATTAACACTTAATAAGGGGGTGATTGATACAAGTTACAACAGTGAGGCAGGATGATTAATTAAAAAATACCAAGGAAGTGACTGAGCAAGCCATAACGTTACAGGAAGAGAGGAAGAGAGGAGAACAGGAGGCAGTAAGTGGAGGAAGCGAAAGGACAGGGGGGAGGGGTAAAAGGAGAGAAGAAAGGAAGCGATGATGGGGAAGGAGAAACATTGGGCGGAATTTACTGTCCCCGTTGGCATCAAGCGTCATGGCGGCCATGAGTGGACAATATGGCAGGAAGGCCAAAATCAATGTCATGAAACCAGTTTGCAATCGTCTGCTCCGCCCATCAATAGCGGGCTACATTTCCAGCCACCAGCTATCGGGAATGTCATTTTACTACATCTTCATCTCATTATAAACCCTGCTCGCCAGAACCGTCCCCCAACACTGGATCATCTGCGCATGTTGGTGTGATTGCTCGCCAACGCGTTTCACAACTGTACACAAACAACATGCACTGAGGGGCTGCGCTTTGCTCAGGACTTCGAGGTTTGTTTGCCCACCTTGCTTCGGGCAGCTCTCTCAGTCATCAGCGCCAGGCTTCACAGGCGGCACCACGTCTCTTTTAGGGGGGCTCACGGGCAGGTCTCTACCTACCAGACCAGACATAAGGTGGTGGAGGCTGTTCAATAGCCGCAGGGCTAGGGCTTGCTTGGGGAAGGGAGAGAAATGGCCTCAGGCAAAGGAAGGGGCTGCAGGGTGAGGTCTGTACTGGGGGAGGGGGGCACATGTCGATCTGTGCAAGTGGCCTCAAGAGGGTTAGGGCTGAGGAGGCAGTCTCCAGAGGAGGTGAGACCAGATGGAGATGTGAGGGTGTGTGTGTCTGAGAGAGAGAGTGGTGATGTCCCTTGAGCTGGCAGTGAGTGAGATGCCAGTGAGTGTGGGATGGGCTTGTGAGTGGGTGGATTTAGAGTGATGAGGTGGTTGCCTTACCCTGGCTGCACGGGTGAGATCATTCACCCTCTATCTGCACTGGATGGCCAACCTCTTCTGTGCAGCATTGGCACTGAACACCACTGCCCTCGCCTACCAAGCCAGAGTGGTGAGATTGCTGGACCTCCTGTGGCCCGAGCAGTGGGGGTGTGGGTAGAGGACAGCAGGGTGGGTCTCCATGGGGCTCAGAAGGCGTCCCAGGGAGGCGTCACTGAATCGACGGGGGTGGGGGGGGGGGGCACTTATTTTGCAAGTCTCCTTGGCGTTCGGGGCCGGCGGACCTTCACCGGGGCAACGCTGGGCATTGCAAAGCGGGCATGCGGCCGGGGTTTAAATATGGCGCCCCGGGCGGGGTGGGGGAGGGGGGAAGCGGGGGGTAGTGGCGAGATGACAGTGCGGCAGGCAGGATGGGAGGGTCACCCGCCAGCAAGATGCCATGTTTCCCACGGCTGCTTAGTCAAGGAGGTGGGACCGAGACGACTAGCTGCTAAAGCTGCTGGCATGGCGGGTGAAGTGCCCCTTTTCTCCGGCCGCCGGTGCTCTTTGGGGTGAAACCCAGTGGGGTGGGGATCCCGCCCGTTGTTTTTTGGGATAGAAATGGATTGTGAGGAGAGGTTATTCAAGGCTGTCCAGCAAAGCTGGGGTTGTGGCTCAGATCTCACAGTGGCACATTTTTGCAGCTGAATTCAATGTGTCTGATCAATTAAGAGCTGAAATCATAAAAATAGTGACGGTGAAAGCTGTTGGCTTGCTGGCCCGGGTTTCAAAGAAATCTAATTTTTTTATTTTATGGCGTTTGGCCATGCCAGGAGGGAACAAGAATGTTCCTTTGGGATAAACTGTAGGCCCGCTGTCTCCCTGGGCTCTGCCCTCTTTCAAGGTCGCTTCTCATGCCCAACCGGTTCTCTCCCTCTCTCCCTTTCTCTCTCTCTCGCTCTCTCTCGTGCGCCAGCTCCGCATGGGAGCTGCTCAGAGTGTCCCGTTGGCCGACTTCCCGGTTCACCCGGAGCTTATAGCTCACCTGAGCTGCTCTGAGGCCTGAGTTCCGAAAGGTGCCTCTCCACCAGCTGCCGGAAGGCCAGGAGCGACTGCAAGTGAAGCCGGGGTTGAGAGGCCTCTCTCCGAATTCCTCTCCATGCGGAGGAGGGGCAGCAGGAGAGACCTCTCGGGCCCAGTCGGTAAGTCTGGCCCTCTGCTACCCCGGAGTACACTACCCATCTCTCCCGATGCCCCCCCCTCACTCCACCCCCTCCACATCCCCGGCCTTCTTTGAGGGGCAACTGAACCCTTCCCCTCCCTCTCCCCGCGCCTCTCCGCCAGCTCCGAGTGTTGGCCCAGCTGCCCCATGCCCATCCATTTTGAACAGGGATGGCTGGAACGGAAATAAAGCCAACAAGACAGGCCCAAGCCTCCCCCTCTCGTACTTATGTGGCGGGGGGGGCGGCCCACACACCTGGTCGGGTTTCACCCACCCCCACCCCCACCCCCGCCGGGAGTTACAGCCCCCACGTCTTTTGAGCAGAGTCGAGGGGAGAGAGGACACGGCCTCACCGGTTACAATGGCAGTACCGCAAAAGCGCTTGGCGATTGACTGACAGTCTACGGGCGTGACCCGCAGGTGTCCATCGCCAAACCTCCACTGGACTGGACCCGAACTCGTACCAAGGCTGGAATTTCGGTGCAGGCGCGTTTTGGAAATAGCGCCCCCAGTTGATGGGTCAGTGCCCTCCGGGACCTGTTCGAATTTTCAACGCGAGGGTGGGGGGGTTGGGAACACACTCGCCCCCAACTAACAGCCGGTTAAGCTCCTTAAGCTTATTCATGGGGCAAGGAGAGCCAGCCGGGCTATGTTTGGGCCTGTAAATCGCCAAGCCTGAGGTCTGGTGCATGTTAGTGCACAGCTTTCCAGTTCAATGCAGAAAGAAACTGAGTGATTTTTATTTTCTCTAAGTGTGAACCCTTTTCGGCACTAGGGGGACTTTGCTCTGGATTGGGGCGGCACCATTCACTTGGCCTATGGGCATCTTTGTGAGCAGTGAGTTTGCTGGCCCTCCAAGGAGCTGCCTCTTCTCTTCGGCGAGGCAGCAGCAACAAGCTTCATTAGCGTAGAGTAAAAGGGTTAAGATCAGGAGCATCTGATGCTAATGTAACGATGATGTAGTGTCACATGACTGAGTAACGGTGATCTGGAGGGAGAGGTCCAACAACATGCAGATTCACTAAGATGCACACAGAGCTGTAAATAAATGATAATGGTTTTTCCAAACTATAGCGTAGAGTGGCTTACCCAGGGAAAAGAGACACACGCTGAAAAACTCCGTATCACCCCAAACAAACATGACAAAACAATCATGGCTGCCGTCTGCCTTTGTCGCTTGCCCTCAGCAGGCAGCTCCCGCCTCTTGGAGCTCGCCTCCGGCCCAATTAGGGCATTTACACTTGACGATTGTGCCGCGGGATAGACACAGATACGACGCTTGGGTGGGGACCTGGAAAACGTACCGGCATCGGATTCCCGAATCCTGATCGAAAATCGAGCCCCAAGTCTCACTCAGCCATCACTCCCTGTGCTCGTTGGCACGCACTGGCACCTCGGTTCAGCAACAGCCCGCCTTTCAAATTCTCAACCTTGTTTTCAAATGCCTCCATGCCCCTCCCTATCTCTGTAATCTCCTCCAGCCCTACAACTCACCGAGATATCTGCGCCCCCTCTAACTCTGGTTTCCTGAGCGTCCCCGAATTTAATCTCTCAACTCTTGGTGGCCGTGTGTTCTGGCACTTAGGACATAAGTTCTGGAATTCCCTCCATAAGCCTCTCGGCCTCTCTCTCTTAGGACCCACCTCTTTGACCAGGCTTTTAGTCGCCTGTCCTAGTAAATCCTTACGTGGTGCGTGTCAATCTTTTTATTTTGACAATGTTCTTGTGAAGCGCCTTGGGATGTTTTACTGTGCTGAAGGTGCTATACAAATGCACATTGTTGTTGTTGTTGCTACCCTGACTGATGCTCACCACTGAGTGCTGCAACACCTGCCTGGGTCAGACATTAACCTCTTATAGGAGGAGGGGGGGTGGGGGGGGGTGGTTCCTGTGACATGCATCGAAGCATGGTTTCAGCTCCATGGAGACTTCAGCCTATCCCAGCTGGCAGAGTCAGGATGTAAGGTTTAACTTATTTGCGTGGAGCCAGGAGAAGCAGAGGTGCTCCTGAGAACTCCATAAAAATAAGCTGGTCTGCTTCCACGCTGAATAACCCCCCACCCACCCCCACACCCCTCCCCACCGCACCCTACCTCTACCCTAACAGCACCGTAACGTGTCCCTATGTTCTGAGCATGTGCGATGCCCAAGGACATGAACTGGCCATCTTGGCATCAGCCTTCCTGTGCTAGGGATGAACTTCTAAAAAAATGTAAAAATTGGGGCAATGACTTGGCTAAATATTCACACAAATGTTTGCAACTCTCTGCTTATAATCAGCCTATTCGCTGATTATCTCTTCCTGAAAGGATCTTGACTGCAAGGTCCAAATTCAAAACATGAAATATTTTAAATTCATTTACAGGGTGTGGGCATCGCTGGCTGGGCCAGCATTCATTGCCCATCCCTAACTGCCCTTGAGAAGGTGGTGGGTGAGCTGTCCTCTTGAGCCGCTGCAGTCCATGCGGTGTAGGTACACCCACCGTGCTGTTAGGGGAGGGAGTTCCAGGAGTTTGACCCAGTACAAGAATCAAACCTACTTTGTGCCGCACTTACCAAGCTAAGGTGCATCTTCCAGCCACCCATTTATCAAAACAACGGTCTGTCTGTGACCACTCGCTGGTTTGAAACAGTGCTCCGTTATTGGCACTCAATTTAATGTCATTGTTGCTTACTTGCCTGCTGTATGCCTTTGACATGTCCACCACTGACATCCAAGCAAAGAAAATGTCATGTCAATTTAATAAGGTTGTGATTATCAAACAGCAGTGAGCCTGTGTCTTGCTCAGATATGTTCCTTTGCTGTGTCAATAGTGCTGCAAATGCTTCAGCAGATTAAGAAGATTAGGAGTTTATGTATGGTTTAAGGATTTGATTATACTGTAATGTATCGCACCCATGCCCAAGTCATTCTCATTGCAGCAGCTGGCCATAATAATGGAGTCAGACAGAATGAAGCAGAGGGGTTGACTTTGAGAGTATTCGATGCATGGGGCAGACTCCAATAGGTCATGGTCCTTTGGTTAATTGATTGGAAAGACCCGGATAAATACTGGTGTAGGACTGGGATTGAAGGCTAGAGGGATGACTATCGACAGCAACACTCAGCTGGACCATGAAGTTCAATATTTCCATAGTGCAGTCATTTAATTGGAATGTAACTGGACGGGGTCCAGACACAATGGGTTGCGAGATCGCAACAATAGTCTCGAATTCCAATTCCTTAAGTGGGATGGGAAGCAAGGAAATATTTTGCGGAGCTTTCCGGTGATGGGATTAGAGGGATGGGGGAGAGGTCATGATGGAGCAGGGGTTAAGTGACCATCTGGATCTGCCCCATGATTGATTGGCCTTTCCTGTAGAAACTACAGTGAGAGATTTGAGGGAGAAACAAAAAACTAAACAGAAGAAATCGTGTCTAGTTTCCCTCATTGCTTTTGTTTTAGCCAAGGGGTTATTTCAGGTCAGTGAGAATGGACAGAAATATAAGGAACAAAAAGCAGAGATGGGAAGGACTGGGGCCAGAATTAAAGAATTTGAAATGAATCGTTACAATAACTTTAATCCAATGTCATTTGTAGATTAGGGATAATATTGCAGCATATGCATAATATTGTAGCATAAACATAATTCTGCAGCTTAGCTTCTATTAAAATAGCTGTCTTAAAGTAAAAGGTTGCACGAGGTTCCACAGATCAGGAGGAAGAATAGATGCTATGCCAAAGATTAAGACATTAATAACAGTGACCAAAACTGGATCAGAAACGTGGATTTCAAGAATGATTTTAAAGCAGGAGGGGGAGGGGAGGTGGAGAGGCAGAGGGGTTGAAGGAGGGCATTGCAGTCTGGGAGCCTGCAAAACTCTGCCTCTTAGCGCTTGGGTTGCCATTTTGGCTCCAAAATGGTGTAGCGCACACCTGTGCTGCAAGCCACACTGGACAGCATTTTGGTGGGAGCATCAGTGCACGCACAGGGCACATCTGCTGGAAATTTGGAGAGTAGGCAGATAGTGACGTCAGTCAGAATGCAATGCTGACTTGCTGCTGTAGTATAATGGGGCGAACCAGAGACTTGGGGGAGGTGTAGTATAAGGGATTAATTCTAGCTGTGGGATATGCTAATGAGACACGGCATACATCATCACAGGAAGTGATACAGTGTCACATGACCTTGCTCCCTCTTGTAGATCTCATGGAAAGATGAAGCCACAGTAAAATACGTTCCATTAAAATTATAGCTTTCCTTACCTCAGCACATTTTGAAAATTTTCTGTGTTAGCCCAATGAGACCAAGAATATTATAGGTACCAGAGCTGTCATTTTGGAGATCACAGGGTTCCAGCTAACTCCCTCTCTTAAGCACAGACAGTTGAACATGCATTCAGTAACAGGAGGAAGCCTCTCAACAGCACTTTTTAAAGGAATTATCAGCTACCGTCAGGTTTGTTACTGTTTGATTTCTATCGGCTGTTGCTGCAATTATAGAAGTGTTTGGACATCTCTTGAGCTCCTTAATGGTGCTAAAATCTACAGAGCATGGCGAAGGATTTTACCCTGACTTCAAGGTTCCTGCACAAACCACTTGCTTCAGACACAAGCGCAGTAGCACACGTTCCCCTTGGACTGTACCAAGTCAGGTAGAATGAGTAGAGGTGCACCCAGAGGAGGACAAGCTGGTGGGAAGAGGGAGGAGGAGGATAGGCAGAGATCTCTCAGAAGGAGGCCATATCCACCCAGGGTGTTCAGGGAGCAATTCCCCATCCAATCCTCAACGAGGAACAATGTGTGAAATGTTTGTGTGTTACTAAGTATGTCCCAACTCAAGTCTTTCACCTACTACAGCCATAACTGCAACCTCAGAGCAGGGCGAGAACGGAATTGCCAGTGACTGTGAAGGTGACCATGGTGATGAACTTTTATGCATCTGACTCCTTCTGGGTTGGAGCAGGTGATATTTGCAACAACTCCCGGTTTTCTACTCACTGTTGCCTATGGCAAATCATTGAGTTAAAAAACAGGAAACGCTGAAAAACTCAGCACATCTGTCTGCATCTGTGGAGAGAGAAACAGCTAATGTTTCGAGCTCATAAGACTTTTCTTCAGAGCTGAGACTCTGCATTCCAAGGGAGCTGAATACATTTTACTCCTCACCTTGCCAGAGAGAAGCAGGCAGGGTAAGCACACGGCTTTGTTAGAATTGTAGGCTTCCCCATTGTTCGGGGTGCATCGACTGCATATACATCACATTGCAGGTGCCTTTAATCTACTGTGAGATGCGTCGCAAGATGAAGGGACTCCACTCCCTCAATGGGCAGCTTACTTGCGATGATATACAGTATCGGATCAGTGCTCGATATCCTGGCAGCAGTCCCGATGCCTTCATTCTGTGCCAGCCAACCTGACCAAACCATAGGGTGACCACTAGGAAGACAGGGGGCAAAGCTTTGATGACAGGGCCAAGGGACTCTGGAGGTCAACCCCGTGCATGTGTGTGCAGCAGCGTTCAGGCGGTGAGAATGTGAACAAGCAGACAGTTGGCGTGCTGAAACAATATGTCTGCTGCCTGATCCGCTCTCAAGGAGCTCTGCAGTTACTCATTGGAGCGTGCCAAGTGTTTAGCGCTCCTGCCGCCTGTAGTACAGCCTGGCCATCATGAGGGACTACCCTTGGTGCCAGGCAGAGGGGCATTCAGAGGAGGAAGGGAGGAGCCAACCAACACAGTCCCATTTTGTCTGGGTGGTCCACGGTCAGTTCGTCTGACTGCAATACTAATAACCCGCTCCCTAACAGCCCCACACCATCCCTTCCCTCTGTCATTGACAAGCGAAGCACCTGACTGGCCAAAATGCAAGATACAAAGTAGTCAAATTTATCATTAAATTCTTGTTTCAAAAAATGTGTGTTTGATAAATTTAAGACGTGGGTAGATAAAAGCTATACAGTGGGTAGATAAAGGCTATACGGTGGGTAGATAAAGGCTATACGGTGGGTAGATAAAGGCTATACGCTGGGTAGATAAAGGCTATACGGTGGGTAGATAAAGGCTATACGGTGGGTAGATAAAGGCTATACGGTGGGTAGATAAAGGCTATACGGTGGGTAGATAAAGACTATACGGTGGGTAGATAAAGGCTATACGGTGGGTAGAGAAAGGCTATACGGTGGGTAGATAAAGGCTATACGGTGGGTAGATAAAAGCTATACGGTGGGTAGATAAAGGCTATACGGTGGGTAGATAAAGGCTATACGGTGGGTAGATAAAGGCTATACGGTGGGTAGATAAAGGCTATACAGAGGGTAGATAAAGGCTATACAGTGGGTAGATAAAGGCTATACAGTGGGTAGATAAAGGCTATACAGTGGGTAGATAAAGGCTATACAGTGGGTAGATAAAAGCTATACAGTGGGTAGATAAAGGCTATACAGTGGGTAGATAAAGGCTATACGGTGGGTAGATAAAGGCTATACGGTGGGTAGATAAAAGCTATACGGTGGGTAGATAAAGGCTATACGATGGGTAGATAAAGGCTATACGATGGGTAGATAAAGGCTATACGATGGGTAGATAAAGGCTATACAGTGGGTAGTTAAAGGCTATACAGTGGGTAGTTAAATGCTATACAGTGGGTAGATAAAGGCTATACGATGGGTAGATAAAGGCTATACAATGGGTAGATAAAGGCTATACAGTGGGTAGATAAAGGCTATACAGTGGATTGTTAAAGGCTGTACAGTGGGTAGATAAAGACCATACAGTGGGTAGATAAAGGCTATATGGTGGGTAGATAAAGGCTATACGGTGGGTAGATAAAGGCTATACGGTGGGTAGATAAAGGCTATACAGTGGGTAGATAAAGGTTATACAGTGGGTCGATAAAGGCTCTACGGTGGGTAGATAAAGGCTATACAGTGGGTAGATAAAGGCTATACAATGGGTAGATAAAGGCTATACAGTGGGTAGATAAAGGCTATACGGTGGGTAGATAAAGGCTATACAGTGGGTAGATAAAGGCTATACGGTGGGTAGATAAAGGCTATACGGTGGGTAGATAAAGGCTATACGGTGGGTAGATAAAGGCTATACGGTGGGTAGATAAAGGCTATACGATGGGTAGATAAAGGCTATACGATGGGTAGATAAAGGCTATACGATGGGTAGATAAAAGCTATACAGTGGGTGGATAAAGGCTATACAGTGGGTAGATAAAGGCTATACAGTGGGTAGATAAAGGCTATACAGTGGGTAGATAAAGGCTATACGGTGGGTAGATAAAGGCTATACAGTGGGTAGATAAAGGCTATACGGTGGGTAGATAAAGGCTATACGGTGGGTAGATAAAGGCTATACAATGGGTAGATAAAGGCTATACAGTGGGTAGATAAAGACTATACAGTGGGTAGATAATGGCTATACAGTGGGTAGTTAAAAGCTATACAGTGGGTAGATAAAGACTATACAGTGGGTAAATAAAGGCTATACAGTGGGTAGTTAAAAGCTATACAGTGGGTAGATAAAGACTATACAGTGGGTAGATAAAGGCTATACAGTGGGTAGATAAAGACTATACAGTGGGTAGATAAAAGCTATACAGTGGGTAGATAAAGGCTATACAGTGGGTAGTTAAAAGCTATACAGTGGGTAGATAAAGGCTATACAGTGGGTAGATAAAGGCTATACAGTGGGTAGTTAAAAGCTATACAGTGGGTAGATAAAGGCTATACAGTGGGTAGATAAAGGCTATACAGTGGGTAGTTAAAAGCTATACAGTGGGTAGATAAAGGCTATACAGTGGGTAGTTAAAAGCTATACAGTGGGTAGATAAAGACTATACAGTGGGTAGATAAAGGCTATACAGTGGGTAGATAAAGGCTATACGATGGGTAGATAAAGGCTATACGGTGGGTAGATAAAGGCTATACGGTGGGTAGATAAAGGCTATACGGTGGGTAGATAAAGGCTATACGGTGGGTAGATAAAGGCTATACGGTGGGTAGATAAAGGCTATACGGTGGGTAGATAAAGGCTATACGGTGGGTAGATAAAGGCTATACGGTGGGTAGATAAAGGCTATACAATGGGTAGATAAAGGCTATACAGTGGGTAGATAAAGGCTATACAGTGGGTAGATAAAGGCTATACAGTGGATTGTTAAAGGCTGTACAGTGGGTAGATAAAGACCATACAGTGGGTAGATAAAGGCTATATGGTGGGTAGATAAAGGCTATACAGTGGGTAGATAAAGGCTATACGGTGGGTAGATAAAGGCTATACGGTGGGTAGATAAAGGCTATACAGTGGGTCGATAAAGGCTCTACGGTGGGTAGATAAAGGCTATACAGTGGGTAGATAAAGGCTATACAATGGGTAGATAAAGGCTATACAGTGGGTAGATAAAGGCTATACGGTGGGTAGATAAAGGCTATACAGTGGGTAGATAAAGGCTATACAGTGGGTAGATAAAGGCTATACGGTGGGTAGATAAAGGCTATACGGTGGGTAGATAAAGGCTATACGGTGGGTAGATAAAGGCTATACGATGGGTAGATAAAGGCTATACGATGGGTAGATAAAGGCTATACAATGGGTAGATAAAGGCTATACAGTGGGTAGATAAAGGCTATACAGTGGGTAGATAAAGGCTATACAGTGGGTAGATAAAGGCTATACAGTGGGTAGATAAAGGCTATACGGTGGGTAGATAAAGGCTATACGGTGGGTAGATAAAGGCTATACAATGGGTAGATAAAGGCTATACAGTGGGTAGATAAAGACTATACAGTGGGTAGATAATGGCTATACAGTGGGTAGTTAAAAGCTATACAGTGGGTAGATAAAGACTATACAGTGGGTAAATAAAGGCTATACAGTGGGTAGTTAAAAGCTATACAGTGGGTAGATAAAGACTATACAGTGGGTAGATAAAGGCTATACAGTGGGTAGATAAAGACTATACAGTGGGTAGATAAAAGCTATACAGTGGGTAGATAAAGGCTATACAGTGGGTAGTTAAAAGCTATACAGTGGGTAGATAAAGGCTATACAGTGGGTAGATAAAGGCTATACAGTGGGTAGTTAAAAGCTATACAGTGGGTAGATAAAGGCTATACAGTGGGTAGATAAAGGCTATACAGTGGGTAGTTAAAAGCTATACAGTGGGTAGATAAAGGCTATACAGTGGGTAGTTAAAAGCTATACAGTGGGTAGATAAAGGCTATACAGTGGGTAGATAAAGACTATACAGTGGGTAGATAAAGGCTATACAGTGGGTAGATAAAGGCTATACGATGGGTAGATAAAGGCTATACGGTGGGTAGATAAAGGCTATACGGTGGGTAGATAAAGGCTATACAGTGGGTAGATAAAGGCTATACAGTGGGTAGATAAAGGCTATACGGTGGGTAGATAAAGGCTATACGGTGGGTAGATAAAGGCTATACGGTGGGTAGATAAAGGCTATACGGTGGGTAGATAAAGGCTATACGGTGGGTAGATAAAGGCTATACAATGGGTAGATAAAGGCTATACAGTGGGTAGATAAAGGCTATACGGTGGGTAGATAAAGGCTATACGGTGGGTAGATAAAGGCTATACGGTGGGTAGATAAAGGCTGTACGGTGGGTAGATAAAGGCTATACAGTGGGTAGATAAAGGCTGTACAGTGGGTAGATAAAGGCTGTACAGTGGGTAGATAAAGGCTATACAGTGGGTAGATAAAGGCTATACGGTGGGTAGATAAAAGCTATACGGTGGGTAGATAAAGGCTATACGGTGGGTAGATAAAGGCTATACGGTGGGTAGATAAAGGCTATACAGTGGGTAGATAAAGGCTGTACAGTGGGTAGATAAAGGCTATACGGTGGGTAGATAAAGGCTATACGGTGGGTAGATAAAGGCTATACGGTGGGTAGATAAAGGCTATACGGTGGGTAGATAAAGGCTGTACAGTGGGTAGAACATATACATATTTTCAGGAGGCATTCAACAAGTTTGCAAGACGTTTGAGTGAAAAATTCAGTTGTACGATGTAAACGAACATGTCACAGCCCAGAGAGAATAGAAAGTTGGTCCATGTTCAGCAATCAAAGTGTCGGGGTAAATGGATGTTAGTTAGACTGAGAAAGGCTTGGATGGAAACATAACAGGAGCAGGCCATTCAGCCCCTTGAGACTGTTCTGTAATTAGAGGATGGGTGATCTACATTTTAACTCCATTTTCTCAGCTTGTTCCAGGGGCCAGGTGACACGCTCCCCGGCCCAGAGTTTGAAGGCGTGGGAGGGGGCGCGTAAAATCTAGCAGGCACCATGCCTGTTCAGGTCCATAAATCACCAAATTATAGCCAACATAGGACCTCCCCCCCCACCACCGCTGATATTTTACCTTTGGCAAGAGGAGGCCCACGACAGGACAGCCTTAGCTGCAATGGCTGGTGTCGGCCAAGGGGCCGGGTGGGATGGGGGTGGAAGGGAGGTGCCTCATTTGCAGGCCCTAGGAGACAACCCCCAAGGTCACCCCCAAACCCCCCTCCCGACTTTAACCCTTCTCCCCTAGCCTCTCGAATCTGGCCCTCCACCCCCCTCAGTGGGCCCCGCCATCTTGGGAATCCTAAGTTCTGCTCCCAGTGGTAAATTGCTTCAGGGCAGCCATGGGGATTTTGGATGGGCTCCTCCCACAAATCTTTTAGTCATGAGCGGGAGGGGGGATGTAGAAGGTCTCCAGGTTCCATTAAATCCCCCCTCTACACACCCCCCCCCCACCCCCCGATATCATTTAATATCACAGCCTAACATAAATCTATAATTTTCGGTTTTAAACTTTTCCTTTGAGATAGTATCATCAGTTTCTGGTAGGAGGAGGGACGGGTGGGGGGGAGAGAGGGGGAGAAAGTTCCGGATTTCCACTCCCCTTTGTGTGTAGAAGTGCTCTGTGAGTGGCCTAGATCAGGGATCCATCACCAGAGGAAATAGTTTCACTGTATCGACCCTATCAAATCCTTTAATCTTAAGCACCTCAGTTACATCATCCCTTAATCTTCCATATGTCCTCGTAATTTCACCCTTTTAGCCTCAGTGTCGTTCAGGTGGATCTGCATTGTGCCTGCTCCAAAGCCAAAGTACCCTTCCTTGGGTGTGGTGCCCAGAACGTTCACCCCTTTGAGGAAAAAGGCCCTTTTAATTATTTTATGTAGCTATCCACAGGTTTTAACGATTTCTACACATTGACCCCTTAACTCTCTGCCATTCAGGCTCGAATCCCACCCTTTTGGCAGATGGCGGAATTTGAGTTCAGTAAAAACCTGGAGTTAAAAGTCTAATGATGACCATGAAACCATTGTCAGTTGTCGTAAAAAACCCATCTGGTTCACTTACGCCCTTTAGGGGGGGAAATCTGCCGTCCTCACCCGGTCTGGCCTACATGTGACTCCAGACTCACAGCAATGGGTTCGGCTCTTAGATGCCCTCAGAACAAGGGCAATTAGGGATGGGCAATAAACGTTGGCCTAGGCAGTGACACCCGCAAGTCATAAATGAATGAAAAATGAGTTGGAACTTTTGTAACCCAGGAGACAGTGCTGGGTCCACCCTTTTTTTCAATAAATAATGGGATTTTAACTTCTCAGTGAGGAGGACAATGAAGAATGTCAGGCAGATACGCACAGGTTAGAGATGACAGTTCAATACTGATGAGCGTGAGGTAATACACCTTGTGAGCAAAAGTAAGGAAGCGGGTAGACTTGGCACAGAATGAGAACATTGAGCACAACGGCAAAGGAACGAACGTCAATCCATACACAACATCGGTCCACTGTTAGAGTACAGCCTGCAGCTCATCATAGAAGGAAGATACAGCTTTGAAACTAAGATAGTAGAGCGTGAATTCACCAGGATGATACCATTGTGAGGAGAGGCTTGAGATAAGGAGACCGTACCTAATGGAGTATAGAAGGCTATGAGGAGATTCAATAGGGTTTAAAAAAATTGTAAAACGTTCTGTCGGTGCGAAGAGCAGGTCTGTAACGTGTATCGAGAGAGTCAGTGGTGAGCTGTTATCAATTTTAAAATTATTAAAAGAGTGAAGAAGAAATTAGAAGATATGTTGTTACACAAAGAGTGGCTGGAGCAAAGTTGATCTATTTATTAAGGGAAACCTGGATAAGTGTTTGAAACAGGTGAAAATAAAGAGCTCCAGGCATCGAATAGGATAGTGGGCTTAGTTTTAAGTTGCTCTGCCACAGGCAGGCAGGGCTAAATGGTCCTGTACTGGTTCTGAAAACAGGCTTGCAGCTTGGCACAATGGATGAGGAGGGGAATCATATCAGTGCAAATGATATGAGTTTATGATGGGGGCCAAAGATGACATCTTCAGTCTTCCCAGTGATTATCTGGATGAAACTGCAACTTATCCAAGATTGGTTGTCGGACATTGCAGAGGCAAAGGAGGAATTGAGAGGTGGTTTTCAGCACCACACACTGAAGAGTTGAGAGGTGGAGAGGGAAAGCGAGGTGTCTTCACACACTGAAGAGTTGAGCGGTGGAGAGGGAGAGCAAGGTGTCTTCAGCATATGCACTGAAGAGTTGAGGTGGTGGAGAGGGAGAGTGAAGTGTCTTCAGCACACACACACACTGAAGAGTTGAGGTGGTGAAGAGGGAGAGTAAGGTGTCTTCAGCACAGACACACTGAAGAGTTGAGGTGGTGGAGAGGGAGAGCGAGGTGTCTTCAGCATATTCACTGAAGCTGATCCCATGAGTGTAGATGATGTCACCAAAGGACAACATGTAAATGCACAAAAGGTTGGGGCCAAGGATGGATCCTTGGAGGATACTCGAGATGAAGGTGCAATATGGAGTGAGGAGTCTTAGACAAAGGTCTTCTTATGGCTATGATCAGTAAGATTGGAACCAAGCAAGGGTGGTCCAACTGAGCTGACAGCTCAATCTATTGAAGATTGCTTCAAGCAGTGCTCAAGGAGTTAAGTAACAAGAGCTTTGTGGGCACAGTCTCTCAAAACCCAGGAAACCGTGGACAACTGGGGGACATGCCTAAAACCTGAGTCCATCCATCTTTCCATCCATGTTTAATTTAACAAGACAGTACATAAAAAATCTATTATGATATCTATTCACCGATACTTTGGGGAACTTTCTGCTTCTTTTTATAGTCTCCTGCTTGTTCCCAATAAATGAACTAAGTATTGTTTTCTGTTGTTCTAATGAAGTCTGTGTTCATCGATGTGAAAGGTGTTTTATCCATTTTGAAGTCTGAATGCTTCCCCATCAGGAAAAAGACTCCTCTGCTCTGTTGCAATGATGTGCTCCAGGCTCAGCTTCTGACAGTGTTAGTTCACCAGTCACCATTTCACTTCCCGAGGCCTTTCTGAGTGAGACCCGCTAACTTAAATATCCACTTTCCAATCTCTCAGTGGAGGGTGGAAGTGATGCTTCAGCAGAGTCTTGGGTAGAGTATTTGAAGCAGCGCGAGCAGTTCTTAGGAAGGCCTTAGAAGGAGTGCAGGGTAGATTCACCAGAATGATACCTGGACTCCAAAGGTTAAATCATGAGGGGAGATTATGCAAACTAGGGTTGTACTCCCTGGGCTTTAGAACGTCAAGGGGTGGTCATGCCTTGACTTCCAGGCCTAGGCAGTGGTGGCTTTCCACCCACAGGCAGCGATTCCACTTGACGCCTATCATCTTTACCTCAACAAGAGTTGGTTTGCAACCAGGCAAAGGAACATCCAATCCCATCAGGTGGAAAACTCACAACTAAAAACCCACACTTAGCATTTGCCAAGTGCTGACAGCCAAATTAAAATTCCCACCCTGACGATGAAGGTAATAGCAACTGAAGACCCCTTCCTGGAACTCTTCCTTACGGCTCTCTGTTTTATGCTGACGCTGTTCCCAGGGCAACAGAATCATTGGATGTTATGACTTGAATTACCGAAAAGCTTTACTGTGAGATTGTTGGAGCCTGTGGATCCTCGTTGCCAGTTTGATGTGAGTGGTGGCCCAGTTGGTATTGACAGAGTTGATCAGCAGACACTTCTCAGGTGGAAATTCTAAGTTTATATACAAAGGGACTCAGCAGCAACTACACGTGCGCTTTCACTTCAAACTCTATCTCTACACTACCAACTACTGAGGCAGCCTGTGCTACTCTCCTATTGTGTACTAAAGATCATGTGATCTTCCTTACCAAGCATCATGCTTAAAGGTATATCACACACTAAATAAAGCCATAATTACCACAGAGATGCCCATCACCCAAGGTTTTTTTTTATTCATTCCTGGAATGCGGGTGTCACTGGCTAGGCCAGCATATTTTGCCCATCCCTAATTGCCCTTGTTCAGCAGGCAGTTAAGATTCAACCACATCACATGTAGGCCAGACCAGGTAAGGACAGCAGATTTCCTTCCCTAAAGGACATTAGTGTGCCAGGGTGTTTATAACAATAGTTTCATGGTCATCAACCAGAGCTTTAACTCAAGATTTTTTACTGAATTCAAATTTCACCACCTATTGTGGTGGGATTTGAACCCAGAGCATTACCCTGGATCGCTGGGAAACTAATCCAGTGACAATGCCACCATGCCACAACTTCCCCTACTTAACTTTGACCTAATGCCTAGTACTGGTTTAAGCAGTTTATAGGTTAATACTTAGACCGCAACCTCACCCCACCGCCCCCCCACCCCTGCCAATGCCCCGAATACCACTAAGGCAGCTCATTTCTCCGGTGCTTAGCATCCAAGCTATCTCGGGTCTAGTTCCGGTCCGCAACTCAAGTTCCTTCCCGTACCATTTTGGTAAGAATCCTATCAAATCACATCGACTTCGTGAAACGTCGCAGGATGCTGTGAAATTTTGTCGCTTAAACCTATTAAAATATCAGCTTATGGTGTGAGAGCTGAGGTATTTAAATGATGTAGTTGTTCGATAACCTGGCTGCTGATCTGCTCCGGTAAATGGAGACATTTGGGAGTTACAGAAGGCTTTAATTCTTTTGCAACAAGAACCCCCTTTTTTTGTTTTGCTCATTCACAGAGTTAAGAGCACAGAGTGCGCACGAGCGCTTGACGACATTAAAATAATTTGACCCAAAACACTGCAGAGTCTGAAAACCTGGAAAGACCCAGAAGGTCAGGTCACACCTGGCGAGAGAGGAAACAGGGTTAAGCGGCTCGCCGGGAGGGATTTTCTAGCCCCGGCTTTGACAGGCACTGCCGCAGGGAATGTTTGGAGAGCCGTTTAAAACTCCAAGGGCTTCCCAAATTTTCCGGTCCCGCCCGTGATGATGCCTGCCAAGGCCGGGGCTGGAAAATCCCGGCTGACGTTGTGAGTGTGGCGCGTTTGGGAGAAACAAGGTGACTTTGAATCTCTGGTTCCCGAACCTCTCCACTGGTGGGGGGAGTCGTTTGATCAGCTCGGGCTGGGTTATCATCCCAGTGGCCGGTAGCGGGAGTGGGGAGACTTCCCGGCTTGCCCCGCCCGCCTTGGCTGAAGGTGCCAGCGAAGGCGCCATTTGGTTCTGGGGGCTGATAGCTGGAGTCGGCCCTGCCACTCCTCCGGGAGAGAGGTCGGAGGTCGACCCGGGGCTGTCGGCTGCCCAAGGCGGACTGGTTAAAATGCCCTCCTCAGTGCTTCGGGACTTAGTCCCGGTTGTAATGAAGGCAAAGAAGCAATAAGCTGCCTTCTAGACCTCACCGCCACCCCCCCCCCCCACCCCCCAACCCAACCCTCACTCCCCCACACAAACATCCCATGCCCCATCCATGCCGACTCATGCCCCACGATTGGCGGGCAAGCTCCTCCCAGCCATCCATCCCAATGCTGACACCCCTTGTAGGGTGAGCTTCAGAGTGTCTTTGAAGTGTTTTCCTTGTTCCCCCCGGCACGTCGGCCATTTTGAGAGATGAGGAAACAAGACCCGGGGTGTTGGGGCGGGGAGAGACGCTGCTCATCCATCCAGACACTGTGTCCAGTCCATCGAAGTTGGTTTTGCCTGAATCAGCTTTTCCCCGGGACTTTCAGTGTGATTCTTCACCCCGATAAAGAACAGCCCAAGAGTAAACAGCTCTTTAATAGCCCTCGCGAATGTAGATGGGCAGGATTTTCCCTGCCCCCCCAACCCCCCCCCCCCAGTGGTGGCAGGCTGCGAGTTGGGGAGGGCTGGGAAAATCACGGCAATCTGCGCCGAGAGGGCTGCCAACGCAGCGCCACCAGCGGGCAAGCCTCCCAGCGGTGCCACTGGGTGCCAAGAAGCTGCCCTCGAATGGAGGTGGGCAGCCTGGTTAAGTTATCAGCGACCTCCAGACTGACTGGTGCAAGAATTGGACTGAACTGTGACGTTCTCTTTGGCCAGCTTGCCCACTGACAATTATTGGCCTCACACACACAGGTAGACTGGTCACTTGGCGAAGATAATGAGGAGCAATCTGTGGCCAATAGGACTAATAACCATCTCCCCGACTCCATGAATGTCCAGCCCCACCGCGGCCGAAATCTGTCTCCCCAACTCAGATCCTGTTTTCTCAACTTTGACATTTCAGCGGAGGACAAGGAAAGCGCTTCAAAGACGATCTGAAGCTCACCTTGAAAGGTGTCAGCACTGACATTAATGATTGGGAGGAGCTTGCTGCTAATCGTTCAAAATGGCGACAACTTGTCCATCGAGCTGCATCTCGCTGTGGGTCACAATGTCTTAATGATGAGGCAGAGCGGCAGCAGAGAAGGAAAGAAAAGGAAGCAAATTCTTCACTCTGGATCCAACTACCTCATGTGCCATCCTTCCCCATGCGTCCAAAGACCTGTGGGTGGAGAATCAGCCTGTTCAGTCACGTGAAGACCCATGGCAGAAACTCACGGCCTTGAGGGGATGTCACCCTCGAATCGAGGGGCAGCCGATGATGACAAATGTCGGGGGTTATGGGAGCTTGGTGGTTATGTTAATGGGCTACTAATCCTAAGCCCTGACCCCACCCTAGCAGTCAGGGAATCTAAACCCAGTTAAGTAAATTGAAATTAAGCGTGAAATTGAGCAGCTATAGTCAGTCATGGGTGGCCATGAAATTACATTTTAAACCTATAAACCCGCCCATTTCACTAATGTCATTTAGGGAAGGATTCTGCCATCCCTGTGTAAAAGTAAAATACTGCGGATGCTGGAAATCTGAAATAAAAACAGAAAGTGCTGGAAAATCTGTGGAGAGAGACAGAGTTAACATTTCAAGTCCGTCCAACACTTCTTCAGAGCCACCTGCTGTCCTTATCTGGTCCAGCCTACACGTGACTCCAGGCCCATGGCTACATGGTTGACTCTGAACTGCCTTCTGAAATCACCTGACAAGACACTCAGTTGTCTCAAGGGCAATTAGGGACGGCAATAAGTAATGGACTTGGGAGTGACGCTACATTCCGTAAATGAATTAAAAAGAAAGGTTCCCTTTACCTTTCTCAGCTAAGCCAGGGGCTGGGGATGGGGCCGGTAACCCTGTTCCTGAGTCTCTACCAATATCATTTTCCCATCAGCAGCAAAGAGATATGGAAGAATAATATTCCAGCTCCCTCTCATGAATTCCAACAGAGATATTGATGGCTACATTACTTGTGTGTATCTTGGATATTCACAATATACGGCTAACAGTTTGGTGATCTTGGGGAAATGGTTACCCCAATGGATGGTTTCTCCTGTCTCCCTGACTGATATCTGTTTTGTTGGGTCTCTTCTTTATGCTGTTATCAATGAGCAGAAGATTAGTAAGCAATTTCATGAATATCCAAGTTTACCTATATCCCACCTGTCCTGGGAAGTGCTCGACTGGTGTAGTGGACAAAGTCTGTTTTTTTTACTTGTTTACAGGATGTGGGTGTCGCTGGCTGGGCCAGCATTTATTGCCCATCCCTAGTTGCCCCTTGAGAAGGTGGTGGTGAGCTGTCTTCTTGAGCCGCTGCAGTCCCATGTGGTGTAGGTACACCCACAGTGCTGTTAGGGAGGGAGTTCCAGGATTTTGACCCAGCGACAGTGAAGGAACGGCTGATATATTTCCAAGTCAGGATGGTGAGTGGCTTGGAGGGGAACTTCCAGGTGGTGGTGTTCCCATGTGTCTGCTGCCCTTGTCCTTCTAGATGGTAGTGGTCGTGGGTTTGGAAGGTGATGTCGAAGGAGCCTTGGTGAGTTTCTGCAGTGCATCTTGTAGATGGTACACACTGCTGCTACTGGTTACTATTGGGTACTGACCTGTGTTCAATCTTCTCAGGTCAGAACAGATTAAAAGCTTTCCTGTGATACTGTTGATGGCAACAAACCAATGACTAGAGGTCCCAAAAGATGATGTAGGGATGAGAATGTCAGTAAAAGTTATAGGTCATGTGTATCTATTGTTTCCATTGAGAGGAGCTGATTAAGTGCATCTGTAAATTCATCTGCCCAGACGCTCACCAATATTATATTCAAACTTCTGTGCTCAACTTCCTGTTGTAATACAGCATTCGGCCAAACGTACAACATCCTGCACCATCGCTGACTTTCCATGCTCCCCAATAAATATGGAAACGGCTGCCACAAAATCGCAGCCAATGTGTACACAGTAGAATTTAAAATACTCTCATTAAAGAGCTAAAGGGCATTGAGTCTCCTCTCCGCTTTGCTGGGTAAAATAACAGCAAATTTGGAAGAGGGCCCCAGAGGCAGATTGGCAGACAAACAAAGGCATGTTTCCAGTCACATAAAGACGGTGTGGGCTTTCAACCGACCGTGCTGACGACTTTGCTAATCCCACAGAGACTGCGCCTTTGCTTCAGATGGGAAATATGTTGTGGGTACTTTAGCTGGGCCGATGCCAGCCCAGTTCAGTACAAGAGCAGACTGGAGACCGGTTGGAAGAGAACCAGCCAATTTCTCGGAATACAGCACTTAAAACACACAAACGGATCCTTGGGGGTCTTCAGATCCCCTCTGAAATTTCTGTCTGACGTTTGACAGTCAGCAAAGAGATGCATTGCACTGACACCAGCGCTTTGAGAAATTAACCCTTTCAAGTTTCAAAATGGCACATGTGTGCCCTTTTTAAGTCTACAACAGCATCTTGCTCCATGAACAGCAAAGATATCCCAAGTCTTCTCGCGCACACCCGACTGGGGATTATTAATCTGGGAATTATTCCCACTGCTTTATTTGTGTTCAGCTGGCTATCTGACACACACACAAACCTGGGAACCATCAGGGTTAGGAACCACTGAGGCAAATTATTGCACAATCTCCCATAATTTCCTGACATGGAATGTGCAATCTCACTTACCGAAACTCCGGGAATTCAGGAGTAGGTCATCGATAGCTGAGGTTTATGATCCATTGGCTGGGAAAATGGGCTAAGTTGGATCTTAGCCAATAAACCAACTTGGTAGCACAGAGCATGGCAAGATTCCTGCTGTTAGGATTGCTTTCCTATTAGGTATTGATAGTATGTTCAGTGGGAAGAATCTCAGTCCTCTCTGGCAGGTCTATCCCTCCGCAGCTCAACAATGAGCCAGATATAGAGTTCAATTGATCAGCGTTTCATTAGGTGAGTCTGTTTACTGTTGTTGTTCACTGTGCTTGATTGGTAGAGCCTGGGTGTGGACTCAAAGAAAAGTAAACAAAGCTGCAGAAAGAGCTGGAGTCCAGAGCTGAAACATGGAGCAGACATTTTAAAGCAGTGTGAATAAAACCTGTTACACATGTAGAAACTAGTGTCACCTCTGCATAGTTCTAAGGAAAATCAAATATGTAAAATATACAACACCAGACTAACAAGAGAAGTACACCCCATCTCCAGGCATGTTTCCTTGCAGCTAACTTAACCTCCAAGAGATCCCATGTATAGGCCCCTCAAAAAAGTTAGTCATTCGTGACTATTACCTTATGTTATGAAAGCAAAATTCAAACGGAATAAAACATCTTGCACGACTAAAGATGGTCTCTACTTCTGATCACAAATTGAAGCAATCAAAGGGCTTGTACAATAGAGCCATTTAAAACGATCGTGGTGTTTAAACTTTGTGAAACAACGCAGCGAGAAACGTGGAATGTTTATTGTTCACTCTGATACAAACGAAAATACTACCGATGCTGTAAATCTAAAATAAAAACAGGACACGACGGAAATAGTCAGTAGGTCTGGCAGTGCCTGTAGAGAGAGGGAAAGGTCTTGATCACCGATCTGAAATGTTGGCCGGGATTTTCAATTGCCAGCAGGGCCAGGATCAGGTGTGAGTACGATTTGACAATTGCATTCTTGCAGGGCAGCACTGAATGCCACTGCCTCTGGAACATGATGTGATTTTTCAAAGGGAGGCAGGGAACGCCTTCAGTTAACGGTACATTAATCTCCCTAAGGAGCTTGTTAATGGGCCAGGGAGGGTGAGAAGGGGATTTCCAAAGTTGAATTCACTGAACCTGAACAGCCTTGTGCAGGTTAGTACACAGCGGTTGGGTCCACAGTGGGCAGAAGTGGAAGTATTTTTCAATGTTGAAAAATTTCGGGAGCTGGGGACTTGTGTTCCAGATCATGCTCTGTACCTTTCATTTGGCCATTTGACCACTTTTGTGCACAGCGAGGCTGCTGGAGTCTCCAAGGCTCTGCCTTTTCTCTTCGGCAAGGCAGCAGCAGGCCCCATCATGGCCGCTGTCTCCCTTTGCTGCTCATGCACTGCAGGCAGCTCCCACCTCCTGTGCTAACTCCCAGCCCAATTAGGATAGTTACACTTGCTGATTACGTCACATGAGCGAGATAGGTTCGACACAGGGTGGGAACCTGGAAACTATCCGGGTATCGGGTTCTGTCATTACAGAATCCCACCGCTCTCTAACCAGACACCCCACCCCTTCTCTTCAGTTGGATGCCACTTGACCTTTGCCCTGTTGGAATTTCTTATTACTGGTTGGGCTTTCCATCTTCAATCAGTTACTCCGATCGGTCAAGTTGACCACAATGACCGCTCCCTTCTCCATGCAAAGCTGCAGGTATTTCCATGGCGATGGGGCCCGGTGTATTACACACCATTTTGGCAGATGACCAATACTCGCTAACCAAGGAAGTAAAGCACATACAACGATCAATAAAACATTCGCACATTCATCATCTTATCAACAATCACACAGCAAAATGAAAGTAAATCTGCCTGTACCATGTGAATAAGAATATTGACATCATCTACTCAGCGACTTGATCTCCTTTTTTATTTACTGATTAACAAATGCAGTCACCCGCAGCTGGATGGCATTCACATCTGGGCACCCAAACTGTCAAATGTGGCGGAACGTAGAGGACAATGCTGCCGTGGGTTTATCAACCAGGTATACACAGGGTGAAAATGGGAGAGGCAGCTGTACCAGCATTTAAAAGACATCTTCCTTTAATCTTCAGCACCGATTGGGAATCCCTCCCTACGGTGAGTGAGATGAGTGCAGCTTTTCATCCATGCAGTGCTGAAGTGATCACACAGCAATTTCCCAACCAGCAGGGAACTTGGGATCTGCCAAGTCTGAGCTACTCGACCTGTAGGCTTGAGTTGGTGGTGGAAGGTCAGAATCCAGGCAGATAACAATCTCTGAAAGCAACGGTTAATATTACGGTTCATTTTAAAAGTTTGGATCCATAGCTGAAGAAAGCTTCAGCTCATCCAAACACCCTGCTGCCCATGACCTGATCACCCATTACCCCTGCTCTGGCCCAACCTGCATTGACTCCGGATCGAACAACAGCACAACTTTGAAAATTTCATTTTGGTTTGCAAATCCTTCCATGGCCCCATCCTTTCCTAGCTCTGTAACCATAAGACCATAAGACATAGGAGCGGAAATTAGGCCATTCGGCCCATCGAGTCTGCTCTGCCATTCAATCATGGCTGATAAGTTTCTCAACCACATTCTCCCGTCTTCTCCCCGTAACCTTTGATCCCCTTACCAATCAAGAACCTATCTATCTCAGTCTTAAATACACTTCATTTAACTTCCCCGATCCCTCCGAGATCTCTGCACACTTCCAATTCTTGCACTCACCCCTGGCGGCCATGCCTTCAGCAGCCTGGGCACTAATCTCCAGAATTCCCTCCCTAAACCTCTCTCTCTCTCTCTCTCTCTCTCTTCCCACTCTGACCAAGGGTTTGGTTATCTATCCTAATATCTCCCGATGAGGGGTGATGTCACATTTTGTTTCCCGGGAAGAATGTTCCAAGGAGTGTCAACTGAAGTTGGGAAAGTGAACTGAGACAAAAAAGTGAGTCAGTAACACTGACTTACGTCATCTGCTGTCTCCAACATATACCCAGCAGCAGTAAGGAGATCCTCTATGCTAGCTTTCTGCACTTCTGTGGGCCTATTTTCAGTTTGGAGCAGTTGGTCCTCGGTAATCCTGACCTCTCGAGCTGATTTCCACTGCTCCAACATGGGCGGTCATGCCTTTCAGTGCCTGGGGCCCTTAGCTCCAGAACTTCCTCCTTAAACCTCTCCCCTTCTCTTTCCTCCTATAAGATGCTCCTTAAAACCGACCTCTTTGATCCAGCTTTTGGTCAACTGCCCTACCATCACCGTAAGTTTTGCTCCTTACACCCCTGTGATGTGCTTTGGGTCCGTTATTGTTTTCAAGGTGCTATATAAATATAAGTAGTTGTTGTTGTTGGTTGATGGCAAGCCCTGCGGAATTGCCATCACCCTGAATGGCCACCGTTTGGTGCCATTGAAAATATTACCGACATCACACAGTTAGAAGATTTGCATTCAAAAAGGAAGCAGTCACACTGACAAGTCGCAAGAAGTGATGAGTTTAGAATTGATATCTCGACAGTATTTTTCCATTTTGTGCTCCATCGAGCGTGATAAAAATGACCCCCGAATACAATTCCAAAACAAGAATTTAGAGATTTTTATTTAGCCCGCACTTTATTCCCTATCTGTATTTCCAAAGCCTAATTTGTTTTGTATTTTCCACCTAACCCACTTTATTCTGTCTTGTTGAATCCCGCCCATTCTTTCTCTGACCCTGCCTGATATCCATAGACATGTGCATTCCGGGGGTCGGGGGCGGTCTCTGGATAGGGATCCAGAGGTTTTCCTGTTGTGAGTCCAGAGGAACTGAAGCTAACTATAGCCACCCAAATGTGGTCTCAGCAGATACCAGCAAACGTAGCACAGGCCAGGAAACAGACTTGGCCCAGTCGTTCCTTCCTTCAATGGTTTTATGTCCTGACTCTATGAGTTCACTAGCTGAGTAAATTCGAATTGCACACCTTCATAGACACTTGTTAGTTGATGCTCGCTATCAATAGTGGAGAGAGACCGACATAAGAAAAAACTGAAATTGTTTATTGCAACAGAAGGCAGAGCACTAAACCCTTGCATGCTCCCATAATCACCTCCACCTCTCGGTAACCAGAAGCCTGCGCTGTACGTTAATTGGTCAGCGCTGTCACATGGTTAGTCCACTTGCATTGTCTTAAAGGTACATGGTACTCCACTTTCCCACAAATAGAGTGTAATCATGTTTTATTCAACCAAAAGTTCATTAAAGTTGCTTCATTATCAAATCTATAGAATCCAACACGCCCCTATTCTGTGTGGATACATGTATTCGCCACAGAAGCAAAGGGAGAGCAAAGATATCCTCAGAGTCCAGGAGCATCTGCCTGAACCAATAACCAGAAGGGGACCCCCCATTGATCAGCCCACTTTACATGTCCAGCCAATCCAGTGTCACCAAACTCATTTCCACAGAAGAATAAACCAATCCACAGCTGCCAGGAATGATTGAGTGGGGGGATGGGGTCATATAAGATTGGGGAAGATAGTGATGTAGTGATAATGTCACTAGACTAGTGATCCAGAGGCACAGGCTCATGCTCTGAGGACACATGTTCAAATCCCAACAGGGCAGTTGGTGGGATTGAAATTCAATTAATTAGATCTGGAATTGAAAGCTAGTCTCAGTAATCCTGACCATAAAACTACCATTGGTTGTCGTTAAAAACCCTTCTGGTTCACCAACGTCCCTTAGGGAAGGAAATCTGTCATCCTTACCCGGTCTGGCCTACATGCCATGTGGTTGACTCTGAACTGGCCGAGCAAGCCACTCAGTTCAAGGGCAATTAGGGATGGGCAGCAAATGCTGGCCTAGCCGGTGACATCCACATCCTGTGAAAGAATACAATCTTGTGAAGAAAGCCGGAGCCTGTGTTTTTCCAATACTCTTTGAGACTTGGATGACCACATTCCTCCCAGCAAGAAAGGCTCCAGCAGCAAACACGTTAAATATGACTTGCCCATTGTCTTTTATACTCATCAACTATTTACTTCATCTCCTTAGGATCATTTCATCATTTCAATCGATTTTTTTTTAAAATGTCTCTGGAATGAGTCAATTATTTATGTAGCCAGTTACAAGAGAGCTTTTTTAATCCAATTTATAAAACAACGAGCAGTAGAACTTCTTTTTAGGCTATTTAATGACCCCAGACATCCCAAAGTGCTTTACACTCAGTGAAGTTCTTTTTTGAAGTATAGTCACTGATGTAATGTAGGAGACACAGAATCACAGAATCACACAGAGCAGAAGAGGCCCTTCGGCCCATCGAGTCTGCACCGACACGTGAGAAACACCTACCTACCTAATCCCATTTACCAGCACTTGGCCCATAGCCTTGAATATTATGACGGTGCCAAGAGCTCATCCAGGTACTTTTTAAAGGATGTGAGGCAACCCGCTTCCACCACCCTCCCAGGCAGCGCATTCCAGACCGTCACCACCCTCTGGGTAAAAAACGTTTTTCCTCACATCCCCCCTAAACCTTCTGCCCCTCACCTTGAACTTATGTCCCCTCGTGACTGACCCTTCAACTAAGGGGAACAGCTGCTCCCTATCCACCCTGTCCATGCCCCTCATAATCTTGTACACCTCGATCAGGTCACCCCTCAGTCTTCTCTGCTCCAACGAAAACAACCCAAGTCTATCCAGCCTCTCTTCATAAGTTAAATGTTTCATCCCAGGCAACATCCTGGTGAACCTCCTCTGCACCCCCTCCAGTGCAATCACATCCTTCCTATAATGTGGTGACCAGAACTGCACACAGTACTCCAGCTGTGACCTCACCAAGGTTCTATACAACTCCAACATGACCTCCCTACTTTTGTAATCTGTGCCTTGATTGATAAAGGTAAGTGTCCCATATGCCTTTTTCACCACCCCACTAACATGCCTCTCTGCCTTCAGAGATCCATGGACACACACACAAAGGTCCCTTTGTTCCTCAGAACTTCCTATTGCCATGCCATGCATTGAATACTTCCTTGTCAAATTACTCCTTCCAAATTGTATCACCTCACACTTTTCAGGGTTAAATTCCATCTGCCACTTATCTGTCCATTTGACCATCCTGTCTATACCTTCCTGTAGCCCAAGACACTCAACGTCACTGTTAACCACCCGGCCAATCTTTGTGACACAGCAGCCAATTACGCACAGCAAGATCCCACAAAAAGCAATGAAGTAAAATGCAAGTCTGTCAGTTTTAGATCTTGATGGATAAATATTGGCCAGGATACTGGATAGCTCCTGGCAAACTTAGATTGTACCTAGCCCATGGCTTTAGTGCAAGGCAGCCAATTTTTTTGTTCATGGGATGTGGGCATCACTGGCTAGGCCAACATTTATTGCCCATCCCTAATTGCCCTTGTTCAGAGGGCATTTAAGAGTCAACCACAACACTGTGGGTCTGGAGTTGCATGTAGGCCAGACTGGGTAAGGACAGCAGATTTCCTTCCCTAAAGGGCATTAGTGAACCAGATGGGTTTTTATGTCAATCATCAATGGTTTTTTGGTCATCGTCAGACTTTTAACTCCAGATTTTTATTGATTTCAAATTTCACTATCTGCTGTGGTGGGATTTGAACCCAGGTCCCTGGGGCTTTACCCTGGGCCTCTGGAATACCAGGCCAGTGGCAATACCACTATCCTGAGATCTCCAGCTGTGGCCTAGCCAATGTACTGTTAATGTACTGTCATCAGCATTGAGTTCAGTAACAAATTACCGTGCCTTCATCAGCCAATCAGTACAAAGCTGAGGAAAGAAAGGCACCACATTTATATAGCACCTTGCATGCCTTCAGTGTTTAATAGGTGGATATCCATTTACCAAATCAGGCAGCAGAAGACATTCTGTGAATCATGACTGATTTATTGTTAAACTACAGCTCAGTACAAATACCAGTTTCCACTCTTCCCTCCTGGATCCTTTCCCTGCCCAGAAGCAAAAGACCCACTCACGATGGAAAAACCCAGCTCTTAAGTACGGGCTACAATGAGCATCACTGCTCTCAATTCACTCTGAAGCCTGTCCTGGGGTTTACTCTTCAAGGGGGCCCGCATTCCTAACATTGTCAAGAGCCTTGACAGCCAATGAATTACTTTTGAAGCGTAGTCACCATGGTTGTATGGACCAACGTAACAGGCAACGGACGTTTTGTGCACAGCAAGATCCCACAAGCAGCAACCGACGTTAATGAATGTTCAGCGTTGCTGCAGATTGAGTGGCACCCTCTGGGCAGGGGCGGGCAGGACCTCGATTAAGCATGCCACCCAGAAGGTAGCAGCTCCAACAATGTAGCACTCCTTCAGTACCGCACTGAAGCGTTAACTCAGGTTATGCACTTAACTGGAGGGAAGCTCAAGCCCTTAGCCCTCTAACTCAGAATTGAGAGCGCCGCCAATGAATCACACTGTTACTGTATTGACGATGAGTGCCGTGCCAATGTATCATGGCGTCATCAGCAAACGATATGATGCCAAAACACTGTTCGCCCATCAACAATTAGTGCCGCTACATTCTTTCAAGATCTTATCAGTTCTGCGTTTCCGTGAGATAATGGAGGTGCATTAGGGATTCAAAGCTAATGGTGGTGCGATACAGTTACACTCACAGTCTGAGCTGCGCTGCTGCGGAAAGGGAAACAAATGGGTTTAAAAAGTCAGGGGGAAAGTCAGCCACATTCATGGTGGAGGCAAACAGAAAAAAAAAACACACCAGCTAAGGTTTCCGCGCAATAGAGAGTGATTTGTCATTCCTCAAGCTGCAGCTACTCTCGCTTTGAACTGTGCACCAAGCACCAGTGAACCTCATCCATACCCTTGAGTTGCTGGCAGGAGGCATTGCCCTTAATGACAAACAGACAACAGAATCACAGGAACCAATAACCATTATCTCTGACAACAATTAGACTCCCTGACAGGGGAAATGAAAATGCATCAACTCCATGTGTTTTGCTCCTTTGTAAACGCGTGAGATAAACAATAGCACATTGGGAGATGCGAGAGGTGCCAAGGTACCACAGACAGCTAAAAGAAAACCCATTGGGGAAAGTGGGATCTGCAGAATAAGACACAAAGCGAACGAGAACGCGTTCAGTTCGAATCAGCGCGTATCTCAGTACACACCCCATGCGCCGATGTAGAATAACAGTGATGTCTCCAAATGTAATAAGTTTAAATTATACAGCAAAAGACAAAGTGTCCAGTCACCAGACAAAGCTGAAATTGTTACCGGAGCTGAAAGGTTGTAGCTAGCAGGAACAACTGAGAGGAGACCTGCTGGAGACCAGATTATGAAAACGCTCAAAAGATGTAGAAAATAGGCTTCCACTCATGGGGGACTTGAAAACTAGGGTTCGCAAATGTAAAATAGTCACTAAAATATTCAGGATTATCAATGAATACCCCTCGAAACTCAGGAGAAACAGCTTTAGCCAGAGAGTGGTTAACCTGTGGAACTCACTAGGAGTTGAGACAAATAGCAGAGATGTATTTAGGGGGAGGCCAGATAAGTACATGAGAAAGGAATAGAAGGATATGCTGATTGGGTTAGCTGAAGAGGAGCGGGAAGAGACTTGTGTGGAGCATACATGCTGGTATGGAGCAGTGGGGCTGAATGGCCTCTTTCTGTGTTGCAGCTTTTATGTAATTCTATGTAATGATTTTATTTACACATTATAGTGTGCCAAGGTAGAAATATTTACTGAACATTTTTTTTTTAAATCTACACACACGCTTGGCCTCAAAAGGGCTATAATACCATTTATTTTGTTAACAGTCATTTGGCAACGCAGGACTTGAATGGTACTGAAAGGAGAGACATGTTGCCAAAGCTTTTTATCTCATCAGGACAAATGCAAGAATGCCAAATTTCAAACAATGACAACAATTAATACTACAGGAAAAAAGGGTGTTGGTTGGCCGAGGTGTTGCCATGGGGAAAGCAACAGGGAACTCAATCTCCTGGGAATTCAAAAAAGGTACAAGGATTGAACATATTCCTTTTGTTAGAGGAGAATGGGTCCCTGTGTATGAATGTATGTCTCTTTTAACAAACGTAAATGGGCCACATTAAGAGCTCAACTGATAATCTTAAATTGGTTGTTAGTGTATATATATATATATATATATATATATATATATATATTAGCACACTCAGGATTGTTCAACAGGTGCTGTCCAAACATGGCATCACATCAAACAGAGGACATTTTGTTTTGGCTTTATTAAGCACGGGCTGGTTGAGTACGGTCTGTACTCTGCCTGTAATAAACAACCAAAGGAACATGCTGTTTGATTCAATCAGCCAATCATTGGGATCTGTAGCCTACATACCTGGCATCACACAGGCACTGAGATTCATACATGATGTAGCTCAATGGTGTGCTAGAAAGAATGTCTTTTTGTTTTGTTTGAAATCCAGAAACTATTGTTACGGACAGGAGGGATGTTACTTTAACTGCACTAATTTCTCTTCTCACCACAGGTCGTAAACAGAAAGATGTTTTTGATTTGCTTCCCCCTTTATAAGTAGTGGTGTATTTCCCAACTCCTCAGTTCTGGTGTGATCCAATTTTCTATTAATAGCCCCACAGCAAACTTGAGATAGGATAAACACTAAGGGTTAATTTATTTGCACATACTCAAAATGCAAAAAGAGGGCTCGCAATTTTCCCCTTGCCTTCAGATAATAAAGAGAGGGGTGGAGAAAAGAAAGATTTACAGTGCAGAGACAACAGAGAAAATAGATATTATTTCGCATGGATTCTAGGGTCCAGAATCAAAGTCCAATGAGGTATTCTGTCACAGAGGTCAGTGGTTGAAAACCGATGCTGTATAATTCACTTTTCAGGTGGTGTTGTCTTCATACAATGGGACAGGCATGCAGAGATAAATCAGTCTTGTAGGTGATGGTACAGAATTTCCAGCAGAAGCAGTGTAGATAGGGCCAGACATTCAACCTTGGCCAGACTCCTTCTCTGTGAGGCTGCTAGTCAGATGGTGAACAGCAGACTGAGTTTTGCAGCTCAGCAAGGCAATATTACTGGTTCCACAAGCCAGAGGCCCATGTTCCATGACTCCCAACTCTCCACACTGTCTTTGACAAAGGACATGTATCCCTCATCTGGGTCTCCGAAGTTGTTAAATGTCTCAACCACTAAGAATTGAAAGGAAGGTTGGCTGGCCCTTTGTCTTAGCAGGCGAGCAGACACCTGTTAGCCAGCCTGGGTAATGAATGAAGATGGCCTTGGTATAGTTCCCTTTGAATTTGACCTGTGCAGCCCACAAAGGATCATTAATGGCTCTCCAGTGATAACAATGTGTGAATTTCCCTAATCCTGCCAGGCAGCTCCTTTTGTTCGGAGGTCACAGGCAGACATAGATTCAGCCATTTCAAGGATCTTTGTTCAGTTTTTTTTAAAACTTTAGAAATAGCCATGACAATATCTATTTACTTTTTATAAAAATATCCAGTGTGAGGTCTTAGTCCCTTATACCTATAAATAACACACCCACGTGTGTTTTAAATCTACTTCCAATACAATCCATACATACTAAAACATTAAATATTAAATTTTCTACTGTATATAGTAATGCCTGTTAACCCACAGCCGATCACATTGACAAAATGAATCACTGGCCTATCAGATCTTTCAGTCGTGACTGGGAAATGGATTGTTTTGCATGTAGTTCACTCAACGTGATCCAGAACCCTTGACCTCAATGGTGCGAATACGCATCCACAATGGCATTTGCTTGGGTTCACAGCTCAAGCTGGAAGCCCTGCTTATTCCCAGCTGTCCAAACTCTCCTTGCTTCACCTCTGTTCACCCACCCCTGCCCATTCCACTGGAGGACAGCCAATGTGGTACCGTTATTCAAGAAGGGAGGAAGGGATAAACCTGGAAGCTTCAGGACAGCCAGTCTAACCTCAGTGGTGGGGAAACTATTGGAAGCAATTCTGAGGAAGCGATAGAATTAATCTACACTTGGAGAGGCAGGGGTTAATCAAGGACAGTCAGCGTTGGTTTTGTTAAGGTCGGGGGGTCGATCATGTCTGAACAATTTGACTGAATTTTTTGAAGAAGTGAGCAGGTGTGCAGATGAGGGCAATGCATTTGATGTAGTCTACTTGGACTTCAGCAAGGCTTTTGATAAGGTCCCATATGGGAGACTGATAACGAAGGTAAGAGCCCATGGGAACCAGAGAAATTTGGCAAATTGGATCCAGAATTGGCTGAGTGGCAGGAAGCAGAGGGTGATGGTCAAGGGGTGTTTTTGTGATTGGATGCCTGTGTCCAGTGGTATATATAAATGATTTAGACTTAAATGTAGGAGGGTTGATCAGTAAGTTCATGGATGACACAAAAATTGGTGGGTGGTAGATAGTGAGGAGGATAGTCTTAGATTACAGGAGGATATAGATGGACTGGTCAGATAGGCTGATCAATGACAAATGGAATTTAATCCGGATAAGTGTGAGGTGATGCACTCGGGCAGGACAAACAAGGCACGGGAAAACACTATGAATGGTAGGACCCTGGGAAGTACCGAGGATCAGAGGGACCTTGTTTTGTGTCCACCGGTCCCTTAAGGTAGCGGGACAGGTAGATAAGGAGATTAAGAAGGCATATGGGAATCTTGCCTTTATTAGCTGAGGCATAGAATATAAGAGCAGGGAGGTTATGTTGCAACTGTATAAAACGCTGGTTAAGCCACAGCTAGAGTATTGCGTGCAGTTCTGGAATCCACATTATAGGAAGGACATGATTGTACTAGAGAGAGAGCAGAGGAGATTTATCAGGATGTTGCCTGGGCTGGAGAGTTTTAGTTATGAGGAGAGATTGGATAGACTGGAGTTATTTTCCCTGGAGCAGAGGAGATTGAGGGGGGACATGATTGAGGTGTATAAAATTATGAGGGGCATAGATAGGGTAGACAGGAAGGAACTTTTCCCCTTGGTGGAGGGATCAATAACCAGGGAGCATAGATTAACTGTAAGGGGCAAGAGGTTTAGAGGGAATCTTTTCACCCAGAGGGTGGTGGGAATCTGGAACTCACTGCCTGAAAGGGTGGTAGAGGCAGAAACCCTCATAACATTTTAATAAGTATTTGGATGTGCACTTGCGATGCCATGGCATACAAGGCTGTGGGCCTAGTGCTGGAAAATAGGATTAGAATAGTTAGGAACTTGTTTGACTGGCACAGCCTCGATGCGCCGAAGGGCCTTTTTCTGTGCTGTCGACCTCTGTGACTCTATCAACCTTCACCGAAAGCGCCAATGTGATTTTGAAACTCAATTTCTTTCTCTACCCTTCAATGCCATCTGACTACAGAGATGTGCCACAGCCACTCCCTGTGGGTGCAGCTTGTGTGTGACCCATGCTCAATGCCCAGTACCCGGGCAGCAGTCATGATGCCTTTATTCTATGCCAGTCTGCCATATCAGCAACATTTGAACAACCACAAGAAACCGGGTGGTAACTATTGGGCAACAAGGTCTACCCGCTGGCCAACTTGCCTTTTGACTCCAGTGCACGACAGAGGCAAACATGGGCAGCATTCATGTTAGAGGAGCCATACGGTCACACCACTGGGACGCTCAAGCAGCACTTCCATTGCCTGGACCACTCTGTAGGAGCCTTGTACCCTGCAGAGCAAGCCTCATGGTTTGCCGTGGTCTGCTGTGCCCTGTACAACCCATGCCACCAGTCATATGGCCACCAGCTGTGGAGGAAAAGGAGGAGGAGGAGGAGGAAGGAGGGAGGCAACCAACACCCCCTTTTATGGTCAGGCTATCCATGATCGCCTCATCTGACTGCAGTACCAGAGATTGCAACCCCTATTCCCTATTGGACAACAGGCCCAGACTTTACTTTCCTTTCGTCACTCACCAGCACAGGATCCTCTTGGCCACAACCCTGAAATATAAGCAAAACAAACATTCTAAACCAACTTTACCAAACAAGCCACCCCGCGCTCCTTACAAAAGTCACCCTTGTGCCTTCCCCGAGTGTCTGTCTTCCATGTACCCTTGCCCTGTCCCAGTGCTCCCCTACGCAGTGCCAGTATAGAGGCTGCAGACAGCCTCTCAGGAAGAACTCAAGCAGCGTTGGAGCTTGTGGGGGCCTGGATTCAAGGAATGGGCAGCAGGGCTGGCAGGCTGAGGGGTTATCAGAGAGGTCGGGGGTGGGGTTGGGGGTGGCGAGAGCACAATTGCTGTCTTGAGTTTGCACGGCAACGCTCAGACATGGACGGCATCCGTCTGTGCTGTAATGGGAGCTGAGGCATAGTCACCAGATGCTGCATCGTGGTTGAATGCACTGCCAGCAACAATCAAGATGTACCCCTCCTCGAAGGGGTAGAGGCTGATTTTAAATAGTGCGGGCTAACTTGAACTTGCGCAAGACTCCCACATTTTTAAACCCCTCTCTCTCTCCACCCTGTTCTCGGGCGCACAGGCACCCTCAACAGTGCGTTTAACACTGGAAGGGCAAAGTTTGCCTGCCGCTTGCTTTGGAAGAAAGGGGCACAGATTAATTGCGCACCACGATTCCCCCCTACCCAACTTCGGGCCCTTACCCATTTCTTCCCCAGTGGCGCCTCTTTGGAGAAGTGTTTGAGAAACATTTGTCCCATCCGAAGAGGCAGAGCGAGTCAGAATGGGGCTACTCATGGGTGATGCATTCTCCCTCAGATTACAGCATGTGTGTTCAGCAAACAGAAAGAGGATTTGCCAAAACGTTTTCTACTAATAACATGCAATGTTGGTCAATGAAAATATGCGCACACCCGGTCCGACGCTTTCCTGGAAAGGAAGCGATTGAGTTCACTGAGGAGGCTATTTTTCCACACAGTGTGTTAGCCCTGTCTCTGCCCCACCCAGGCATCCACTGAACATGAGATCAGAAGCTTAAGGCACAGTAGAACGCACTGCCCCTTTAATGTGAGCCGCTGCCCTGAGGGGGTGGAGAGGGGGAGGGGAAGCAGTCAGCCTTCTTCAGGTTAACGCAAAAGTGGATGATTCCATTTGAAACCGCCATGGACATTAGTGAGGTTCAAGCAGACACCTGATTAATTTATGAGCGAGCTTGCGCTCAGTGAGGCGTAAACCTGAAATGTGAGGTAAGCTCGCTTGCCTTGGAGTTTGTCTAGCGCCTTTCTCCAACCTGGATAGCTGACAGCTTTGTTTATTTAGCTATGTGAGCTGTAAAGTCATTGCATAATCGAAGCTGAGGGGTTGCACAGCCCAGGGCAAATGCATTTACCCATGAGAGATAGGACTAGCAAAGAAATCAATTAATATTTAAACATCTCACTCCTGCCTCCATTTTAAATTTTCTGTCACTGGATAAAACACTGGCTGGAGGCCGTGCTACTGGTAACCTAACACACAACAGAATTGCTCTGTACCTGATATACTCAGTGCCGCATATGCCTGCAATAAAGAAAATTAGCCAGAACTCTCCCCCCCCACTGTCCTGCAATGATACTGAGGGATCTGGTTTAACTATCATAGGAATGCATAGTGACATAGGCCCTTAAATTAGATTAATTGTGGCTGATCAGATAGGCTGTCGGAAAAGGAAGGGTCACTCAAAAGAGGCGTCGAGAGGCTGTGGACAAGTTTGGAACCTTACACTTTTATGAAGGATGTCAAGTGAATGGAGGGGGTGTAAAGCAGACTCACTAGGCTGATATCAAAGATGAGAGGCTGTAGCGATGGAGAGAGACATGAGAAACTGGGCCTCTTTCCACTGGAGTAGAGAAGGTTATGAGGAGACTGTACAGAGGTGGCCAAAAATATCAAGGCTTCTAATAGGCTGAAGAAGGAAAAGGTGTTTCCACTGATCAGTGAGTGAGCTGCTGGAGGGTATAAATTTCAGATGATCATGGAAAGAACGAAGGGAGAGCTTAGAAGACACAGAACGTTGTTAGGGCATAGAATATTCCACCAGGAGCAGGAGTGGAATCCACAAAGCAAATAAATATTTGAAAACGCAACATTTCAAATGGGTGTTCAGAGATAACTCTTTTAGAGGGCTGACATAGAGGCACTACGCTGCAGACCCTTATAAGTTTACATGTCCTCCCTAGCTCTGCACGCGGCTGCTTCCCATTAACATAAGGACATATGGAATAGGAGCAGGAGGAGGCCATTCAGCCCCTCAATTCAAAAAGATCATGTTGGCCCTTCTACCTCAATTCCGCCTTCCGGCACTATTCCAATGTCTCTTGATTCCCTTAGAATCCAAAGGTCTGTCGACCTCTGTCTTGAATACACTCAATGACAGAGCAACCTCAGTTCTCTGGGGTCGAGAATTCCAAAGACTCACAACCCTCTGAGTGAACAGAAAAATTCTCCTCATCTTGCTTCCTGCCGGACTGTTACCTCACTGCACATGGCACCACCATGAAGCACACGTTCCAGAACACCCCAGAGTAGGTGGGGAGACAGTGGGGTGGTGCTAATGTCACTGGGCTAGTAACCCAGAAGCCTGAGCTTAATGTATTGCAAGGGGATTTGTGTACAGGATTAAGGAAGGCTTGCTGCAGTTGTACAGAGCCTAGGTGAGCCAACACCTCGATATTGTGTACACTTTTGGTCGCCTTACCTAAGGAAGGATATGCAGGCCATAGAGGGAGTGCAACGAAGGTTCACCAGACTGATGCCAGGGTGGCAGGATTGTCGTATGAGGAGAGATTGAGGAGATGGGCCTGTGTTCTCTAGAGTTTAGAAGATTGAGAGGTGACATCACTGAAGTGTACAAAATTCTTACAGGGCTGGGTCAGGTAAGTGCAGGAAGGAGGATTCCCCCTGGCTGGGGTGGGGGTCTAGAACTAGGGGCACAGTCTCAGGATAAGGAGCAGGCCATTTAGGAATGGGATGAGGAGGGATTTCTTCACTCAGTGGTTGGTGAATCTTTGGAATTCTCTATCCCAGAGGGCTGTGGAGGCTCAGTCATTGACTATGGTCAAAGCAGAGGCTGATAGGTCTCTAGATACCAATGACATTAAGGGATACGGGGCCAGTGCACAAAGATGGTGTTAATGGTGGAAGATCAGCCATGACCTAGATAAATTGTGGAGCGGGCTTGTGAGGCCTAGTGGTCTACTCCTGCTCGTATGTTCCTAACACATCTTCTGGAGCACACCCTCCAGTGCACACGCTCCAGAGCACATCCCTCAGAGCACACCCTCCAGTGCACCCCCCCCAGAGCACACCCTCCAGAGCACACCCTCCAGAGCACACCCTTCAGTGCACACCCCGCAGAGCACACCCTCCAGAGCACACCCTCCAGTGCACACCCTCCAAAGCATACCCTCCAGTGCACACACTTCAGAGCACACCCCAGAGCACACCCTCCAGTGCACACCCCGCAGAGCACACCCTCCAGAGCACACCCCGCAGAGCACACCCTCCAGAGTACACCCTCCAGTGCACACCCTCCAGAGAACACCCTCCAGTGCACACGCTTCAGAGAACACCCTCCAGAGCATACCCTCCAGTGCACACCCTCCAGAGCACACCCTCCAGTGCACACCCTCCAAAGTATACCCTCCAGTGCACACGCTTCAGAGCACACCCTCAGAGCACACCCTCCAGTGCACACCCCGCAGAGCACACCCTCCAGAGCACACCCCGCAGAGCACACCCTCCAGAGTACACCCTCCAGTGCACACCCTCCAGAGAACACCCTCCAGTGCACACGCTTCAGAGAACACCCTCCAGAGCATACCCTCCAGTGCACACCCTCCAGAGCACACCCTCCAGTGCACACCCTCCAGAGCACACCCTCCAGAGCACACCCTCCTGTGCACACCCTCCAGAGCACACCCTCCAGTGCACACGCTTCAGAGCACACCCTCCAGGAAACACCCTTTCGTGCACACCTTCCAGTGCACACCCTCCAGTGCACACCCCCAGAGCACTCCCTCTGGAGTGCACAGCCTCCAGGCCACAGGCTCCAGTAACACACCTCCTCGAGCGTAGCCTTTTTCACTTCCAGCTGCCCTTCATGCGCAAGAAATGCACGCACATGAGGTGATCTCATGATCTGGACATCATAACCTCTTCTAGGGATATAGGGACACAGAAGCAGGAGTAAGCCATTCAGCCCCTCAGGCCTGTTGCACCATTCAACTAGACCATGGCTGATCGTCTCCTTCAATGCCACATTCCCACACCATCCCCATACCCCCCGATGTCATTCGTCTCCAGAAACCCTGGATTTCCGCCTCGAACAATCTCAATGACTGAGCGTGTGCAGCCCTCTGGGGTAAGGCATTCGAAAGATTCACCAGTCTCTGAGTGAAGAAGTTCCTCCTCATCTCAGTTTTAGATGTCCTGCCCCTTATTCTGAGACAGGGGGCGGAATTTTCTGTACCCGTTGGTGTCGGGCGCCATAGCGAGCGTGAGAGGACAATATGGCGGGGAGGACAAAAATTGGCTTCCTGACATCGTGAAACCAGTTTGCGATGGTCCACTCAGCCCATTGATGGCAGGGCCGCGTTTCCCACCATCGGGAACCTCAGTGTAGAACATCAGCACATCATCATAAGCCCAGCTCACCGGAATCGGACTTCGAGGTTTGTTTGCCCACCTTGCTTGCACTCATGCTCATCAGCGGCAGGCTTCACAGACACCACCACGTCACTTTTAGGGGGGGCTCACGTGCAGGTCTCTACTTATGAGAGCAGCCATGAGGCGGGGGTGGCTTTTCAGTGGCTGCAGGGCCAGGGCTGTACTAGGGAAAGGGGAGAAGTGGCCTCAGGCAAGGGAAGAGGCTGCAGGGCGAGGGCTGAACTGGGGAAGAGGGTATCCCAGGTTGTGTGTGTGTGTGGGGGGCACATGTTGATCTGTGCAAATGGCCTCAAGATGGTGAGGGCTGAGGAGGCAGTCTCCAGAGGAGATGAGGCCAGATGGAGGTGTGAGGGTGTGTGTGTGAGAGAGTGAGTGGTGATGTCCCTTGAGTTGGCAGTGAGTGAGATGCCAGTGAGTGTGTGATGGGCTTGTGAGTGGGTGAGTTTAGAGTGATGAGATGGTTGCCTTACCCTGGCTGCACGGGTGAGATCATTCAGCCTCTTTCTGCACTGGATGGCCAACCTCTTCTGTGCAGCGTTGGCACTGACCACCAATGCCAGCACCTACCAAGCCGGAGTGAGGAGATTGATGGGCCTCCTGAAGCCAGAGTGGGGGTAGAGGACATCACGGTGGGCTGCCACAGTGTCCAGAAGGCATCCCGTTCTTTTTCCTACCCGCTACCGCGCTTAGGGCAAATCTGGGACGATTCTGCCCTGTGCTCCCTGGTTCGAGACACCCCAGCCAGGGGTAAATATCCTTTCTGCATTTACCCTGTCGAGCCCTCGAAGAATTCTGTAGGTTTCAATGAGATCACCTCTCATTCTTCGAAACTCTAGAGAAGACAGGCCCAGTTTCCTTAATCTCTCTTCATAGGACAGTTCCGCCATCTTGGGAACAAGTCTGGTGAACTTTTGTTACACTCCCTCTTTGGCAATAATATCCTTCCTAAGATAAGGGGACTAATACTGCACACACTACTCTAGATGCGGTCTAACCAAGCTTCTATTCAATTGCAGCAAGGCTCCTATACTCAAATCCTCTTGCAATAAAAGCCAACATACCATTTGCCTTCCTAATTGCTTGCTGCACTGGCATGCTAGCTTGTAGTAGCTTAAGAACAAGGACACCCAGGTCCATTTGGACATTTTTATCCTTTCATGCAATGTGGGCATCACTGGCTAGGCCAGAATTTGTTGCCCATCCCTAACTGCCCTTGAGCTAAGTGGCCTTGCTCAGCCATTTCAGAGGGCAGTTAAGAGTCAACCACATTGGTGTGGGTCTGGAGTCACATGTAGGCCAGACCAGGAGAGGATAGCAGATTTCCTTCCCTAAAGGGCATTAGTGAATCAGATGGGCTTTTAACACAATCGACCGTGGTTTCACGGTCACCATTACTGAGATTAGCTTTTCAATTCCAGGTTTATTAACCGAATTCAAATTCCACCAGCTGCCGTGGGATTTGAACCCTTGTCCCCAGAACTTTAGCCTGGGCCTCTGGGTTACTATTGACATTACCACTACCCCACTGTCAATGCTCCCACGTACTCTAATTTTGTTTATGAAGCTCATGTGTGAGACTTTATTGAAAACCTTTTAAAGATCCAAATACACCACATCCACTGGTCCCCCCTTATCTATCCTACTAGTGACATCCTCAAAAATCTCCCACAGGCTTTTGCTCCTGTTCTCGGGCCAGAGTCTCAACTCCATTGTTCTTAACACTCCTCACTCTGGCTACACAAGATGGTCATTTGAACAACTTTATTTGAAATTTGCTTTAAATGTCACTGTCATGGGGAGATACAAACCATAAGGCAGAGATGGAAGAAAGCTGCAAATTACTCTCATTGACCCGCACAGGGAGCGCACAGTGTTTCCATGCAGACATCACACTGGGCGGGCCCTTAATCGGCCTACCCACGTAAAATGGCGGCGCGCCCCCAATTGGGGGTGCTGATCGGAGGCACGTCTCTGCGTGCCCGCTTTTAAACTTCCCCCCAACAGGGGGAAAATCCTGGCCTTTATGTGTGAGTCTGCATAGCAAAGTGTATGAGTAACAGCCATTCACCCGCCCGTCTTATCCAGCTCCGACGCAAAGGGCCTAATATGTAGGATGAGATGTTAAAACAAGGCCCAGGCTACTCTCTCAGGTGGGTGTAAAAGATCCCATGGTGTTATTTTGAGGGAAGAGAAGGGGAGCTCTCGCTGGTATCCTGGCCAATGTTTATCCTGCAGCCAACATGATTAAAACCGTGCAGATTATCTAACCATCATCACATTGCTGTTTGCAGGACCTTACTATGTGTAAACTGGCTACCACCTCTCATATTTGCAACAGTGACTTGACTTCAGAAGTACTTCTTTGGTTGCAAAGCACTTTGGGGGAAGTTCTGAGGTGGGGAAAGGTGCTATATAAATGCAAATCCTCTCCCTTCCTGTCTTCCCTGTGCAGTCGCTTCTCAAACTGGATAACCATTGCCCAGAAGGCTCAGAAAATAAGAGGCAGGCATCACCTCACAGATTTGCCTGCTTTCCGCAGAGACGATTGAGTTAACAAAACCTGATTGGGTCTTGAAATTGCACACTGTGAGGGGTCAGTGCAGGGAGGCACTTTAACTGATTTAACTTTAATTCTTCACCACATGTGTAAAGCTTCTTCTCCGACTTACCACATCAGTGACTGTTTCAAATCTAAACTAATTAGCTTAGGTTACCAATCAAACCTCTCGTCCCATGATAAAGGCATCAGCTGGGCGGACTCGTGGTTCCACTTGACAGCTCGTTGCTCTCTCTAAAATTCTGTGATGTTCAAAGTCAGTCTTATCTTAATCTGATCAAACATTGTTTGTCTTGCACTGACCTTGCTGTCTCCTCTCGTTCATGTAGATGGATACAGCCAGGCTGATATTTCCGCCAGTGCTGAAAGCAAGTGACCCCTGATGCAGCCCTGAAGCCATCAAGCATTTTTCTCCTTCACCACTTTGATGAGGGGATCGGTGTCTTTGGAATCTTTCTCACTGCCGTAAACTTTGAACAAAGGTTATCTCAAATAGGGGTGGCAACATGCATGGAACCATCGAAACTGGAGATCTGGACCGAACTGATTAAAATAAAACATACAATACCAATAACTTGCATTTACATGGCACCACGCACAGAGGGGAAGCTAGGAATGACTTATGGGACGGAGGGTAACGTCAAACAGAAGGGCTTTTGAGGGAAGTGGACAGGGTTGCTTTGGGAGAGAGGTCCAATGAGCAGGAACAGGCAGTGGCTGAAAGACTGGCCTGGTATCAAGCAACAACCAGGATTCAGAGGATACGCACTGGGAAGTGCAACTGCAGAACATCAATCATATCAGAGGCAGGATTTGCAAAACGATGATGGGGATGTTTGGAGTTAACACGCGTTGGGTAGGGAAGTCACTCCAGGTCAACGTCAAATGAGTGATGGGCCTGTCGAACTCTGTGCAAAAGAGGATTCAAGTATTAAAAGAATATTGGTAGCAAAAATTGTTTCCTAAATATTTCATTAAATTTACACACTGTTCTGGTCAAAGATCCAGGATGGAAACCAATTTGCTCTGTTCTTGTTGTCTTTGGTCTGTAGGGTTGCCAACTGTGATTAGCTGTATTCCTGGAGGTTTGATCACATGACTTGCCCCCAAGCTCCAGTTATTAGTCAGGCAACACATCCATCCTTGTGACGTATGGCCTTTCCTACATCAACTGGAAAGCAAAATGACTCATTACCGCAACTGATTGATGCTTGACTGCCAGCCCAACAGCCTCAGCTTTTTCCCTCCTGCTGTCACTGACAGTAATACCTATTCAGAATCACAGAATCACACAGCGCAGGCCCATCGAGTCTGCACTGACACATGAGGAACACCTGACCTACCTACCTAATCCCATTTACCAGCACTTGGCCCATAGCCTTGAATGTTATGAGGAGGTGCCAGAGGACTGGAGAACAGCTAATGTGGTTCCGCTATTTAAGAAGGGTTGTAGAGATAAGCCAGGGAACTACAGACCTGTGAGTCTCACATCAATGGTAGGGAAACTATTGGAGAAAATTCTGAAGGAGAGAATCTATTCTCATTTTCAACATTTTAATATCTGATAAAGAGAAATGTTCAGAGAAAATGAAAAACAAACTCTTTTTTTAATGTCCTGTTGATTTTTCTCCAGGGTTGCACACAGCAGTGTCTTGGAGATTGATCTTCAATTCCTGGAGACTCCAGGCCAATACTGAAGGGTTGGTAACCCTATTGGTTTGATATCTGATTGTCATGGTTCTAAACTTACAGATAAGGCTGGAGGTGATACTGTTAGCAAACGCTTCTTTTGTTGAACATTATGCTAACTATTTACAAGATAGTTTCGACACAGCGCTACGTAGAACTATCACCATGCCATGCTCTGTTATCATGTGATCATACATCGCTGATGGTGGAGACTATACATTTACATATTTAACATCAGCCCTCTATACTACATTTGCCAGCCTAGACTTTGTCTCGCAATACAAGTACAAGGGGAACAAATCAGCGGAGGCATTAGTGGAGTACAGAAAGTACAGGGTGGAGCTTAAGAAAGCAATTAGGAGAGCAGAGAGGGGATATGAGAAAGCTTTGGCTGGTAAAAATAGGGAAAATCCCAAGATATTCTATAAGTATATCAATGAGAAGAGGATAACCAGGGAAAGAGTAGGGCCCATTAGGGACCAAGGGGGCGATCTATGGTGGAGCCAGAGGACATCGCTACAGTGTTGAATGAATACTTCACATCTGTCTTCACCCAAGAGAATGAGGATGAACCTATGGAACTCGGGGAGAAAGACTGTGAGGTTCTTGAGCAAATTGATATAGGGAGTGACAAGGAATTGGAAGTGTTGGCAGGCTTAAAAGTGGACAAATCACCAGGTCCGGATGATTTGTGTCCCAGACTGCTGAGGGAGGCAAGGGAGGAGATCGCAGGGGCTCTGACCCAAATTTTTAATTCCTCTCTGGCCACAGTGGAGGTGCCAGAGGACTGGAGAACAGCTAATGTCCTTCCTCGATTTAAGAAGGGTTGTAGAGATAAGCCAGGGAACTACAGACCAGTGAGTCTCATGTCAGTGGTAGGGAAACTAATGGAGAAAATTCTGAAGGAGAGAATCTATCTCCACTTGGAGAGGCAAAGTTTGATCAGGGATAGTCAGCATGGCTTTGTCAGAGGGAGGTCATGCCTAATAAACTTGATTGAATTTTTTGAGGGGGTGACCAGGTGTGTAGATGAGGGTAGCGCAGTTAATGTAGTTTATATGGATTTCAGCAAAGCCTTTGACAATGTTTCACATGAGAGACTTATAAAGAAGGCAAATGTACATGGGATACAGGGTAATTTGATAAGATGGATTCAAAATTGGCTTAGCTGTAAGAGACAGAGGGTGATGACAGAAGGCTGCTTTAGTGACTGGAAGCCGGTGTCCAGTGGCGTACCACAGGGATCTATGCTGGGTCCCCTATTATTCATCATTTATATAAACAACATAGATGACTATGTGGGGGGTAGTATTAGTAAGTTTGCGGATGACACAAAGATTGGCCAGGTGGTTAACAGTGAGGTTGAGTGTCTTGGGCTACAGGAAGATATAGACGGGATGGTCAAATGGGCAGATAAGTGGCAGATGGAATTTAACCCTGAAAAGTGTGAGGTGATACACTTTGGAAGGAGTTTTTTGACAAGGAAGTATTCAATGAACAGCATGACACTAGGAAGTTCTGATGAACAAAGGGACATTGCCGTGTGTGTCCATAGATCTCTGAAGGCAGCGGGGCATGATTGTGGGGTAGTGAAAAAGGCATATGGGACACTTGCCTTTATCAATCGAGGGAGGGAGATCATGTTGGAGTTGTATCAATCATTGGTGAGGCCACAGCTGGAGTCTGTGTGCAGTTCTGGTTGCCACATTATAGGAAGGATATGATTGCAATGGAGAGGGTGCAGAGGAGATTCATCAGGATGTTGCCTGGGATGAAACATTTAAGTTATGAAGAGAGGTTGGATGGACTTGGGTTGTTTTCATTGGAGCAGAGAAGACTGAGGGGCGACCTGATTGAGGTGTACAAGATTGTGAGGGGCATGAACAGGGTGGATAGGGAGCAGCTGTTCCCCTTAGTTGAAGGGTCAGTACAAGAGGACACAAGTTCAAGGTGAGGGGCAGGAGGTTTAGGGGGGATGTGAGGAAAAACATTTTTACCCAGAGGGTGGTGATGGTCTGGAATACACTGCCTGGGAGGGTGGTGGAGGCGGGTTGCCTCACATCCTTTAAAAAGTACCTGGATGAGCACTTGACACGTCATAACATTCAAGGCTATGGGCCAAGTGCTGGTAAATGGGATCAGTTAGGTAGGTCAGGTGTTTCTCATGTGTCGGTGCAGACTCGATGGGCCGAAGGGCCTCTTCTGCACTGTGATTCTGAATAGGTATTAATGCCAGTGACAGCAGGAGGGAAAAAACTGAGGCTGGGTGTGTGGAGTAGATTGGGTGGGGGTGGGGGTGGGGGTGGATTGGGTGGGGGTAGGGGTGGATTGGGTGGGGGTGGAGAGGGGTCGTGGGTGGGGTGAGGCCTTTATACAGGGAATAAACAGCGAGATAACATGGTCCCCAAATGTTTCCCAAGGGGACAAACGTTGCTCTTTTAGTTATGAATTCACTCTGTCATAATGTGTGGAGTATAATGGAACATAGGAGCAGGAATAGGCCACTTAAGTCCATTGAGCCTGTTCAGCAATGAGTAATGAAGCTGTTGAACAAACTGACTTGAAGACATTTGTTAACCTCTTATTCAACTCTTGCTCAGGGCACCTATGAGCCATTACAGTTATAAATATTGCAGTCAGGCCAATGCTATTTTGAGTAATATGCCGAATTTAATGACTTTAGTAACACATAATACTTGTGACTTGTTAATCTTCGAGATCCTTGTTCAACCTCATTTGTTTTGCTATTTTTTTTGCTGTCACTGTTTATTTTTCAGTAACGCCTCTTTCAATCAAGAACTTACAAATTATTTTAAAGATTCCAGTGTATTACTGGTCATGGATTGTGATAATGCTGGGCAATGTGAATGCTTCTCACTTTAGATATCCAGTGGAGGCATGAAGTAGTCCCAGGTCAGGTATAGCATGAGCAATGTTCAGGAATTTCTTTACTGAGGTTGTCACTTCAGTGTTAAATTGTGGACAGTTTTGTTCTGTGGAACTTCATTCATTAGACAACACACCATCCAGAAAACTGATTTCTTGTTGGACTCTCAAAGCCAGTACAGAAAGACTTTAACCTCTTCAGTCTACCTAGATCCAAACTGAGGGCTCAGATGTTAAACCAAACTGCACAACCCACTCTCAAACTCTAATAGGTGGTGTCAGTGTTTTTAGGTTACCTAAGAGACTGTAAATGATAAACACCAAAGTTACATACAAGAATAAATTCCAAGTTAGATTAGCTACAGCAAGTGGTGTGACCAGTGACTTAAATAGCACCTGGAAGTCCAAATGCATCAGCATTGAGGCTGAGAAAACACCTAGCACCATCACTAGTATGGAGTGTTGCACCATCACTAGAATGGAGTGTTGCACCATCACTAGTATGGAGTGTTGCACCATCACTAGTATGGAGTGTTGCACCAACTCTAGTATGGAGTGTTGCACCATCACTAGTATGGAGTGTTGCACCAACTCTAGTATGGAGTGTTGCACCATCACTAGTATGGAGTGTTGCACCATCACTAGTATGGAGTGTTGCACCATCACTACTATGGAGTGTTGCACCAACTCTAGTATGGAGTGTTGCACCATCACTAGTATGGAGTGTTGCACCAACTCTAGTATGGAGTGTTGCACCAACTCTAGTATGGAGTGTTGCACCATCACTAGTATGGAGTGTTGCACCATCACTAGTATGGAGTGTTGCACCATCACTAGTATGGAGTGTTGCACCAACTCTAGTATGGAGTGTTGCACCATCACTAGTATGGAGTGTTGCACCATCACTAGTATGGAGTGTTGCACCATCACTAGTATGGAGTGTTGCACCAACTCTAGTATGGAGTGTTGCACCATCACTAGTATGGAGTGTTGCACCATCACTAGTATGGAGTGTTGCACCATCACTAGTATGGAGTGTTGCACCAACTCTAGTATGGAGTGTTGCACCATCACTAGTATGGAGTGTTGCACCAACTCTAGTATGGAGTGTTGCACCATCACTAGTATGGAGTGTTGCACCAACGTTAGTATGGAGTGTTGCACCATCACTAGTATGGAGTGTTGCACCAACTCTCGTATGGAGTGTTGCACCAACTCTAGTATGGAGTGTTGCACCATCACTAGTATGGAGTGTTGCACCAACTCTAGTATGGAGTGTTGCACCATCACTAGTATGGAGTGTTGCACCAACTCTAGTATGGAGTGTTGCACGAACTCTAGGATGGAGTGTTGCACCAACTCTAGTATGGAGTGTTGCACCAACTCTAGTATGGAGTGTTGCACCAACTCTAGTATGGAGTGTTGCACCATCACTAGTATGGAGTGTTGCACCATCACTAGTATGGAGTGTTGCACCAACTCTAGTATGGAGTGTTGCACCATCACTAGTATGGAGTGTTGCACCAACTCTAGTATGGAGTGTTGCACCATCACAAGTATGGAGTGTTGCACCATCACTAGTATGGAGTGTTGCACCATCACTAGTATGGAGTGTTGCACCAACTCTAGTATGGAGTGTTGCACCATCACTAGAATGGAGTGTTGCACCATCACTAGTATGGAGTGTTGCACCATCACTAGTATGGAGTGTTGCACCAACTCTAGTATGGAGTGTTGCACCAACTCTAGTATGGAGTGTTGCACCATCACTAGTATGGAGTGTTGCACAATCACTAGTATGGAGTGTTGCACCAACTCTAGTATGGAGTGTTGCACCATCACTAGTATGGAGTGTTGCACCAACTCTAGTATGGAGTGTTGCACCAACTCTAGTATGGAGTGTTGCACCAACTCTAGTATGGAGTGTTGCACCATCACTAGTATGGAGTGTTGCACCATCACTAGTATGGAGTGTTGCACCAACTCTAGTATGGAGTGTTGCACCAACTCTAGTATGGAGTGTTGCACCATCAATAGTATGGAGTGTTGCACCAACTCTAGTATGGAGTGTTGCACCAACTCTAGTATGGAGTGTTGCACCAACTCTAGTATGGAGTGTTGCACCAACTCTAGTATGGAGTGTTGCACCATCACTAGTATGGAGTGTTGCACCAACTCTAGTATGGAGTGTTGCACCATCACTAGTATGGAGTGTTGCACCATCACTAGTATGGAGTCTTGCACCAACTCTAGTATGGAGTGTTGCACCAACTCTAGTATGGAGTGTTGCACCAACTCTAGTATGGAGTGTTGCACCAACTCTAGTATGGAGTGTTGCACCAACTCTAGTATGGAGTGTTGCACCAACTCTAGTATGGAGTGTTGCACCATCACTAGTATGGAGTGTTGCACCAACTCTAGTATGGAGTGTTGCACCAACTCTAGCATGGTATGTTGCACCAACTCTAGTATGGAGTGTTGCACCAACTCTAGTATGGAGTGTTGCACCAACTCTAGTATGGAGTGTTGCACCAACTCTAGTATGGAGTGTTGCACCAACTCTAGTATGGAGTGTTGCACCATCACTAGTATGGAGTGTTGCACCAACTCTAGTATGGAGTGTTGCACCAACTCTAGTATGGAGTGTTGCACCATCACTAGTATGGAGTGTTGCACCATCACTAGTATGGAGTGTTGCACCATCACTAGTATGGAGTGTTGCACCAACTCTAGTATGGTATGTTGCACAATCTCTAGTATGGAGTGTTGCACCAACTCTAGTATGGAGTGTTGCACCAACTCTAGTATGGAGTGTTGCACCATCACTAGTATGGAGTGTTGCACCAACTCTAGTATGGAGTGTTGCACCATCACTAGTATGGAGTGTTGCACAATCACTAGTATGGAGTGTTGCACCAACTCTAGTATGGAGTGTTGCACCATCACTAGTATGGAGTGTTGCACCAACTCTAGTATGGAGTGTTGCACCAACTCTAGTATGGAGTGTTGCACCAACTCTAGTATGGAGTGTTGCACCAACTCTAGTATGGAGTGTTGCACCATCACTAGTATGGAGTGTTGCACCATCACTAGTATGGAGTGTTGCACCAACTCTAGTATGGAGTGTTGCACCAACTCTAGTATGGAGTGTTGCACCATCAATAGTATGGAGTGTTGCACCAACTCTAGTATGGAGTGTTGCACCAACTCTAGTATGGAGTGTTGCACCAACTCTAGTATGGAGTGTTGCACCAACTCTAGTATGGAGTGTTGCACCATCACTAGTATGGAGTGTTGCACCAACTCTAGTATGGAGTGTTGCACCATCACTAGTATGGAGTGTTGCACCATCACTAGTATGGAGTCTTGCACCAACTCTAGTATGGAGTGTTGCACCAACTCTAGTATGGAGTGTTGCACCAACTCTAGTATGGAGTGTTGCACCAACTCTAGCATGGTATGTTGCACCAACTCTAGTATGGAGTGTTGCACCAACTCTAGTATGGAGTGTTGCACCAACTCTAGTATGGAGTGTTGCACCAACTCTAGTATGGAGTGTTGCACCAACTCTAGTATGGAGTGTTGCACCATCACTAGTATGGAGTGTTGCACCAACTCTAGTATGGAGTGTTGCACCAACTCTAGTATGGAGTGTTGCACCATCACTAGTATGGAGTGTTGCACCATCACTAGTATGGAGTGTTGCACCATCACTAGTATGGACTGTTGCACCAACTCTAGTATGGTATGTTGCACAAACTCTAGTATGGAGTGTTGCACCAACTCTAGTATGGAGTGTTGCACCAACTCTAGTATGGAGTGTTGCACCATCACTAGTATGGAGTGTTGCACCAACTCTAGTATGGAGTGTTGCACCATCACTAGTATGGAGTGTTGCACAATCACTAGTATGGAGTGTTGCACCATCACTAGTATGGAGTGTTGCACCATCACTAGTATGGAGTGTTGCACCAACTCTAGTATGGAGTGTTGCACCAACTCTAGTATGGAGTGTTGCACCAACTCTAGTATGGAGTGTTGCACCAACTCTAGTATGGAGTGTTGCACCATCACTAGTATGGAGTGTTGCACCATCTCTAGTATGGAGTGTTGCACCATCACTAGTATGGAGTGTTGCACCAACTCTAGTATGGAGTGTTGCACCAACTCTAGTATGCAGTGTTGCACCAACTCTAGTATGGAGTGTTGCACCATCACTAGTATGGAGTGTTGCACCATCACTAGTATGGAGTGTTGCACCATCACTAGTATGGAGTGTTGCACCAACTCTAGTATGGAGTGTTGCACCAACTCTAGTATGGAGTGTTGCACCATCACTAGTATGGAGTGTTGCACCATCACTAGTATGGAGTGTTGCACCAACTCTAGTATGGAGTGTTGCACCATCACTAGTATGGAGTGTTGCACCAACTCTAGTATGGAGTGTTGCACCAACTCTAGTATGGAGTGTTGCACCAACTCTAGTATGGAGTGTTGCACCATCACTAGTATGGAGTGTTGCACCAACTCTAGTATGGAGTGTTGCACCATCACTAGTATGGAGTGTTGCACCATCACTAGTATGGAGTGTTGCACCAACTCTAGTATGGAGTGTTGCACCATCACTAGAATGGAGTGTTGCACCATCACTAGTATGGAGTGTTGCACCATCACTAGTATAGAGTGTTGCACCATCACTAGTATGGAGTGTTGCACCATCACTAGTATGGAGTGTTGCACCAACTCCAGTATGGAGTGTTGCACCATCACTAGTATGGAGTGCTGCACCAACTCTAGCATGGTATGTTGCACCAACTCTAGTATGGAGTGTTGCACCAACTCTAGTATGGAGTGTTGCACCAACTCTAGTATGGAGTGTTGCACCAACTCTAGTATGGAGTGTTGCACCATCACTAGTATGGAGTGTTGCACCAACTCTAGTATGGAGTGTTGCACCAACTCTAGTATGGAGTGTTGCACCAACTCTAGTATGGAGTGTTGCACCAACTCTAGTATGGACTGTTGCACCATCACTAGTATGGAGTGTTGCACCAACTCTAGTATGGAGTGTTGCACCATCACTAGTATGGAGTGTTGCACCAACTCTAGTATGGAGTGTTGCACCATCACTAGCATGGAGTGTTGCACCATCACTAGTATGGAGTGTTGCACCATCACTAGTATGGAGTGTTGCACCATCACTAGTATGGAGTGTTGCACCAACTCTAGTATGGAGTGTTGCACCATCACTAGTATGGAGTGTTGCACCAACTCTAGTATGGAGTGTTGCACCATCACTAGTATGGAGTGTTGCACCAACTCTCGTATGGAGTGTTGCACCATCACTAGTATGGAGTGTTGCACCATCACTAGTATGGAGTGTTGCACCAACTCTAGTATGGAGTGTTGCACCATCACTAGTATGGAGTGTTGCACCAACTCTAGTATGGAGTGTTGCACCAACTCTAGTATGGAGTGTTGCACCATCACTAGTATGGAGTGTTGCACCAACTCTAGAATGGAGTGTTGCACCATCACTAGTATGGAGTGTTGCACCATCACCAGTATGGAGTGTTGCACCAACTCTAGTATGGAGTGTTGCACCATCACTAGTATGGAGTGTTGCACCAACTCTAGTATGGAGTGTTGCACCAACTCTAGTATGGAGTGTTGCACCAACTCTAGTATGGAGTGTTGCACCATCACTAGTATGGAGTGTTGCACCATCACTAGTATGGAGTGTTGCACCAACTCTAGTATGGAGTGTTGCACCAACTCTAGTATGGAGTGTTGCACCATCACTAGTATGGAGTGTTGCACCAACTCTAGTATGGAGTGTTGCACCATCACTAGTATGGAGTGTTGCACAATCACTAATATGGAGTGTTGCACCATCACTAGTATGGAGTGTTGCACCAACTCTAGTATGGAGTGTTGCACCAACTCTAGTATGGAGTGTTGCACCAACTCTAGTATGGAGTGTTGCACCAACTCTAGTATGGAGTGTTGCACCAACTCTAGTATGGAGTGTTGCACCATCACTAGTATGGAGTGTTGCACCATCTCTAGTATGGAGTGTTGCACCATCACTAGTATGGAGTGTTGCACCAACTCTAGTATGGAGTGTTGCACCAACTCTAGTATGGAGTGTTGCATCATCACTAGTATGGAGTGTTGCACCATCACTAGTATGGAGTGTTGCACCAACTCTAGTATGCAGTGTTGCACCAACTCTAGTATGGAGTGTTGCACCATCACTAGTATGGAGTGTTGCACCATCACTAGTATGGCGTGTTACACCAACTCTAGTATGGAGTGTTGCACCAACTCTAGTATGGAGTGTTGCACCATCACTAGTATGGAGTGTTGCACCAACTCTAGTATGGAGTGTTGCACCATCACTGGTATGGAGTGTTGCACCAACTCTTGTATGGAGTGTTGCACCAACTCTAGTATGGGGTGTTGCACCAACTCTAGTATGGAGTGTTGCACCATCACTAGTATGGAGTGTTGCACCAACTCTAGTATGGAGTGTTGCACCAACTCTAGTATGGAGTGTTGCACCATCACTAGTATGGAGTGTTGCACCATCACTAGTATGGAGTGTTGCACCAACTCTAGTATGGAGTGTTGCACCATCACTAGTATGGAGTGTTGCACCAACTCTAGTATGGAGTGTTGCACCAACTCTAGTATGGAGTGTTGCACCAACTCTAGTATGGAGTGTTGCACCATCACTAGTATGGAGTGTTGCACCAACTCTAGTATGGAGTGTTGCACCATCACTAGTATGGAGTGTTGCACCATCACTAGTATGGAGTGTTGCACCATCACTAGTATAGAGTGTTGCACCATCACTAGTATGGAGTGTTGCACCATCACTAGTATGGAGTGTTGCACCAACTCCAGTATGGAGTGTTGCACCATCACTAGTATGGAGTGCTGCACCAACTCTAGCATGGTATGTTGCACCAACTCTAGTATGGAGTGTTGCACCAACTCTAGTATGGAGTGTTGCACCAACTCTAGTATGGAGTGTTGCACCAACTCTAGTATGGAGTGTTGCACCATCACTAGTATGGAGTGTTGCACCAACTCTAGTATGGAGTGTTGCACCAACTCTAGTATGGAGTGTTGCACCAACTCTAGTATGGAGTGTTGCACCAACTCTAGTATGGACTGTTGCACCATCACTAGTATGGAGTGTTGCACCAACTCTAGTATGGAGTGTTGCACCATCACTAGTATGGAGTGTTGCACCAACTCTAGTATGGAGTGTTGCACCATCACTAGCATGGAGTGTTGCACCATCACTAGTATGGAGTGTTGCACCATCACTAGTATGGAGTGTTGCACCAACTCTAGTATGGAGTGTTGCACCATTACTAGTATGGAGTGTTGCACCAACTCTAGTATGGAGTGTTGCACCATCACTAGTATGGAGTGTTGCACCAACTCTAGTATGGAGTGTTGCACCATCACTAGTATGGAGTGTTGCACCATCACTAGTATGGAGTGTTGCACCAACTCTAGTATGGAGTGTTGCACCAACTCTAGTATGGAGTGTTGCACCATCACTAGTATGGAGTGTTGCACCAACTCTAGAATGGAGTGTTGCACCATCACTAGTATGGAGTGTTGCACCATCACTAGTATGGAGTGTTGCACCAACTCTAGTATGGAGTGTTGCACCATCACTAGTATGGAGTGTTGCACCAACTCTAGTATGGAGTGTTGCACCAACTCTAGTATGGAGTGTTGCACCAACTCTAGTATGGAGTGTTGCACCATCACTAGTATGGAGTGTTGCACCATCACTAGTATGGAGTGTTGCACCATCACTAGTATGGAGTGTTGCACCAACTCTAGTATGGAGTGTTGCACCAACTCTAGTATGGAGTGTTGCACCAACTCTAGTATGGAGTGTTGCACCAACTCTAGTATGGAGTGTTGCACCAACTCTAGTATGGCGTGTTGCACCATCACTAGTATGGAGTGTTGCACCAACTCTAGTATGGAGTGTTGCACCATCACTAGTATGGAGTGTTGCACCAACTCTAGTATGGAGTGTTGCACCAACTCTAGTATGGAGTGTTGCACCAACTCTAGTATGGAGTGTTGCACCAACTCTAGTATGGAGTGTTGTACCAACTCTAGTATGGAGTGTTGCACCATCACTAGTATGGAGTGTTGCACCAACTCTAGTATGGAGTGTTGCACCATCACTAGTATGGAGTGTTGCACCAACTCTAGTATGGTGTGTTGCACCAACTCTAGTATGGAGTCTTGCACCAACTCTAGTATGGTGTGTTGCACCAACTCTAGTATGGACTGTTGCACCAACTCTAGTATGGTGTGTTGCACCAACTTTAGTATGGAGTGTTGCACTCAATGAAGCTAGACTCTGCCAAGGATGAGCGAGGTTTTGAAATGTTTTTATGGTGGAGGATGCTCAAAATCAGCTGGATTGACAGAAAGACAAATGAGTGGGTAAGATCAAGAGTAGAAGTTTAAGAATCAAATGGGCTGTTAAGTACAGTTAGAGTGAGAGAGATGGCCAAGTATGGACATTGGGTATGAAGACCCGACAGTCTTGTCCTGGCAGCAACAGAAGGGGAAATTGGGGAGAAAACTAGGAGACATAGCATTGGACGGGCGGATAATGTTGAGACGTGGACTGAGGGAGGCTTGAAGAAAGCCAGTGAAGAACCAAGGAGATGCCAACGGCCCCAGTAAGGATATGGTGGCAATGAATAAACAAAGAGATTGAACGAAGAGCTGGAGAAACGAAATTGGAATGCACAAGAGGCTTGCAGCATTTTCGGAGAATGGTAGGGCTGGAGGAGATTTCAGAAATAGTGAGAAAGGATACAATGGAGGAATTTGAGCACAGAGATGATGCTGTAGATTAGAACTCAAGCGTAACTCAATGGTGTTTGTTAGGAAGCTACAATTAGGTTAGGACCCACGCTAAACATGACTGCTAAAGGCCATGGAACTGCCATGAGCTCCTTGTTTGCCTGCAGCTGTCAGATGGTTGGAAAGCCCTTCAAGTATGAACCCAAACTGGACTGGCTTTTTAACGTTCTTAAATGACTCCAAGAGTTGCTGACGCTGAGCTGCCGGACAGTGAATGTCGGCACGCACTGAAAGCCAGGGCTCAGCAACTCGGGTCAGCCTCTGGCCTGCAGCTCCTCCAAATCCTGCGGCACTCGTTCCTTCTCACCCATGCTCTGTGCACCGAGTGCTGCAACTCATTAACTCAACCTCCGCAATAGGTTTATCCTTGCTCGTGGTTGAGACTGTCAGTGATACGAGGTGTTAGTGCCGGATGATTATAGTAGAAATTCTTATTGTTCCACTCTCCTCTGTATATTGCTAAGGAAAGGGACCTGCTGTCAAAGCTTTTCTCCATGGCAATGCCTCTACCAATCAGAGTCCATTTGCCAATGAATCAGCACTTTCTTCTCATGCAGTATAAATTGTTGTTCCCTTTACTACCAAACGACTATTCTCTATATAATTCTTCATCTTAGGCCTCCAGCTTTACAACTTAATCTGATTCATTGAGTGTGGTTTAAAAAAAACTTTTATTTATTATCAAAATCATCTAATCAAATTAGCCCATGTCACAATCACAAATATATGGCTTCCAGGATATAGGCAATTAATTAAGTAGTCTGAAGCCACCGATGTTAAACAATCTGCCTTAAAATTCCCTCCATATGCTTGTTAGGAAGCTACAGTGATGCATGGAGGTACAAAATCTTAACTTTGAACAAAATAGGACACGTTCAGGAAGGGAAATCAGACCAGTTTTTACCTTCCTCTTCAGCTCTTCCCCTGAACGCCGCTCTGATCTCCAGCACAGGAAGGGTAAGGAGGCTGCTCCCAAATCCACCCAGACAGCACAGGGATCGAACCCTGTGCTGTTGGTGCCAATCTGATCCACATTGGCTGTCTGTCCACCTGAGCCAACAGCACCACCCCACCCCACCCCCACACCAAGAGCCCAAGTTGCTGTGGCAACACACACTTTTCCATGCATGGTGTAGTCCAGAGCTATGGATAGTGTTGTTAGAGATTCCAATTTCTTCCCATCATATGGCTAGCCAGGAACCTCTCTCACTCTTACCACCTCCCATTAGCAAGTGTTGGGAGGATTTACGAGTTGATACCCGACCTGATTGGCCAGGTGATGAACGCACCTCCCTTGGCCATCAAATCCTGGAGCGGGACTTAAAGCCAGAGCTGCTGGCTGAGCGGCAGGGGCACCACCCACTGCACCACAAGACCTTGCTAGACATTACATGAAATATATGAATCAACAGTGTAGCATTTTCAAGTGAGATACATTCATTTTCAAGCCCCGCTACATGTGAACAAGAGAGAGTCAGTCACCCAGTCGCTCAGAATAAATATTGGTAAAGGTTACCGACTGGTATGAGTTACTGTGGCAGAATAAATGAGGGAGCTGAATTAACAACAGGAGAGATATGATCATTGACACTGTGTGCTGATCGAAGGAGTCCAGCAGTTCGCGGGAGCTGGATTAATATCAGTGAACGTGGGGTGCTGGCATGAGAACATTAGTTAACACTAAGCGCTAAGGAGTTGGATCAACATTCAGTAGAGAGACGGCCCTTAACCTCATATTCCTTCAGTGCTGGCTGTGTGCTAATTTTGGTCCCTCATGGTTTCAGATTCCAACCCAGTAGCTCTGTAGTGAGGTCACCTGCATTTACCCGCTGATGAAATTGGATAAAGCACGGCTGAAAGGTGTTGGAAACAGTCTCATTTCTGTGTGCAAACTTTCAATTTATATCAAAATTGTCCGGTAGTGAGTGTGGATCTGAAACTTCAGCTGGTCCACGGCTTTTATTGTAGCGACTGGGTGCTTTTGATTGAAAGCCTAACCCCAAGTGAATGTTCAATTAGAAATGGAAACAATTCCTAAAGCGTTCTCTCAAATTTAAGCATTGGAGGCCAAGAGGCTGAGATTCATGCCATGACCCTGAAGGTCAATGTTTCCAAACGGATTAAAACAGGTAAAAAAAAATTACAGCTTGAACACCAATTTTCATTGAATCAAACCAGCCTTTCCTCTGCCTTAAACCTACTGATCAAAGTCATTTGCTGGGGCTTTACAAGAGCAGAGTGAACGTGCGGGGAGTTGCACCTAACTCTAGTTACCGATGGCAGTTGCACTAACCAGTTGTGTGTGGATTGCTGTGATTTTAAGCATTGCAATCACCATCTGTTGCTGCAAATGTATTATTGAGAAGCTGTCTTTTTGAACAAGGCAGATATTTTTCTCCCACCTTTCTGCTTGATTGGGGCTGACAGCTAGAAATGAAACCATTGATTTCTTGCCCATCGAAAACATGCAGGATCAGCAGATTGGGAAGAAATGGCAAGAATTTTTCTATCAGATCCAGTAAAGAGGCCCACAAAACTGGCCAATATTAGCTAGGTTAATTTGTGTTTATCATTCTGCCATTGTTCTGTTTCCGTCTCTCCTTCCCCAGCCTCATTTAATTCCTACTCCTTCCCTAAACTCCTTCTTTAAACTGCCCTTGACACACAGCATTGGTCTGGCCCATAACTCATGCCAATTTGCTCTCTTGCACAAATGCCTGAGGGACAAGGGAAAAATGAATGACTTAGTTGGGGATTTGCTTGTGCTCCAGTATAAAAGAGAATACTGGAACTGTGACTGTAATGTGTGTCTCTGTAAATAAATGCTTAAAATTGTGTAAAGATTGGCTCCAGTTCTATCCTTCACCACCAGGTTTTTTTTGGGTTAGAGCAGGTAGGACGGCACTGCCAGGAATCCTGAGGAATGGTTCACAGAGCACAGGGTATGTACCCCAGGAGGGGAATCCACAGTGGAGAAGACCAGCCCACAGGAGAGCCAAGATTTGTTGATCTACAATCCCGCTTCACTGGCCAGTTGCCTGTTACTATCCACAGCTCAGATGAGGTCCAAGACCTAACTGCAGATATAGTTGGATTTCAGCATTCTGACACTGCGATAATTCCCTGCTTTCCCCTTCCACCCCTCGCTGGGCCTAGATTTCTAGTTCCACTTCTCTTCGCCCCACTCCGTCACATATCGTTCCCTAACTAGATGCAGAAGGGAAAATTGCTGCTGGGTATTTGACACTCATTGTTGTTAGATGTATGAATGGTCAGGAGTCAAGCTCCCTTGGCTTTCTAAATTGGACTAATGAAGTTGGGCACCAGATCAAAGGAACTGCCTCAAAGAAATTGAGTCCAAATCTATTGACAATAGTGGAACTTTGCCCAAGTTAGCACAGCTGGAGGTTTGTTGAGTTGGATTTTTAACTCAATGCACTTGGGGCAGAACCAGAATTACAGATCAACCACTCAGTATAGAAACCACGTCACTCCATTTTGGTTTGAAGATCTACTGCTGCAAATTCTTGTGTACCCTTTTCTAGGGGGTGAATCTTTCATTTGGCCATCTGTTTGGGCCCACCCACAATCGGCTGCTTGCCGCCATTTTACGTGGCTAATTTAAGGGTATTAAGGCCCGCCCAGCTACCTGTGCAGGCAGGGAGAGGAGGGAGAGTCAGGGCCTGTGAAAGAGCACTCCAATCTCCCTGAGGCACAGAGCTACCTCAGGGAGATCACATGGAGTATATAATTAAAGAGAAAATGTATTTAAACATGTCCCATCACGTGGCAGTGTCACGTGAGCTGGGGCACGTTTGAGAAGCTTTGAAATTTGATTGAATTATTTTATTAAAGCTTCAGGAATCCTCACCCAGCCCGTGAATGAGGTTTGCTGGAGTAACCTCTTCGCCTGACCCCCGACCTTAAGGTTGGACGAGCAGTGTTAATGTGGTTAATTACTTTTTTAACGGCCACAATAGGCCATTGACAGTTCGGCGGGCGCGCAGCTGACTCCGCTGAGTGGAAGGTCGAAATGGCGCGTGATGATGTCAGGGCGTACGCCCTACATCATCTCACACGTTGGCATTTCGGGCCCTCCCCCACACCCCAACGGCAATATTCTGGCCTCGGGGTTGATCGCTCCGTACTTTCCCCCCTTTAGCCAGTATTGTCATATCATGTCCAACCATTTTCTTCTGAATGGATCAGTTCACTCAGAGTGACAAACTCCCAACAACCTTTGTGACTCCTGTCCATGTGCCCACAATTCATTGTCGTGCTCTGAATCAGACTCATCTCTTAAAGTGCCTCTCGTTAACAATTCTTTATCCTGCAGATTTGTGATAGGTTATGGATAAGCTCCAGTAGCTTGTATTCACATAGTGCCTTTAGCGTAAAATGTGCACTAAGGTGTTTTGGATATATAAGTTCCCATGTACTCTTACAGGGAAAGTAATTATTAAAGTATCAAGTAAAACACTAAAGAAGCAAGAAAGTGTATTTTACTATTGTACAGAAAAAGGTCTGAATGTTCGATGTTTTCCTGATGTATTCCCCTTATCCCTCCATCTGTGAATGTACAGACCTATGCTGGGGTCCAATTCCAATGGTATTGATGGAAAAGGAGACATGTTGAAGCTTTTTGTCTTGCACCCATCAGGACACTTCGCAAAAATACCAATATAGGGGGAGGTCAACAATTCATACTGTATGTGAAGAGAGTGCTGATTGGTTTGCAAGTGGACTCTAATTTGTAGAGACATTGCCATGGAGAATGTACCAATGATGGTGACTGACAGTTAACTGCCAAGCATTACTTGAAATTTAAACCAGGCAGCTTGACCCTGATTGCTCAAGGCATTGCACTGAGGAATGGACCCGCGAATGGCTGTCACTTATTTTGCTTCTCTGAAACTGGCGCAATGTGTATACATGTCCTTCCAGTCTGCAAAGAACAGGGCCCTGTGTATTAATATATGCAGCTTCCAGTACACGCATATGTGCCATACTGCAAGCCTTAACAATCTTAAATTGGTTGTCAGCGTAATTCTTAGCACGCCCAAGGATTATTTATCAAACGTTGTCCAATCGTGGAATCACCATCAACATAATGTTGGACACGGTGTTTTGAGCTTTGCGAGCTTGGGTTGTACATCCCAAAGACTGGTGGATCGAATCAAACAGCATGTCCCGGCCGCTGCTTGCAATGGGCAAGGTACAGACCATAACTGAGCAGCCTATCCTGTAGAGTGCAAGATGAAAACCTTCAATGTGCCTGTCTTTTCAGCAATACTCAAGTTCTGTACCACCAAACAACTAATTCCAATGGTATTGGATTTCCCCTCACTTTACTAAGAGCTCTGGAAATTTTCCCCCTGGAGTCCAGACAGTAATGGGATGAGTCTAAACCTGTGCTCACCTAAACATGCTCTTTCCAGGAGCAATCACCTGAGATTTTCCAGGTGACACAAGAAATAAGAAGGGATTATATTTTTTTTTATCAGTTCCAGGTACCACATAAACAAGCAACTAAACCTAACAGTACCTCAGACGAGTTTAAAGAACTTTTGAAGGCCTAGTGCCTGGCTATTTGCTTAGTGTTTACTGCACTCTAAACCTAAAGAAATGCAACTCAACGATCATAAATACAGCTACACAAATACACAAACGTTTCACGCAAATGGTGAATGAGGGTTGTCTAACTGTGTAAAATGTAAACCAGTTGAAAACACTGAAAATATTATATGAGTAAAACTCCAAGGTGGCTGCACAAAATTTTTATTGTTGAGAATAAAGATTACATTTCAACAAGCAATCGACTGGGGGGACACAGATTGTGATCATTCAATAAATTGGGTTTGTCTTGATTAAAAGCTACAATAAATCTTGTCAAGTGTTAAAACGTTAATAGTAAAATAAATGTGCACAACTCTAAAGTCTGTTAAAGAGCATATTCAATTCAACAGGTTCAGGAAGCTTGACTCCTAAATTAAATAGAAATATAAATAAACGTTGGGCTTTTTGTTTCTAACAGTGTGTTGACATTATGGCACCAGCAGATGCTCCAAAGTGTTAATAACAATTAAAATTCTACATTCAGATTACACATCAATTAGTCATACTATAAAACATCAGCATTGGACAGTAAAAAAAAGTCACATTATACTAACCAAACAGACCTACATTCGTGACCAGAAAGAGCTTTGACAAAGCAGTGCTTCAAGGTGTGCTCAATGCAAATCTAGAAATCTCACATTACACTATTTACAATTTATATATATATATGTATAGATTTTATATTTATGCTTTTAAGGTCAGACTTCAGCATTGATTGTCAGCGCACTTAAGTCTAATATTGATTGTCTTCATGACCTAGGAAGGAACTGAACTTAAAATACATTTCTCTTCTCCTTTTCCTCTCATCCAGGAGGTACCTTATTCTCACTGATGGTTGCATCCATGCCCAACACAAGCAAGAATTCATCACACACAATTCCGATCTCTTGAACATCCCCGATTTTAATCACTCTACCATTGATGGCCGTACCTTCAGCTACCTGGGCCACAAACTCTGGAATTCCCTCCTCAAGCCTCTCTGCCGTGCATACCTGGTGGCTTTCTTGTGAAGGACCCAACAGTCGAGCCTGATCCTGTGCTAGCCCCCAAGATCTAAATACCTATACTCTCCAGAACTGGGAACGTGGAAAGGCTTGCTGCTCAGCCAACAGAAAAAGGAGCTCCTGCAAATCTTTCGGCTCCGTAGTTCAGCAGCGCCAAGACAGTTTGTGGAGCAGCCAATCAGTGCTCTAGCTGATATCCATTCACCCAGCAGGCTTTGCAGAGAGTGAAGATGGTGTGCATTGAACATGGGAACTTGTTGCCTGGTCAGTAAAGCTTTGGGGGTAATCTCCTCTTCTCCTTCTAAAATTAAAGCACTTCCATTAGCTTATTTCTACGTGGGACATTGAAATAGTAATAAAGCTTCCATTAAATGTCAACTTCCAATGCTGGTCTCCAGCAATTAAAGAGTCATCTCTCAGTAAGTATTGCGAACAACAGGCAAAAAAGATCCCAGAGTCTTTAAACAGAAATTGTTTGTTTCCCTTGAACATTTTAATTTATAGGTTAAATAGAGGGGGAAGTGGCTGTGATGAAACATCCAGGCATGTGTCCTACCAGAGTTAGCAACACCACTGTCAAGTCAAACAAGGTCTGAGCCTCTGAATGTAAAAACATCATCAGTTCTCATTACTTCACTCGAGCTGCTAACAACAGACAGGATTGGAAACAAAACCATTCCCCAACCCCAAAATGAAATCCCATTTGCAAATCAACATTCTGACCTTTTTACTGAATTATGTCCAGGCTCTGAATAAAGAACAAGTGATTCAGGGGTTCCTCTGACAAAGATTCCCTGTATTCTTCTCAAAGGTTTATAACGATGTAGTGCTGAGGTAATTCGACATCGTTTCATAGGAGAGGCCATTAACCTTTTTAAGAATTTCATCGCCATGGATTTAGCACCTCTCAGCAACAATCAAACTTACAGATACCGGTGACCCTGCACAACCTAACACAAGCTAGCCAGGATTCTTCACCTTTAACACAGCCAAGCAGAGGCTGCAGGAAAATACCTTCCTTGATCTGAGGTGCAACAGATATAGGTGAGTTACAATCCGCTTCATAACAGTCTGTTTTACCCACACAGTAAAGGCAGTCTGGGCTTTCTTCTGGGGCAAGGACTGGTGGGGGGGGAGGTGGTCAGGAGGGTGGTGGGGAAAGGGGAAAACTTTCATGACCATTCTACCTGATTTCTTTAATACAGTTTTACGGCTTGACTCCTCAGTTGCTTGTTAATGTCAGATCCGCTCCACCCTCCCAGCTTCCTACCTCGGTCACACGTTACACTGTGCAGTTACTCATTAAGCCACAGAATGAAGTGTCGGTGGAGCTACTGGCTTTCAATGGATTGGCATAAATTAATGTTTTTAAAGCAATTGTTGCCCTAAGACTACTCAAACCATTCACAGTGCAATGGGCCCTATCATAAATCAATATGCAAGATTTTAACATGTGATAAATAAGCAATTGATTAAATTAGCTTCAAAATAATTATGTAGAGATTGAATAATGCTCTGTAATATGTCACACTACAACACACAATGTTATCAATCAGAACTAATTCTACAAATATTAATTGCCAGTGTCTGAGGAACCTGGTTCCAAAAATCTAACGTTAGCTGGGATTTTGCATCACGCTGTTCAACATTATGGGTCAACCACTGGGGAGCTCAATTTTTGTTTAAATTTACGAACTTACGAAATAGGGGCAGAAGTAGGCCATTCAGCCCCTCGAGCCTGCTCCACCATTCAATAAGATCATGGCTGATCTGTTTGTGTTTAGAGTTCTACTTCCTCATCTACCCCCGATAACCTTTGATTCCCTTACCTAACAAGAATCTGTCAACCTCTGCCTTCAAAACATTCAATGACTCCGCCCCCGCCTTCCACCTTCTGAGGCAGAGTTCCAAAATCGCACAACCGTCTGAGAAAAAAAATTCTCCTCGTCTCTGTCCTAAAAGGGTGACCCCCAATTTTAAAAACTTGGCCCACTAATTCTGGACTCACCCACAAGAGGAAACATCCTTTCTATGTCCACCTGGTCAAGGCCGTTCAGGATCTTATATATATATTTATTGAAGAGTGTGTATATATATATATATATATTTACTTATTCACAGTAAAGCCCACTCTTAACTGGTGGCATGTTGAGGATGATTGTCACCTTGAGCCAATCAAACAAGCTGAAAAAGGAGACAAACCTGGGATCATCCTAGGCATTCTCACACGCCTTTTGTAGAGCCTCAACTCTTGACTCCTGTGGTAAGGCAGCCTCACCCTTTGTAATAAGATGGCAAAACATCCAGGGCTTTTATTTTCAGTGTGATCAACTGGAGCACTTTAAACCCAGCATTGCCCACCTGGGTGTGATGTTGAAGCCCTTTTGCTCCGTCCCAACAACCTGCTTGAAACTCCAGCTTCAGAAGGACACAGCTCGGTGCACCACCTCCGACTCAAACCAGCCTCTTGGACAACCTGGTGCCAATAGCGGCGTGGGCTGGTTTCCCACCAGCAACCAGACTGAGGCTGCCCAAACCTGTATTATCCAAAGAGGATGGCAGCCAACAGATCCAGGAGACTTCCACCCGTCCCATCAGAAGACACAGAAACTCAGTGTCAAAACCATTGGAATACCTTGCCCCCTACTAAAGTACCTTCAATAAAGCCACTCAGAGAGCTGTCAGGATAATTACAGGGAGTATTACTGTTGCAGATTTCAAAAAGACGACGGTGAGATAAAATCCATAGATTCTTAGAACATTGTATGTTGAATTGGTGATAGTGACACGACCGCATGCTGGCAAGATGTTGGCGCATTGTGGTGATTGTACATCATGGGGTTTACCCTGAATCTCTGTATTAGGGACGTGATCCTTCCACTAATGGGGACAGCTTCCTCCTGTCAATTCTGTCCAGCCCCATCATGATTTTGAACACCTCTGTCAAATTTTCTCTCAACCTTCTCCTCCGTAAGGAGAGCAGCGCCAGTGTCTCCAATCTATTCAAATAACTGAAGTTCCTCATCCCTGGAATCGGTCCTGGAAACCATTTAGAAGTCCTTTAGAGGAATTTTATTCTTGGTTTTTGCTGAATTACGTGTTTTCAGCCACAACAGTAATAGAAGCTTCCTTGCCATTTGATTCAGAGTGTAACCTTATAAAGTATCACCCAATCCCAGTCACACTCATCCAGCCAATCACAGCTACAGTCACCCAGCCAATTACATCTACACTTACCCAGCCAATCACAATCTACATTCACCCAGCCAATCCCGGTCTACACTCACCCAGCCAATCCCGGTCTACACTCACCCAGCCAATCCCAGTCTACACTCACCCAGCCAATCCCAGTCTACACTCACCCAGCCAATCCCGGTCTACAGTCACCCAGCCAATATCGGTCTACACTCACCCAGCCAATCCCGGTCTACACTCACCCAGCCAATCCCAGTCTACACTCACCCAGCCAATTACCATCTACACTCACCCAGCCAATCCCGGTCTACACTCACCCAGCCAATCCCAGTCTACACTCACCCAGCCAATTACCATCTACACTCACCCAGCCAATCCCGGTCTACACTCAAGCAGCCAATCACACCTACACTCACCCAGCCAATCACAATCTACACTCACCAAGGCAATCACGGTCTACACTCACCCAGCCAATCACAATCTTCACTCCCCCACCCAACCACAATTTACTCTCATCCAGTCAATCACAATCTACACACACCCAGTCAATCACAATCTATACTCACCCAATCAATCACAACCTCCACACACACACCGAACATTCACATCTCATTCAGCCAATCACAATCTACACTCACCCAGCCAATCACAATCTACACTCACCCAGTCAGTCACAATCTACATACACACACCAAACATTCACATCTCACTCAGCCAATCCCAGTTTACTCTCACCCAGCCAATAATCTACACTCACTCGGCCAATCAGAATCTAGCCTTACCCGGCCAATCAGAAGTTGCCTCTATCCAATGGCCACATGCACTGACACATAGACACATTGGTTAAGTACAGGGTTTCAGGTTGATTTTTCCTCTCCTTTGCAATTATAGTGCCCCAACTGAGCTCACTCATCCTGGACCCTCATTATTACTCAGTGAAAGCTGCCTGCACCCCTTCACCTTGCCTTCCCAGGTCCTGCCTGACTGGCCTCAGTGAGTCAGCCCCACTGACTCTGCTTCCAGGACCTCTAGTGATCCTTCTGGTATGGGATCCGCTGCAGTCCCAGCAATGGGACTGGTAAAACTAACTGACTAAAAACAGGTAACTGCAGGCCAGTTAACTTAACATCTGTCATTGGGAAAACGTTGGAGTCTATTATAAAGGGTGTAATAGCAGAGCATTTAGAAATGCAGAATATAATCAAGCAGAGTCGGCATGGCTTCATGAAGGGGAAATCATGCCTGACAAATTTATTAGAATTCTTTGAGGAGGTATCAAGCAGCATAGATAAAGGGGAACCAGTAGATGTAAGATATTTGGATTTCCAAAAGGTGTTCAATAAGATACCGCACATAAGGCTACTCAATAAGATACGAGCTCAGTGTATTGGAGTAGTGTATTAGCATGGTTAGAGGATTGACTAACTAATAGACAGAGATTTGGGATAAGGGGGGGCGTTTTCAGGATGACAACCTGTAACTAGTGGAGTGCCACAGGGATCGGTGCTGGGGCCACAATTATTTACAATTTATATCAATAACTTAGATGAGGGAAGTGAATGTACTATCGCCAAGTTTGCTGATAACACAAAAATAGGTGGGAGGGCAAGTGGTGTGGATGACACAGAGTCGACAGAGGGATAGAGACAGGTTAAGCGAGTGGGTAAAAACTTAGCAGTTGGAATATAATGTGGGAAAATGTGAGGTTATGCACTTTGGCAGGAAGAATAGAGGAGCTGAATATTATTTAAATGGAGAAAGACTGCAGAAAGCTGCAGAGGGATTTGGGGGTCCTTGTGTATGAATCACAAAAATCTAACATACAAGTTCAACAGGTAATCGGGAAGGTAAATGGAATGTTGGCCTTTATTTCAAAGGGAATAGAGTTTAAAAATAGGGAAGTCTAGAATATGGAAGCTAAAACTATGCAAGGCCAAGGTTAGACCACACCTAGAATACTGTGAACAGTTTTGGTCCCCTTATTTAAGAAAAGATATACTGGCATTGGAGGCAGTCCAGAGAAGGTTCACTAGGTTGATTCCAGGTATGGAAGGATTTTCTTATGAGGAGAGGTTGGGTAGGTTGAAGTTTAGAAGAATGAGAGGAGACCTTATTGAAACATATATAAGATTCTTAGGGGGCTTGACAGGGTAGATGCTGAGAGGCTGTTTCCCCTTGTGGGAAAGTCCAGAGGGCATAATCTCAGAGTAAGGGTTGCCCATTTAAAACAGAGATGAGGAGGAATTTCTTCACTCAGAGGGTAGTGAATCTGTGGAATTCTTTACCGCAGAGGGCTGTAGAGGCTGGGTCATTAAGTATATTCAAGGCTGAGATAGACAGATTTTTAATCAATAAGGGAATCAAGGGCTATGGGGAAAAGGCAGGAAAGTGGAGTTGAGGATTATCAGATCAGCCATGATCTCATTGAATGGTGAAGCAGACTCGATGGGCCGAATGGCCTACTTCTGCTCCTACATCTTATGGTCAATGATTCCCATTGGCAGAGCTGGGACTGAAGATGATTGGCCTGCAGACCTTGGAGGCAGCTGTTTTTGTGTTTAATGGCCAGGGAGTCCCTGACAGCAGCCAGTAGACTGTCTGAAATCCATTTCATTTCTTCCCAGCTGCTGGAAATGGCGACAGCCGGGTAATCGTTGTCTTTCATGTGGCTGGGCAGGATCTCCATCAGGGCCATTAAATTCAGCTTGATGCTTCTGCTGCCCCTTTTTGAAAACATCATTCATTTCAATCTCAGGTACCTTTGTGCAACATATCCAGTACTTTATTGTGGGGAGAAACCTCTTGCCATCTCTTTTCTCCATGAGTTTTTCATTAACTTCAGTCCAGTCCTTTTTATCCTCACACTCCAAGCCAGCTAGACAACATGGACCTATGCCCTCGGCATTGCAACATTCGTTCCGTCCCTCGATCTTCCTTTAGAAACAGGCCATTCAGCCCCTTGAGCCTGTTCCACCATTCAATTAGATCACGGCTGATTATTATCTTAACTCCCTCTACCCACTGGCCGTATCAGCCTTACTCCCCTGCCGAACAAAATTCTATCCGACTCAGTTTCAATTAACCCCCAACCTGAGTTTTTTTTTGGGGGGGGGGGTGGTGAGAGAGTTCGAGATTTCCATTACCCTTTGTGTGAGGAAGAGCTTTCCTGACCTCATCGCTGAATGGCCTGACTCGAATCTTAAAGTTATGACCTCCTGTTCTGGGTTTGAGGGAATAGTTTCACTCTATCCACCTTATCAACTCCTTCGATATATTAAACCCTACAATTAGATCATCCCTCATCTTCCATACTCAAGGGAAGGTAAGCCTAGTCTATGTAACCTGTCCTCATAAATTAACCCTTTTAACCCCAGTATCATTCTGGTCAATCTATGCTGCACTCCCTTGAAGGCCAGTCTACCCTTCCTGAGATGTGCTTCCCAATTCATTCATGGGATGTGGGTGTCGCTGGCTGGGCCCAGCATTTATTGCCCATCCCTAGTTGCCCTTGAGAAGGTGGTGGTGAGCTGCCTTCTTGAACCGGTGCAGTCAGTGTGGACTGAACATGCTTACTCCAGGTGTGGTGCAACCAGGGCTTTATACAGCTTCCCCCCACCCCCACCACCCACCCAAAAATATCAACTTCAGCTTTGCAAGTCTCTTCTTGAAACTTAAAAGGCTCAAGTTGCAGGATTGTCCTTGTATAGCAAGTTTCTTTACCTAAGCAGAGCATTGCCTGTTTGAAGTGATTAAAAAAAAAATTGGTCAACATCATTACGCAAAATAATATTACAGGGTTTAACTGCTGCTGAGAGATGGCCATTTGCAACCTTCACTCTGTTAAACGTGAAAAACGATGGCGCTGATACTTGACTTTAAGTTGCTCTGAGATATCGGAGGAGATTTCTTCATTTGGCTCGGTGATGTCTCCCACCATTTTCAAAGGTGCGGACTGAGGTCCCATTCCACCGGCACCCAACCCAAGTCCTCCCCTGTCCCCCTCAGGAGAACGAGCAGGATCAGCAGCGACCCAGGCGGAGGGAATGCCAAAACCACCAGCACCCAGTTCCCGGCCAGAGGGCCCAAGGGGAACGGCCGAGCTCTTTCTGGCTGGCTCTCGTCTCTCAGCCAAGGTCGGCTGACCCAGCCAGCCTTCAACCTTCCAAAGTCTCCAGGCACCTCATTCTAACCAGTGAGAGAGGAGGTTACATAACGGGAACCAGAGGCAACTGCTTTTGTAGCGCCTTTCCTTTGGGTCAGAATAACCGAAGCCATTTTCTTTCATAAACACCATCCTGGGTTCCTTTGGTGGCCACAAATTTTTTTGTTTTTTTTTTTGTTTTTAATCGAGAAAGGTACTGGTTTGGAAACCCCACGCACCGCTCCCCCATGATATAGCCCGAGGAGGTTGAAGAGGTCACGGTTTCAAACCCAGGAGCGCCTTGTGTCACATCACAGAAATCTGCCAACTTGGCACGCTTGGCGGTCCTGGAGCTAGTCCTGAGCTGACCTCCTGGCTGGATGTCACTGAAGGTAATAGCCAGTGGCGGGGGGGTTTGGGTGAATTCCCGCAGCCGGGTGCAGTCTGTCCGAGGGCACCGTGCTCCCGTTGGGATATATGCAGCCTCCGGGGAACGCCGGGTCTCCGTTGTTCAAATCGCAGCTGCTCTCCGCCTAGAAACAGGGTCACAGAAGGCAGAGATGTGTGAGATTAGGTTTTGCTACTATGAACCAGCCCGCTGATACAAACTTGGAATGGGAGCGGTTGGGACCCGGAGCTGGTGTCTGGCACCCGCCAGCGAGGCTATTCGCTAAGCCTGAATTGGGGTGGGGGGGGGGTCGGGATTCTGAAGAGGGGTCACACGGACTCCAGCTCTGTTTCTCTCTCCACAGATGCTGACAGACCCGCTGGGTTTTTTTTTTCCCCAGCATTTTCCGTTATTGTTTCAGGTTTCCAGCATCTGCAGCATTTTGCTTTTAAGTCACTGAACTGGGGTTATCCTCCTCGAAGTCACACCCTGTCGCCAATTCGCCTTAGTTACCATTCTGTTTGTGTGGGGCCCAGTAAGGAGCTTATCCAACAGTGAGGGCCAACAGAACGGAGCCTGATCTCATCCTTACTTGACATGCAATGTAGAAGTTGCTCTAGCTGTTAATGTGCGGGTAGCAGTCAGGAAAGGCAGCCTGGCTGACTTACTACTCACTACCCCTCCCCTTAACCCAGGGGCACTGCCCCAGCCGAGGAGCATTAGCTCAGCCCAGCGAGCCTAAGCCTGTATAGCTCAGGAGGTATTCAAACGAGACTCTCCTTTCCCCTTTTACTGCACCAGCCACTCCCCAGCAATGGATCCAAACTTGCTCTGTCCAGGTCTCAGATCAGCACTGAAGTTGAGCATGGGACAGAGCAACTCGCCACTCACACTCTCCCCTCCTGTCCCGGCCGAGGGAGGGTGTGGCTCACTCTCCCGAACTCCACAGCCTTGGAGTCCATCAGGAAAGCGATGCTGTGCAGCTCTCCGCGTGTCACTTCAGATTTAACCGACCAGACACAAGGATGGAAATGCTGGCCCATTACGCAAATCCTCAATACACCTGAACAGATGCTGTAACTGTGTGAAAGCACTTGGCTCCATAGCACTTGGAAGCAAATTCAGACATAGCTTACATTTCTGGGACCACGAGACTGCAAGAGACCTCCGTACCACAGAGACTTCTCAATGCCTGTGAAATCTAACTGCACTGGTGAGGCTTTCACGGGTGTGAACTGGAGCTGGGGTTCAAATGCATCCAGTCAAACAGGAGGAACTCCTCTGTCTGTAGCAACCTCAATTAAAACCACCTTGGGGATGTCTCGACATAGGGATGCACAGCTACACGGCACAAATCTGCCCAATGCTGTGGCAGAAATTGGCACTAAGTCAATTGTTTAACTCCAAAAGGGATTCCTGGGATGAAAATAGAAACATATTTATGTTGGTTGCGTTGTGACAGATGAGGGTAGGGTTAGGGCACAGTACCCTAGAAATTGGATTGCAAATTAAAGTGGTCATGATGTTGGGGCAGCCCCCCCTGCATGTGCCAATGGCAAGCCCCTGGCACAAAGGGCTGTCTGCTTCATCACTAAAACTGAATCTTACCTCTCTGGTCTCAGCTGTGACTCAGCTAGTCGCTCCTAAGTCAGAAGGTTCAAGTCCCGCTCGAGAGACTTGAACAGAAAAATCTAGGCTGACGCTGTGCAGAACTGAGGGAATGCAGCACTGCCAGGCAGGCCACTTTCGGGTAAGGCGTTAAACCGAATCCCCCGTCTGCCCTCTCACAGGATGCAAAAGATCCCACAGCACGATTTCAAAGAGGAGTGGGGGTGGGTGGGGGGGGGGGGAGTTCTCCCCAGTGTCCTGGCCAATATTTATCCCCCAACCGATATCAGATCATCTGGCAGTTATCACAAAGCTGCTTGTGGGAGCTTGCTGTGTGCAAATTGGCTGCTGCGTTTCCTATATTATAACACACAACGCTTCAGAAGTACTTATAAAGTACTTTGGGACAACTTGAGATCACGAAAGGCGCTATAGGAATGCAAGTCTATCTTTGTTTCCTTTTTCTTGAAGGGCCGCTCTAGTTTGGTTGCTAAGCTCCTGAAGAGATGGAACAGAGCATGTACGGCACATTAATGAACCCTCTGCTAGATGTGGGCACCTTTGTACCTTTCTTTCTATCTTTAAGACACTCTCTATAACTTTCCTGTTCTTCCCTAATATCTCCTAACGTGGCTCAGTGTCAATTTTTGTTTTGATAGTAGTACTCCCGTAAAACACCATGGGACATTAGGGGTGTGAGTTCAAATAGCACTTGCTGGATCACTGTAGTACCTGCAAGCTGATGAATGGCTGTTTTGTGTTGCGGTGACCACTGTTTGGTTCACTGTAAAATGTTTGCTTTCTTTATTCATTCATGGGATGTGGGCATTGCTGGCTAGGCCAGCATTTATTTCCCATCCCCAATTGTCCTTGCTCAGGGGACAGTTAAGAGTCAACCCCATTGCTGTGGGTCTGGAGTCACATGTGGGCCAGACCAGGTTAGGATGGCAGATTCCCTTCCCTAAAGGGAGTGCCCCTGGGTTAAGAGGAGGGGTAGTAAGTAGCAAGTCAACCAGGCTGCCTTTCCTGACTGCTACACGCACATTAACAACTAGACCAACTTCTACATTGCACTTGAGGTAAGGATGAGACCAGGCTCTGTTCTGTTGGCCCTCACTGTTGAATAGACTCCTTGTGCTAAAGGGCATTAGTGAACCATATGGGTTTTTATGACAATTGACAATGGTTTCATGGTCATCATTAGACTTTTAATTCAAGATTTTTATTGAATTCAAATTCCACCATCTGCTGTGGTGGGATTCGAACCCAGGTCCCCAGAGCATTACCCTGGCTCTCTGGGTTACCAGGCCAATGACAATACCACCATGTCGTCACCGCCTCCCCTGTTCCCCTTTGCGCTCCCAGTTTTCTCTTCTCCAGGTGCTGACTAGAGTTTGGGTAGGGTTTGTGAGAGCTAGCGTTCCCCCTGATTCATTATCTGAGTGACAGCTCTTAACGCTGGAACGACAGCGAGTGCCATTCTGGTACAATCAGGTCCTGTGCAAGTCCACTCCACACAAACATCCCAGCCAGAGGGGACTGAACAGCAGACGGAACCTAGACCACTTTCCCCATGTCCCAAGCCACGAGTGACTCAGGGAACCCCTCAGGCTGGCTTCTATGCCAAATGGTCATCACAATACTAACTTCTTCCCCGACTTTATGAAGAGCTCCAATAAGTGGAAGGGCTAATTGATGGCCACTTCTTTTTGGGACCTCACAATCCCGGGATCTGCTGACGGTAGCCCCGCCCTGGGAAACGTTTGCATTCAGAGGGAGTTAAGGAGTAGCCTCAGTCAGATACAGGTTGAGGCCACTTCAACACTGCCCCTGAACCCTTCAAACAGCGCGGCACACTGTGGGCGGGATTTTCCACCCCGCCAACTGGCGTGACCGGAACATCCTGGCCTGTGACATTTTTACACTGCCCGCACCAGGTGAATGGGGGCCTGGCCCCTCTTCAGTGAGATGGCAAAGTGCTGAGTTGGGTAGCTTGATGCGGTGGGCACATTCCCACCAAGATTGAGATTAACCCCGGAATCATTTCACTTGGAACCTCTCGCACCAGCAAGTGGAAGGAACTTTTAATTCCAATTCTGCTGTTGCATTTACTAAGGGTGCGACCTCCTTGATTTTAAAATTCTCATCCTTGTTTCCAATACCCTCCATGGCCCTACCCCCTCTTGATCTCTGTAATCCCCTCCAACCCCAAAAGGCTCCCAGATATCTGCGCTTAACTAACTCTGGCCTTTTAAGCATCCCCGATTTTAATCTTTTCACCATTGGTGACTATGTTTAAGCCCTGAATTCCCTCCCCAAATACTTAAGGAGGAGATAGACAGATTCTTAATTAGTAATGGGTTGAAAGGTTATGGGGAGAGGGCGGGAAATTGGAGTTGAGGCCGAAATGAGATCAGCCATGATCGTATTGAATGGTGGGACAGGCTCGAGGGGCTGAATTGCCCACTCCTGCTCCTAGTTCTTATGTTCTTATAAACCTCTCCACCCTCCACCTCTATATCTCCCTTAAGATGCACTTTAAATCTACCCCTTTGACCAAGCTCTGTCCATCTGCCCTGATATCTCCTTTTGTGGGTTAAGTGTCTAATTTTGCTTTATAATACTCCTCGAAAGCAGCTTGGGATGTTTTATGATGTTATCGGCGCTATATGAATCTAAGTCGTTGTTTGGAATCAGTTCTGTGGTTGTGAACAGCTGTATTATACGTCAACCAAATGTAACATTCCCAAACCTGCACCCTCGCATCTGGGGTACTTCCATGATCTGTCCTCTGCCCCCACCCTCTCTTTCCCTCATCTACTGCTCCTTCGGCAACAGCAATTCTATTTTTTTGCAACTGGACCACACAGCTGGCTGAAATATTGAGAAACGCAACAGCAGAATTGGAATTAAAATTTCCTTCCATTTGCGGAAGGCTCCCTGTCAAACGATTCTGGGGTTAATCTCAATCCCGTCCCTGGTGGGCAATTTTAGTCCAACTCACCTGTCTGGAAATTGGTAGGGTCGGGTAAAACGCTGTTTTACACCCACCGCCTGAATTTAATCTCCATTAAAACTGGCAGAGGGACAGCAGGCGGGGTACAAATCCATCCAGTAAGTTCCAGTAAAAAAAATGCCCTCAGTCTTTCTGCCCAACAGGATGAGGGTAGGATCTTGCCGCAAAGTGAGCCCCACAAAGGAGATGAACCGCTCGATGGTCAAGCTCTGCTCGTCAACCCTAAGCTCAGAACAGAAGAGACTTGGGAATACAAATAGCCGTTTGGTAGAATTGCTGGAAAAAGAGACATTCTGTCAAAGCTTTTCATCTTGCACTCATCAGGACAATAAAGTACAAAGTTGTTGCTTCCCCCGACATTGATATTCTTGCGACTGTACTGATGAGCGCAAGACAAAAAAGCTTCGACAAAATGTCCTTTTTCAGCAATAAACTTGGGAACAAGGAAAGGTCATATATCGGTCGGGGCCTGCTCCTTCCAGAGGCTTCGAGCTGTATCCCATCATGCCCTGTCTCTGAAGAAGAGTCATATTTGAATCAAAACGTTAACTCTCTTTCCCTCCCCACCGACGCTGCTGGACTTGTTTCTGTTTTCATGTCACGGACTCTCTCCCATCCCCCTGAACCTGCTGGCAACATATTTTGCAGCAGGGATGCTCCCAAACGCCAACAAGCATGCTCCCCATTTAACTGCTCAACCTCGAGACAATCGGAGATCCAGCCCCAGGAGGACAGGCGCCTCAGGACAGGAACATCTCATCCTGTACCTACCTACCCCCCCGACCCGGGACCATCAACGTCCTTCTCAAACTGATGTGAGCATATAAGATTGCAAGCCAAGTGGGAGCTGGAGTTTGGTTACCTTGTGGGAATTGTCCTGAGTTAGCGACGGCGGTAAAAAGCCATAAGGGTCCACCACGGGCTGCAGTTGTTCCGGACACAGGTCTGCAAACGGGTGACTGGAAGGGTTCAAGGGCTGGTACTGGCAGAGGGGTGTTCCCTGAATCTGCTGCTTCTGTGGGAAGGTCTGATAAGTAGATGATGTGGCGAGGAAACCGTGAGACTGGCCATCGTTGTCGGTCGCCCCATTCATTGTTAGCTCCATGCAAGGCGCCCCGCCCATGTGGGAAGCCGGGCTCGGGACGATCCCGCTGGGAGCAAGAGGCGGACACGCGGAGTGCAGCGGCTGATAGGAATCCAGCTTCTGAATGGCGCCGTAGCCTGCGAGGTGATCCAGTTTGCAGGAAACGAGCTGGTCGAGCGCCGACTGGCAGCTGTAATCCGGCCATCGATGATCGGCCCTCAGCCCGGAGTTTGTCGGGCAGTGAGGGTGCAACCCGTTGACGAAGAGCTGCTGCTCGGGGGCTTTTGGTTTCGCCTGGCAGGGAGCCTGCAGGTGCGCTTTGAGCTGCGGGTGGGCGGGCTCCTCCTGGGTCAGCTGAGCCTGCCGTCCGTCACCGGGGTCCGAGTGCTGACCCCAGGGCTGGTTGTCCTGCGGGGCCGGGAGCAGGAGGTCCAGCTGCTCCAGCGCCTGCTGGGCGGGGTGGAAAGCTTGCTGGTGCCGACAGAAATGCTGAGAGGGATACTGGGCCTCTTTCCCCGGGGGTCTGGGGGGGTACACCAGGGAGTTTGCGGTCAGGGGCTGGGGGAAAGCGGGCGCCGGGTACGGTTGCTGGGTCCCAGGGAGCTCCTGGTCGTTTTTGACCACGATGGTGTCGTGGACGTAGGACAGAATCTCCCCGTTGGTCAAGATGTCGTTCAGCGACGGTATGTACTCCGGACCGGTGTCCAACCTCACCATCCTCTCGTCGAACAGGAGGAGCTCCAAGTCGTCAGCGCCGAGCCCCAGGCTCTCGAGTGCACTGAACAAGTCACTGTTCAGGCTGTTGTCTTCGCCGGCCAGGTTGAGGGAGTCCAGGGTGGACAGCAAGGGGTCGAGCTGCCCGGCGTGAACCCCCTGCTGGTCCAGCTCGCCGGCGCCGCTCAGCCAGCCGCCCCCCGCCGCGCCACCCGAGCTGCTGGCTTCGCCGAAGAAACCGCCGCTGTAGGAAAACTTGGGCTCCGGCGCCGGGCGGCAGACATACACGGACTCGTCCTGCCGCATCATGGCGCCCAGGAGGGAGCTGGGGTCCACGTTCCTCTGCTCTTTCTCGGCCTTGCCGGAGGCGCTCTTCCTCCCCCTGCTGCTCCTCCCCTTGGCCTGGCAGGGGTCGGGGAGGCCCGGGTTGGAGCACGCTGCCTGGTAGAGCAAGGCCTCCCCCGTGGCGAAGGTGAACGGCAGGTGCAGCGATCGTTTCCGGAGTTCCTCTCCTCCTTCCTCATCACTGTGTAAACAGGAAACAGGAAGAAGAAGATTAGTCACCTCAACCTAAAATGCCGCGCGGGCCCTTAGAGTAGGCTTCGGGTGGAGGGATTTTGCTCAGTATTTGGGAAATGCAAAGTCAAACGTCAAGGCCTTCAGTCAGAGCCAACACCCCTCCGCGGCTCATTGTGGAAATGCGCCACACAGTAGTGATGCCCAGCCAAGCTGGATCCCAAAGTGCACGCGGAGTTAGCTGATCAAGCTAGCTTGGGGTCGGAGGCACAATCGCACTCCTGCACTTGCGGGGAGGGCAAAAATCAGCCAGGGTTCCTGCTTTAGGTCATTTGCCAGATGACCCTGACTGCAAACGCAACAGCCACAGGCCCGGAGTGCAGAACAGTGTCGGGGCGCTTGCGCCACGGTTGGGTAAGCCAACGGACGCTCAGGCTCCTTGGCTCCCACGCAAAGTGCAGCATCTCCTGGAACAGTAGCCCAAGAAAGAACCGAGGTCTTTCAGGAGAGGTGGAGAGGGGGAGAGCCGCAGAATAAAGGAAGCAGGTTAACTGTACACTTTGGACTGTTTGAATGGGCCAACAGTTAGGGCTGAGGAACGAGGTGAATCTGACCGAGGGATGCCAGCGCTGGCAACAAAAACAGTGAAGAACATTGAACGCTCCCAGTTAGCCCGTCATCCAGGCGCCCCAGTACTCAGACTACATACTGTTCACAAACCAAGGGGGAGGTCAACAAGCCCCAATGCACTGATCTGAAGAGCCTGTCAACCACATCCGATGTTTCTTCCATTTCTGTTTCAATCACTGAACAGTTACAGCACAGAAGGAGGCCATTCTGCCCATTGTGTCTGTGCCAGCTCCCTGCAAAACCAATTCACCTAGTCCCCACTACAATGCCTTTTCCCCCATAACCCGACAAATTTCCTCTCTTTGGTCACTTATCCAATTCCCTTTTAAAAGCCACGATTGAACCTACACCCACCACACTCTCAGGCGGCGCATTCCAGGTCCTACCCACTCGCTGCGTTAGAGGTTTTCGCTCAGGTTGCCTTTGGTTCTTTTCTCAGTCACTATAAAATCTGTGCCCTCTGGTTCATGACCCTTCCACCAATAGGAACAGCTTCTCCCTATCTACTCTGTCCAGTCCCCTCGGGTAGCTGGAACACCTCTATCAAATCTCCGCTCAGCCTCCCCGCCTCGGAGGAGAACAGTCTCCAACCTGCCCACGTAACTGAAGTCTCTCACCCCTGGAACCATTTCCCGTGAATCTTTCCTGCCCCTTCTCCAGTGCCTTCACATCCTTAAAAGGGCGGTGCCCAGAACTGGACACCATACTCCAGTTGAGGCTGAACCGGTGTTTTTTATATAGGTCCACCGTCACTTTCATTTTAAATAGGGTCAAAGACAAAAGGGCAGTTCTTGCACTGGGTAACATCAACTGATTGTTGAGATTGTCACAAGGCTGTTGGCTCAGTCAGTGAATCCATTTGTGTGGCGTAATGTGGAGTCAGACTGGACAATGGAGCCAGGCTTGATTCTTGCACTGGTCTGAATTTTAGCTGCCCTCAGCTGGTGTGGTAAATTGAAGTTATTGGAAGTGGCATCATTGCCCCTGGCAGGACTGTCATTTCATTTCTACCCCCCCAGTTTCTGTGGGCATAGCAAGAAAGGTTTGCCCCTTGTGCCTCTAGGAACAGCTCACTATCCAGTTCACATGAAGAATGACCATTTGCAAAGGTACCGAGTACAGTACACCACGTGCCCTCAATGCATGTTCAAGCTCTGCCCTCAGAATCCAAACAGCTGGGAACAAAGACCAGATTCTCCAAGCCAACCACTGACCATTAACGGGGGTGGTGGGGGTTGTTGGGGGGGGGGGGGGGGGGGGGTGGTGGGGGTAGGAAGCTGGGGGCAGGGGGGGTGGGGGGGCAGTGGTTTGGGGCCGATGTGGAAGTGACACGCCTGGAGGGAGAGGTGATCCTCTTAAGGGCAGGGTTCCTCTGTACCCCAGTCCAACCCTGGCCCATTTTCTAGGGTGGTTTTCTGGCATTTCTACCATCATAGGGGAGCCCGTCTTTGGAAGAGAGGAAGCTCCTGTGGCATCAGAAGTGGGTAGATGTCCTCCAAAGATCAGAGTGACGATTGTTGCAAAGGGTCTTGGTCGAGGTTGACAGAAGGGAACGGGTGCTATTACAAACCCTCCTCTCTTTCCACTAGAGGACAGGGCCATTAAATCCAGCGGGGGGGGGGGGTGGGGTGGGGATATGGGACTTATGGCGCCAACCTTCCCCGCCCTTTCCAACCATACAGAGCAGCAAGAGGCGATTACCGGCAGGGGTCGGAGAAGGGAAACCCCATTCGGAGCGGCGAGGCTGGGCTAAGCCTCATGAGCCCACCCCCATTTGGATGGGAAACTGGAGAATTCCCTCTCCCAGTGTGCCAGAGAGACGGAGAAATCTCCCCACTCACCTGACCGAAGGTGAGGGAAAGGTTTCGTAAGCCAGTGTCTGACAGTCCCTGCTATGTTTTGCATTTTTTCAGACTTAGCATCCACTCAGGCCTTTCTGTTCACAAATGGATTATTCGACATGTGAAGACCTTGCACTGCTCTACATTCAAACATGGGAGGGAATATAATGCCGGCATACCCACCAGAAAAAAAACACAGGAAATAGGAGCAGGCAAAGACTCTGAGGCCCATCGAGCCTGCTCCATCATTCAACACCATCATGGCTCACCTTGGACTTCAACTCCATTCTCCCGCCCCTCCCCATATTCCCTGACACACCAAAAATCTGGCCATCTCACCCTTAAATATATTCAAACATGCAGCATCCACTGCCCTTTGGGGTAGAGAATTCCAAAGATTCACCCCCCTTTGAGTGAAGTAATTTCTCCTCATCTCAGTCCTAACTGATTGACCCCTTATCCTGAGGCTGTGTCCCCATGTTTTAGATTCCCCGACCAGTGGAAAGAATCTCAGTGTCCACCCTGTCAATCCCCTTCAGAATCTTGTAGGTTTCAATGAGAGCGTCTCTCATTCTTCTAAACTCCAGAGAATATGGGCCCAATTTACTCAGCCTCTCACCATAGGACAGCCCCCTCATCGCAGGGACCAATCTGGTGAACCTTCACTGTACCGCCTCCAATGCGAGTATGCCCTTTCTTAAATGCGGAGACCAAATCTGCACACAGTATTCCAGATGCGGTCTCACCAAAACCCTGAACAATTGCAGCAAGACTCCTTTATTCCTGCACTCCAATCCCCTTGCAGTAAAGGCCAACATGCCATTTTCCTCTCTAATCGCTTGCTGCACCTGCATGTTATAACTTTCTGCACTCCTTTGTACAAGTACACCCAAGTCTCTCCGAACACCAACGCGCACAAATTTATCACCTTTTACAAAAAATATTCAGCTTTTCTACTCTTATGACCAAAGTGAATAACTTTATACTTCCCTATATTATACTCCATCTGCCATCTTGTTTCCCACTCACCTGCCCTGTCTACAGGGAGGATTTTCTGTTCGGTGTGCGGGGGTGGGGGGGGGTGGGTCTCGCACGCCGACACGCAAAACGATGCGCGGTGAAGTCGGGCGTGTGTCCCGACATCACCACCAGTCAGTCCGATCTTCCGTTTGGCAGGCGCACACCAGAGTCGGCTACGTGCACGCCAAACTGTCAAAGGCCTGTTAAGGTCATTAATAAACTAATTAAAGGTATTGACAGGGTTGCCTGCCAACCTTAGGGTTGTCGGGCAGGGGAAGATCCCAGGCGGCCTTCGCATTTTTCATGAAACCTCATCAAGGGGGCGGAGTGAGGTTTCCTGAAGGGTTCGTAACATTAATAAATATTTTTGGAACGTTTGAAAATCAGGTCCCAGCTCATGTGACGCTGTCGCATGAGGAGACGTGTGTAAATGATTTTTTAGCTTCTTTATTTAAAAATTCACATTATGAAATTAATCTCCCCGAGACAGCTCCATGCCTCAGGGAGATTTCTGCACACATGGACAAAAGAGCGCAGGCCCCGACTCTCCCTCCTCCCCACTGCCCGCACAGGTAGCGCTGGGTGCTTCTGGCCGTATGTCACGCTGGGCGGGCCTTAATTGGCCCGCCCACGCAAAATGGCGGCGTGTAACCAAATGTGGGCGGTGATCAGCTCCGCGCCCACTCCCGGCCGGCCCACCAGACAGGGAGAAAACTCTCCCCTATATCTTTTAACAACCTCTCGGTGTCCCCCCCGCAGCTTACCTTCCCACCTCGCTTGGCATCATTAGTAAACTTCGATACATATTCTCTGTCTCTTCATCTAAGTCAGTAACAAAGATTGTAAATAGCTGAGGCCCCAGCGCCAACCATCGCAGCACTACCTAGCGACTTGAAGAAGTTATGCCCATTTATGCCCACTCTGCTTTCTAACCAACCCCCTATATCCTTCAAGAACTGAAGGCTGAGAACCCAGCACTGAAACAATAATCAATAAAGGAATGATGACAGAGGTAGGTTGAACAGCCTAATGGCTGTAACTCACACTAGAGGCCTCTGCGTTGCTATGATATAATCCGGTTTTCCATTTTTATATACCAGCCTCGCGTTTGCTTGAACCCAGGCCCATCGGTTGTCTTTGGTGAGCAATCGGAAGACAGTCAGGCCGCTCTCTCCTGTCTTAATCACTGGAAGAGAAACAAAAAGCGGTGGTGAGCACAGGCGTCCTGCCCAAGTGGCCTGTAATGGACAGGGTGTGGCTGGAGATTTACTGACATGGTACCGGGGACCTCGCGCTCCATTAATGTGGGGACGACCGGAGACGCTGGAATTGTCCCCCTCCTTTGAGCAGAGGAGGCTAGGAGGAGGTTTAATGCAGACGTTCAAATTTACGATCGAGTAAATTAAGAGAACCTGGTGGGCGAGTCAGGCTCAGGAGCAAGATACTCAGCAAAATAAGCAGGAGGGGCAAGTGCGGAGAATCTGTTTTAGTTGTTGTGATCGGGAATGTGCTGCTGGAAAGGGCGGTGGAGGCTGATTCAACAATAATTTTCAGAAGGCATCTGTTTTCCTGCGTGCCTTTTCTGGACAAGTGTGGGATTGCACTTGGCTCGTATGATATAATTCCTTTTAGCGAATCCTTCCGATAGAAAAGTTATCAAAAGACCCTGAAACCTGATGACCCTTTTGAATACAGCACTTTTACTGGTATTCGCCGTCTAAGTTGTTCCGACGGCAGCCAGTGTTATTCACTGAACAAGCCAAATCCCAGAGGGAAACTTGTCTTGCTGGTCATAACTGTTTTTTTTGTATTTTGAAAACTACTGACCCAGAAACATAGAATCCCAGTAACGCTTTTAAGATCTTAAAATGGGAAGGTTTATCCATGAGGAGAAAACTAAACTTAAGCACTCAAGATTAAAATTACACAGTCAAACAACCTTACAAAACATTCCTCCCAAAAAAAACCCACTTGGTCAGGACACACAACTAAACTACTTGGCAACAGCTCCCTTATAGATTTTTAACCATAAAAATCCAGCAATATTACCCAAGGCAATAATTGCTCCTACTTTAATAAAGTATACCACACAGCTTCTCTCTCTCTTCCACTCTGCTGCAGGACCGATGGAAGTTCAGAAACAGACTGCTTTGTGAAAACGAAGGCTTTTCTGGTTTGAAACTGGGTGGCTGCTTCAAATTCACAATTTTTTTTCAGCACAGAGCTGGTCTCAGGACATCTCCTCCCTACAGACAACACAACTCAACTAAACATCTTTCCTTAAATATCCTTTTCCCCTTTGATCTTAGACTCCATTGTTCTAAGCACCTCTTTGAGCTCATTTTTTTTCCCCAAAATATAGAAAAACTTTCGTGTCTTCCTACTGCCTCCACCTTTGGGTAAAATAAAATTGATTAACCTTCCCTTGTCTATCTATGAAACCTTTGTAAGTTGTAAAAGTCCCTCGTCACTTCTAAACACCCCTTTGAAATTTAACAGCTGAAAAGTCAAGTTCCGACTTATCTGACAATGCAAATTTCAAACCCAACCTATTTACTTGGACATTCACCTGCACCATAGCCTCTCATTGTAAATGCATGCATCTAGCTACTTTACCTTTCATCTATCTGCACCCACAGACAAGCTGTCTTTACTAACCTTCCCCAAATTCAATTACACACACACACACACACACACACACACACACACACACACACACACACACACACACACACACACACACACACACACACACACACACACACACACACACACACAAACACACACAGCCTTCTCTACAGAATATCATAATATTACCAAAAATAATTTAAAAATAACATCCATCTTCACAAAGTGCCATGGCTATATTTATTTGATGGTAGCAGTAATTCTGGACTAGATTTCATCTCTATATGGACATGCATCACTGTTGTAACTCAGCCTATCTCTCTGTCCATTCCCAACAGGCACCCACATCAGTCTAAAGTACACCCAGCTCAATGTGTGAATGAAATTCGGGTTTAAATTAAGGAAACACAGCCTGGTATCTATGTCCTGCCAACCCAACTCTGCCTCTTGTTCGGTTCAGGTGTTGAGTGATCAGTGGTTGGCAAACAGGGGGAGTCGTTCTCCACCACCGGCCACAGCACCCCCACCCTCACCCCCACCGCCACCATGTCTTCTGAAAGCTTTGACCCGTGTGGGGTACAGTTCATTTTGGATTCAGGCATTCTCTGGTTATTATTCATATCTGACAGCTAGGCAGTGAGCTTTGCATCTGTTTCTGGGAGCCAGGGGAAACTCTTGTCCTCACCAGAAAGCCACACACCCGCACACTGCAGCAAGGACCAGCAATTGTGATTTTGGAATAGGGAGGGGGCAAAAAATGTACGATAAGGGTCTGACACATAAAGGGTTAGTGTATGACTGTGTATAATACACCCCATACAGTGATGTAAGAGAACATATGACCCGTACCTAGGAGTTGGTGTAATATATGACAGAGCAGTGTGTAGTAGCAGGCATGGAGACAGCTCCTAGATTGAACATTTACTGTACCTATTTATATCTATCAGGAAGATAATAATAATATTATTGGAACTTACTGGAAAATAATGGTACCTGTGTGTGTGTGTGTGTGTGTGTGTGTGTGTTTGTATTTGTGTGTGAGAGACTTAACTGAATTAAAGGCAGCTGGTCTGGAGGCTTTGATGTAAAAAAAGATAAGCTAGGATTGAACAGTTAAGTAGGTAAACATGGGAAAATTTAGAATGTAAGGTGTAAAAGGACATTTGCATCTTTAAATAAACCAGACTAGATTGTTTTCAAGGGAGGGGTGTGATGTGTCACCTAGCCAGGTGAAACAGTGGGCTGGATTTTTCTCCCATCGGGCGAGCACATGTCCAACCCGAGTGAGAGTAAAATAGTGGGCGATGACATCGGGCGAGTGTCCTGGCGCACTCGTGTGATATTTCATTTGGTGGGCGCATGCAAGAGGCAGCAGCGCACCCGCCAACAATCAAGAGGCCTGTTAAGGCCCTTAATCAATTAATTAAATGGGATTTTTCGCTGCCCGTCCCACCAGTCAGTCAGCGGGTGGACAAAAAGGCCAAGCGGCCTTTGGATTTTTTGTGAAACCTCGTCCATGGGCGGGGTGAGGTTTCCAACAAGAGTTAAAAATAAAATTAAAATGTTTAAATCTCATTTATAACATGTCCCTGCTCATGTGGCAGAGTCACATGAGAGGACATGTTTACCTTAGTTTTTAAATCTTTATTTGTACTGTTCTAAATCTTCAGCTACCTGAGGCAGCTCTGTACCTTCAGGGAGCTTTCAGTGTGCATACCTCCCACCCCCACCGCGGCAGCGCTCAGCAATGTAGCGTGTGATTCATGCTGGCTGTTAATTGGCCAGCCAGCGTGAAATCGCAGTTGGGGCCTGATCGCAACCACTCCCAGGCCCGCCCACTGCACACGCCTGATGAGGACAAAATTCAGCCCAGTGTGTTTATTTTTCCCAAAGGTTACTGGTAAAATTAATACTATGATAATTTTTTATGATCAGGGAGGTAAAGTCCAAAGACATAGTGAAACAATGGGAATTTGTATTAAAAGGAGAAAATATGCATAAAGGAGTGAAGGCTGTGTCTAAAAGCAGGCATTTTAAGAGCTAACAAGTGTGAAACACTTTCAGCATCTAAGCCTCAAGCTGCTGTCTACATAGAACTGAAGTTAAGGAAACTCACTTTGAATTGGATTGTTAGGGGTATCATGTTTCTTTGCCTGGGTCTTTGAAAAAAATCTGTGTGTTTTACTGTTGTCTTAACAGAGGTCTAACTAGGAGTCAGATTAGTTAGGGGATTTAGACGTTATTATAGTGGTAATTTGTAGACATATGTATGTGCTTAAAGTCATTTCTCTTATAAATAACTTTAATCTAGTTTTGTAAAAACTATAGGGCTTGGTGGTCTTATTATTAGTGAATTCAAGCCCACATCTCGAAACATACAAATTGAAAAATTAGTTGTGGCAGTGGTCTCAAGTTCCCTCTGGGATCTGAACAGCTCAGCATTTACCATCAGCTGTACCATTACAATACCATAGAATCATAGGAGGTTTATGGCACAAAAAGAGGCCACTTGGCCCATCATGTCTACACTGGCCGAGAAATGAGCCACCCAGCCTCATCCCACTTTCCTGAATTTGGTCCATGGAGGTGCATATCCAGACACATTTTAAATGAGTTGAGGGTTTCCACCTTTATCATGCTTTCAAGCAGTGAGTTCCAGACCCCCACAACCTTCTGGGTGAAAAAGGTTTTCCACATCTCTCCTTGAGTCTTTCTACCAATCAATCATTTAAATCTATGCCCCCTAGTCACTGACCTCACTCCTTCCCATCTACTCTCTCCAGGCCTCTCACAATTTTGTACATCTCAATCAAATCTGCCCTCAACCTCCTCTGTTCCAAGGAGAACAACCCCAGCCTCTCCAATCTTTCCTCATAGCTGCAATCCTCCAGTCCTGGCAACATCCTTGTAAAGCTCCTCTGTATCCTCTCTAATATAGTTTCTAGTAGTTAATTAATATTTCCTGTTGAATGACCTAAGACTACAAATAACCCAATAGGACCTACTGAATTACGCCCAGAACCTTACAACAAAATCAGCCAGAGATCCCAGCGAAACACTGCAACTGAGGTGATGGTATAGGTACTACAATTAACCTCCATCAGCCACCAGCACAGACCAGGAACTGGGCCGTCCACCACTGTGGTTGAGATGGTTCAGTATTTCGGCCCCTGTCTTCACCCCTCTTAAGTCAGGTACAGTGCAAAGGGATCTTTACGTTACCTTAACAACAATTGATGCTCTCAACATCAGAACAACTTCTGGCACGCCCAGGTCACTCTTAGGAATGCAGTCAAAAGCTTTCCACTGTATCTCGCCAATCTTTATTCTTTCATGGGATGTGGGCATCACTGGCAGTTGCCCCTGCCAAATTACCCTTAAACTGAGTGACTCGCTCGGCCATTTCAGAGGGCAGTTAAGAGTCAGTCACATTGCTGTGGGTCTGGAGTCACGTGTAGGCCAGACCTGGTAAGGGCAGCGGATTTCCTTCCCTAAAGGGCATGAGTGAACCAGATGGGTTTTTACGACAATTGATGATAGTTTCATGGTCACCATTTCTGAGGTTAGCTTTACATCCCAGCTTTTATTAACTTAATTAAAACTCCACCAGCTGCCATGGTGGGATTTGAACCCGTGGCCTTAGAGCATAAGCCTGGGCCTCACGATTGAAGCCAGTGACACTAGCGCTATACCACCGCCTCCCCCACGATCTGTCCAGAGTCCTAACACCAGAGGAATGCAATTTGCATGTGTTTTTTCCAATGTGCCTAAGAAAAGACAATTTTGCTTTACCCAACCCCCTTGCACCAAGATAAAAGCAAAATACTGCGGATGCTGGAAATCTGAAACAAAAACAAAAACAGCTGGAAAAACTCAGCAGGTCTGACAGCATCTGCGGAGAGGAACACAGTTAACATTTTGAGTCCGAATGACTCTTCAACAGAATTGAGGAAATATAGAAATGAGGTGAAATATAAGCTGGTTGAGGGGGGTGGGACAGGTAGAGCTGGATAGAGGGCCAGTGATAGGTGGAGGCAAAGAGAGATTGTCAAAGATGTCATTGACAAAAGGTCAAAGGGGTGTTGACGGTGGTGATATTAGCTAAGGACAGTGCTAATGGTGACATTAAGGGTAGAAAGCAGGACGAGCAAGGTACAGATAGCCCTAGTGGGGGTGGGGCGGGGTGAAGGGATCGAAATAGGCTAAAAGGTAGAGATAAAACAATAGATTTAAAAATAGGTGGGAAAAGAAAAATATATTTTAAAAATTTAAATTATTGGAAAAAGGGGGATCGGAAAGGGAGTGGGGATGGAGAAGAGAGTTCATGATCTGAAGTAGTTGAACTCAATATTCAGACCGGAAGGCTGTAAAGTGCCTAGTCGGAAGATGAGGTGTTGTTCCTCCAGTTTGCGTTGGGCTTCACTGGAACAATGCAGCAAGCCAAGGACGGACATGTGGGCAAGAGAGCAGGGTGGAGTGTTAAAATGGCAAGCGACAGGGAGGTCTGGGTCATGCTTGCGGACAGACCAAAGGTGTTCTGCAAAGCGGTCACCCAGTCTGCGTTTGGTCTCTCCAATGTAGAGGGAACTGCATTGGGAGCAGCGAATGCAGTAGACTAAGTTGGGGGAAATGCAAGTGAAATGTTGCTTCACTTGTTATGAGTGTTTGGGCCCTTGCACCAATCTCATCTAAATGCAAATCCAATCGCTGTTGAACTGTTTGGCCATTTCAGAGGGCATTTAAGAGTCAACCACATTGCAGTGGGTCTGGAGTCACATGTAAACCAGACCGGGTAAGGATGGCAGATTTCCTGACAGTATCACTATCAGTCCTTGAAAAGCTCAGTCCCATGGGAGCGGAGGGATGTGGATTTGTGCTGGTAAATCCGTGGTTAAAATTCCCTTCCAATTTCCAACAGCTTGGCTGGACGTTTAGTTTGTTGTGATGGCAGAAGCCTGGGAAAATGCTGCTGACCCTTCCTCGGCCTTGAGGAGGCACCTGGGGCTTGCTATCTGGGGACTTCGTTTCAATTCTACCGACGTGAGACATTTCCAGAAAAAAAGAAACCCGAAGCGCCCGGTGACAGTGAACGGCTGCTCATAGCCAACGAGGTTCCTGGACGGAGTCCGAGCAGATTCAAAACATCATTTACCATTTATGAAAAGGGAGAAAAACTCAACTTCGCTTCCACCCCATCCACTTGGCTATTACACAGTCCAAAGTCGACAAACCTGTTTTGCCGTCCAACCCTAATAAATCAGCCAAAGGGATTTACGGGAAGTCATTTGCATTTTTGGCAGGGGTTTCCCCCAACCATCCTTCAGTTTCCAAGTTTTTCCCTCTTCGTCTCCTGTAACCCAAACAAAGCCTGTGAATTGCAGCTCCCTACCTGACCCTGAGTTAGGGAGTTTAGCCCTCTGGCCGTTTTACACTGAATTTTTCACTGGGGTGCGTTGACACGACCAGTTGAGAGTGAGCCCGCAAATCCCTGTTCCCGGCCGGGGCGCTGATCTGCTGGCGTGGTCCCACCTCTGGGCTACTTTAAGTGAGGTCAGATTGGAAGGGGTGATGGGCCAGCTGCCCGGCAGCAGCGGGTAACCAGTTAGGCTTAACTGAAGCGCCCGCTGAGGGCACACGTTAAAAGCTGCCTGGGGCTTTCCAGATGGTTTCTTCAGCTGCGGCTGAAATCTGGCCAATGAACTAAGGCGGCCCCCCCAGTAACAGAACAGGGAGGGCAGGTGGCGCCATCAATGCCTCATTGACTTTAGCAGCCCTCCCCTTTGCAGCTGGGTTCACTGGGAGGTCCCAGCCCTGGGTTCGGACCATCTGGCAACTCTGGTCACTCTTTATTTCTGGGTGTATAAACATTCTTCAGAGCATGCCTCCATTGTGAGGCACCCTCTCGTTCTCCAACCTACGCTGGCAGCTCCTACGTCTGACAGCGGGGCTGCCAACCTTTCAATGTTAGGTGGCCTCCCATTGAACCGCCCTCCCCCCACCCCTCCCCCCCCCCCCCCACCTCCCCCCCACCCGAGACACAGGAGCCCATCCACCATCCTTAATTGGACAGGGAGTCCGTCTCGTTCAAAATGGGCCCCTGGGTGCCGCTGCCTGCAGTTCCAGGTCCCCGGCCCACGTTTCGCCCCAGCGCCAGGATCAGGACCCTGGAATGAGAATGTCACTCTCTGTGACTGCGGTCCTGCCACGTAAGCACAGCCCAAACTGTCGGGAGGGGAAGCCTCTTTGCTCCGTGGCTGTGGGAGCTTTAACGTGGAATGAGCTGGGCGCAGTCTTGACTCAGCCATTGGTGGTGTGAACGGGCCAGCCTTATGAAATGGCGTTCATTTGGCATAAATGGGCAACCTGTTTCACTGACCCATGTGACACGTAGGGAGATCTTCATCGTGGTTATACATGGAAAGTACGACACCGAAAGGGGTCGGTCGGGTGAGCTTTTCCGTGCTGGTGTTCCTGCTCCGCGCAACCTTCCTCCTACCCATACTTCATCTCACCCCCCAGCGCCATGTCCTTCTATTTCTCCCCCATGCGCTTATCCAGCTTCCCCTTAAATACATCCATACTGCTGACCTCAACCGCTCCCTGTGGTAGTCAGTCCCACATCCTCACCACTCTCTGAACAAATCTCTCCCGAATTACCTATTGGATTTATTAGTGATTCTCCTACATTTGTGATCCTTGGGTTTTAAACTTCTCTGTGAGTGGAAACGCTCTCCGTGTCGATTCTATCAAGCCCCTTCATAACTTAAAAAAACTGCCACTCCACCCCTCAATTTCGCTTGCCCAGCGACAAGAGCCCCAGCCTGTTCAATCTTTTCTGATTGCTACAGCTTGGGCTTGAACATGTTACTGAAGTAAGGCAGGAGGAGCTTTACTCGGCCTCTACACCATGCTCTCCCTGACCTTGGAGTGCCCATTTGAGTAGGGTAAAGGGAATTAAAGCTGGATTAAAACTGACAAAGCTTATTGCCGACACTGGATTCACGATTAAGAAGATCAAACCAGCGCCCTAGCCCACATCCCGGCCTGCACAGGAAATATGGGGAAGGGAAAGAGTGGCGTAAAGTCCATTCAATCCAACAGTTTTATCCCTAATAACAACCTGCATTCACGTAGTGCCTCAAGCCTTTTAGAAAAACTTCCCATGATGCTTCAGAGAGGTGTGGTCACACAAAACAGAAGGTTGAGACAAAGGTATTAGACCAAAAACACAGTCAGAGATGGGTTTTAACAAGGCCCTGAAATGGAGAAGAGATAGCTGGAGAGGCAGAAGAATAAGGTGGGGGGGGGGGGTTAGTGAAGAGCATGGGGGTTGAAGGCTGAAGGCATAGCCAGTAGTGGTAGGACAAAGGGGACCAGGAAATGCACAAAAGGCCAGAATGAGAGGGATAGGGAGCTCAGGGTGTTGTGATGGTGGAGGAGGTGACAGAGGTAGGGAATGGCGAGGCTATGAAGGGGTTTAAACATCACAATGGGAATGTTACATCTGAGGCACTGGGAGCAGAGGGAGACAAGGTAGGTTAGGGAGAAGAAGGGTAATAAGTGAATAAGTCTTGATGTGAGTTAGGATTCACCGCAGAGTTTTTGATGAGCTGAGGTCTGGGGAGGTGGAGAATGGGAGGACAGCCAGGAGATCATTGCAACATTCAAGACTTCTGGTGGTAAAGGTGGATAAGACTTCCAGCAGCAGATGGCCTGAGGCTGCTGCAGAGATGGGCATGTTATGGAGCTGGGAGTAGTCTTCATGAGCATAGATTTGGGCTGGAAAGTCCAGTTTGGGAATGATCGGGATGCCAAGGTTGCTAACAGTCTGGTTCAACCCAAAATCCATGGGGGCTGGAATTGGCAGCAAGCGAGATTGTGTCAACAGACAGGTGAGGTGAGAGTGACTGCCCTTGACTTCAAGACAGCATTCGACCGAGTGTGGCATCAAGGAGCCCTGGCAAAACTAGAGCCAATAAGAATTGGGGAAAACTCTCCACTGGCTGGAGTCACACGTAGCACAAAGGAAGATGGTTGTGGTTGTTGGAGGTCAGTCACCTCAGCTCCAGGACATCACTGCAGGAGTTCCTCAGGGTAGTGTCCTTGGTCCAACCATCTTCAGCTGCTTCATCAATGATCTTCCTTTCATCATAAGGTCAGAAGTGGGGATGTTGGCTGACAATGTTCAATACCATTCATGACTCCTCAGCTATTGAATCAGTCCGTGTCCAAATGCAGCAAGACCTAGACAATATTCAGGCTTGGGCTGATCAATGGCAAGAAACATTCGCGCCACACAAGTACCAGGCAATGACCATCTCCAACTAAGGAGAATGCAACCATCTTCCCTTCACATTCAATCGCCGAATCCCCAATCATAAACATCCTGGGGGTTACCATTGACCAGAAACTGAACTGGACTAGCCATATAAATACTGTGGCTGCAAGAGCAGGTCAGAGGTTGGGAATCCTGTGGCGAGTAACTCACCTCCTGACTCCCCAAAGCCTGTCCACCATCTACAAGGCACAAGTCAGGGTGTGATGGAATACTCCCCATTTGCCTGGGTGAGTGTGGCTCTAACAACACTCAAGAAGTCCAACACCATCCAGGACAAAGGCTTCCAAGGACAAGCAACCTGTGTGATCGCCATCCTTCCATCACCTTAAACATGCACTCCCTCCACCACAATGCACAGTGACAGAAGCATGTACTATCTACAAGATGCACTGTAGCAACTTATCAAGCCTCCCTTGACAACATCTTCCAAACCCGCAACCTCTACCACCTAGAAGGACAAGGGGAGCAGATACATGGGAACACCACCACTTGGAAGTTCCCCTCCAAGCCACTCACCACCCTGACTTGGAAGTATATTGCCTGGAAATTAGAACTAGGACGCCAAGTCTCAGGATAAGGGGTCGGCCATTTAGGACTGAGATGAGTAGAAATTTCTCCATTCAAATGGGTATGAATCTTTGAAATTCTCTACCCCAGAAGGGTGTGAATGCTGAATCATTCAAGATTTGAGATCAGTAGATTTTGGGTATTGTTACAATCCCAGCTGATGTTACTATTGGACAAGTCAGATCTCAGGGTGGCTTGATAGATCTTATTTTTTGTTTAGAAACATGGAGGGTGGCTACTGAACAGATGAAAGAATGAAACATTTATTAAACAAGGAAAGATGAACTATATTACAATACACCCTCACCTACAACTGTACCTTTACAGACATATACAGATTCATAAGGATAACACAAGTTACAAAAGCTATCTTATACTCTAATGTCCATGGTGAGTACACAGTCCATGTAAACCAATAGGTGACCCGTGGTCAGACACACCACATTCTGAAACCAAGTGACAGAATCCACCCCAAACAGATGCTATGGATCTCTCCTCAACTCCCCCCTGACACTTGTCACACCATGAGCCAACCGGTCTCACTGAACTCCATCTTTCACACGGGGGTTTCCAATCTCCACTCTCAAAGAACACACTTTGGAATCTGCTCCCAAATGACACTTCCTCTAGGATTCTTTCCACAAGGTCCATCTCCAGGGTTTCAATCTCTCCTTCCTATGTTCCTATCCCCTGGATTGCCAAAGGCATTCAAGATTTGTGTTTCACACACTCACTCTCAGGTACTCAGCTGTGCTGACAGAACTCCACTGCTTCACAGTCCCATAGTAAGGAGTCACCAACCCTAGGCTGTTTCCCCAGGTTTTCTGGCTTCTTGCAAACCTACTTTACCTTGATTCTGCTCCCCGCAGCTTTTTCTTTTTAATTTGGAACTTTTTCCTCTGCTCCTTACTTTAACTTCACTGAACAGGATCTGTTCCAGATTCCCTGTTCCTGTTTCATGACTTATCTGATGTCTTGGGGCCTTTTCCTGTCCCAACTCCCTGGTTTTGGGACTTTCTTTTGGGACCTGCTCCCTGCAGCTCCCTTCCTTTCTGCTCTAACAGTCTCAGTGGAAAGATCCTCCCAAATGATCTCGAACTGTTTTTCTGTTTCTCTCTGCCTCTGTGGGCCCCTTGTTGCTAGGCAACAGCATAGTGTTCCCTACTTTGTTTTAACCTCCCTAAGCCAATTCAAGGGTTGTAAAACCTCATTAAAATGCAGGTATACAAACAAGCCCACAGACTTGCAGTCAACATTCTCTCAGAGAAGAACCCTAAATGAAATTAGACCCAGGTTTCACCCTTTTAACCCACAAATAAAACATGTAAATTAAACTTAAAGCTATAGCTTATTCCTAGCAAACACAAATACACATATAACTTACTTAAGCTATCTCTAGTTCCTAACAGTATTTGAAGGATCAAATGGCAGACTGCAGCTCTTATTTCTTAAGTTATGTTCCTATGTCAGTGTGACAGGAGCTTGTTACACAGCATTACAATTTGTCATTAGGTATTGCTTGATTCGAGAGTGATGTCTACTTGGGGTTGTGAGTTTCTGATATGGGTCTTCATGTGACTGAACAGGCTGATTCTCCACCCACAGATCTTTGGACACATGGGGAAGGATGTCCCATGAGGTAGTTGGATCCGGAGGGCAGGATTCGCTTCCTTTTCTTTCCTTCTCTGCTGCCACTCTGTCTCATCATTAACCCGTTGTGACTCACAGCGAGATGCAGCTCGATGGACAAGTTGTCGCCGTTTTGAATGATTGGTAGCGAGCTCCTCCCAGTCATTGATGCCAATGCTGCTGCGCTTGGAGGAGAGCTTCAGTGCATCTTTGAAGGATTTTCTTTGTCCTCCCCTGGAACATTGGCCGTTTGAGAGCTGAGAAAACGGGATCTGGTGAGGGAGACACTTTCTGGCCAGCGGCCCAGTGTCCAGTCCGCTGAAGTTGATTTTGCAGGAGTTCTGCCTGAATGCTTGTGGAGCTGAATTCAAGAAGTACGCTAGTAGTTGTTCAATGGCCCTCCCCAACTGAATCTAGAGGATGTGGCGGAGACATTGTTGATGGAATTTCTCTAGCTCTATGTGTCGCTGATACACAGTCCAGACCTTGCTGCAGAAACCGGGTGACGACAACTGCTCTGTCCACTCGGACTTTGATTGATTTGCGGAGGGGTCAAACACTTGCTGTCAAAGTTTGTCGGAAGTTAAGCTGATGCAGCTCACTTGGTGTTTGGATCTCCTTCTCAGTGGTGACTTTCAAAGGCGGGGGGGGTGGCTGCCAAGGTGTGGGAAGTGCTCCACATATTCCAGAGTCTCTCTCTCTTATTGCCGAAGCATAACTTATACATCAACCCACACTTGGTCATCCAAATATTCCAGCCCCCCCCCCGCCCCCAATATATGTTAAAACCTACAGGGCTGCGGGCTAAGAGCTGGGAGGTGGGATTAAGCTGGATGACTCTTTGTGGCGTGTACAGTCGCAATGGGCCGAATGACATCCTTCTGGCACGTAAATTCTCAAAAATGGGCATAATTAAACATAAATCCCGGGTTGTACGTGCAGCGCAGACTTAATTTTTTCACAGCCGGTGTACGAGGCCCATGAAGGAAGTGTTACCCACAATGGTTTTGAACATTTCTGCATTATATCCTCCCCCTCCACCCCCTCCACTCCCACGGGCACGCATAGAGACGTTTTTTTTTTTAATTGAACTGTGCCAACGCGGGTACCAGCGCAAAACGTCTTCCCAAAGAATCAGCCACGTGTAAAAGCCAGCACAGCTGCGAGGGGCCGGAAGGTCTCCTTCTGTGCTCTGATTCGAAGGCCAAGGTTCTACAGTCAGCGTCTGGGGGGGGGGGGCCTGACACGATACACAATGACGTCGGGCGTGCATCCCAGCATCATGGCGATGTTTCGCTTGGCGGGCGTGCGCCGGAGTTGGCTGCACACCCGCCGAGAATTGAAAGGCCTACAAAGACCATTAAGGGACAAATTGATGTCAAGGTTAGGCTGCCCGTCCAACCTTAACGGTGGGCGGGGCGGGCGAAAAGGGGAAGCGGCCTTTCCGTCTTTTTAGGAAACCTCATCCACGAGCGGGGCGAGGGTCCCCAAATCTTTCACGAGCGAAATAAAAAAGCCTTCCCGAAACATAAAAACATGACCCCTCTCAGGCACGTGGACCACACCACGCGCGCACTGAGGACTGAGGTAGCAACGCGGCCTGGGGCACTTACTTCGGACGTGGTTTTCTGCGCAGTGCAGCATATCTGCGGCGTGGATGAACTGGTATCCAGTCCCTCGGGCTCGGAGCTCGGCCTCGGTGTACCCCAGGACAATCTTCCCCCTAACACGAAGAGAAAAGGGTTAACGCTTGCAGGCGGGGGACTGATCAGAGGGCACTGCGCTGAAAAATAACCAGCTGCTTTGTCCCGCCAGGATGCTGGGTTGGGAACATTTCCTCCGACGATGAGGAAACTTCCTTCAAAATTAACCCCACCTGGTCAAAGACTTCAGAGGAAAACACTTATTTGGGTGGGGGGGGGGGTGCGGTTGTGGGAGGGGGTGAAAGTCCTTTTTTCAAAAAGATATGGGTGCCAGATGTTTCTCCATCTCACTAAATATCTGGTTCCGTTCTAGCCGGCACCACTGTGGTTTTGAGACGCTGCAACTTGCTCTGAGTGTCCACGGGCTCGATGGAGGGAAGTCTCCAGGAGTTCAAGGCCCTGACTGCTGTCCCACGGGTCCAGCCACCCTTCCCGTAGAAATATGCGCTGGCACAAAACGTCGGGGATGAGGGTCACCTGGCGGCCTGTCTCTGCTGAAGCTCACTTGCGAAGAGCGACCACAGAATGAGGCTATCAGCAGGTGGCTGATGGAGTTGTCCTAAGAGGGTCAGTGCCTTCGGCAACACGGAGAAACCCCAACGAAGGAAAAAGAGGAGCTGATAAACCTACAAGGGGTGGTGGCGCCTCATATCAGGAAGGTGACTGTCGGCGTCAATGAACTGGGTCGCTCTAGATCCCCTGCTTTAAGTTTACAGGCCGAAATTCTGAACAAACTAGTGGGTTTCTCCAGATGTGGAGATCCGTGTAGGATTTCACCAACGACAGCCATTAAAAAAAATGTTCTTTCCCTCTTACAATCTATAATTGCGACTTTGCCAAATGGCACTTGCTTATTTCCACTGATGAACTAGAATGTGGGGCCTCGATTAGTGAAGCTGGCTACACATTAACTGGGCAGTTTTAAAGATAGAGATAAAGCTAAAGATGGGGCAGAGCACTGTATGAAAACATCTCAGGTTAACGAAGAAGCAACTTGCAAGAAACAGAATATAGGCTGCATGGAGAATAACCCGATTCATTAATGATTTCTGTATAACAAACTGTAAAAGCAAATCAATCTTCTGTAACTTATAATGAATGACACCATCTTCCCTTTGTTAGTACAGAGCCTGAGTATTGCTGAAAAGAGAGACGTGCTGTCGAAGCTTTTCATCTTGCACTCATCAGGACACATTCACAAGAATGTCAAATTTCAAAGGGAACAACAATTTCTACTGCATGAGAAATGGATGCTGATTGGTTGGCAAAGTTGGCTGTGGTCAAGGCGTTGCCATGGAGAATGCACCAGGGAACCTGTTGTCTTGTTTAATTTGCTTTTGTTTAATTCAAAAAAAGGTGCAATGCCTGGACACGTTCCTTTTGCTTGCAGGGGACTGATCTCTGTGTATGGATATATGTAGCTTCTAGCAAACGTAAGTGAGCCACATTGTGAGCCTGACTGATAATGTTAAATTGGTTGTTAGTGTAGTTATTAGCACACTCAGGATTGTTCGGCAAGTGCTGTCCAATGGTGGAATCACATCTAATGTCAGACATTATGATCTAAGTTTTGCAGGCTTGGGCTGGTTGAGTATGGACAGTACTCTGCCTATTGCAAACAGTCCAAGGGCTTTTGTCAAAAGGTTTTGACGGCAGGTCTCTCTTTCAACAATGCTCAAATACTATTATCCGAAAATCATATCTTCACTCAAAAACTCAACTAAACCTCTAAGTAAAGTTGACCCACTATTAACAAATGAAAGTGCGTGATTGGAAGCTGGAATTGTTTCCTGGAGTTTATATAACTGCTAGAAATAGCCAAGTTTCATTCACAAAGTTAACTACTCCCATTAAACCCCTCAATTTGATTCTAGTCAGTAACTCAGCTCCTGGAGAGTCACATCGCTTTTCAATGCAAGTGTCACTTAAAGCAGACGGACATTAAATTGGGGTAGAAATAAATTGGAGCCACCAGGATACCAACATCTATCAGTGCGTCAGTACTTGTGCTGGTGACCAGCAAATTTAATTTAATGACACAATCTCACCCCCGATCCCAATAATCCACATGGGTCAGGAGTCCGGGTCACTGGCATATCTCCACGGCGATGGATTGGGCCCTTGGATTTCTGATTTCCATTTTCTTGATTCAGAATGTGCCGGGGTCCGTTCATGTGACAATGACGTTGGCTGACGAAAGCCCACCTGGGTTCTGGGCCCGTGCGCAACTCCAGACCCACTCCGACCTGGTTGACCCTTAACTACACCCTGAGGTGGTCTAGTAAACCCATCAGTTTACCCACCACCCGTATCAGGGGCAACTTCAGGTGGGCAATAAATACCAGCTGCCTCCACATCCTGAAGGTGTGTTAAGAATAAGAGTTGCGTCTTAGATATCATGGAATTATCAGCAAGTTGGGGGGTGGGGGGGGGGGCATCAGGGAAACTCCGAAACATTTTGTCAGTGGTATCCTCTCTCTGAACTACTGTTGACGATACAACTCACGCTCCCCGAGTTTAAAGGTCGCGAGAGGCTCTTTGGAATTTTGTCCCAGCTCCTTACTTGGCGTCGCACGCGAGCGGCGTGAAGTCTAGTTTGTGCTTAGTCCTGAAGATCATGTTCTTGGTCCGGATCTCCAGGATGGACGGAGGCTGGAGAGGGGTTGCCACGGCGAACAGCGCCAGCTGAGGGGGGATGGGGGCGCCATCCTCTGCTTTCTTATTCTGCCCGTGTAAGAACTTCAGCCGCCCCTGGAAGTTGAGAGCCTGTTGAGAGAAAGTTGAGAGAAAAATTAATAATTGAGATTAAAATGAAAAGAAGGGAAACAGCAGACATTTAAAGATGGACTGAGAATGGCAGGTTTCCTTCCCTGAAGGATATTAGTGAGCAAGATGGGTTCTTGCGAAGATCAGTGCTAACTTCATGGTCACCATTACTGAGATTAACTTTAAATTCCAAGTTTTTAAATTATCGAATTTAAATTCCACCAGCTGCCATGGTGGGATTTGAACCCATGTCCCCAGAGAATTTACCTGGGCGCCTAGATTACTAGTCCAGTGACATTACCTCTGTGCCACCATCTCCCCCATTCATTTCTCTGTATAGGTGTGCAAATAAATTCTTTTTGCAATGCTGAGCCCTACTGCGTTGGAGTCTTAACCCTGAAATTTCTGAGTGTCTAATGAATGATCACGTTGTGAACGTTGTTTGCATCCTTCCATCTATGAGGGATGATGGTCGTTGCAGCGAGCAGTCCACTTTGGATGGGGTGTCTTCATTTGCTGATGGCCGTGAAGGCCAATCCTCAAGGGGCAGGTTCTTCCACGAGCAGCCGCACATGAAGCGACCGTGTGCGCTCGTGGGTTGGTTGTTTTTGGCGTTGAAGCCTCTTGCCAAGTGGCTGTAGCCGCTGGTCATTGGTGGTGGTGCACGCCAGCCCACAGGAAGTGTCGCCATTTTCCTTTGTCCTCAGCTAGTGACTCTCAGGCGCGACAGTTGATGCTCATCGGCCTTCATGTCAGGTTCTCAAGCGCCCTTGAAGCGGAGCTCTGGGCGTCTGATTGGTCGTCTGGCTCCGGCTACCTCACCACCCTGAAAATCTTTGGGTGCGTGACCATCTTCCATCCCACAGATGTGCCTGAGCCAATGAAGCCACCCCTGCTGGGTTAGTGCCAAGGCTTTGGGGAGATCTGCCTTAGAGAGGACCTGAGAGAGATGATGGTGATTCTGTCCAGCAAGGATGTATCCTGGGTATATTCTGTCAGGACCACAACCAAACTACAAAAACTGCTTGGCATTTGGTGCTCGCTTTAGAAAAGGGGTCTCTGTAAATTATGTGGACCATCTCGAGCTCGTGGCTTGGAATATCACATAGAGTTTTGACACTTAATCAACCTGTAATAACAAATTCAACATATTAAGGTGGATAAGAGTGAATATGGCTTCAAGTGGTTGCGTGTGATTACTTACAGAACCGGAAGTTAATGTGAGTGTGAGTGTGGTTGTTAAAAATCTGTTTATTTCAATTCAGGATTGAGCCCAAGAAAATGGGAGATTTAAGGAACACTTTTGTGCCAATGTTTAGCTTTATACTTATTCAATTAAAGACATATGGTGTGGATTTATTTTGACTGTAATTTGTATCAAAACTATTGAAAAGCACAAAGACTTTTTTTTAAAACAAAGGGTAAAAGCAACTTTGGAGAATTGCAAAGATATCCCTTGAACTTTTTCAAAGCAACTTTTTTATTGGTGTAACAACTGGACCTGAAACTGCTTTTTATCCTTACCTACTGCCACCCAAAATTTTCAAGTGCAGAAGTAATTGGCCCCTTTACTTCTGTTAGCAGCACTGAATTGTGAGACACGCTTTTTTTGTTTTATGCATCAGTCCGAGGCAACATGACCTTGCTCACCAAGCACTTGTGGAGCAGGTTCTTTGGAAGTGAGGAGCTCAAGGGAACAAGCCCGACTGAGGGGATTCAGCAGCAGGGGAGCTGAAGCGGGACGGAGTCAGGTGAGGTTACGGAGGTGGTAGTAGGTGGTCTTGGTGATGGTGCTGGAGGTGTGGCCGGAAACTCATCTCAGGGTCAAGTACGAAACCGAGGTTGTGAACGGTCTGGTCCAGCCTCCGACAATTGCCAGGAAATGAAAAGCGTCAAAATCAGGCCACCTTATTAAAATTTTACACCGAGCAAAATGAAGAATGGGACAAGCTGAAATGTCATTAAAAATATATATCGAAGAAAATTGCGTAAATTTTTAAAAACGTGTTTAAAAAATGTATTGATTATTCATCATGGAGATATTTAACAACTCTCAGCAAATATATTATCTTTTCAGGGCCAGCTCAGTTGTTCAAGTAAGTCATTAAAAACCGAGATACACCTGACTGAACAAGGTACAATTTTTTTTTACAGGGTTTCTATTAGCAACGTGGGAGTGCAGAGGTCGAAGTTCTCACCACATCCACAGATTTCACTGGTTGCCAGCTCTGGGGGAAGGATCCACAGCACAGCCTGTGGCAGAGTAGTGTGTGACAAATCACAACCCCGGAGTTTCCTTAACCTGTCCATGCGCTAAATCCTGAAGCCATGGTTGGTTTCGGGGGTTAATGGTGGTGAAGGCTAGCAGCTCACAGTCAAATAAACCCCTGCAAGATCTGGGCTGTCCCTCTTTTATGTATTTTGACAGATGGAAATAACACATCTAGATTGTTACAGACATTCTCAAAACTGAACCATACTTTACTAATAGTGCTATTAACAGCCATTTACAGTGGGTAACTCTGTAAAAAAGACTCACCAAATCAGCCCCAGGTACATACTACTCCAATACCATCTGTCCGTCTTGTTGGCATCTAATATTATAACTGTCTAGGTTAAAGCCCACTTTTCTCAATGATGCCCAACAGACTTGGGGTTTTTGGAGTTTCAGTCTCATGCTATAACCTCCAGGGACAATGATCTCATTGGCTCATCTGCTCTATGTCACCCCGGGAATAAACACTGTGTTATGTGACCTGAGTAGCATCACAGAGAGTCCAAATTTGTTTAGGCAGGGGAGATGTCACTGCAAATCCATCAGCAGAGGTCAACAAAAATTAACTACAGTACCACAGCAACTGCAGAACCTTCACTGCAACTCTCAGCTGGAACATTAGAATGAAAGGAATAGGAGCAGGAGTCAGCCAAGCTACCCCTCGAGCCTGCTCTGCCATTCAACAAGATCATAGCTGACCATCGACTTCAACTCCACTTTCCCGCACTATCCCCATGTCTCTTAACTCCCTTAGTGCTCAAAAATTTATCGACCACTGCCTTGAATACACTCAGTGACTAAGCATCCACAGCTCTCAGGGGTAGAGAAGTCCAAAGATTCACAACCCTCTAAATGGAAGTTTCTCCTCATCTCAAACCTAAATGACTGACCCCCTTATTACCTCTGCCACTGAAAGCGGGAGGAAGCAATATTTTCACTGCTTCTCTGTTTGTAAACGATATATCTCAAAGATTAACGGACAGATTTCAACGAAACTTAGTACGCCAATAGGGTATGGCCCAAGGAAGAAATGACTAGTATTTGATGAAGATGCAGATCCAGATATGGATCCTAGAATTTTTTTTGAAGTATTTGATAACATTGGGAGATGGGACGGATTGACTTTTTCTTTTAGAATGTTATGTTTTGTTTGGTTTAGAATGTTTTTCATTGCTTTAGAATGTTGTGGATTGTCTCAGCTGCTCTGGTGCAACTTGCCACAGCTGTCAAAATGTGAGCAGAATTTTCAGAGCAGGTTGTTGGATGTGGATTGGCCTGATGCCTCCTCGGTGAGATGGAAGCTTTTAATAAGAATATTTCTCTTTTCAGCTCTGCAGTCACGGAGCATCAACCAGGGGAAAGCCTTCGGGAAGAGTTGTGTCATTGTCATAAGGTTGAGTTAACACAGCATGGTGAGGATATGCACTCTACTGAGAGTCTCAGATTGAGTGAAGAGGGCAGTACCTTGTGTTCTGGATTACCCAGCAAGGGGAAACAGCCTCTCATCATCCACTCTGATTTTATATTTCAATTGGATGACCTCTCATTCTTCTAAACTCCAGCAAATATGACCTACTCACTCTCCCCTCATAGGACAGCCCTCTCATCTCAGAGACCGATCTAGTGAAACATTCGCCACTTTCACATTGTACCATTGCCACCTTAGTGTGACAATGTGACAAGACGCAATTTCTGCAGCACTGTGCAAGTTTCTCAGCACAAGTCTGCACAATTGTGTCCATTTTGCAGTCACACGGTATCACAGCATTTGGAGCAAACAGCATTTAATCAGCAGTACAGAGGGCAAATGTGATATTGATATCAGGATTGGGTCAGACATGGTGATGTCGATGTCCTACATGACTTCAGCTCCCAATGCAAAAAAAAATCATCACAGTGCACAAACCAGGAAAAGCAACGGTTAAGTCCCACTAACAGAGAGCTGTCCTCAGTGCAACACAGTATTGGGAGTGAGGCGTTTTGGATATTTTATAAATTATGCACAAATAGTCTCTTGGAGGTACAGAACTTGAATATTGCTGAAAAGAGGGTCACGTCGCAGAACCTTTTCATCTTGCACTCATCAGGACAAACACAAGAATGCCCAATTTCAAACAATCACAACAATTTATACTACAGGGGGAAAGGGTGCTGATTGGTTGGCAAATTGATTGGCTGATTGCAAAATCTTTCCAGCAAGCAAGAACGTAAAAATGTTAAACCATTCACCATCACATCAGTGGTTGGAAACACATAACACGCATAACACACATAACACACATAATACACGTAACACACAAAACATACATAACACACATAACATATATAACACACATAACATATATAAAACATAACATACATAACATGCATAACATACATACACAACATATATAACACACATATATAACACATAACACATAACATGCATAATACACATAACATACACAATGTGCATAACATGCATAACACACATGACATACATAACACACATGACATACATAACACACGACACACATAACACGCATAACATGCATAACACACATGAAACATACAACACACATAACATACATAACTTACCAAGAAACCGGAAGAATTATCCAACAAACAGCGAAACCGGCAGACAAAATTCCTCTCGAGAAATGACGTGTTCTCTGGTGGTAACTGTTCAGGGCTGTAGGGGATTACAGCTGTCGAGGTAACATTGTCACCTGAAAATGTCATTGGAAGAAGAAGCATAATTTAAAGATTTGATAAAACTGCTGGAATAACGATGCAGAAAAAGCGCCTCCAAGTTGTGGAAATGGAGGCTGCCCTGGCACAGTAAGAACGAGTGAAAGCCACCATGCTACTGCAAAGGGGACCAATCGGTCAGGCAATGTCCCATCTCTCCAGGCCGCTCTCAAGCATCTCAGTGCAGTGGACTTTTCCAGAAAAACACCTCAGGGTATGCCTGGGCCTGCCCAGTGAAGTTCCCCCACATGTTTTCAGTCATACTGACACCGCTGGGCAGAATGTTGATCACCGGGGCTTTGCGAACCCCAGGTTTGCTTGGTGGCACACTGGGTACTGTTCAGTGCCAAATGGAGACATCACAGGACAGGAAGGTTTCAGGCTCGATCCCCTGTACTGGCCGGGCTACCCGATCTCAACAAAGGCATTCCAGTTGGACTCAGTGCCCCTGGGCTGCGGGTTTGTTAAGGCAGGAGGTGGAGGGTGTTGTGGAGAGTGGGGAGAGGGAGTTGCACTGTAATCAGGCACAGTTGCTGCTCCTGAAACCCTTCAGCGTTCACACTGCTGGAAAGAGCTGATTTGGGCATCAGACGAAGTCAGGACTGGATGTCGGTGTGATATGTCCCACAATGGAAGAGCCCAATGACAGGAAAACCTCAGTCCTTGTCTCTCTGAGCTGGGGAGTGACCGCTGCAGATAAGGCACTGGAGGATGGCTGGTGCTCCAGCAGGAGCCAGCTCCTTTAAGGAAGGAATCGGAATATTTGTTTTAAACCTAGGCGGGCCTCGTGATCTGATTACAGGAAAAGAAACCTTGAACAAGTATTGGATCATTCTGGAACTGGACATGAATCAATTTAATGACTTGAGCTGTGCTGTGACCTCAGCCAGCCATGCTAGGTAGAAGATTATGTTGTCGCTTACACTGTACCCAAGTAGTAGTCAACATATTGGGCTGGATTTTTGCCCCCCCACCCCCCCAGACTCCCACTCCCACCCCACCTGCCGGAATTGAGTTAGGAATGGATAAAGTGAGGCATGGTGAGGCCAGGATGTCAAACCTACCCCTCCGTTCTCAATGCTACACCATCTGCTCCCAGTCGGAAAAGGTGCCAGGCCATGATCCTGCAATGCACACCCCGTGACAGCGGGGACGCCACTCAAAGGTCCAGGGGGAATCTGAATTTCACCCCCCTGTGCTATTTCCATCACGGCAGGAGAGGATTGGGAGTCTGTGGGAAGCCTGGCAGGTGAGTCAGTTTGTGAACCTTGGGGAGAGCTGCCAGGGAGTCAGGAACCATTTGACAGGTAAGTTTGAAAGGTCTTGTTAAATGCCCCCTTATATCCTCATGCCTCCTCCATGGCCCCATGCACCTTTCATACCCACTCTTCTGGTATCCACTATGTACAGAACCAATAAGCCACACTGGCAAGTCTTTGAAATGCTCATGAAACTAGCAAAATAAACAAACAGGCTTTGAAAGTCTCCCTCTGCAGAGCACTGCTGTTCTTACAACCTCATTAAAGTGTCAGCCAACCACAGCCTTTCATAATGTCCATGAATAAAGCTTTGATCCTCTTAGCACCTCTTAATCTTGTCCAAATAAACAAACAGGCATTGAAATGTCGCATCAGAGAAAGATAAACCTAAATCTCATAAAGCTGTCATTCAACGAGGCTAAGGAGTGAGAGCTACAGCGCCTAACAACGATGTGGGCCACTGAGCCGATGTCCTAGAGGACTGAGGTGGGCCTTCTAACTAGCACCTGTCTTCCTCCACCACTGCCTGGGGCCTAGTCCAGGAAGGAGGCAGACCTGAACCTTGCCCACCCATCTCACGGGCACACAGATACGAAATGGCACAACTCAACGGTTCTCAAAGCTGAGGGGAAGATCCAGCCCATTCTAATGAGTGTACCATGCACCCAGCTCAACTATTCTATTGAGTAAGTGCTCTAAATAGGCACATCATGAGGGCAGATGCAGGCTAACTTCCTTATACTTAAGTAAGTTTATTTGTAAACCCCCAGCTCAACTTTTGGGAAGAGGCTTAATGATCAAAATCAAAATCTCCGCTGGTTGGAGTCATACCTAGCACAAAGGAAGATGGTTGTGGTTGTTGGAGGTCAGTCATCTCAGCTCCAGGACATCACTGCAGGAGTTCCTCAGGGTGGTGTCCTCAGCCCAACCACCTTCAGCTGCTTCATCAATGACCTTCCTTCCATCATAAGGTCAGAAGTGGGGATGTTCGCTGATGATTGCACAACGTTCAGCACCATTCGCGACTCCTCAGATACTGAAGCAGTCCATGTCCAAATGCAGCAAGGCCTGGGCAATATCCAGGCTTGGGCTGACAAGTGGCATGTTACATTCATGCCACACAAGTGTCAGGCAATGACCATTTCCAACAAGAGAGAATCCAACCATCACCTCTTGATGTTCAATGGCATTACCGTCACTGAATCCCCCACTATCAACATCAACAATACTGTGGCTACAAGGGCAGGTCAGAGGCTAGGAATCTTGTGATGAGTAACCCACCTCCTGACTCCCCAAAGCCTGTCCACCATCTACAAGCCACAAGTCAGGAGTGTGATGGAATACTCCCCACTTGCCTGGATGAGTGCAGCTCCCACAACACTCAAGAAAATCAACACCTTCCAGGACAAAGTAGTCTGCTTGATTGGCACCCCATCCACAAACATTCACTCCCTCCACCACCGATGCACAGTAGCAGCAGTGTGTACCATCTACAAGATGCACTGCAGGAATTCACCAAGGCTCCTATGATAGCACCTTCTAAACCCACAACCGCTACCATCTAGAAGAACAAGAGCTGTTCCTTCACTGTCACTGGGTCAAAATCCTGGAACTCCTTTCCTAACAGCACTGTGGGTGTACCTACACCACATGGTCTACAACGGTTCAAGAAGGCAGCTCACCACCACCTTCTCAAGGGCAATTAGGGATGGGCAATAAATGCTGGCCCAGCCAGCGAAGCCCACATCCCCGTGAATGAATTTTTAAAAACTCTGGCAGGAAATGGCCACTTCTCTCTCCTGTTACGAACACCCTTGATTGCCCATCAATGATATTTAATCCAAAGATGTACAAATGTGACATCGACTTTGCACATGTGGCACTTTCAGTTGCGGCACATTGAGATGTGACAGACATACATGATTTGAATATGCACACGGGTACATGGATTTGAATATGCACATGGGTACATGATTTGAATATGCACACGGGTACATGATTTGAATATGCACACGGGTACATGGATTTGAATATGCACACGGGTACATGATTTGAATATGCACACAGGTACATGATTTGAATATGCACACGGGTACATGGATTTGAATATGCACACGGGTACATGATTTGAATATGCACACGGGTACATGGATTTGAATATGCACACGGGTACATGATTTGAATATGCACACGGATACATGGATTTGAATATGCACACAGGTACATGGATTTGAATATGCACACGGGTACATGATTTGAATATGCACACGGGTACATGGATTTGAATATGCACACGGGTACATGATTTGAATATGCACACGGGTACATGGATTTGAATATGCACACGGGTACATGATTTGAATATGCACACGGGTACATGGATTTGAATATGCACACGGATACATGATTTGAATATGCACACGGGTACATGATTTGAATATACACACGGGTACATGATTTGAATATGCACACGGGTACATGGATTTGAATATACACACGGGTACATAGATTTGAATATACACACGGGTACATGGATTTGAATATGCACACGAGTACATGATTTGAATATGCACACGGGTACATGGATTTGAATATGCACACGGGTACATGATTTGAATATGCACACAGGTACATGGATTTGAATATGCACACGGGTACATGGTTTGAATATGCACATGGGTACATGGATTTGAATATGCACACGGGTACATGGATTTGAATATGCACACGGGTACATGGATTTGAATATGCACACGGGTACATGATTTGAATATACACACGGGTACATGATTTGAATATGCACACGGGTACATGGATTTGAATATGCACACGCGTACATGATTTGAATATGCACACGGGTACATGGATTTGAATATGCACATGGGTACATGATTTGAATATGCACACGGGTACATGGATTTGAATATGCACAGGGGTACATGATTTGAATATGCACACGGGTACATGGATTTGAATATACACACGGGTACATGATTTGAATATGCACACGGGTACATGGATTTGAATATGCACACGGGTACATGGATTTGAATATGCACACGGGTACATGGATTTGAATATGCAAACGGGTACATGATTTGAATATGCACACGGGTACATGGATTTGAATATGCACACAGGTACATGATTTGAATATGCACACGGGTACATGGATTTGAATATGCACACGGGTACATGATTTGAATATGCACACGGGTACATGGATTTGAATATGCACACGGGTACATGATTTGAATATGCACACGGGTACATGGATTTGAATATGCACACGGGTACATGATTTGAATATGCACACGGGTACATGGATTTGAATATGCAAACTGGTACATGATTTGAATATGCACACGGGTACATGGATTTGAATATGCACACGGGTACATGGACTTCCTTTAACACACAGCCCTTCAGAAGAATTAAACAATGACACAGAATCATTTTAAAGGGTGAGTACTTGACGTGAACGGTATTTTCCCAAACATCCCGTTCCCTCCCAGCACATTGACGAGGTAGAAGATGCAGAAGGTTTTCTAGATTTACAAACATTTCATATTAATTATGAGCCCTGAAGAAGCCTATTGTCCTGGAGGGGAAACTCGGAATGTCTCTTTAACTATTGCCAATTCCTGGAATACCAGGAACTTGATCATGGTCTGGGGTAATGTAACAGACATCCAAGTTTTTCAAGATTGTCGGGTGCTAGTCACCTCACTCCCTTCCCCAGTACTTAATCTACAAGATGTACTGCAGGAATTCACCAAGGCTCCTTCGATAGCATCTTCCAAACCCACGGCCTCTACCATCTAGAAGGACAAGGGCAGCAGATACATGGGAACACCACCACCTGGAAGTTCCCCTCCAAGGCACTCACCATCCTGATTTGGAAACATATCACCGTTCCTTCACTATTGCTGGGTTAAAATCCTGGAACTCCCTTTCTAACAGCACTGTGGGTGTACCTACACCACATGGACTGCAGCGGCTCAAGAAGGCAGCTCACCACCACCTTCTCAAGGGCAACTAGGGATGAGCAATAAATGCTGGCCCAGCCAGCGAAGCCCACATCCCGTGAATGAATAAACAAAAATGTCTCGCCTCAGTCGTACAACCTGATTCTTATTTAACCAGTCTTTCGTCCATTCAGCTCAGCAGTGCAGTGGTTGTCTTGCCCGACCAATAACTCAAAGACCTGGGCTGCTAATCTAGAAAGAGTGAGTTCAGATCCCATCACGGCCGTTTGAGCGTTTGGAAATTAGCTTCTAAAAAATCTGGGAACAAAGAGTTAGCATTGACCAAGGTGGCCATGAAACTGTCAGATTGTGTTATATCCCCCACTGATTCACCAATGCCTTTTTGGCATTGGGAAACCTACTGCCCTTCCCCATCTGGTCAACAGGAGACCAATTCCACACCAACTCGCGTTGAGTCTCAAACGTCCTCTGAAGTAGCCTAACAAGCCACTCAGCTCAAGGAGAAAGCCCACTGCCAGCATCACGGGGCAATCAGGAACGGGCAATAAATGCCGGCTTTGCCAGTGATGCTTACGTCCCGAGAATGAATTTAAAAAGAATATCCACCTCCCCCTCCTCACTGCTCTATCTCAATCCTCCCGCCCTGCACCCCCCCCCCCACCCCCACCACCAGCCCCCCCCCCCCCCCCCCCCCCCCCACAACTCCGTCTCACAGTCTTTAAGACTCCAAGCGCAGCATTCTCTAATCGGTCCCATTTGGTTCCCGTCTTCGACTGTACTCCATTTAGCCTTGACCCTGTCTAGCGACGCGGGCCCTGACCCTTTCCCGAAAGATCGCCAGAGAGAGAGAGAAGAATGAAAGCGTGAGGAGAAACGTCTGCTCCACTCGCCTGCTAGAGCTTGCTCAGCCTCAGTGAGGGTCGGTGGGCTCAAGGCCCAGTGAAGGTTTCGGCGGAACTCCTGCTGGTCTTCGGTGTGGATCAGTTCAAACACGCTTTGGTGCATGACATCGGTCTGACAATACAAAATACATCAAAGCCTTCAGATTTACTTCGCAACCGTGTCACTGAGACATTATCGAACATTCGGACACAAGAGGCTCGAGCGTTTCGCCTCGCGACCCTGTTCTGCCATTCGCGAAGATTACGCCTGATTTTCTACATCAGCTTCACCTTCCTCCCGATCCCCGTGCTCCTTAATTCCCTCACAGCCCAAATATCTATCATCCTCCTCCACCTTGACTGTGCTCAGTGACCGAGCACTCATCGCCCTCTGGGGCAGAGAACTCTGAAGATTCACCACCCTCTGAGTGAACCTTTGAGCCGGAGCGGGGTGGACGCCCTGTTATTGGGAAAGATGGATTAAGGGGACTTTTTCTCTCTCTCTGTGGCATCGATAGTCGTCACATTCGAATACACCAAGCAAATGAAAATGGTCCATTAAAAAGGAGCAATAACATTCCCACTAGGATGCTACCAGCAAGGTATTGAACTCCAAACTCCCGGAGTCCTACACTCTGTCGAGGGAGTGAATTCCAACCTACCCACAGCCTGCAATAGGCTCCATACCGCATCACAGGGACAGGACATAATCAGGAGAGGGAGGACAGGTTATTTTCCCTTCAAAGGGAAAGGTCAAGGGGCGACCTAATTATTTAAAATTATTAAAGGTTTTGATAGAGTGGACACAGAGAGAATGTTTCCAGTTGTTGGGAAGAGCGTAACTAGGGACCATCAATAGAAGAAAGGCACCAAGAAATCCCATCGGGAATTCAGAACAAGCTTCTTTAACCAGAGAGCGGGGAGAATGTGGAACTCACTAGCACAGGGGGTGGTTGAAGTGAATACCCACCACTTCCCCACCTCCCTCCCCTCCCTCTGCACCCCCCCGCCCCCTACCCTCCCCTCTCCCGCCTCTTCCCTCTCCCCCATCCCCTCCCCCTCCCCCCCCACCTCGCCCTCCCTCTCTCCCCCCACTCCCTCCCTCTCCCCCACCTCTCCCTCCCCTCTCCCATCCCTCCCTCTCCCCCACCTCTCCCTCCTCTCTCCCCTCCCTCCCTCTCCCCCCCCCCACCTCAACCGCTCCCTCTCCCCTCTCTCTCCTCCCCCCCACCACCCCCCCCCCCCCTCTCAACCCCAGTGTCCTGGCCAGTATTTATCCCTCAACCAACATCACAAAAAACAGATTTTCAGTTTACATGGAGCTTGCCGTGTGTAAATTGGCTGCTGTGCTTCCTACCTTACAACAGTGAGCTAGAATTCAAAATCCTTCATTGGCTGGAGACCACGTCCTGAGGTCATGAAAGGCTCTATAGAAATGCAAGTCTTCCAGCCTCTATTGTTGAGAGCGCTGTCAGCATTAACAGGGGCAGAATGAGCAAGCTCCCATTCCTGAGTCAGGTGTACCATCACATCCCAAGCTCCCATTCCTGAGTCAGGTGTACCATCACATCCCAAGCTGCAAGCCCCCAGTGAGACCGGTCTCATATTTTCAACCCGACCGATTTTGAGAGATTGGATACTGGGCTGGAAGAGCCAAGGAGCCAGAGGGATGCGTTTCGGTGCACTGAACGGCCTTTAACTGTGTCTATTTTCTAATTACACAGGGAGGAGTCTGAAATCCACCTGCTGTGACAACATGCGTGAATTCAGTCAGAACCCACGAGAGGGGGGAAAACATCATTTCAAGAGGAACACGGAACCATCGGAATCTGAGGCCCAAAATTAAGGCAAGGCCCTGGATGCGTTGACCAATCGCGTTACGGTAATTTGTTATGATTTATGCTTTTTGCTTTTGTGCAGGGCCGCAAATTGATCAGTGCGTTTTCTGTCTCTGATGCTTGTTAACAGTTGCAAGGTGACACCAATTGCTGGCAAAGCTGCCTGGAGGGCTTTTACCGTGCCGTTCACCACGTGGGCTCAAACCGAGGGTCACTGAGGGCTGCCAACCCTGTCAAAGGGAGCCTGAGGCCTGTAACCCGGCTGAGGGCGGAGAAGCCTGAGGCCTGTAACTCAGCCAAGGAGGGCTGCAGGCCTGTATAAAATCAGTACACATTCACACTCTCGCAGCTCATAAACCACTAAACTAGCATTATCCTGGGGCATTATTAACAACAACTGCATATAATCCAGCCCCAGAAAGCTCTGGAAAAATCTGCAAGCAATTTCAGGCCATTAGGAGGAAATATGTAGGACATTCCCACTGCTCCCACTCTCACCAACAATGGAAACTCCTGTAAAGGCCAATTCTTTCCCCCCCAGATAAAAAGCATGTGGATACGTTATTAAAGTCTAGTCTAGTCACTCACTTAAATGTTAGAAAGCACAAGGGGGCAGCTGCAAAGGGCTGCTCTGCAGGCCTACGTTTAACAGGAACCAGATCACAGCTTCAGTCTGGGCTGTAATGTCAAAAGGTGGGAACCTCAATCAATTTTTAAAAAGCGTAGATATCTAAATATTAGACTGCTTTAGAGCTCAGCTTACACTTCAGGAACTTTTAGTCGCCCACTTAACCCCCCCCCCCCCCCCCCCCCCCCCCCCCCCACCCCCCTCCCCACCCACCCCCCACCCCCCACCACCCCAAGCCACGCAGACAAGTAACGTTCTCAGACAGGGACTGGTCAGAGGTGACTAACATCCATAAGCACGGCCAGGATTGTGTGTCTGAAACTGCACGATCAGAAAGAGCCCAGAAAGAAGAGAAATATGGCTCGGACCGCTACTCTTATTTCCCGCTCTTTACTGTTTTTTTTTCCCCTTCTGGGAAAGGGGGCAGACACCAGCAGCCCATTCAGCCTCACGGGGTCATTCTGCTTCAGGAGCTGCATGGCCCAACTCCCTCCCTCCATCTAGCCCATCCATGTGGCTAGCTTTAACCCAGCCACAATTTAGCTGGATGTGGTCGCTGCCTGAGCCAACAGAATCAATCCCTTCATTGTCCACCTTCTCTAAGTTTCTCCCCTGAAGGTGGGGACAAATGCTCGGGGGTACAGTGCTCAAGATGTACGGCTTTGGAGCTCAACATTCATGTGCCTGCTAGGGTGTAATTGTGGGGTCATAACGGAGTGTGGTCTGTCCTTGCCTGGCGTAGAAGCGTGCACCTGTAAACATACGACCGCACACCGACATAGACGTATGCAACCTTCCAGTATGGGTATTACATAATGATCAACAGGGAGTAGCATGGCTGGTTCCTCCTCTCTCCAGCCCATGGCCAACTCCAATTCGCTCATTGTATTTCCTTCTGAGGTTAGCCAGGAAACTCTGTCCAGACCAGAGCTCACACTTTACCCACTTCCACTCTCTCCGGCGCACGCTGACTACATTTTGCAGCAGGCATCGAGGAGATCTCAGGGGTTTTTTTTCTAGCTAATATGACAGTGCCCTTTTTAGAAAATCCTACCCTTGCCAAGTCATCACTCTTTAAACCAGAGAGGGACACAATAGTGGCTTCTGTGATATTTTCTATACTAACCTGGTGAAATCCCAGATAATCCTGAATTGTATGAGAAACATAGAAAATAAGTCCGTCTGCTGTGACAACCAGGATAAACCCATTAAGAGCCTGGAGAGAACAGCAATATAGAAATGAGTATTAGTCACCAGTGCAAACTGGAAGATGAAAATCCAGGTAAAATCACATCAGGCGCGCGTACCAATCAACAGTTTGAACAATAAAGACGCGAACGGGAAGATTGGGAATACATTCGATTCACCTACTGCAATGTGTCAAGCTGAGACATTCCCTCAACATTGGTAAATCCTACATCAGTGTTGAAATTAGACAATGGTTTCGATTCACACTTGGGAACTCAGTCCGCACCATAGTATTTGCAAGCTAGCTGTTTAATGTAAAACCCCAATTTTTTCTAGTCAATGCTGGATTATTAAGGATTGTAAATGCAGCATAATATCGCTGGTGTAGATTGCAGAGATAAACTAGGCCAGTGGCTGTGGTGGCGGAGAAGGTGAACACAGCGGACAAGCGACTGCAACTAAGATATCACTGATAATAATCTGCACATGCACAAGGATTTTAACACTCGGAGCACTGGGAGAACTGAGACTGTCAACAGCCGATTTCCCAACTGAGAGAATAAAGAAATCCCTGTCTCGACACCAATCCTGAGTTTGAATCCTGATTTTTTTTGCATCTTTGGCGGAAGGTTCCGGAGCCCAGTGGATATGATGAACTCCCCAAAACCACGTTCACAGAGATGGAAAGGGTTGCAGCCCACGCTTACAAAAGGGGAGAATGAATTTGAGTATCTACATAAACGGGGTTAATTTGGGGTCAGGCCAACCCCTGGGTGACGCCCTGAGTTGTTTTTTTTTAAAAAAAGTCTTTTATTATTGGTTTTTAATCACAAGGACCCACAATTGATGATCACCATTTCAGAGGTGAACAAGAGGCGCTACCCCTAACAAGTAACTTTAAACTGAGGCTAGTAAAATTCAGCAAGAGGCTAGAACGTTAGTCTCCCTGTAAGATGATTAAAGGGTTCTCCAGCTGCTGGGAGGATGTTTCCCATTGCTGGCGAGGGTTCAAGGTCTCCGGCTAAGGCGGTCAGTCATTTGGTGGTTAGGGCGAGGACTCATGGGGTTGTGAATCTTTGGAATTATCTACCCCAGGAGGTTTGGGAATTCCCTTTTAGATGATTATATTCAAGGATAAGGTAGGTTGACCTTTGGATCCAAAGGGAGTCACGGGATATGGGGATAGGGCGGAGACTGGAGCTGAGGTAGATCAGCCACGATCTGATTGAAAAGTGGAGCAGCGTGAGGGGCCAAATGGTCTATTCCTATTTCTTCTACTCTTGTTTAAAGTGCAAACTGAACACAGTCCAACGCACTGTTGGCCACACAATGGAGGAAGCTCCTCCTATAGGGTTTCTCCTTTGTTGGGTAAATAGAACACACTTTGCTAGGTTCAAGCCGCCTCCCAGGCTTTTGAGTGCTAAATCTCCCTGGTAGCTCCAGTGCCACAGAGGGGGTGCAGCACTGACAGCGGAGCGAACCTTCAGCTAAGATGTCAAACTGGGGCTGCGACGGCTTGTCTGGTGCTTCGAGCGCATCTTAACTGGTCCCAGGGAACTCTTTGACAATGACGTAGCAGTTCTCCCGTTCCTTCTGCAAACCCTACCACCAAAAAGAAAGCTGGAGGATAGGCGTCCACTGCTGTTTGTGGGATCTCGTGGAGCACTCTGCTCACTGGACTTCCAAACTCATTCACTAAGGGCTGGGAGACATTTCAGAGGGGCTGGATAAGGCGCAAGCCTTCCTCCTCTTTCCTGCTCAACAGTCAATGAGTCATACTGAGCCCCAAAGCAGTGGGCATCAGCAACTGTACAGCACCCATAGCCACGTACCAGCTCCCAAGGGTGAACCCAGTGAAGGTCAATCATGGGAGACCCCATTGCAAAGTCCAGTGAAAATACACCAAGCAATACTCTAACAGAGTGCTTCTCAGACCAAACTAGCAAGTGCTGGAAATACTCAGCAGATCAGGCAGTAAGTGTGGACAGAGAAACACGGTTAACGTTTCAGGTCTGTGACCTTTCCTCCCAAATGTGCTTAGTTGAAGACCCTGTTTTCAAATGCATTGGCATTCACGGACATCCCATCTAAATGATAATGCTACAAAACACTCAGAGTACCTGGATGAACTTGCAATTTGCTCCTACATTGCAACAACAGCCACACTTCAAAAGTGCTTCACCGGCTGGAAGACGCTTTGGGACGCCCTGAAGTTGCCAAAGGCGCTATAACAACGCGCATCTTTCTTCTCTCCCAGGGGCACTGACACTTCGACCACTGCTCTCTCTGAAAGTGGCCAGCCTGGTACGGCTCAGAGGCTAAATGTTGGTCCTATCAAAAACCACACCGCGTGAGCATTTAGCAACGGAGGGTTGGTGTTTGGGCAATAGCGTGTGGGGAAAGAGCTCCAAAAGCAAGAGTCAGCGCTGCCACAAATTGTGCCCCTTCGATCTGTAAACACACCCTGGTTGATCTGCCTTCCTGACTTTAGAAAAGCTGGGAGCCCATGAGTCACCAAACTTTTGACATCCAAGCGAGCCCCATAATCACAGAAGAATTTCTTTCATCCCGAGCTGCTCGCTGGCACCAAGTTCAATCGTAAGGATTCTTACAGTAAAAACAAAACAGACCTTTGCAAAGACTGAGCTTGGGGAGGGCTAGTAAAAGTGGAACAATATTTTTCCAAGGCCGCTGCCAAGTCAAATCACTTCTTTCCTTACTGCTAAGTTCAGCCCTCCTGTTATTAATAATAGATATTATTTTAAATCAAAACTTAATGGAATGTTTTCTCTTCTGTTTGATTAGTGTATATTAAAAGGGCATTACATCTGAGACTTGAACATTGTTTACATTCTTCCTTGAAGAATAATTGGTTATTGCTCTAATTTAATTCTCTCCTCTTGGTGTGAGGCAGGTTTCCTTTGTGAAAATGAGTCATTACTGGCTTTGATGTGGTGAAGTCAAGTTTAACTGCTCCCATGGTCGTACCCCTCACTGTTTCTGTAATCGCATCTGTCTCTTAATACCTCTAACCTCCTCCAGACCTACAACACTCAAAAGATCTCTGCCCTGCCCCAATTCTGCCCCCTTGCACATCTCTGCTTTTAACTGCCCCACAATTGGTGGCTGTGCCTTCAGCTGCTAAGACCCCAAACTCTGGAACCTACCACCCCACCCCACCGCACCTGCCCCCCCCCCCACCCCCTGCTACCCCCCTAAACCTCTCCCCTTCTTTACTTCTCGTTTATTTCCTTTAAGGCGCTGCTTAAAACCTATCCCTTTGACTAAGTTTTTGGTCATCAGACCTCATAGCTCAGTGTCAAATTTTGTTTGCTAATCCTTTGCGAAGCACCTTGAGATGCTTTGCTACATTAAAGGCGCTATATAAATGAAAAGTTGTTGTGATTGACATGACCCTGCCCCAACAGTATTGCAACTACCTCCTACACCATGTGATATGGTAATCAGCGGGGTGGGGTGCCATTAGACCTCATTACAGGGCCCCCGATGCTCTGCAGAATCCTCCACCCGCCATGAATTCTCCTCATCACTTCCAGTGAGTGGTACTGGACATCTGTAGATGTAAACGTCAAGGGTGATGTCCTCCAAGTAACCTGGCAATACCCCATGTCCAGGCTAACGGGCAGTTGGGTGAAGTATGGGGAGGGCCCAGCTGGGGGCAGCGTTTCCAGGAAAGTCGGGATAAAAATTGGTGCCAGTGAAACAATGGAAGCCACCGGCCACCAAATAATGGCTTCCCAACCCCCACTCATCTTGGCCAAGAGGTACGATTGGATCCTCCATGGTCTACAGCACCAAACCCAGGCCTTGATGGGCCAACTGTGGCTGTACCGTACAGTGCCATACCATACGCGCAGTACAGTGTTGGCACGTTCAACCACCCAGCCATTCGAGTCATGGTGCCCATTTCACCGCAGCTCCATTTAACTCTCCAACATCTGAAACCACTCAATCCTTCAGTTACTTGAGCACCAGGTGGGCGCTTACTCCAGTCAAAAAACTGACCCAAGGTTCACTTTTCTACAGGGCGTACTGTTGAATCCAGCTCAGCAGCTTTCTGCGTCAGCTTAACCCAGCAGCCCAACTCTGGATCAGAAGGTCGTTGCTTCAAGGCCCACACCTGAGTTTGAACTGGTGCTGACGCTGCAGTACTGAGGGAGGGCTAGACTGCCGGAGGTCGAGCCGATACCCTGTATGCCTGCTCAGGCGGAGGGATCCCCCTGACACTACTCAAAGGAGATAGGGATGCCCCGGCCTACACACCACCCTCAAAGGGCGACATTAAACACAGATCCAAGTGTCATTGACCCCATGGTTATTGGTGGGTTTTTTTCAGGCGTAGAATAAGTGCTCTCTCTGTCTGTATAACACTCCAGAGGAATTCACTGAAGTGCTTTGAGACTTTAGCACATGATAATGCACGAGATCAACACCGTGTTCACTTCCCATCATCTTATTGCGCAGCGTAGGTCAAATTGACATTCTTTTGACTAAATTAAGTTGTTTACCTCTCAGCGCTAACTCGAAATATGACCTCGCCTTATGCAACTAAAACCCTTCATAACCGAAACAAAACCTCTCCTGACTTACCCCTGAACCTTCTCTGCTCTTGTGTGGCTTAACAGGGAGGGGGGGGGCTGCGGGAAGCAAGGAGTAGACTGCTGCTCAGATGGCCGGAGGACATACGCAGAGGCTGGGAAATGATGGGCTGCAAAATGGGTGTAAAAGCCAGCACCTGAATTTACTCTCGAAATGAGGTGGGGGGTCGGTTGGGGGGGGGGTAATATTGGTCATGATGTCAAACCGATGCCCCAGCTGACTGATGGATTTGGGCCCACAGGGTTGTAGAATGTTGTGACAGTGGAGACAGGGAGTGGGGGGGGGGGGGGGGGGGGGGGGGGGGGCTGGCTGGCGCAAAAGGCCATGGGCAGATTTGCAGATGAGGAAATCTGGGATTAACAGGGCTGAGCGAGGATTTAGGTGACAGGTGTATGGGGCTTTGCGCTTCTGTCACTCGAGTCTGCAGTGTCCTGGAGGACTTGTGGTGTCTGCTGAAAATGTGTGCAAAGCTTTCGGAGGCCTTAACTAGAAGGCAGTCACTCACAAACTCAATGGGAATTTCAAAAGAAACCCTTTTAGCCAGAGAGTGGCGGAACTCACGATCGCAAGGAGTTCCTTGAGGTGAACGGTATATTTGCGTTAAAGGGAAGCCAGAGATATGAGGGAGGATTGATTAGAAGGGTATGCGGATAGGCTGAGACGAAACAGAGCGAGAGGGGATTTGTATGGAGAATTAATGAACTGTTTGTGGGTTGTAATTTGGAGACTGAAGTTGAGAAAAACGCCAGCCCATTGAACAGGCGTTGGATGAGAAATGTCAATGGGTTACATGTTTATGGATGACCAGAGCAGATGTTGCAATGGGTTATCGCACTGACCTTTCACCTCTGCCACTTGTTGTCTAGCGAGTAATCGGGGGGACGGGGCCTTTCTTGGTTACACCCTCCCTGGAATAGCTCAAAATAATCTGCAACTGCACAACGTCCCGGACCAGATTAAATTTGAACGGCGTTCACACGTCTGAGGAGCCACAACACTGCAGGTGTGTCAGTCCCAAAAAGCACCCTCTGTGGTTAGTTTCAGGAAAGTGAGAGAATTCCCCTAACTTCACTCAATCCCGCTTTTGAGTTCCTTGCAACATCAAGGATTCTCGGAATGGATTGTCAGCTTGAATTTCGTTAATAGTCTTTTTTTTTTAAAAAAAAAAATCACCGGTGGAACTGTTACCAGAATTGAAAGGTGTTTTTAGAGCTCTTGGCTGGTCATAATCCAAACTAATTTTTACTGAGGGCTCTTCACGGACTGGGATATTCCAGTCGGTGATGAAGGAACGACGCTCGTCGACCTGTGCGCTAAGAGCTTTGCCAAGCGACACTCACATCCCGGGATGAAATGAATTATAAAACCGGCCCCCAGACCCTTTTGTGGAGCTCTGAGCAGCGACTTGAGGTTGTGAGAGATTCTTTGCAGAGGATCTGTGAGCGAGGCAAGTGACAGCCCATAGGCGCATCAAGCAGGCCGACAAATCCTCATGGAGACTCGCAGGCCCCTGCACCCGCCCTCACCACCCCCCCACCCCCCCCCCCAACCCCCCAGTGACAGGGAGTTATGGACAGGAAGGGGAGGCTTTAACATCTTCCCCGAGGATTCCCAGCCGACAGCTGACCGAAGTGACACTGCTGCTTCTGCAGACACATGCAAGGCACTCCTAGGGGCAGGGGGAATCCCTGCTCAGTACCCACCCACCTCACCCCTATTACAGGAAAATAGGTCAGGATTGCATGAGGTCGGGGGCGAGGGGATGAGGGGGTGTGGTGTGGGCCATATCTGGGGCGCGAGGAGGTCAGCTTTGAGGCTGGGGGATGCAGGTGGGTCTTGATGGCCAGAGATCTGAGCCAGGCAAGGATCCTGAGCTCTCCCGAATCCCAGTGAGGGGGCAGCGCGCAGACGAGGAAGAGGAGGGGGTCCCTGTGAAGTGCCGGGAAGCCCCGTCAGGGGAGGGGAAGCAGCTGAGGGGAGGAGAGGAGAGAGGGAGGGGGGAACCAGTGAGTGAATGTCTTGGAATGTCAGGAGTGAGCATGTGAAAAAGCACACATGCCCATATTCACACACCACACACAACGTATGCAAACGCACACACACACACACACACATGCACACACGCCCAACACGTACACGTACACAAACACACATTCACACACACACACACGTATACAAATGTACAGAAACACACACATGCACACACCCACATGCACAAGCCCACATTCATACACTTACACAAACACACAACATATACACACACATGCCCACAAATGCACAACACACATGCACACACACATGTACACAAATGCAGACATTCACACACGCACACACACTCACGTATACATTCACACACACAATTTCACACTCACTCTCATACACACACACACACTCTCACATTCACACTTGCATTCACACACACACACTCGTACACAAATGAACAACATACACACACACGTAGACAAACGCAAACACACACGGACATTCACACGCACACACATGCACACACCCACATTCACACACACACTTACACAAATTCACAACATACACACACACATACACAATTGCACACACATGCGCACACATTCATACACATGCCCACATTTACACACACACATACACAAATACACAACACACATACACAAACGCACACACGCGCACAACATTCACACACACTCACATATACATTCACGCGCACACACAATTTCACACTCACTCACACACACACATACTCTCACTCACATTCACACTTGCATTCACACACACACGCACAACACATACACACACACATTCACGCAAACACATATGCACATTCACACAGACTCACACATATACATTCACACACACAACACAATTTCACACTCACTCACACGCCCACTCACTCACATTCACACATGCCACATTCACACACACACACGCCCACATTCACACACGCACCGACATTCACACACACACGCCCACAAATGCACAACACACACGCACACACACACATGTACACAAATGCAGACATTCACACACGCACACACACTCACGTATACATTCACACACACAATTTCACACACTCTCATACACACACACACACACTCTCACATTCACACTTGCATTCACACACACACACATACACTCGTACACAAATGAACATACACACACACGTAGACAAACGCAAACCACACGGACATTCACACACACACACATGCACACGCCCACATTCACACACACACACTTACACAAATGCACAACATACACACACACATACACAAATGCACACACATGTGCACACATTCATACACATGCTCACATTTACACACACATACACAACACACATACACAAACGCACACACGTGCACACATTCACACACACTCACATATACATTCACGCACACACACAATTTCACACTCACACACATACTCTCACTCACATTCACACTTGCATTCACACACACACTCACACACACATGCACAACACATACACACACACATTCACACAAACACATATGCACATTCACACAGACTCACACATATACATTCACGCACACACACAATTTCACACACTCACACGCCCACTCACTCACATTCACACATGCCACATTCACACACACACACATGCCCACATTCACACACACACACCCCCACATTCACACACACGTACAGAAATGCACAACACACATGCACACACACACACACACTCACTCATGTATACATTCACGCACATACACACAATTTCACACTCACACACACACACATACTCTCACTCACATTCACACTTGCATTCACACACACACGCCCATAAATGCACAACACACACGCACACACATGTACACAAATGCAGACATTCACACACGCACACACACTCACGTATACATTCACACACACAATTTCACACTCACTCTCATACACACACACACACTCTCACATTCACACTTGCATTCACACACACACACACACTCGTACACAAATGAACATACACAACACACGTAGACAAACGCAAACACATGGACATTCACACACACACACATGCACACGCCCACATTCACACACACACACTTACACAAATGCACAACATACACACACACATACACAAATGCACACACATGTGCACACATTCATACACATGCTCACATTTACACACACATACACAACACACATACACAAACGCGCACACGTGCACACATTCACACACACTCACATATACATTCACGCACACACACAATTTCACACACACACACGCCCACTCACTCACATTCACACATGCCACATTCACACACACAAACATGCCCACATTCACACACGCGCCGACATTCACACACACATGCCCACATTCACACACACACACACACACACCCACATTCACACACACGTACAGAAATGCACAACACACATGCACACCACACACACACACTCACTCATGTATACATTCACGCACATACACACAATTTCACACTCACTCTCACACACAATTTCACACACACACCCTCACTCACATTCACACTTGCATTCTCACACACACGCACACACATACACAAATGCACTCATGCGCACACATTCACACACACACTCACTCACATATACATTCACGCACACACACAATTTCACACACATACGCACATACTCTCACACATCCACACTTGCACAAATGCACAAAACACACACATACACAATGTACACAAATGCACACACACGCGCAAACATTCACACACACACAAAAACAAATTTCAACTCACACACACACACACAATTTCACACTCACATACATTCACACACACTCACTCACGTATACATTCACGCACACACACACAATTTCACACACACACAATTTCACACTCACATACATTCACACACACACACACTCACTCACTCACATTCTACACTTGCACACACACACTCACTCACATTCACACACACACACACACTCTCTCTCATGCACCAAACAAACACACATGTGAGCATTTTAACCTACACACATGTAAATGCATCTGTCTGCAAAAAGCAGGGGAATCCACAAGGGATCTACAGCCACAGTTACATCAAACTGATGGCCACTTCTCTAAAGATTCACAAGTGCCTTTCATCCAGCTCCTTGAGGAAGCAAGCAGTCAGAGGGATCTCCCAGGAGAACACTGTTTCATGTTCACTGCTTGGAGTTCACTGTGCAAGGGTTTTAAGATTTGAGACTGGTGGATCTATGCACACATGGCAAAGGGTTTGGCCCACAGCGGAGTGGACAGGACTTCTGTCTCTTCAATAAACGATGCGGGAGTCTTAAATTGAAGATACAGCTGAATGCCGTGGCTGTGACTGGCAGGAGCCTGTGCTGAGTATTCCGGAGGCTGGGTGGGGGGAGGGGAGGGGGGCGGGGGGTACAGAGGAACAACACCATTAAAGCCAGGCAGCCATTTAAGGCTGAAGGCACAGGAGGCATTGAGACCAGCTGCTGAGAGAACAAACAGGCAGCTGCACCAGACAGTCTGGGACTTGGAGCCATCAAGCACTGACACCGAGGTTGAACTCCCCCGGGCTGACTCCCCGCTTGGATAGGTGCAGCCAGGTCAAGTCACGGGGGGAGCCACACGTCGAGGTGTTGGGGTGGGAGTCAAGGTTCAAAGATTTCGGGGGGACAGAGCAAGACAGATTCCTGCAGCCCCTTTTTGCCAGAGCACCAGAGAAACAAACTCAGCAACAGGACACAATGTGCTGTGGGGACCAAGAAAGACAGCTGCTGAGGTTATCTATCGTGGTTAGATTCTGAAAGCTTTCCTCATTCACTTTTGTCAACTGAGGGAGGAGCTGGCAACGGTGTTAGCCAATCAATTCCTGCTTTGTTACTGAAATAGAGACATGTTGCTGAACCTTCTCACTTGCACTCGTCAGGACAAATGCAAGAATGCCAAATTTCAAACAATCACAACAATCCATACGGCAGGGGAAAAAGGGTGCTGATTGGCTGACAAGTCGGCTGATTGGCTGGGCTGTTGCCATGGAGAAAGCAACAGGCTCCCCAGGCTCCCGGGTAATTCAAAAAAGGTGCAAGGCTTGAATATGTTCCTTTTGTTTGCAGAGAATGGGTTACTGCGTATGAATGCATATCACCTCTCAGTAAGCATAAATGAAGCACGTTGTGAGCTCGGCTGATAATCTTAAATTGGTTGTTAGTGGAGCTATTAGCGCACTCGGGGTAGCTCAGCTGGTGCTGTCCAATCCCGGAATCACATCCAACTGTAGACACCTGGTTGAGTATGGTCTGTACTCTGCCTATTATAAACAACCAAAGGAACATGCTGCTTGATTCAATCAGCCAATCACTGGGACAAATGGCCCGCATACTTGGCAAGGCACCAGCACTGAAATTCACACACCACTTTGCTCAATTGTGGACTGACGGCAGCATCCTGCTCGTGGAAAAGGCCACTCATGTAGCCACTGGATAGTAGCAGCATGGAATGATGTCCTTAAACATGCTGCCCAAATGTTTTGAGATACTTTGCCTTTCCAGGGTAACTGGAGGTACACTGGGCAAAGTGACAGCCTTTCACCCGTTTATGAGTTCCCGCGATGCTCAGCGGACAATGATCCGATCAGGATAGCTACAGTCCTGCAGGATAGCTTTGATGTGCTCCATCCTGCGTCAAGCTGGCAAGATGAGCAAGTGGCTAGGGCCCTATTTACAAGGTTGCTGATAAGGCCAATCTTATAGCACGTGGAGCTATACAAATCCCAACGTGCATATTGACCGGTGAAGGTGATCTGAGTGCGCTGTTGGCTACACGAACAACCAACGTAAGAGCTCGTAGAGTGGCTCATCTACTTTTAATAGAAGTGACGTCCATTCATACGCAAGGACCTGTTCTCTGCAAACAAATGCGACGTGTTCAAACCTTGTTCCCCTTTCGAATTCTCCAGGTGCTTAGAGAACCTATAGTTCCTCATTGCTTTCTCCATGGCAACGTCTCAGCCAATCAGGGTCAACTTGCCAACCAATCAACAAAAGCCTGATGAGAAACTAGACTCTGCAGTGTAAGTTGTTGTGATTGTTTGCAATTTGGAATTCTTAGTGTTTGTCCTGATGAGTGCAAGACAAAAAGCTTCAGCAACATGTCTCTCTTTCCAGCGATATTCAAGTTTGGTACTACCAAGGGACTATTCGGATTCCTGTTTTTTTTCCCTTAACGGAAACGTAGAAACCTGAAGGCTCTAACACTAAGCTCGGGAAGGGTTCCTGAAGGAAAAATATACCTGTGAGATGGGGAAAATAGGAGCCAACGGGATGGACTGGAGAGGAAAGGAAAGCATCTATACTGCCGGAGAAAGTCTCGATAATGTGCAGTTTAAAAAAACTACGTGACTTCCAAAGGAACAGCCGGAACATCCTTTTTGTTCTTTTCCATTATTTCAAGGGATGTGGGTGTCGCTGGCTGGGCCAGCGTTTATTGCCCATCCCTAAATGCCCTTGGAAAGGTGGTGGTGAGCTGCCTTCTTGAGCTGCTGCGGTCCATGTGGTGTAGGTACACCCACAGTGCTGTTAGGGAGGGACGGAGTTCCAGGATTGTGACCCAGCGGCAGGTATCCCAAAGGAGCTGATAGTGACCTTTAACTGCTTCAAACCAGAAAAGGCAGTTCAACAGTTGAGTGGCTGCGTAACTGTACTGAAGCTCTGCTTGTCTCAAACACTGAGGGTCACTCCAGCCCCTGGCGAACCTTGCTGACTGGTGTTCTTAACTCCCTAAATGTACAACTGTCAGAATCGATCACGTCTTGAGTGAACTTGATGCCTGGTTACAATAGTGCTGCTGCTAACCTCTCAGTTATATCTCCTTACCTTGCACAATGGAAAACTCCCCCTTTCGTCCTTGTGCACTGAAAATAATCAAGTATTCAGCAAATTGCTGCACAGCTCAATTAGTACCCTGCTCTGGCAACCTTTGCACTCAAGAGCTCCTAAAAGATTTATTTTTAAACACAAAAAAAGGAAGAGAATGACGGAGTGTATCTCGGTGCTAAGTGGGAGACACACCAGCTATCGAGCCTGAAGCACAGACCTGCAATAAAAGTTCTCCCTCCGGCAGAACTCCGTCCGCCAATCCCGACACTCTCCTGTTGCCGTGGTTACCACTTCCATCGGCGATCTTGTTACAGCTGTGGTTCTTCAAGGCAACTGCAATGAAGCACAGTAATGGGTTTAGCACAAACATAATATTTACAAAAGCACTGCTGTGCATGTCAAAACCTTTCAGTCTGTTGGCTTCCAAGCACCATGCAAGTGGGCTATGAGTGACAGCAATGCCTACACCTTCTCCCAGGGATTAATCTGAAACCTCGAGGTCTGCTCATGTCAACTTCAGCTCAAAGAGGGCCCACAGGTAACCTGTGCTGCCCAACATGGAGCAGGCTGGGTGGGGTGGGAGGATGGTGGCGGGGGCGGGGTGGTGTAGGGTTTACCCAGCCAGGTCCCTCCACCATCCTCACCTTGGCAACAGCAGAATTCCCATAAGCCACGCCTTCGGGAATTGCACCAATCTGAGGCTCGGAGGCCATTCGGCCCACTGTGTCCCTGACAGCCGAAAAGAGCTACCCAGCCCCAGGCCCACTTGTCAGCTCTTGGCCCATAGCCCCCATGTAGGTTACATGACCCGGAAGTGCACATCCAGGTTTTTTTCTTAATGCGAAGTTGGTGTCAGCCTTTACCACCCTGCCAGGCAGCGAGTTGCAGACCCTCACCACCCTCTGTTTGAAAACATTTCCCCTCAACTTCCCTCTAATCCTTCCACCAATTACTTTAATCTACTAAACTAAATTGACTTTAAATCTTATTGACCATCCTGCTACTAAAAATTGGTCTTTCCTGGCTCTTAAATGCCCTCTGAACAAGGGCAATCAGAGACGGGTAATAAATGCTGGCCTAGTCAGCGATGCTCCACATCCCATGGACAAATAAAGAAAAACCTCTATGTAGGCCACATGCCATTTTATTCACCTCAGTTAAATCTCCCCTCAGCGTCCTCTCTTCCAAAGGAAATAACCTCAATCTATCCAATCTTTCCAAAGCTAAAACTCTCCAATCCTGGCAACATGCTCCATACGTCTCCTCTGCACCCTCTCTCGTCCAATCACATCCTTCCTGTGATGTAGTGAATAGAGTCTTCCCAAAGTTCTCTAGCATGTGGGCTTTCCTTACCTCCTGTATGGGCCTGGTCCACACTAACCAATAGGGATTGATCACCTTGATTTGTCAACAACTCCTGGCATACACTGCCAATTGTTTCTTGTATGGAGAAGGTGTCCCAAAGATAGTGGACTCCCTGGCTATGATTTTCCTAAATTCCCTAGGTTCTGGAACGGTCCCAACAGATTGGAGGTTAGCAAACGTGACACCATCATTCAAGAAAGGAGGGAGAGAGAAAACAGTGAACTACAGGCCTGTTCGCCTGACATCAGTCATCAGGAAACTGCTGGAATCTATTATTAAGGAAGTCTTAACAATACACTTAGAAAGTCATGGGTACGATCAGACATAGTCAACATGGATTTACCAAAGGGAAATCATGTTTGACAAATTTATTAGAATTCTCTGAGGATGTAACTAGTAGGGTAGATTAAAGGGGAAGCAGTAAATGTTGTATACCTGGATTTCCAAAAGGCATTTGATAAGGTGCCACACCAAAGGTTAATGGACAAGATAAGGGCTCGTGGAGTTGTGGGTAATATATTAGCATGGATAGAGGATTGATTAACAGTCAGGGTGCAAAGAGTAGACATAAACAGGGCATTCAAAAGTTGCCAGGCTGTGACTAGTGGAGTGTCATAAGGATGAGTGCTGGGGCCTCAGCTACTTACAATCTATATTAATGATTTAATGAAGAGACAGGGGGTAATTGTATTTAAGCTTGCTGACAATATGAAGCTATGTAGAAATATAAATTGTGAGGATAACACATAGAGGCTGCAAAGAGATGTAGACAGGTTAACTGAGTGGGTAACAAGGTGGCAGGAGTATAATGTGAGTAAGTGTGAGGCTGTACACTTTGGTCATAAGAACAGAAAAGCAGTAATTTTTTAAAAGGTGATAAACTTGTGTGTTGATATTCAAAGAGACTTGTGTGTGCTCATACAAGGAACACAGAAAGGTAACATGCAGGTGCAGCAAGCAACTAGGAAGGCAAATGGCATGTTGGCCTTTACTGCAAGGGGGTTGGAGTACAAGAGTAAAGAACTCTTGCTATAATAGTACAGGAATTTGGTGAGCCCACACCTGGAATACTGTGCACAGTTTTGGAATGGGATTTCCCCATCCTGCCCACCACTGGGATCTTCCGGTCCTGTCGAAGGTCAATGGGCTTTTGGCTGGCCCATCGCATCCCCCATGGCAGGTCCCACCACAATCCCAGCCCTGGTCTCCATAGTTAAGGAAGGATATACTTGCATTTGAAGCAGTACAGTGAAGGGTCACCAAACAGACCCCTGGGATGTGAGAGTTGTCCTATCATGAGAGTCTAAATTCTCTGGCGTTTGGAAGAATGAGAGGTGATCTCATTGAAATATACAAGATTCTGAAGTGGTTTGACAGGGATCTCCCGATGGGAAATCTAGAACACGGGGCACAGGCTCAGGATAAGGAGTCGAACATTTCGGACTGAGATGAAGAGAAATTTCTTCACTCAAAGGGCTGTGAATGTTTGGAATTCTCCACCCCCAGAGGGTTGTGGATGCTCCATTATTGAATACATTTAAGGCTGGATGGACAGGATTTTGGTCTCTCAGGGAACCACGGGATATGGGGAGTGGGTGGAAAAATGTAGTTGAAGCCCAAGATCAGCCATGATCCTATTGAATAGTGGGATGTGGGCATCACTGGCTAGGCCAGCATCTATTGCCCATCCCCAACTGTCCTTGAGAAGGTGATGGTGAGCCACTGCAGTCGGTTTGGTGTAGGTACACCCACAAATGCCAGGTGATTCATCCAGTTTTATTCATTTTTGACCTATTTGCAGTGATTTGGTACAACTGAGTGACTTGCTCAGCCATTTCAGAGGGCAGTTGAGAGTTAACCACATCGCTGTGGGTCTGGAGTCACATGTAGGCCAGACCAGGTAAGGACAGCAGATTTCCTTCCTTAAAGGACATTAGTGACCCAGATGGGTTTTTACAACAATTTATTGCCGTTTCCTGGTCACCCTTACTGAGACTATCTTATAATTCCAGATTTATTCATTGCCACCAGCAGCTGTGGTGAGATTTGAACCCTGGTTCCCAGAGCATTAGCCCAGTGACATTACCAATACACTAGCGTCTCACCAAACTAGAGCCTATCGTCCTTCATAATCATCTCAGAAAATCTCTACCGCACCTTCTCCCGAGCCTTCAACTTCCTCCCTCAAGGAAGGTGACCAGACTGTATACAATGGCCCAAATCCTCCAATAATTGGAGACCAGAGCCACACCCTCCAGTTTTGGACAGTTTCCGATTTACTTGCATAAGTTCCCCAGGGAATGTTAGACAGGTTAAAGCCTAGACTGACTCCTGGATAACCATGCAACCGACCCCTAGTTACTCACACCGACAGCCCCCCCAAGTCTCCCCTCAAATCCCTGACTCCTCACCAATCTCCTGACTCACTCCCGAACAGACCTGACCAGCCCCCAACCCAACCTGACTGGGCCCCACAATCCGACGCGCCCCCCTGATCCCACCACCTGACTCCCCTCATACCAGACCTGACTAGACCCCACCAACCTGACAACCCCTCCCAAATTGACCCACCTGCCACTCTACCCCCTTACCCACTTACCTTATCCACTCTACCCCTTACCTTACCCACCCTAACCCTAACCCACTTATTTTACACCCTACCCCCTTACCCACTTACCTTACCCACTCTACCCCCTTACCTTACCCACCCTAACCCTAACCCACTTATTTTACACCCTACCCCCTTACCCACTTACTTTACCCACTCGACCCCCTTACCTTACCCACCCTATAGCCCTTACCCACTTACCTTACCCACTCTACCCCCTTACCTTACCCACCCTATAGCCCTTACCCACTTACCTTACCCACTCTACACCCTTACCTTACCCACCCTATACCTCTTACCCACTTACCTTACCCACTCTACCCCCTTATCTTACCCACCCTATACCCCTTACCCACTTACCTTACCCACTCTACCCCTTACCTTACCCACCCTATACCCCTTACCCACTTACCTTACCCACTCTACCCCCTTACCTTACCCACCCTAACCCTAAACATTACCCACTTATTTGACACCCTACCCCCTTACCCCCTTACCTTACCCACTCTACCCCCTTACCTTACCCACCCTATACCCCTTACCCACTTACTTTACCCACTCTACCCCCTTACCTTACCCACTCTACCCCCTTACCTTACCTACCCTATTCCTCTCACCCACTTATCTTACCCACCCTATACCCCTTACCCACTTACTTTACCTACCCTAATCCTTACCCACTTATTTTACACCCTACCCCTTATCTATTTATCTTACACCCTAACCCCCTTACCGCCTTACCTTACCCACCCTACCACCTTACCTTACCACGCCTTACCGCCTTACCTTACCCACCCTACCCACCCCCTTACCCACATACTTTCTCTCTGTCGCTTTTCAAAGAAGGTGTGGGGCATTTGAACCCTTTACCTACAGAACGGAGCAGCTAGCGCCGCCGGCATGAAGGGCGCGGCCTCTGGGGGGAATTCCGTCCGCTGCTCCCGCCAAGCTTTTCCTGCCCTGACTGAGCTCCGCAGGACCCTCCGTCGGAGGACCAGCCGGAAAAAAATCGGAGGAAGGCGAACGGGCTGTTTCCCCTGGCCGAGATTTGCCGACCCTGGATGGAAGGTCGGGGGCCTATGACTGCGGCAGCCTCGGTGTGGGGTGCGCACACGCTTCCGGTTGTCACTCCACTCGTTTTGAAAGCTGGCAGCACAGGCGCTTTTCTTGTAAATCAACTGGACCCGCGCCCAATTTTTTTTGAAGGGGTGTACATCTGAGCCCTTGTCTCGATGCACCTCAACTCCTCAAAGTTTTAGGTTATACTTCCTCCCCTAACACTTTCCTTCTGTACGTATCTCCTCAGACTATATCCCAATGAATCTTTGGGATTCTCTGCTCCAGAGAGCTGTGGATGCGCAATCGTCGAGTATATTCCGAGACCCGAGGCCGGGAATTTCCCTCCCGCGGCCGCCCAAAGCCAACGGGCCTCCGGCCAGTCCGTCAAAACCTTCCTTCACGTTCGTGACGATCCCCAACCCCCACCACAGGGGGGTCCAGGAAATCCCGCCCAGAGTTCGATAGGTTTTTTGGGTCTCTGAGGGATGGATTCAAGGGCGATAGAGATAGTGGGGGGGGGGGGGGGGGGGGGGGGGGGGGGTGAAGAAAAAGCAGTTGAGGCGGATTAACCGTGAACCGATTTGAGTGCCACAGCAGGATCAAGGGGCCGAATGGCCTACTCCTGATTCCACCACCACTCGCCCCACCCAACCACCCCTCCCCGGCCATACCCCACAGTAGCAAATTTCACCTGCCCAGTTTGCAAATCTACTTTGTCCTCACGGAGTCACAGAATCACAGTGCAGAAGAGGCCCTTTGGCCCATCAAGTCTGCACTGACACATGAGAAACACCTGACCTACCTACCTAATCCCATTGACCAGCACTTGGCCCATAGCCTTGAATGTTATGATGTGCCAAGAGCTCATCCAGGTACTTTTTAAAGGATGTGAGGCAACCCACCTCCAGCACCCTCCCAGGCAGTGCATTCCAGACCCTCACCACCCTCTGGGTAAAAAAGTATTTCCTCACATCCCCCCCTAAACCTCCTGCCCCTCACCTTGAACTTATGTCCCCTTGTGACTGAACTTTCAACTAAGGGGAACAGCTGCTCCCTCTCCACCCTGTCCATGCCCCTCATAATCTTGTACACCTCGATCAGGTCGCCCCTCAGTCTTCTCTGCTCCAACGAAAACAACCCAAGTCTATCCAGCCTCTCTTCATAACTTAAATGTTTTACCCCAGGCCTGTTGAAGTCTTTATATTCTCAGGCCCCAAGCACTGCTCCACAATGAACTCCATCTGCCACAGTTTTACCCACTCGCTTAGCCTGTCTCTTTGCAGCTCCTGCTCCCAACCTCACAACTCACACACCTCCTAAAGTAGCGTCGTCTGCAAATCTGCATGTACAACTCCCTATCCCTTCATCCGAACCATTGACAAATATGGTGAACAGCCGATAAACTTAGATTAATTTTAGCAACTGCAGGTTCACAGGGGTAGGAGGAGGCCATTCCACCCTCAAGCCTGTTCTGCGTGCAATTATCAATTGATCTGTACCTTATCTCCACCTAAGTGCTTGGTTCTGGAACCCTTAATGCACTTCCCCAACCAAAAATCAAAAATCTATCAATCCTAAGTTGGAAGTTTTCAACTGAACAACCCCTGCCTCAACAGCATTTCAGTTGCTAATGACAACTTGGATTTATTTATTTTTTTTATTGCGGCTAGGCCAGCATTTATTGCCCATCCCTAATTGCCCTTGTTCAGAGGGCATTTTTAAGAGTCAACCGCATGGTTGTAGGTCTGGAGTCACATGTAGGCCAGGTAAGGATGGCAGATTTCCTTCCCTAAAGGGCATTAGTGAGCCAGGTGGGTTTTCACCAGTTCTATGGTCATTGTTAGACGCTTAATTCTAAATATTTACTGAATTGAATTTCCACCGTTAAGTTCCACGTTATGGTGGGATTTGAACCCAGGTCCCCAGAGCATTACCCTGGGTCTCTGGATTACCAGCCCAGTGACAATACCACTGCGCCACTGCCTCCCCCAATACATTGCCTGTAATGTGACGAGATAATGCAGGCACATGAGAAAACAAAACTTGACACCAAATCATGAGGCAATATTAGGGCGGGGGGACCGAAAGCCTGGTCACAGGGGTCGGTTTTGAGATGGAGAAAAAGCGAGGTAGAGAGGCCACAATGTTTAGGAAGGGGGGAAATTCCAGAACTTGGGGCCCAGACAGCGGAAGGCACGGCCACCCATGGTGGAGTGATTAACTTAGAGGAGCTGAGGGGTGCAGAGTTGGAAGTGCGCAGGGATCTGAGGGGGCTGTGGGGTTGGAGGAGATTACAGCGATAGGGAGAGGGGGGCGGAGGTGCGAGGTCACGGAAGGGTCTGAAAACAAGCATGGGAATTTTAAAATCGAGACGTTGCTTGGCTGGGAGTCAAAGTAAGTCAGCGAGCACAGGGAAACGGAGCTTGGTGTGTATTACAGCACAGCCGGGCAGCGGTGTGGATGATCTCCAGTTTATGCGGGGGTGGGGGGGGGCGTAGAATGTGGAGGCCCAGCCCGGAGTGCATTGGAATAGTCGAGTCTGGAGGCCACAAAGGCATAGATGAGGGTTTCTGTAATAATGCCCTTTACGTAGGTTCCACCGGGCAATAATGGTCTCCAAGCCAAAATAGGGGGGTCCGAAAGCTTGGTGAGGTCGGCGGGATTTTAGGAGGATCTTCGAGGAGAGGGGGGTGGTTTAGGAAGGGAATTCCAGTGGAACTGAATGACCTCTGTTGTAAAGGCTGCATAACATCAGTAATCCGGTCTGTATCCGATTAACACATTCCAAGAATGGCAGCCAACAGGGTAAATGTCCCCTCACCCATTATTCTTACCAACTCATCCAGCCCAAATCGACTGGACCATGGTGCTAATGAAGCATTCCGAATCCACCTTGCTGTCAAATATTTTACCACCACCCCGTTTGATTTCGAAGGGGTGGGGAGGTAAAACACGGTGGAAAATCCAGCCCTACAAATATATAAAGGCTGCCGACCGAGTAACAACTCTGAATTCAGGTTGTGCTCATTCATTATTTACTCCTGAGTCAATTAGCACAATCTCTGTCATATATAAATATATGTTCCCCTACTTCTAGGTTAGCATCATCTAAACCTTTCCACAGCTAACAGGAACTCATGATAAGACTCTGGAGACTTTGTAAGACAACTTAAAAGTTTACATACAAGAGTAAATTGAAAGACAGAAGACAAAATATCCAGAACGAGAAAGGTGGAAAAGACAGACATTTTGCAGCAAAGTCATCTATAATCTAGTGATGAAGCACATGCATCCTTTCATACAGAGTGTCCATGGGCAGATCTCTGTAGAAAGGTGAAGGTTGTGGGGACTGAATGTACAAGCGGGTGTGCCTTTGAGCAGAGGTACTGAAGGTTGATGCACAGCCTTTAACAAGGTGCAGTCCCCCAACCAATCCCACCCCCAACGCACTGGCTTTAAACCCATTTCACTTGCTGCAGTCCACTCTGAGTGTTCATTACCAATGTCTCTAGTGTAACTCTCTGCAATGTAGCCAAAACGCACAGACAAGCCTTTGTAAAAGCATTTTCTCATACGTGTCCTGTACAGCTCAGGAAGAGTGAGAATGGATCCAGCTGTGCTCGATTATTTAAGCTGTGACTCACCCCTCCCTCTCCACATAGTGTGCTGCGACTCCACATCATAAGAGCCTCAAGCATTAGTGCTTTTATTTCATCCCTTTCCAGGTCCCCACCCCCTCTCGCTTACCCTCCAAGCACCCACTGACCCTTCCAGCAGGCGCCCATTTTTCACCAGTGAATTTAGATGTCGCCCTTTCCCATCCCACCCTCATTCCCCCCTCCACTCACCCACCCACCCACCCACCATTAGCACAAAGCTTTTCACCAGGGTCTGGGTGATCAATCAGTGTCATACTGATGGAGTGCTGCATTGTCAAAGCAGCTGGCTTTCAGGTTGGGTGTTAAGCTGAGGTCCTGCCTGCCTGCCTGCTGTTCAGGTGGGTCAAAGCACTGCACCACCACTGCACCCCCCCCCACCCCCCCCAAACCCCACCACCACCATCAATATTTCAAATTCGGCAGCATTTGCCCTGTGTCCCAGCCAACATTCCTCCCTCAGCCACATGGTACTCCTGGGCCAGGCAGAAGTAAGACACTGGCTTGTCATCCCTCCTCCCACAGCCAGGCGGCGCTGTAGCTCATGTCTTGGGGCCAATCACGTGCCCCTGAGTCAGCATCCCAGAAACCTGGTGATCTGGTCATCATCACGTCGCTGCCTGTGGGATCTTGCTGTGCACGTATTAGCTGCCATGTTTCCTACACTACAAGAGTGAGAAAAACTCCAAAAAGTACCTGATTGGCCAGGAGTTGAGAGTGGTGAAAGGCGCTATATAAATGCAGCGAATGTCAGTACAGAAAGTAGCAAGCAGAGGATGACCAACAGCCGAGGCAAAATGGTGTTGAGATGATTCAGTTTAATAAATCCCCAACGGCTGGATTCAGTTTTTCAAACCGACCCACCGGCCAGCGTGATGAGGGCTTGGAGCGTGAACGCGAGCGTAAGTGTGAACGTAGGTGTGAGCAAGCGGCATGGGTGTGAGTGTGGAGCGGGAGCATGAGTGTGTGTGGGTGAGAGCGTGAGTGCGAGCGTGGGCGTGAGTGTACGCATGGGGGTGAGCATGAGCATGAGGGTGAGTGAGGGTGAGGGTGAGGGTGAGCGTGAGGGTGAGGGTGAGGGTGAGCATGAGGGTGAGGGTGAGAGTGAGCGTGAGGGTGAGCGTGAGGGTGAGGGTGAGAGTGAGGGTGAGAGTAAGGGTGAGAGTGAGCGTGAGGGTGAGGGTGAGGGTGAGAGTGAGCGTGAGCGTGAGGGTGAGGGTGAGAGTGAGCGTGAGCGTGAGGGTGAGGGTGAGGGTGAGAGTGAGCGTGAGGGTGAGAGTGAGGGTGAGAGCGAGGGTGAGAGTGAGCGTGACGGTGAGGGTGAGGGTGAGTGTGAGGGTGAGCGTGAGGGTGAGTGAGGGTGAGCGTGAGGGTGTGAGGGTGAGGGTGAGGGTGAGCGTGAGGGTGAGGGTGAGCGTGAGCGTGAGCATGAGGGTGAGCGTGAGGGTGTGTGAGGGTGAGGGTGAGGGTGAGTGAGGGTGAGGGTGAGCGTGAGGTTGAGCGTGAGGGTGAGGTTGAGTGTGAGGGTGAGGTTGAGCGTGAGGGTGAGTGAGCGTGAGCGTGAGGGTGAGGGTGAGAGTGAGCGTGAGGGTGAGGGTGAGCGTGAGGTGAGCATAAGGGTGAGCGTGAGGGTGTGAGGGTGAGTGTGAGGGTGAGTGTGAGGATGAGTGTGAGGGTGAGTGTGAGTGTGAGGGTGAGTGTGAGCGTGAGGGTGAGCGTGAGGGAGAGTGTGAGCATGAGCGTGAGGTTGAGGATGAGGGTGACCGAGAGGGTGAGCGTGAGGGTGAGTGTGAGGATGAGCGTGAGCATGAGGGGGAGAATGAACATGAGTGTGAGGATGAGTGTGAGGATGAGCGTGAGCGTGAGGGCGAGTGTGAGCGTGAGGGGGAGCATGGAGAGTGAGGGTGAGCATGAGTGTGGGTGTGAAGCGTGAGTGTGAGCGTGAGTGTGAGCTTGGATAATGAGCGTGAGGGTGAGCGTGAGCGCATAGGTGAGCGTGAGTGTGGACTGTGAGCGTGAGGGTGAGTGTGGAGTGTAAGCGTGAGGGTGAGCGTGAGGGTGAATGTGAGGGTGAGCATGAGTGTGAGTGTGGAGCGTGAGTGTGAGCGTGAGTGTGAGCTTGGATAATGAGCGTGAGGGTGAGCGCATAGGTGAGCGTGAGTGTGGACTGTGAGCGTGAGGGTGAGCGTGAGGGTGAGCGTGAGGGTGAATGTGAGTGTGGAGCATGAGCGTGTGGATGAGTGTGAGCGTGGAACATGAGTGTGAGGGTGAGCGTGAGCATGAGTGTGAGGGTGAGCGTAAGCGTGGAGCATGAGCGTGAGGGTGAGCATGAGCGTGAGGGTGAGCATGAGTGTGAGCATGAGGGTGAGCGTAAGCGTGGAGCATGAGTCTGAGGGTGAGCATGAGGGTGGAGTGTGAGCGTGAGGGTGAGTGTAGAGTGTGAGGGTGAGCGTGAGAGTGAATGTGAGGTTGCGCATGAGCGTGAGGGTGAGCGTGAGCATGAGTGTGAGGGTGAGCGTGAGCGTGAGGGTGAGCGTAAGCGTGGAGCATGAGCGTGAAGTGTGAGGGTGCGTGTGAGTGTGAGCAATGAGTGTGAGCATGAGTACGAGCATGAGCATGAGTGTGAGCATGAGTGTGGAGCGTGAGCGTGAGCATGAGCATGGGGGTAAGCGTGAAAGTGAGTGTGAGCATGTGGGTGAGCGTGAGGGTGAGTGTGAGGGTGAGCGTGAGGATGAGCGTGAGCTTGAGGGTGAGGGTGAGTGTGAGGATGAGCGTGAGCATGAGTGTGAAGATGAGTGTGAGGGTGAGCGTGAGTGTGGACTGTGAGCGTGAGGGTGAGCGTGAGGGTGAGTGTGAGGGTGGAGCATGAGCGAGAGCATGAGGGTGGAGCGTGAGACTGAGGGTGAGGATGAGGGTGGAGTATGAGCATGAGCGTGAGCATGAGGGTGAGTGTGAATGTGAGGGTGAGCGTGAGCATGAGGGTGAGCATGAGGGTGAGCGTGAGCATGAGGGTGAGTGAGTGTGAGTGTGAGGGTGAGCGTGAGTGTGAGGATGAGCGTGAGGGTGAGCGTGAGCATGAGCGTGAGCATGAGCGTGAGCATGAGCATGAGTGTGAGCATGAGCATAAGTGTGGAGTGTGGAGCGTGAGGGTGAGGGTGAGAGTGAGGGTGAGCGTGAGCGTGAGCGTGAGCGTGAGCGTGAGGGTGAGCGTGAGGATGAGCATGAGCGTGAGGGTGAGGGTGAGGGTGAGGGTGAGGGTGAGCGTGAGGGTGAGGGTGAGCGTGAGGGTGAGCATGAGGGTGAGGGTGAGGGTGAGCGTGAGCGTGAGGGTGAGGGTGAGGTTGAGGGTGAGGGTGAGTGTGAGGGTGAGGGTGAGTGAGAGTGAGCGTCAGGGTGGAGGGTGAGGGTGAGCGTGAGGGTGGAGTGTGAGGGTGAGGGTGAGCATGAGGGTGGAGTGTGAGGGTGAGGGTGAGCGTGAGCGTGAGGGTGAGGGTGGAGTGTGAGCGTGAGGGTGGAGTGTGAGGGTGAGCGTGAGGGTGAGCGTGAGCGTGAGGGTGAGCGTGAGCGTGAGGGTGAGGGTGGAGTGTGACGGTGAGGGTGAGGGTGAGTGAGGGTGAGGGTCAGGGTGAGCGTGAGCGTGAGCGTGAGGGTGAGCGTGAGCGTGAGGGTGAGAGTGAGGGTGAGAGCGAGGGTGAGAGTGAGCGTGACGGTGAGGGTGAGGGTGAGTGTGAGGGTGAGCGTGAGGGTGAGTGAGGGTGAGCGTGAGGGTGTGAGGGTGAGGGTGAGGGTGAGCGTGAGGGTGAGGGTGAGCGTGAGCGTGAGCATGAGGGTGAGCGTGAGGGTGTGTGAGGGTGAGGGTGAGTGAGGGTGAGGGTGAGCGTGAGGTTGAGCGTGAGGTTGAGGTTGAGTGTGAGGGTGAGGTTGAGCGTGAGGGTGAGTGAGCGTGAGCGTGAGGGTGAGGGTGAGAGTGAGCGTGAGGGTGAGGGTGAGCGTGAGGTGAGCATAAGGGTGAGCGTGAGGGTGTGAGGGTGAGTGTGAGGGTGAGTGTGAGGATGAGTGTGAGGGTGAGTGTGAGTGTGAGGGTGAGTGTGAGCGTGAGGGTGAGCGTGAGGGAGAGTGTGAGCATGAGCGTGAGGTTGAGGATGAGGGTGACCGAGAGGGTGAGCGTGAGGGTGAGTGTGAGGATGAGCGTGAGCATGAGGGGGAGAATGAACATGAGTGTGAGGATGAGTGTGAGGATGAGCGTGAGCGTGAGGGCGAGTGTGAGCGTGAGGGGGAGCATGGAGAGTGAGGGTGAGCATGAGTGTGGGTGTGAAGCGTGAGTGTGAGCGTGAGTGTGAGCTTGGATAATGAGCGTGAGGGTGAGCGTGAGCGCATAGGTGAGCGTGAGTGTGGACTGTGAGCGTGAGGGTGAGTGTGGAGTGTAAGCGTGAGGGTGAGCGTGAGGGTGAATGTGAGGGTGAGCATGAGTGTGAGTGTGGAGCGTGAGTGTGAGCGTGAGTGTGAGCTTGGATAATGAGCGTGAGGGTGAGCGCATAGGTGAGCGTGAGTGTGGACTGTGAGCGTGAGGGTGAGCGTGAGGGTGAGCGTGAGGGTGAATGTGAGTGTGGAGCATGAGCGTGTGGATGAGTGTGAGCGTGGAACATGAGTGTGAGGGTGAGCGTGAGCATGAGTGTGAGGGTGAGCGTAAGCGTGGAGCATGAGCGTGAGGGTGAGCATGAGCGTGAGGGTGAGCATGAGTGTGAGCATGAGGGTGAGCGTAAGCGTGGAGCATGAGTCTGAGGGTGAGCATGAGGGTGGAGTGTGAGCGTGAGGGTGAGTGTAGAGTGTGAGGGTGAGCGTGAGAGTGAATGTGAGGTTGCGCATGAGCGTGAGGGTGAGCGTGAGCATGAGTGTGAGGGTGAGCGTGAGCGTGAGGGTGAGCGTAAGCGTGGAGCATGAGCGTGAAGTGTGAGGGTGCGTGTGAGTGTGAGCAATGAGTGTGAGCATGAGTACGAGCATGAGCATGAGTGTGAGCATGAGTGTGGAGCGTGAGCGTGAGCATGAGCATGGGGGTAAGCGTGAAAGTGAGTGTGAGCATGTGGGTGAGCGTGAGCGTGAGCATGAGGGTGAGCGTGAGGGTGTGTGAGGGTGAGGGTGAGGGTGAGTGAGGGTGAGGGTGAGCGTGAGGTTGAGCGTGAGGGTGAGGTTGAGTGTGAGGGTGAGGTTGAGCGTGAGGGTGAGGGTGAGCGTGAGGGTGTGTGAGCGTGAGGGTGAGGGTGAGGGTGAGCGTGAGTGTGAGGGTGAGCATGAGGGTGAGGGTGAGCGTGAGGGTGAGAGTGAGAGTGAGCGTGAGGGCGAGCGTGAGGGTGAGGGTGAGGGTGAGGGTGAGCGTGAGGGTGAGTGTGAGCGTGAGTGTGAGGATGAGCGTGAGCATGAGGGTGAGTGTGGACTGTGAGCACGAGCGTGAGGTGAGTGCGAGCGTGAGGTGAGTGTGTGAGGGTGGAGCGTGAGGGTGAGGGTGAGGGTGAGCGTGAGGATGAGGGTGAGGGTGAACGTGAGCATGAGGTTGAGGATGAGGGTGACCGTGAGGTTGAGCATGAGGGTGAGGATGAGCGTGAGCGTGAGGGTGAGCGTTAGGTTGAGGATTAGGGTGAGGGTGAGCGTGAGCGTGAGGGTGAGGTTGAGGGTGAGGTTGAGGGTGAGGTTGAGGGTGAGGTTGAGGGTGAGGGTGAGGGTGAGCGTGGAGTGTGAGGGTGAGCGTGAGGGTGAGCGTGAGCGTGAGGGTGAGGGTGAGGGTGAGGGTGAGGGAGAGTGTGAGCATGAGCGTGAGGTTGAGGATGAGGGTGACCGAGAGGGTGAGTGTGAGAATGAGCGTGAGCGTGAGGGGGAGCATGAACATGAGTGTGAGAATGAGTGTGAGGATGAGCGTGAGCGTGAGCGTGAGGGTGAGCGTGAGGGGGAGCATGGAGAGTGACGGTGAGCATGAGAGTGAGTGTGGAGCGTGAGTGTGAGCTTGGATAATGAGTGTGAGGGTGAGCATTAGCGTGAGGGTGAGGGTGAGTGTGAGTGTGAGGGTGAGTGTGAGTGTGAGGGTGAGTGTGAGTGTGAGTGTGAGGGTGAGGGTGAGCGTGAGTGTGAGGGTGAGCATTAGCATGAGGGTGAGCGTGAGGGTGAGCGTGAGTGTGAGCGTGAGTGTGAGGGTGAGTGTGAGTGTGAGGGTGAGGGTGAGCGTGAGTGTGAGGGTGAGCATTAGCGTGAGGGTGAGGGTGAGGGTGAGGGCGAGCATTAGCGTGAGGGTGAGCGTGAGGGTGAGGGTGAGGGTGAGCGTGAGGGTGAGCGTGACGGTGAGGGTGAGTGTGAGTGTGAGGGTGAGGGTGAGCGTGAGTGTGAGGGTGAGCATTAGCGTGAGGGTGAGGATGAGGGTGAGCGTGAGGGTGAGCGTGACGGTGAGGGTGAGGGTGAGCGTGAGGGTGAGGGTGAGGGTGAGCGTGAGCGTGACAGTGAGGGCGAGTGTGACGGTGAGGGTGAGGGTGAGCATGAGGGTGAGGGTGAGGGTGAGCACGAGCCTGAGCATGAGGGCGAGCATGAGCGTGAGGGTGAACGTGAGCGTGAGCGTGAGTGTGAGCGTGAGTGTCAGTGTGAGGATGAGCGTGAGCATGAGGGTGAACGTGAGGTTGAGCATGAGCGTGAGTGTAAGCGTGAGTGTGAGTGTGGAGTATGAGCGTGAGCGCAAGCATGAGCGTGAGCATGAGCGTGAGTGTGAGTGTGAGGATGAGCGTGAGCATGAGGGTGAGTGTGGACTGTGAGCATGAGCGTGAGGGAGGAGCATGAGCATGTGGATGAGCGTGAGCGTGGAACGAGTGTGAGGGTGAGCGTGAGGGAGGAGCATGAGCGTGAGGGAGGAGCACGAGCGTGAGGTGAGTGCGAGCGTGAGGTGAGTGTGTGAGGGTGGAGCGTGAGGGTGAGGGTGAGCGTGAGGATGAGGGTGAGGGTGAACGTGAGCATGAGGTTGAGGATGAGGGTGACCGTGAGGTTGAGCATTAGGGTGAGGGTGAGTGTGAGGGTGAGTGTGAGGATGAGCGTGAGCGTGAGTGTGAGCGTGTGTGAGGGTGAGGGTGAACGTGAGCATGAGGTTGAGGATGAGGGTGACCGTGAGGATGAGCGTGAGGGTGAGGGTGAGTGTGAGGGTGAGGGTGAGTGTGAGCGTGAGCGTGTGGATGAGTGTGAGCGTGGAACATGAGTGTGAGGGTGAGCGTGAGGGAGGAGCATGAGCGTGAGGGAGGAGCAAGAGCGTGAGGTGAGTGCGAGTGTGAGGTGAGTGTGTGAGGGTGGAGCATGAGGGTGAGGGTGAGCGTGAGGATGAGCGTGAGCGTGAGGGTGAGCGTGAGGGTGGAGCGTGAGGATGAGCGTGAGCGTGAGTGTGAGCGTGAGGGTGAGGGTGAACTTGAGCATGAGGTTGAGGATGAGGGTGACCGTGAGGTTGAGCGTGAGGGTGAGTGTGAGGGTGAGGGTGAGTGTGAGCGTGAGCGTTAGGTTGAGGATTAGGGTGAGGGTGAGGATGAGCGTGAGGGTGAGGTTGAGGGTGAGGGTGAGGGTGAGGGTGAGCGTGGAGTGTGAGGGTGAGCGTGAGGGTGAACGTGAGCGTGAGGGTGAGCATGGAGCGTGAGGGTGAGCGTGAGTGTGGACTGTGAGCGTGAGGGTGAGCGTGAGCGTGAGGGTGAGTGTGAGGGTGAGGGAGAGTGTGAGCATGAGCGTGAGGTTGAGGATGAGGGTGACCGAGAGGGTGAGCGTGAGTGTGAGGGTGAGGATGAGGGTGACCGTGAGGGTGAGTGTGAGAATGAGCGTGAGCGTGAGGGGGAGCATGAACATGAGTGTGAGGATGAGCGAGAGCGTGAGGGCGAGTGTGAGCATGAGGGGGAGCATGGAGAGTGAGGGTGAGCATGAGTGTGGGTGTGAAGTGTGAGTGTGGAGCGTGAGTGTGAGCTTGGATAATGAGCGTGAGGGTGAGCGTGAGCGCATAGGTGAGCGTGAGTGTGGACTGTGAGCGTGAGGGTGAGCGTGGAGTGTGAGGGTGAGCATGAGGGTGAGAGTGAGCGTGAGGGTTAGGGTGGAGCATGAGGGTGAGGGTGGAGCATGAGCGTGAGGGTGAGCGTGAGGGTGAGCGTGAGGGTGGAGCGTGAGGTGAGTGTGAGCGTGAGGTGAGTGTGAGCGTGAGGGTGAGGGTGAGCGTGAGGTTGAGGATGAGGGTGACCGTGAGGGTGAGTGTGAGCATGAACGTGATGATGAGTGTGAGCGTGAGGGTGAGCATGAGCATTAGTGTGAGGATGAGTGTGAGGATGAGCGTGAGCATGAGCATGAGTGTGAGCATGAGTGTGAGGATGAGCGTGAGCATGAGTGTGAGGGTGAGCGTAAGCGTGGAGCATGAGCGTGAGGGTGAGCGTGGAGCGTGAGTGTGGACTGTGAGCGTGAGGGTGAGCGTGAGGGTGAGGGTGAACGTGAGCATGAGGATGAGCATGAGTGTGAGCATGAGTGTGGAGCGTGAGCGTGAGCATGGGGGTAAGCGTGAGGGTGAGCGTGAGGGTGAATGTGAGGTTGCGCATGAGCGTGAGGGTGAGCGTGAGCATGAGTGTGAGGGTGAGCGTGAGCGTGGAGCATGAGCGTGAAGTGTGAGGGTGAGGGTGCGTGTGAGTGTGAGCAATGAGTGTGAGCATGAGCATGAGTGTGAGCATGAGGGCGAGCATGAGCATGGGTGTGAGCATGAGTGTGGAGCATGAGCATGAAGTGTGAGGGTGAGGGTGCGTGTGAGTGTGAGCAATGAGTGTGAGCATGAGTACGAGCATGAGCATGAGTGTGAGCATGAGTGTGGAGCGTGAGCATGTGGATGAGCGTGAGCGTGGAACATGAGTGTGAGGGTGGAGCGTGAGGGTGAGGGTGACCATGAGGGTGAGCATGAGGGTGAGGATGAGGGTGACCGTGAGCATGAGTGTGAGGGTGAGCGTGAGGGAGGAGCATGAGCGTGAGGGAGGAGCACGAGCGTGAGGGTGAAGGTGAGCGTGAAGGTGAGGGTGAGGGAGAGCATGTGGGTGGAGCGTGAGGATGAGCGTGAGGTGAGTGCGAGTGTGAGGTGAGTGTGTGTGAGGGTGGAGCGTGAGGGTGAGGGTGAGCGTGAGGATGACCATGAGCGTGAGTGTGAGCGTGAGTGTGAGTGTGAGGGTGAGGGTGAGCGTGAGGGTGAGGGTGAGCGTGAGGGTGAGGATGAGCGTGAGGGTGAGCGTGAGGGTGAGCGTGAAGGTGAGGGTGAGGGTGAGCGTGAGGGTGAGGGTGAACGTGAGCGTGAGGTTGAGGATGAGGGTGACTGTGAGGTTGAGCATGAGCGTGAGGATGAGTGTGAGGGTGAGGGTGAGTGTGAGGGTGAGGGTGTGTGAGGGTGAGGGTGAGCGTGAGGGTGAGGTTGAGGGTGAGGTTGAGGGTGAGGTTGAGGGTGAGGGTGACCGTGAGGGTGAGCGTGAGCATGAGGGTGAGCGTGAGCGTGAGTGTGAGGATCAGTGTGAGGATGAGCGTGAGCATGAGAATGAGTGTGAAGATGAGTGTGAGCATTAGCGTGAGCGTGAGGGTGAGCGTGGAGCGTGAGGGTGAGCGTGAGTGTGGACTGTGAGCGTGAGCGTGAGCGTGAGGGTGAGCGTGAGGGTGAGCGTGAGGGTGAGCGTGAGGGTGAGTGTGAGGGAGAGTGTGAGCATGAGCGTGAGGTTGAGGATGAGGGTGACCAAGAGGGTGAGCGTGAGTGTGAGGATGAGGATGAGGGTGACCGTGAGGGTGAGTGTGAGGATGAGTGTGAGCGTGAGGGGGAGCATGAACATGAGTGTGAGAATGTGTGTGAGGATGAGCGAGAGTGTGAGGGCGAGTGTGAGCGTGAGGGGGAGCATGGAGAGTGAGGGTGAGCATGAGTGTGAGTGTGGAGCGTGAGTATGAGATTGGATAATGAGCGTGAGGGTGAGCGTGAGCGCATAGGTGAGCGTGAGTGTGGACTGTGAGCGTGAGGGTGAGCGTGGAGTGTGAGGGTGAGTGTGAGGGTGAACGTGGAGTGTAAGCGTGAGGGTGAGCGTGAGCGCATAGGTGAGCGTGGAGTGTGAGGGTGAACGTGAGGGTGAACGTGGAGTGTAAGCGTGAGGGTGAACGTGAGGGTGAATGTGAGGGTGAGCATGAGAGTGAATGTGGAGTGTAAGCGTGAGGGTGAGCGTGAGTTTGAATGTGAGGGTGAGCATGAGGGTGAAGGTGCAGTGTGAGGGTGAGCGAGAGGGTGAATGTGGAGTGTAAGCGGGAGGGTGAGCGTGAGGGTGGAGCATGAGTGTGAGGGTGGAGCGTGAGCGTGAGGGTGATCGTGAGGGTGGAGCGTGAGGTGAGTGTGAGCGTGAGGTGAGTGTGAGCGTGAGGTGAGTGTGAGCGTGAGGGTGAGAGTGAGCGTGAGGTTGAGGATGAGGGTGACCATGAGGGTGAGCGTGAGGGTGAGGATGAGGGTGACCGTGAGGGTGAGTGTGAGTGTGAGCATGAGCGTGATGATGAGTGTGAGCGTGAGGGTGAGCATGAGCATGAGTGTGAGGATGAGTGTGAGGATGAGCGTGAGCATGAGCATGAGTGTGAGGATGAGCGTGAGCATGAGTGTGAGGGTGAGTGTAAGCGTGGAGCATGAGATTGAGGGTGAGCGTGGAGCGTGAGTGTGGACTGTGAGCGTGAGGGTGAGCGTGAGGGTGAGGGTGAGTATGAGGGTGAGGGTGAACGTGAGCATGAGGATGAGCGTGAGTGTGAGCATGAGTGTGGAGCGTGAGCGTGAGCATGGGGGTAAGCGTGAGGGTGAGCGTGAGGGTGAATGTGAGGTTGCGCATGAGCGTGAGGGTGAGCGTGAGCATGAGTGTGAGGGTGAGCGTGAGCGTGAGGGTGAGTGTAAGCATGGAGCATGAGCGTGAAGTGTGAGGGTGAGGGTGCGTGTGAGTGTGAGCAATGAGTGTGAGCTTGAGTACGAGCATGAGCATGAGTGTGGAGCATGAGCGTGAGCATGGGGGTAAGCGTGAAAGTGAGCGTGAGCGTGTGCGTGAGCGTGAGGGTGAGGGTGAGGGTGGAGCATGAGTCTGAGGGTGAGCATGAGGGTGAGGGTGAGAGTGAGCGTGAGCGTGAGGGTGAGTGTGAGCGAGAGTATGAGGGTGAGGGTGAGTGAGAGTGTGAGGGTGAGTGTGAGCAAGAGCATGAGTGTGAGCGAGAGCATGAGTGTGAGCGTGAGGGTGAATGTGAAGTTGCGCATGAGTCTGAAGGTGAGCATGAGCGTGAGTGTGAGCGAGAGCGTGAGGGTGAGCGTGAGCGTGAGCGTGAGGGTGTGAGCGAGAGCATGAGGGTGAGTGTGAGCGAGAGCATGAGGGTGAGCGTGAGTGTGAATGTGAAGTTGCGCATGAGCGTGAGGGTGAGCGTGAGCGTGAGGGTGAGGGTGAGCGTGAGCATGAGGGTGAGTGTGGAGTGTGGAGCGTGAGGGTGAGCGTTAGGGTGAGGGTGAGTGTGGATCGTGAGGGTGAGCGTCAGAGTTAAGTGTGTGCATGTGTGGGTGTGAGGGTGAGCGTGAGTGTTGAGAATGAGGGTGACCGTGAGGGTGAGGGTGACCGTGAGGGTGAGTGTGAGTGTGAGTGTGAGGGTGAGGGTGAGTGTGAGTGTGAGGGTGAGTGTGAGCATGAGCGTGAGGTTGAGGATGAGGGTGACCGTGAGGGTGAGTGTGAGGGTGAGTGTGAGGAACAGGATGACCATGAGGGTGAGCATGAACATGAGTGTGAGGATGAGTGTGAAGATGAGTGTGAGCGTGAGCATGAGGGGGAGTGTGGAGAGTGAGGATGAGCATGAGCGTGAGTGTGGAGCATGAGTGTGGAGTTTGAGCGTGAGGGTGAGTGTGGAGTGTGAGGGTGAGCGTAAGTGTGGAACATGAGTGTGAGCGTGAGCGTGAGCGTGAGTGTGAGGGTGAGCATGAGGGTGGGCGTGGAGTGTGGGTGTGACCATGACTGTGAGTATGAGTGTGAGCGTGAGGGTGAGCGTGAGTGTGGAGCATGAGCGTGTGGATGAGCGTGAGCGTGGAACTTGAGTGTGAGGGTGGAGCGTGAGCATTAGCGTGAGGGTGAGGATGAGTGTGAGGGTGAGAGTGAGGGTGAGCATGAGTGTGAGGGTGGAGCATGAGCGTGAGGGTGAGGATGAGGGTGACCGTGAGGGTGAGTGTGAGCATGAGCGTGATGATGAGTGTGAGCGTGAGGGTGAGCATGAGCATGAGTGTGAGGATGAGTGTGATGATGAGCATGAGCATAAGCATGAGTGTGAGGATGAGTGTGAGGATGAGCGTGAGCGTGAGCATGAGCGTGAGGGTGAGCGTGAAGCGTGAGTGTGAGCATGGGGGTAAGCGTAAGGGTGAGCGTGAGGGTGAATGTGAGCGTGAGGGTGAGCGTGAGGGTGAGCGTGAGGGTGAACGTGAGCGTGAGGGTGAGCGTGGAGCGTGAGGGTGAGCGTGAGTGTGGACTGTGAGCGTGAGGGTGAGCGTGAGGGTGAGCGTGAGGGTGAGTGTGAGTGTGAGTGTGAGGGTGAGTGTGAGGGTGAGGGAGAGTGTGAGCATGAGCGTGAGGTTGAGGATGAGGGTGACCGAGAGGGTGAGCGTGAGTGTGAGGGTGAGGATGAGGGTGACCGTGAGGGTGAGTGTGAGGGGGAGCATGAACATGAGTGTGAGAATGTGTGTGAGGATGAGCGTGAGCGTGAGGGCGAGTGTGAGCGTGAGGGGGAGCATGGAGAGTGAGGGTGAGCATGAGTGTGAGTGTGGAGCGTGAGTGTCAGTGTGAGTGTGAGCTTGGATAATGAGCGTGAGGGTGAGCGTGAGTGTGGACTGTGAGCGTGAGGGTGAGCGTGGAGTGTGAGGGTGAGTGTGAGGGTGAACTTGGAGTGTAAGCGTGAGGGTGAGCGTGAGGGTGAATGTGAGGGTGAGCATGAGGGTGAACGTGGAGTGTAAGCGTGAGGGTGAACGTGAGGGTGAATGTGAGGGTGAGCATGAGGGTGAACGTGGAGTGTGAGGGTGAGTGTGAGGGTGAACGTGGAGTGTATGCGGGAGGGTGAGCGTGAGGGTGAGTGTGAGGGTGGAGCATGAGCGTGAGGGTGGAGCGTGAGCGTGAGGGTGAGCGTGAGGGTGAGCGTGAGGGTGGAGCGTGAGGTGAGTGTGAGCGTGAGGTGAGTGTGAGCGTGAGGGTGAGGGTGAGCGTGAGGTTGAGGATGAGGGTGACCATGAGGGTGAGCGTGAGGGTGAGGATGAGGGTGACCGTGAGCATGAGTGTGAGGGTGAGCGTGAGGGAGGAGCATGAGCGTGCGGGAGGAGCACGAGGGTGAGGGTGAGGGTGAGCGTGAGGGTGAGGGTGAGGGTGAGCATGAGGGTGAGCGTGAGGTGAGTGCGAGTGTGAGGTGAGTGTGTGTGAGGGTGGAGCGTGAGGGTGAGGGTGAGCGTGAGGATGAGCGTGAGCGTGAGTGTGAGCGTGAGCGTGAGTGTGAGCGTGAGGGTGAGCGTGAGGGTGAGGGTGAACGTGAGCGTGAGGTTGAGGATGAGGGTGACCGTGAGGTTGAGCGTGAGGGTGAGTGTGAGGGTGAGGGTGAGTGTGAGCGTGAGCGTTAGGTTGAGGATTAGGGTGAGGTTGAGGGTGAGGTTGAGGGTGAGGGTGACCGTGAGGGTGAGCGTGAGCGTGAGCATGAGGGTGAGCGTGAGCGTGAGTGTGAGGATCAGTGTGAGGATGAGCGTGAGCATGAGAATGAGTGTGAAGATGAGTGTGAGCATTAGCGTGAGCGTGAGGGTGAGCGTGGAGCGTGAGGGTGAGCGTGAGTGTGGACTTTGAGCGTGAGGGTGAGCGTGAGCGTGAGGGTGAGTGTGAGGGTGAGTGTGAGCGTGAGGGTGAGTGTGAGGGTGAGGGAGAGTGTGAGCATGAGCGTGAGGTTGAGGATGAGGGTGACCAAGAGGGTGAGCGTGAGTGTGAGGGTGAGGATGAGGGTGAGCGTGAGGATGAGCGTGAGCGTGAGGGGGAGCATGAACATGAGTGTGAGAATGTGTGTGAGGATGAGCGTGAGCGTGAGGGCGAGTGTGAGCGTGAGGGGGAGCATGGAGACTGTGGGTGAGCATGGAGAGTGTGGGTGAGCATGAGTGTGAGTGTGGAGCGTGAGTGTCAGTGTGAGTGTGAGATTGGATAATGAGCGTGAGGGTGAACGTGGAGTGTAAGCGTGAGGGTGAGTGTGAGTTTGAATGTGAGGGTGAGCATGAGGGTGAACGTGGAGTGTGAGGGTGAGTGAGAGGGTGAACGTGGAGTGTAAGCGGGAGGGTGAGCGTGAGGGTGAATGTGAAGTTGCGCATGAGCGTGAGGGTGAGCGTGAGCGTGAGCGTGAGCGTGAGGGTGAGGGTGAGCGTGAGCATGAGGGTGAGTGTGGAGTGTGGAGCGTGAGGGTGAGCGTTAGGGTGAGGGTGAGTGTGGAGCGTGAGGGTGAGCGTCAGCGTTAAGTGTGTGCATGTGTGGGTGTGAGGGTGAGCGTGAGTGTTGAGAATGAGGGTGACCGTGAGGGTGAGGGTGACCGTGAGGGTGTGTGAGTGTGAGTGTGAGGGTGAGGGTGAGTGTGAGTGTGAGGGTGAGTGTGAGCATGAGCGTGAGGTTGAGGATGAGGGTGACCGTGAGGGTGAGTGTGAGGGTGAGTGTGAGGAACAGGATGACCATGAGGGTGAGCATGAACATGAGTGTGAGGATGAGTGTGAAGATGAGTGTGAGCGTGAGCATGAGGGGGAGTGTGGAGAGTGAGGATGAGCATGAGCGTAAGCGTGGAACATGAGTGTGAGCGTGAGCGTGAGCGTGAGTGTGAGGGTGAGCATGAGGGTGAGCGTGGAGTGTGGGTGTGACCATGAGTGTGAGTATGAGTGTGAGCGTGAGGGTGAGCGTGAGTGTGGAGCATGAGCGTGTGGATGAGCGTGAGCGTGGAACTTGAGTGTGAGGGTGGAGCGTGAGCATTAGCGTGAGGGTGAGGATGAGTGTGAGGGTGAGAGTGAGGGTGAGCATGAGTGTGAGGGTGGAGCATGAGCATGAGGGTGACCGTGAGGGTGAGTGTGAGCATGAGCGTGATGATGAGTGTGAGCGTGAGGGTGAGCATGAGCATGAGTGTGAGGATGAGTTTGATGATGAGCATGAGCACAAGCATGAGTGTGAGGATGAGTGTGAGGATGAGCGTGAGCGTGAGCATGAGCATGAGGGTGAGCGTGAAGCGTGAGTGTGAGCATGGGGGTAAGCGTAAGGGTGAGCGTGAGGGTGAATGTGAGCGTGAGGGTGAACGTGAGCGTGAGGGTGAGCGTGGAGCGTGAGGGTGAGCGTGAGTGTGGACTGTGAGCGTGAGGGTGAGCGTGAGGGTGAGCGTGAGGGTGAGTGTGAGGGTGAGTGTGAGGGTGAGGGTGAGCATGAGCGTGAGGTTGAGGATGAGGGTGACCGAGAGGGTGAGCGTGAGTGTGAGGGTGAGGATGAGGGTGACCGTGAGGGTGAGTGTGAGGGGGAGCATGAACATGAGTGTGAGAATGTGTGTGAGGATGAGCGTGAGCGTGAGGGCGAGTGTGAGCATGAGGGGGAGCATGGAGAGTGAGGGTGAGCATGAGTGTGAGTGTGGAGCGTGAGTGTCAGTGTGAGTGTGAGCTTGGATAATGAGCGTGAGGGTGAGCGTGAGTGTGGACTGTGAGCGTGAGGGTGAGCGTGGAGTGTGAGGGTGAGTGTGAGGGTGAACTTGGAGTGTAAGCGTGAGGGTGAGCGTGAGGGTGAATGTGAGGGTGAGCATGAGGGTGAACGTGGAGTGTAAGCGTGAGGGTGAACGTGAGGGTGAATGTGAGGGTGAGCATGAGGGTGAACGTGGAGTGTGAGGGTGAGTGTGAGGGTGAACGTGGAGTGTATGCGGGAGGGTGAGCGTGAGGGTGAGTGTGAGGGTGGAGCATGAGCGTGAGGGTGGAGCATGAGCGTGAGGGTGAGCGTTAGGGTGAGCATGAGGGTGGAGCGTGAGGTGAGTGTGAGCGTGAGGTGAGTGTGAGCGTGAGGGTGAGGGTGAGCGAGAGGTTGAGGATGAGGGTGACCATGAGGGTGAGCGTGAGGGTGAGGATGAGGGTGACCGTGAGCATGAGTGTGAGGGTGAGCGTGAGGGAGGAGCATGAGCGTGAGGGAGGAGCACGAGGGTGAGGGTGAGCGTGAGGGTGAGGGTGAGGGTGAGCATGAGGGTGAGCGTGAGGTGAGTGCGAGTGTGAGGTGAGTGTGTGTGAGGGTGGAGCGTGAGGGTGAGGGTGAGCGTGAGGATGAGCGTGAGCGTGAGTGTGAGCGTGAGCGTGAGTGTGAGCGTGAGGGTGAGCGTGAGGGTGAGGGTGAACGTGAGCGTGAGGATGAGGATGAGGGTGACCGTGAGGTTGAGCGTGAGCGTGAGGGTGAGGGTGAGGGTGAGTGTGAGCGTGAGCGTTAGGTTGAGGATTAGGGTGAGGTTGAGGGTGAGGTTGAGGGTGAGGGTGACCGTGAGGGTGAGCGTGAGCGTGAGTGTGAGGGTGAGAATGAGCATGAGTGTGAGGATCAGTGTGAGGATGAGCGTGAGCATGAGAATGAGTGTGAAGATGAGTGTGAGCATTAGCGTGAGCGTGAGGGTGAGCGTGGAGCGTGAGGGTGAGCGTGAGTGTGGACTTTGAGCGTGAGGGTGAGCGTGAGCGTGAGGGTGAGTGTGAGGGTGAGTGTGAGCGTGAGGGTGAGTGTGAGGGTGAGGGAGAGTGTGAGCATGAGCGTGAGGTTGAGGATGAGGGTGACCAAGAGGGTGAGCGTGAGTGTGAGGGTGAGGATGAGGGTGAGCATGAGGATGAGCGTGAGCGTGAGGGGGAGCATGAACATGAGTGTGAGAATGTGTGTGAGGATGAGCGTGAGCGTGAGGGCGAGTGTGAGCGTGAGGGGGAGCATGGAGAGTGAGGGTGAGCATGAGTGTGAGTGTGGAGCGTGAGTGTCAGTGTGAGTGTGAGATTGGATAATGAGCGTGAGGGTGAACGTGGAGTGTAAGCGTGAGGGTGAGTGTGAGTTTGAATGTGAGGGTGAGCATGAGGGTGAACGTGGAGTGTGAGGGTGAGTGAGAGGGTGAACGTGGAGTGTAAGCGGGAGGGTGAGCGTGAGGGTGAATGTGAGGGTGAGCATGAGCGTGAGGGTGAGCGTGAGTGTGGAGCATGAGCGTGAGTGTGGAGCGTGAGCGTGAGGGTGAGCGTGAGGGTGGAGCGTGAGGTGAGTGTGAGCATGAGGTGAGTGTGAGCGTGAGGGTGAGGGTGAGCGTGAGGTTGAGGATGAGGGTGACCATGAGGGTGAGCGTGAGGGTGAGGATGAGGGTGACCGTGAGGGTGAGTGTGAGCATGAGCGTGATGATGAGTGTGAGCGTGAGGGTGAGCATGAGCATGAGTGTGAGGATGAGTGTGAGGATGAGCATGAGCATGAGCATGAGTGTGAGGATGAGCGTGAGCATGAGTGTGAGGGTGAGCGTAAGCGTGGAGCATGAGCGTGAGGGTGAGCGTGGAGCGTGAGTGTGGACTGTGAGCGTGAGGGTGAGCGTGAGGGTGAGGGTGAGTATGAGGGTGAGGGTGAACGTGAGCATGAGGATGAGCGTGAGTGTGAGCATGAGTGTGGAGCGTGAGCGTGAGCATGGGGGTAAGCGTGAGGGTGAGCGTGAGGGTGAATGTGAGGTTGCGCATGAGCATGAGGGTGAGCGTGAGCATGAGTGTGAGGGTGAGTGTGAGGGTGAGTGTAAGCATGGAGCATGAGCATGAAGTGTGAGGGTGAGGGTGAGGGTGCGTGTGAGCAATGAGTGTGAGCATGAGCATGAGTGTGAGCATGAGGGCGAGCATGAGCATGAGTGTGAGCATGAGTGTGGAGCATGAGCGTGAAGTGTGAGGGTGAGGGTGCGTGTGAGTGTGAGCAATGAGTGTGAGCATGAGTACGAGCATGAGCATGAGTGTGGAGTGTGAGCATGAGCATGGGGGTAAGCATGAAAGTGAGCGTGAGCGTGTGCGTGAGCGTGAGGGTGAGGGTGAGGGTGATGGTGGAGCATGAGTCTGAGGGTGAGCATGAGGGTGAGGGTGAGAGTGAGCATGAGCATGAGGGTGAGTGTGAGCGAGAGTATGAGGGTGAGGGTGAGTGAGAGCGTGAGGGTGAGTGTGAGCGAGAGCATGAGTGTGAGCGTGAGGGTGAATGTGAAGTTGCGCATGAGTCTGAGGGTGAGCATGAGCGTGAGTGTGAGCGAGAGCGTGAGGGTGAGCGTGAGCGTGAGGGTGTGTGAGCGAGAGCATGAGGGTGAGTGTGAGCGAGAGCATGAGGGTGAGCGTGAGGGTGAATGTGAAGTTGCGCATGAGCGTGAGGGTGAGCGTGAGCGTGAGGGTGAGGGTGAGCGTGAGGGTGAGGGTGAGCGTGAGGGTGAGTGTGAGGGTGAGGGTGAACGTGAGCATGAGTGTGAGGGTGAGCATGAGGGTGAGTGTGGAGCGTGGAGCGTGAGGGTGAGCATGAGGGTGAGCATGAGCATGAGTGTGAGGGTGAGCGTGAGCATGAGGGTGAGTGTGGAGTGTGGAGCGTGAGGGTGAGCGTGTGGGTGAGGGTGAGCATGAGTGTGAGGGTGAGTGTGAGCATGAGGGTGAGTGTGGAGTGTGGAGCGTGAGGGTGAGCGTCAGCGTTAAGTGTGTGCATGTGTGGGTGTGAGGGTGAGCGTGAGTGTTGAGAATGAGGGTGACCGTGAGGGTGAGGGTGACCGTGAGGGTGAGTGTGAGCGTGAGGGTGAGGGTGAGTGTGAGTGTGAGGGTGAGTGTGAGCATGAGCGTGAGTTTGAGGATGAGGGTGACCATGAGGGTGAGTGTGAGGGTGAGTGTGAGGAACAGGATGACCATGAGGGTGAGCATGAACATGAGTGTTGAGATGAGTGTGAAGATGAGTGTGAGCGTGAGGGCGAGCGTGAGCATGAGGGGGAGTGTGGAGAGTGAGGGTGAGCATGAGCGTGAGTGTGGAGCATGAGTGTGGAGTTTGAGCGTGAGGGTGAGTGTGGAGTGTGAGGGTGAGCGTAAGCGTGGAACATGAGTGTGAGCGTGAGCGTGAGTGTGAGGGTGAGCATGAGGGTGAGCGTGGAGTGTGGGTGTGACCATGAGTGTGAATATGAGTGTGAGCGTGAGGGTGAGCGTGAGGGTGAGCGTGAGTGTGGAGCATGAGCGTGTGGATGAGCGTGAGCGTGGAACTTGAGTGTGAGGGTGGAGCGTGAGGGTGAGGGTGAGCGTGAGGGTGAGTGTGAGCGTGAGCGTGAGCGTGAGGGTGAGCGTGAGGGTGAGCGTGGAGCGTGAGGGTGAGCGTGAGTATGGACTGTGAGCGTGAGGGTGAGTGTGAGGGTGAGTGTGATGGTGAGTGTGAGTGTGAGGGTGAGTGTGAGGGTGAGGGAGAGTGTGAGCATGACCATGAGGTTGAGGATGAGGGTGACCGAGAGGGTGAGCGTGAGAGTGAGTGTGAGGATGAGCGTGAGCGTGAGGGGGAGCATGAACATGAGTGTGAGAATGAGTGTGAGGATCAGCGTGAGCGTGAGGGTGAGTGTGAGCGTGAGGGGGAGCATGGAGAGTGAGGGTGAGCATGAGTGTGAGGGTGGAGCGTGACTGTGAGTGTGAGTGTGAGCTTGGATAATGAGTGTGAGGGTGAGTGTGAGGGTGAGGTGAATGTGAGCGTGAGGGTGAGCGTGAGGTTGAGGATGAGGGTGACCATGAGGGTGAGTGTGAGCATGAGCGTGATGATGAGTGTGAGCGTGAGGGTGAGGATGAGTGTGAGCGTGAGCATGAGCGTGAGGGTGAGCGTGGAGCGTGAGTGTGAGCATGGGGGTAAGCGTCAGGGTGAGCGTGAGGGTGAATGTGAGGTTGCGCATGAGCGTGAGGGTGGGTGTGAGCGTGAGGGTGAGCGTAAGCGTGGAGCATGAGCGTGAAGTATGAGGGTGAGGGTGCGTGTGAGTGTGAGCAATGAGTGTGAGCATGAGCATGAGTGTGAGCATGAGTACGAGCATGAGCATGAGTGTGAGCATGAGTGTGAGCATGAGTGTGGAGCGTGAGTGTGAGCATGTGGGTGAGCGTGAGGGTGAGGGTGAGGGTGGAGCATGAGTCTGAGGGTGAGCATGAGGGTGAGGGTGAGTGTGAGCGTGAGCGTGAGGGTGAGTGTGAGCGAGAGTATGAGGGTGAGGGTGAGGGTGAATGTGAAGTTGCGTATGAGCGTGAGGGTGAGGGTGAGCGTGAGTGTGAGCATGAGTGTGGAGCGTGAGCGTGAGCATGGGGGTAAGCGTGAGGGTGAGCGTGAGGGTGAATGTGAGGTTGCGTATGAGCGTGAGGGTGAGCGTGAGCATGATTGTGAGGGTGAGCGTGAGCGTGAGGGTGAGCGTAGTGTGGAGCATGAGCGTGAAGTGTGAGGGTGAGGGTGCGTGTGAGTGTGAGCAATGAGTGTGAGCATGAGCATGAGTGTGAGCATGAGGGCGAACATGAGCATGAGTGTGAGCATGAGTGTGGAGCATGAGCGTGAAGTGTGAGGGTGAGGGTGCGTGTGAGTGTGAGCAATGAGTGTGAGCATGAGTACGAGCATGAGCATGAGTGTGGAGCGTGAGCGTGAGCATGGGGGTAAGCGTGAGTGTGAGAGTGAGGGTGAATGTGAAGTTGCGCATGAGCGTGAGGGTGAGGGTGAGGGTGAGGGTGAGTGTGAGGGTGAGGGTGAGGGTGAGTGTGGAGCGTGAGGGTGAGCGTGAGGGTGAGGGTGAGCGTGAGCGTGAGGGTGAGCATGAGGGTGAGCGTGGAGTGTGGGCGTGACCATGAGTGTGAGTATGAGTGCGAGCGTGAGGGTGAGTGTGAGGGTGAGGGAGAGTGTGAGCATGAGCGTGAGGTTGAGGATGAGGGTGACCGAGAGGGTGCGCGTGAATGTGAGGGTGAGGATGAGGGTGACCGTGAGGATGAGTGTGAGGATGTGCGTGAGCGGGAGCATGAACATGGGTGTGAGAATGAGGGTGAGGATGAGCGTGAGCGTGAGGGCGAGTGTGAGCGTGAGGGGGAGCATGGAGAGTGAGGGTGAGCATGAGTGTAAGTGTGGAGCGTGAGTGTGAGCTTGGATAATGAGCGTGAGGGTGAGCGTGAGCACATAGGTGAGCGTGAGTGTGGACTGTGAGCGTGAGGGTGAGAGTGGAGTGTGAGGGTGAGTGTGAGGGTGAACGTGGAGTGTAAGCGTGAGGGTGAGCGTGAAGGTGAATGTGAGGGTGAGCATGAGGGTGAACGTGGAGTGTAAGCGTGAGTGTGAGCGTGAGGGTGAATGTGAGGGTGAGCATGAGGGTGAGAATGAATGTGAGGATGAGCGTGAGTGTGAGGGCGAGTGTGAGCGTGAGGGGGAGCATGGAGAGTGAGGGTGAGCATGAGTGTGAGGGTGAGCGTGAGGGTGGAGCGTGAGCGTGAGGGTGAGCGTGAGGGTGAGTGTGTGGGTGGAGCATTAGGTGAGTGTGAGCGTGAAGTGAGTGTGAGCGTGAGGGTGAGGGTGAGCGTGAGGTTGAGGATGAGGGTGACCATGAGGGTGAGCGTGAGGGTGAGGATGAGGGTGACCGTGAGGGTGAGTGTGAGCATGAGCGTGATGATGAGTGTGAGCATGAGGGTGAGCATGAGCATGAGTGTGAGCATGAGTGTGAGGATGAGCGTGAGCATGAGCATGAGTGTGAGGGTGAGCGTGGAGCGTGAGTGTGGACTGTGAGCGTGAGGGTGAGCGTGAGGGTGAGGGTGAGTATGAGGGTGAGCGTGAATGTGAGCATGAGGATGAGCATGAGTGTGAGCATGAGTGTGGAGCGTGAGCGTGAGCATGGGGGTAAGCGTGAGGGTGAGCGTGAGGGTGAATGTGAGGTTGCGTATGAGCGTGAGGGTGAGCGTGAGCATGAGTGTGAGGGTGAGCGTGAGCGTGAGGGTGAGCGTAGCGTGGAGCATGAGCGTGAAGTGTGAGGGTGAGGGTGCGTGTGAGTGTGAGCAATGAGTGTGAGCATGAGCATAAGTGTGAGCATGAGGGCGAGCATGAGCATGAGTGTGAGCATGAGTGTGGAGCATGAGCGTGAAGTGTGAGGGTGCATGTGAGTGTGAGCAATGAGTGTGAGCATGAGTACGAGCATGAGCATGAGTGTGAGCATGAGTGTGGAGCGTGAGCGTGAGCATGGGGGTAAGCGTGAGTGTGAGAGTGAGGGTGAATGTGAAGTTGCGCATGAGCGTGAGGGTGAGGGTGAGCGTGAGCGTGAGGGTGAGGGTGAGGGTGAGGGTGAGTGTGGAGCGTGAGGGTGAGCGTGAGGGTGAGCGTGAGTGTGGAGTGTGAGGGTGAGGGTGAGCGTGAGGGTGAGCGTGAGCGTGAGCATGAGGGTGATCGTGAGGGTGAGGGTGAGGGTGAGCGTGAGCGTGAGGGTGAGCGTGAGGGTGAGGATGAGGGTGTGTGAGGGTGAGGGTGAGTGTGGAGCGTGAGGGTGAGGGTGAGTGTGAGGGTGAGGGTGAGGGTGAGTGTGGAGCGTGGAGCGTGAGGGTGAGCATGAGGGTGAGCGTGAGCATGAGTGTGAGGGTGAGCGTGAGCATGAGGGTGAGTGTGGAGTGTGGAGTGTGGAGCGTGAGGGTGAGCGTGTGGGTGAGGGTGAGCATGAGTGTGAGGATGAGTGTGGAGCGTGGAGCGTGAGGGTGAGCATGAGGGTGAGGGTGAGCGTGAGCATGAGGGTGAGGGTGAGTGTGGAGCGTGGAGCGTGAGGGTGAGCGTCAGCGTTAAGTGTGTGCATGTGTGGGTGTGAGCTTGAGGGTGAGTGTTGAGCATGTGTTTTATCATGAGTGTCGGTGTGAGCATGAGCGTGGATGTGAGCTTGTGTGGTTGTGAGCGTGAGTGTGAGCGTGAGGTTGAGAATGAGGGTGACCGCGAGGGTGAGTGTGAGCGTGAGGTTGAGGATGAGGGTGAGTGTGAGGGTGAGTGTGAGGATGAGGATGACCATGAGGGTGAGCATGAACATGAGTGTGAGGATGAGTGTGAAGATGAGTGAGAGCGTGAGGGCGAGCGTGAGCATGAGCGTGAGTGTGGAGCATGAGTGTGGAGTGTGAGCGTGAGGGTGAGTGTGGAGTGTGAGGGTGAGCGTAAGCGTGGAACATGAGTGTGAGCGTGAGCGTGAGTGTGAGGGTGAGCATGAGGGTGAGCGTGGAGTGTGGGCGTGACCATGAGTGTGAGTATGAGTGTGAGCGTGAGGGTGAGCGTGAAGGTGAGCGTGAGTGTGGAACTTGAGTGTGAGGGTGGAGCGTGAGCATTAGCGTGAGGGTGAGGGTGAAGGTGAGGATGAGGGTGAGGGTGAGGATGAGTGTGAGGGTGAGTGTGAGGGTGAGGGTGAGCGTGAGGGTGAGCGTGAGTGTGGACGGTGAGCGTGAGGGTGAGCGTGAGCGTTAGGGTGAGTGTGAGGGTGCGTGAGGGTGAGGGAGAGTGTGAGCATGAGCGTGAGGTTGAGGATGAGGGTGACCGAGAGGGTGAGCGTGAGGATGAGCGTGAGCGTGAGGGGGAGCATGAACATGAGTGTGAGAATGAGTGTGAGGATGAGCGTGAGCGTGAGGGCGAGTGTGAGCGTGAGTGTGAGTGTGAGCTTGGATAATGAGCATGAGGGTGAGCGTGAGCACATAGGTGAGCGTGAGTGTGGACTGTGAGCGTGAGAGTGAGCGTGGAGTGTGAGGGTGAGTGTGAGGGTGAATGTGGAGTGTAAGCGTGAGGGTGAGCGTGAGGGTGAATGTGAGAGTGGAGCGTGAGGCGAGTGTGAGCGTGAGGTGAGTGTGAGCGTGAGGGTGAGGGTGAGCGTGAGGTTGAGGATGAGGGTGACCATGAGGGTGAGCATGAGGGTGAGGATGAGGGTGACCGTGAGGGTGAGTGTGAGCATGAGCATGATGATGAGTGTGAGCGTGAGGGTGAGCATGAGTGTGAAGATGTGTGAGGATGAGCGTGAGCGTGAGTGTGAGGGTGAGCGTGGAGCGTGAGTGTGGACTGTGAGCATGAGGGTGAACGTGAGCATGAGGATGAGCATGAGTGTGAGCATGGGTGTGGAGCGTGAGCGTGAGCATGGGGGTAAGCGTGAGGGTGAGCGTGAGGGTGAATGTGAGGTTGCGCATGAGCGTGAGGGTGAGCGTGAGCATGAGTGTGAGGGTGAGCGTGGAGTGTGGGCGTGACCATGAGTGTGAGTATGAGTGCGAGCGTGAGGGTGAGTGTGAGGGTGAGGGAGAGTGTGAGCATGAGCGTGAGGTTGAGGATGAGGGTGACCGAGAGGGTGCGCGTGAATGTGAGGGTGAGGATGAGGGTGACCGTGAGGATGAGTGTGAGGATGTGCGTGAGCGGGAGCATGAACATGGGTGTGAGAATGAGGGTGAGGATGAGCGTGAGCGTGAGGGCGAGTGTGAGCGTGAGGGGGAGCATGGAGAGTGAGGGTGAGCATGAGTGTAAGTGTGGAGCGTGAGTGTGAGCTTGGATAATGAGCGTGAGGGTGAGCGTGAGCACATAGGTGAGCGTGAGTGTGGACTGTGAGCGTGAGGGTGAGAGTGGAGTGTGAGGGTGAGTGTGAGGGTGAACGTGGAGTGTAAGCGTGAGGGTGAGCGTGAAGGTGAATGTGAGGGTGAGCATGAGGGTGAACGTGGAGTGTAAGCGTGAGTGTGAGCGTGAGGGTGAATGTGAGGGTGAGCATGAGGGTGAGAATGAATGTGAGGATGAGCGTGAGTGTGAGGGCGAGTGTGAGCGTGAGGGGGAGCATGGAGAGTGAGGGTGAGCATGAGTGTGAGGGTGAGCGTGAGGGTGGAGCGTGAGCGTGAGGGTGAGCGTGAGGGTGAGTGTGTGGGTGGAGCATTAGGTGAGTGTGAGCGTGAAGTGAGTGTGAGCGTGAGGGTGAGGGTGAGCGTGAGGTTGAGGATGAGGGTGACCATGAGGGTGAGCGTGAGGGTGAGGATGAGGGTGACCGTGAGGGTGAGTGTGAGCATGAGCGTGATGATGAGTGTGAGCATGAGGGTGAGCATGAGCATGAGTGTGAGCATGAGTGTGAGGATGAGCGTGAGCATGAGCATGAGTGTGAGGGTGAGCGTGGAGCGTGAGTGTGGACTGTGAGCGTGAGGGTGAGCGTGAGGGTGAGGGTGAGTATGAGGGTGAGCGTGAATGTGAGCATGAGGATGAGCATGAGTGTGAGCATGAGTGTGGAGCGTGAGCGTGAGCATGGGGGTAAGCGTGAGGGTGAGCGTGAGGGTGAATGTGAGGTTGCGTATGAGCGTGAGGGTGAGCGTGAGCATGAGTGTGAGGGTGAGCGTGAGCGTGAGGGTGAGCGTAGCGTGGAGCATGAGCGTGAAGTGTGAGGGTGAGGGTGCGTGTGAGTGTGAGCAATGAGTGTGAGCATGAGCATAAGTGTGAGCATGAGGGCGAGCATGAGCATGAGTGTGAGCATGAGTGTGGAGCATGAGCGTGAAGTGTGAGGGTGCATGTGAGTGTGAGCAATGAGTGTGAGCATGAGTACGAGCATGAGCATGAGTGTGAGCATGAGTGTGGAGCGTGAGCGTGAGCATGGGGGTAAGCGTGAGTGTGAGAGTGAGGGTGAATGTGAAGTTGCGCATGAGCGTGAGGGTGAGGGTGAGCGTGAGCGTGAGGGTGAGGGTGAGGGTGAGGGTGAGTGTGGAGCGTGAGGGTGAGCGTGAGGGTGAGCGTGAGTGTGGAGTGTGAGGGTGAGGGTGAGCGTGAGGGTGAGCGTGAGCGTGAGCATGAGGGTGATCGTGAGGGTGAGGGTGAGGGTGAGCGTGAGCGTGAGGGTGAGCGTGAGGGTGAGGATGAGGGTGTGTGAGGGTGAGGGTGAGTGTGGAGCGTGAGGGTGAGGGTGAGTGTGAGGGTGAGGGTGAGGGTGAGTGTGGAGCGTGGAGCGTGAGGGTGAGCATGAGGGTGAGCGTGAGCATGAGTGTGAGGGTGAGCGTGAGCATGAGGGTGAGTGTGGAGTGTGGAGTGTGGAGCGTGAGGGTGAGCGTGTGGGTGAGGGTGAGCATGAGTGTGAGGATGAGTGTGGAGCGTGGAGCGTGAGGGTGAGCATGAGGGTGAGGGTGAGCGTGAGCATGAGGGTGAGGGTGAGTGTGGAGCGTGGAGCGTGAGGGTGAGCGTCAGCGTTAAGTGTGTGCATGTGTGGGTGTGAGCTTGAGGGTGAGTGTTGAGCATGTGTTTTATCATGAGTGTCGGTGTGAGCATGAGCGTGGATGTGAGCTTGTGTGGTTGTGAGCGTGAGTGTGAGCGTGAGGTTGAGAATGAGGGTGACCGCGAGGGTGAGTGTGAGCGTGAGGTTGAGGATGAGGGTGAGTGTGAGGGTGAGTGTGAGGATGAGGATGACCATGAGGGTGAGCATGAACATGAGTGTGAGGATGAGTGTGAAGATGAGTGAGAGCGTGAGGGCGAGCGTGAGCATGAGCGTGAGTGTGGAGCATGAGTGTGGAGTGTGAGCGTGAGGGTGAGTGTGGAGTGTGAGGGTGAGCGTAAGCGTGGAACATGAGTGTGAGCGTGAGCGTGAGTGTGAGGGTGAGCATGAGGGTGAGCGTGGAGTGTGGGCGTGACCATGAGTGTGAGTATGAGTGTGAGCGTGAGGGTGAGCGTGAAGGTGAGCGTGAGTGTGGAACTTGAGTGTGAGGGTGGAGCGTGAGCATTAGCGTGAGGGTGAGGGTGAAGGTGAGGATGAGGGTGAGGGTGAGGATGAGTGTGAGGGTGAGTGTGAGGGTGAGGGTGAGCGTGAGGGTGAGCGTGAGTGTGGACGGTGAGCGTGAGGGTGAGCGTGAGCGTTAGGGTGAGTGTGAGGGTGCGTGAGGGTGAGGGAGAGTGTGAGCATGAGCGTGAGGTTGAGGATGAGGGTGACCGAGAGGGTGAGCGTGAGGATGAGCGTGAGCGTGAGGGGGAGCATGAACATGAGTGTGAGAATGAGTGTGAGGATGAGCGTGAGCGTGAGGGCGAGTGTGAGCGTGAGTGTGAGTGTGAGCTTGGATAATGAGCATGAGGGTGAGCGTGAGCACATAGGTGAGCGTGAGTGTGGACTGTGAGCGTGAGAGTGAGCGTGGAGTGTGAGGGTGAGTGTGAGGGTGAATGTGGAGTGTAAGCGTGAGGGTGAGCGTGAGGGTGAATGTGAGAGTGGAGCGTGAGGCGAGTGTGAGCGTGAGGTGAGTGTGAGCGTGAGGGTGAGGGTGAGCGTGAGGTTGAGGATGAGGGTGACCATGAGGGTGAGCATGAGGGTGAGGATGAGGGTGACCGTGAGGGTGAGTGTGAGCATGAGCATGATGATGAGTGTGAGCGTGAGGGTGAGCATGAGTGTGAAGATGTGTGAGGATGAGCGTGAGCGTGAGTGTGAGGGTGAGCGTGGAGCGTGAGTGTGGACTGTGAGCATGAGGGTGAACGTGAGCATGAGGATGAGCATGAGTGTGAGCATGGGTGTGGAGCGTGAGCGTGAGCATGGGGGTAAGCGTGAGGGTGAGCGTGAGGGTGAATGTGAGGTTGCGCATGAGCGTGAGGGTGAGCGTGAGCATGAGTGTGAGTGTGAGCGTGGAGCATGAGCGTGAAGTGTGAGGGTGAGTGTGAGCATGAGCGTGAGCGTGAGGGTGAGTGTGAGCATGAGCGTGAGCGTGAGGGTGAGCGTAAGCGTGGAGCATGAGCGTGAAGTGTGAGGGTGAGTGTGAGCATGAGCATGAGCGTGAGCGTGAGGGTGAGCGTGAGCGTGAGGGTGAGCGTGAGGATGAGTGTGAGGATGAGCGTGAGCATGAGGGTGAGGATGAGGGTGAGCGTGAGGTTGAGCGTGAGTGTGAGCGTGAGAATGAGCATGAGTGTGAGGATCAGTGTGAAGATGAGTGTGAGCATTAGTGTGAGGGTGAGCATGAGTGTGGGCTGCGAGCGTGAGGGTGAGGTTGAGGGTGAGCGTGAGGGTGAGTGTGAGGGTGAGTGTGAGCGTGAGGGTGAGGGTGAGGGTGAGGGTGAGCGTGAGGATGAGTGTGAGGGTGAGGGTGAGGATGAGGGTGAGGGTGAGCATGAGGATGAGTGTGAGCGTGAGCGTGAGGGTGAGGGTGAGTGTGAGGGTGAGGGTGAGGATGAGGGTGAGGGTGAGCGTGAGGATGAGTGTGAGCGTGAGCGTGAGGGTGAGGGTGAGGGTGAGGGTGAGCGTGAGGGTGAGGGTGAGGGTGAGTGTGAGGGTGAGCGTGAGGGTGAGGGTGAGGGTGAGCGTGAGGATGAGGGTGAGGGTGAGGGTGAGCGTGAGGGTGAGGGTGAGCATGAGGTTGAGGGTTAGCGTGGAGCGAGAGGGTGAGCGTGAGGGTGAGTGTGAGCGTGAGGATGAGCATGAGTGTGAAGATGAGTGTGAGCGTGAGCGTGAGGGTTAGCGTGTGCGTGAAGGAGGAGCGTGAGTCTGAGGGTGAGGGTGAGTGTAGAGTGTGAGCATGAGCGTGAGTGTGAGCATGAGCGTGAGGGTGAGCGTGAGGGTGAGCGTGAGGGTTAAGTGTGAGCATGAGGGTGAGCGTGAGGGTGAGCGTGAGCGTTAAGTGTGAGCATGAACGTGAGGGTGAGCATGAGTGGGGAGCGTGAGTGATGAGTGTGAGTGTTAACATCAGTGTCGGTGTGAGCATGAGCATGAGGTTGAGGATGAGGGTGACCGTGAGGGTGAGGGTGAGCGAGAGCGTGAGGGTGAGTGTGAGCGAGAGCGTGAGGGTGAGTGTGAGCGAGAGCGTGAGGGTGAGTGTGAGGGTGAGGGTGAGCGTGAGGGTGTGTGAGGGTGAGGGTGAGCATGAGGGTGAGTGTGAGGGTGAGGGTGAGCGTGAGGGTGAAGGTGAGGGTGACCGTGAGGGTGAGCATGAGAGTGAGGGTGAGGGTGAGCGTGAGGGTGAAGGTGAGAGTGAGGGTGAGGGTGAGGGTGAGAGTGAGCGTGAGCGTGAGCGTGAGGTTGAGGATGAGGATGAGGGTGACCGTGAGGGTGAGGGTGAGCTTGAGGGTGTGTGAGGGTGAGTGTGAGCATGAACATGAGTGTGAGGATGAGTGTGAGCGTGAGGGAGAGCGTGAGCATGAGGGGGAATGTGGAGAGTGAGGGTGAGCATGAGCGTGAGTGTGGACTGTGAGCGTGAGGGTGAGCGTGGAGCATGAGCGTGAGCGTTAAGTGTGAGCATGAGGGTGAGCGTGGAGCGTGAGGGTGAGCGTGTGCGTGAAGGAGGAGCGTGAGTCTGAGGGTGAGGGTGAGTGTAGAGTGTGAGCATGAACGTGAGGGTGAGCATGAGTGGGGAGCGTGAGTGTTAACATCAGTGTCGGTGTGAGCATGAGCGTGGATGTGAGCTTAATTGTGTGGTTGTGAGCGTGAGGTTGAGGATGAGGGTGACCGTGAGGGTGAGTGTGAGCGTGAGGGTGAGTGTGAGGGTGAGTGTGAGCATGAGTGTGAGGGTGAGGGTGAGGCTGAGGGTGAAGATGAGTGTGAGTGTGCAGGAGAGCGTGAGCATGGAGTGTGAGGGTGAGTGTGGACTGTGAGCATGAGCGTGAGGGAGGAGCATGAGCATGTGGATGAGCGTGAGCGTGGAACATGAGTGTGAGGGTGAGGGTGAGCGTGAGGGTGAGCGTGAGTGTGAGCGTGAGGGTGAGCGTGAAGGTGAGGGTGAGGGTAAACGTGAGCATGAGGTTGAGGATGAAGGTGACTGTGAGGTTGAGCGTGAGGGTGAGGTTGAGGGTGAGGTTGAGGGTGAGGGTGACCATGAGGGTGAGCGTGAGCGTAAGCGTGAGCGTGAGGGTGAGCGTGAGCGTGAGCGTGAGCATGAGCATGAGTGTGAGGATCATTGTGAGGATGAGCGTGAGCATGAGAATGAGTGTGAAGATGCGTGTGAGCATTAGCGTGAGCGTGAGGGTGAGCGTGGAGCGTGAGGGTGAGCGTGGAGCGTGAGGGTGAGCGTGAGTGTGGACTGTGAGCGTGAGGGTGAGCGTGAGGGTGAGTGTGAGGGTGAGTGTGAGCGTGAGGGTGAGTGTGAGGGTGAGGGTGAGGGAGAGTGTGAGCATGAGCGTGAGGTTGAGGATGAGGGTGACCGAGAGGGTGAACGTGAGTGTGAGGGTGAGGATGAGGGTGACCGTGAGGGTGAGTGTGAGGATGAGCGTGAGCGTGAGGGGGAGCATGAACATGAGTGTGTGAATGAGTGTGAGGATGAGCGTGAGCGTGAGGGCGAGTGTGAGCGTGAGGGGGAGCATGGAGAGTGACGGTGAGCATGAGTGTGAGTGTGGAGCGTGAGTGTGAGTGTGAGCTTGGATAATGAGCGTGAGGGTGAGCGTGAGCGCATAGGTGAGCGTGAGTGTGGACTGTGAGCGTGAGGGTGAGCGTGGAGTGTGAGGGTGAGTGTGAGGGTGAACGTGGAGTGTAAGCGTGAGGGTGAGCGTGAGTGTGGAGCATGAGTGTGAGGGTGAGCGTGAGGGTGGAGCATGAGCGTGAGGGTGAGCGTGAGGGTGAGCGTGAGGGTGGAGCGTGAGTGTGAGCGTGAGCGTGAGGTGAGTGTGAGCGTGAGGGTGAGGGTGAGCGTGAGGTTGAGGATGAGGGTGACCATGAGGGTGAGCGTGAGGGTGAGGATGAGGGTGGCGCGTGAGGATGAGTGTGAGCATGAGCATGATGATGAGTGTGAGCGTGAGGGTGAGCATGAGCATGAGTGTGAGGATGTGTGAGGATGAGCATGAGTGTGAGGATGAGAGTGAGGATGAGCGTGAGCATGAGCATGAGTGTGAGGATGAGTGTGAGGATGAGCGTGAGCATGAGCATGAGTGTGAGGATGAGCGTGAGCATGAGTGTGAGGGTGAGCATAAGCGTGGAGCATGAGCGTGAGGGTGAGCGTGGAGCGTGAGTGTGGACTGTGAGTGTGAGGGTGAGCGTGAGGGTGAGGGTGAACGTGAGGGTGAACGTGAGCATGAGGATGAGCATGAGTGTGAGCATGAGTGTGGAGCGTGAGCGTGAGCATGGGGGTAAGCGTGAGGGTGAGCATGAGGGTGAATGTGAGGTTGCCCATGAGCGTGAGGGTGAGCGTGAGCATGAGTGTGAGGGTGAGCGTGAGGGTGAGCGTAAGCATGGAGCATGAGCGTGAAGTGTGAGGGTGAGGGTGCGTGTGAGTGTGAGAAATGAGTGTGAGCATGAGCATGAGTGTGAGCATGAGGGCGAGCATGAGCATGAGTGTGAGCATGAGTGTGGAGCATGAGCGTGAAGTGTGAGGGTGAGGGTGCGTGTGAGTGTGAGCAATGAGTGTGAGCATGAGTACGAGCATGAGCATGAGTGTGGAGCGTGAGCATGTGAATGAGCGTGAGCGTGCAACATGAGTGTGAGGGTGGAGCGTGAGGGTGAGCGTGAGGGTGAGCGTGAGGGTGAACGTGAGGTTGAGCATGAGTGTGGAGCGTGAGCGTGTGGATGAGCATGAGCGTGAGGGAGGAGCACGAGCGTGAGGTGAGTGCGAGTGTGAAGTGAGTGTGTGAGGGTGGAGCGTGAGGGTGAGCGTGAGCGTGAGGGTGAGCGTGAGGGTGGAGCGTGAGGATGAGCGTGAGGGTGAGCGTGAGGGTGGAGCGTGAGGATGAGCGTGAGCGTGAGTGTGAGCGTGAGGGTGAGGGTTAGGGTGAGGGTGAACGTGAGCATGAGGTTGAGGATGAGGGTGACCGTGAGGTTGAGCGTGAGGGTGAGGGTGAGTGTGAGGGTGAGGATGAGTGTGAGCGTGAGCGTTAGGTTGAGGATTAGGGTGAGGGTGAGGGTGAGGGTGAGGTTGAGGGTGAGGGTGAGGGTGAGCGTGAGGGTGAACGTGAGCGTGAGGGTGAGCGTGAGTGTGGACTGTGAGCGTGAGGGTGAGCGTGAGTGTGAGGGTGAGTGTGAAGGTGAGTCTGAGCGTGAGCGTGAGTGTGAGGGTGAGGGAGAGTGTGAGCATGAGCGTGAGGTTGAGGATGAGGGTGACCGAGAGGGTGAGCGTGAGTGTGAGCGTGAGGATGAGGGTGACCGTGAGGGTGAGTGTGAGAATGAGCGTGAGCGTGAGGGGAGCATGAACATGAGTGTGAGAATGAGTGTGAGGATGAGCGTGAGCGTGAGGGCGAGTGTGAGCGTGAGGGGGAGCATGGAGAGTGACGGTGAGCATGAGAGTGAGTGTGGAGCGTGAGTGTGAGTGTGAGTGTGAGCTTGGATAATGAGCGTGAGGGTGAGCGTGAGCGCATAGGTGAGCGTGAGTGTGGACTGTGAGTGTGAGGGTGAGCGTGGAGTGTGAGGGTGAGCGTGAGGGTGAACGTGGAGTGTAAGCGTGAGGGTGAGTATGAGGGTGAATGTGAGGGTGAGCATGAGGGTGAACGTGAGGGTGAGAGTGAGGGTGAGCGTGAGGGTGAGTGTGAGGGTGAGTGTGAGCGTGAGGGTGAGTGTGAGGGTGAGGGAGAGTGTGAGCATGAGCGTGAGGTTGAGGATGAGGGTGACCGAGAGGGTGAGCGTGAGTGTGAGGGTCAGGATGAGGGTGACCGTGAGGGTGTGTGAGGATGAGCGTGAGCATGAGGGGGAGCATGAATATGAGTGTCAGAATGAGTGTGAGGATGAGCGTGAGCGTGAGGGCGAGTGTGAGTGTGAGGGGGAACATGGAGAGTGAGGGTGAGCATAAGTGTGAGTGTGGAGCGTGAGTGTGGACTGTGAGCGTGAGGGTGAGCGTCGAGTGTGAGGGTGAGCGTGAGGGTGAACGTGGAGTGTAAGCGTGAGGGTGAGCGTGAGGGTGAATGTGAGGGTGAGCATGAGGGTGAACGTGGAGTGTAAGCGTGAGGGTGAGCGTGAGTGTGGAGCATGAGTGTGAGGGTGAGCGTGAGGGTGGAGCGTGAGCGTGAGGGTGAGGTGAGTGTGAGCGTGAGGGTGGAGCGTGAGCGTGAGGGTGAGCGTGCGGTGAGTGTGAGCGTGAGGGTGAGGGTGAGCGTGAGGTTGAGGATGAGGGTGACCATGAGGGTGAGCGTGAGGGTGAGGATGAGGGTGACCGTGAGGGTGAGTGTGAGCATGAGCATGATGATGAGTGTGAGCATGAGGGTGAGCATGAGCATGAGTGTGAGGATGAGTGTGAGGATGAGCGTGAGCATGAGCATGAGTGTGAGGATGAGCATGAGCATGAGCAAGAGTGTGAGGATGAGTGTGAGGATGAGCGTGAGGGTGAGGGTGAGGGTGAGCATGAGGGTGAGGGTGAGGGTGAGGGTGAGTGTGAGGGTGAGAATGAGCATGAGTGTGAGGATGAGTGTGAGGATGAGCGTGAGCATGAGCATGAGTGAGGATGAGTGTGAGGATGAGCGTGAGCATGAGTGTGAGGATGAGCGTGAGCATGAGTGTGAGGGTGAGCGTAAGCGTGGAGCATGAGCGTGAGGGTGAGCGTGGAGCGTGAGTGTGGACTGTGAGCATGAGGGTGAGCGTGAGGGTGAGGGTGAACGTGAGCATGAGGATGAGCATGAATGTGAGCATGAGTGTGGAGCGTGAGCGTGAGCATGGGGGTAAGCGTGAGGGCGAGCGTGAGGGTGAATGTGAGGTTGCGCATGAGCGTGAGCATGAGTGTGAGGGTGAGCGTGAGCGTGAGGGTGAGCGTAAGCGTGGAGCATGAGCGTGAAGTGTGAGGGTGAGGGTGCGTGTGAGTGTGAGCAATGAGTGTGAGCATGAGCATGAGTGTGAGCACGAGGGCGAGCATGAGCATGAGTGTGAGCATGAGTGTGGAGCATGAGCGTGAAGTGTGAGGGTGAGGGTGCGTGTGAGTGTGAGCAATGAGCGTGAGCATGAGTACGAGCATGAACATGAGTGTGAGCATGAGTGTGGAGCGTGAGCATGTGGATGAATGTGAGCGTGGAACATGAGTGTGAGGGTGGAGCGTGAGGGTGAACGTGAGGGTGAACGTGAGGTTGAGCATGAGTGTGGAGCGTAAGCGTGTGGATGAGCGTGAGTGTGGAACATGAGTGTGAGGGTGAGCGTGAGGGAGGAGCATGAGCGTGAGGGTGGAGTGGGAGGGTGAGGGTGAGGGTGAGCGTGAGGGTGAGGGTGAGCGTGAGGGTGAGGGTGAGGGTGAGCGTGAGCGTGAGGGTGAGGGTGAGGGTGAGCATGAGGGTGGAGCGTGAGGATGAGCGTGAGGTGAGTGTGAGTGTGAGGTGAGTGTGTGTGAGGGTGGAGCGTGAGGGTGAGGGTGAGCGTGAGGATGAGCGTGAGCGTGAGTGTGAGCGTGAGGGTGAGCGTGAAGGTGAGGGTGAGCGTGAGGGCGAGTGTGAGTGTGAGGGGGAGCATGGAGAGTGACGGTGAGCATGAGTGTGAGTGTGGAGTGTGAGTGTGAGTGTGAGATTGGATAATGAGCGTGAGGGTGAGCGTGAGCACATAGGTGAGCATGAGTGTGGACTGTGAGCGTGAGGGTGAGCGTCGAGTGTGAGGGTGAGCGTGAGGGTGAACGTGGAGTGTAAGCGTGATGGTGAGTGTGTGGGTGAATGTGAGGGTGAGCATGAGGGTGAACGTGGAGTGTAAGCGTGAGGGTGAGCGTGAGTGTGGAGCATGAGTGTGAGGGTGAGCGTGAGGGTGGAGCATGAGCGTGAGGGTGAGCGTGAGTGTGGAGCATGAGTGTGAGGGTGAGCGTGAGTGTGAGGGTGAGCGTGAGGGTGGAGCATGAGCGTGAGGGTGGAGCGTGAGAGTGAGGGTGAGGGTGAGTGTGAGCATGAGCGTGAGGGTGAGCGTGAGGTGAGTGTGAGGGTGAGGGTGAGCGTGAGGGTGGAGCATGAGCGTGAGGGTGGAGCGTGAGTGTGAGGGTGAGCGTGAGGGTGAGCGTGAGGGTGGAGCGTGAGGTGAGTGTGAGCGTGAGGTGAGTGTGAGCGTGAGGGTGAGGGTGAGCATGAGGTTGAGGATGAGGGTGACCATGAGGGTGAGCGTGAGGGTCAGGATGAGGGTGACCGTGAGGGTGAGTGTGAGCATGAGCGTGATGATGAGTGTGAGCGTGAGGGTGAACATGAGCATGAGTGTGAAGATGAGCGTGAGCATGAGTGTGAGGGTGAGCGTAAGCGTGGAGCATGAGCGTGAGGGTGAGCATGAGGGTGAACGTGAGCATGAGGATGAGCATGAGTGTGAGCATGAGTGTGAAGCGTGAGCATGAGCATGGGGGTAAGTGTGAGGGTGAGCGTGAGGGTGTATGTTAGGTTGCGCATGAGCGTGAGGGTGAGCGTGAGCATGAGTGTGAGTGTGAAAGTAAGCGTGAGCATGTGCGTGAGCGTGAGGATGAGCGTGAGGGTGGAGCATGAGTCTGAGGGTGAGCATGAGGGTGAGGGTGAGCGAGAGCGTGAGGGTGAGTGTGAGCGAGAGCATGAGTGTGAGCGAGAGCATGAGTGTGAGCGAGAGCATGAGTGTGAGCGTGAGGGTGAATGTGAAGTTGCGCATGAGTCTGAGGGTGAGCAAGAGCGTGAGTGTGAGCGTGAGTGTGAGCGAGAGCGTGAGGGTGAATGTGAAGTTGCGCATGAGCGTGAGGGTGAGCGTGAGCGTGAGAGTGAGGGTGAGCGTGAGGGTGAGTGTGAGCGTGAGGGTGAGCGTGAGGGTGAGGGTGAGCGTGAGCATGAGTGTGAGGGTGAGTGTGGAGCGTGGAGCGTGAGGGTGAGCATGAGGGTGAGGGTGAGCGTGAGCATGAGGGTGAGTGTGGAGCGCGGAGCGTGAGGGTGAGCGTGTGGGTGAGGGTGAGTGTGGAGCATGAGGGTGAGCATCAGCGTTAATTGTGTGCATGTGTGGGTGTGAACGTGAGGGTGAGTGTTGAGCGTGAGTGTTAGCATGAGTGTCGGTGTGAGCATGAGCGTGGATGTGAGCTTGTGTGAGTGTGAGCGTGAGGTGAGCGTGAGGTTGAGAATGAGGGTGACCATGAGGGTGAGTGTGAGGGTGAGTGTGAGGGTGAGTGTGAGGGTGAGGGTGAGTGTGAGCATGAGCGTGAGGTTGAGGATGAGGGTGACCGTGAGGGTGAGTGTGAGGGTGAGTGTGAGGATGAGGATGACCATGAGGGTGAGCATGAACATGAGTGTGAGGATGAGTGTGAAGATGAGTGTGAGCGTGAGGGCGAGCGTGAGCATGAGGGGGAGTGTGGAGAGTGAGGATGAGCATGAGCGTGAGTGTGGAGCATGAGTGTGGAGTGTGAGCGTGAGTGTGAGCGTGGAGTGTGAGGGTGAGCATAAGCGTGGAACATGAGTGTGAGCGTGAGCGTGAGTGTGAGGGTGAGCATGAGGGTGAGCGTGGAGTGTGGGCGTGACCATGAGTGTGTGTATGAGTGTGAGTGTGAGCGTGAGTGTGAGCGTGAGGGTGAGCGTGAGGGTGAGCGTGAGGGTGAGCGGGAGGGTGAGCGTGAGGGTGAGCGTGAGTGTGGAGCATGAGCGTGTAGATGAGCGTGAGCGTCGAACTTGAGTGTGAGGGTGGAGCGTGAGCATTAGCGTGAGGGTGAGGGTGAGCGTGAGGGTGAGGGTGAGGATGTGTGTGAGGGTGAGTGTGAGGGTGAGTGTGAGCGTGAGCGTGAGTGTGGACTGTGAGCGTGAGGGCGAGCGTGAGGGTGAGTGTGAGGGTGAGTGTGAGCGTGAGGGTGTGAGGGTGAGGGAGAGTGTGAGCATGAGCGTGAGGTTGAGGATGAGGGTGACCGAGAGGGTGAGCGTGAGTGTGAGGGTGAGGATGAGGGTGACCGTGAGGGTGAGTGTGAGGATGAGCGTGAGCGTGAGGGGGAGCATGAACATGAGTGTGAGAATGAATGTGAGGATGAGCGAGAGCGTGAGGGCGAGTGTGAGCGTGAGGGGGAGCATGGAGAGTGATGGTGAGCATGAGTGTGAGTGTGAGCTTGGATAATGAGCTTGAGGGTGAGCGTGAGCACATAGGTGAGCGTGAGTGTGGACTGTGAGCGTGAGGGTGAGCGTGGAGTGTGAGGGTGAGTGTGAGGGTGAACGTGGAGTGTAAGCGTGAGGGTGAGCGTGAGGGTGAATGTGAGGGTGAGCATGAGGGTGAGGGTGAGCGTGAGGGTGGAGCATGAGCGTGAGGGTGGAGCGTGAGCGTGAGGGTGAGCGTAAGGGTGGAGCGTGAGGCGAGTGTGAGCGTGAGGTGAGTGTGAGAGTGAGGGTGAGGGTGTGCGTGAGGTTGAGGATGAGGGTGATCATGAGGGTGAGCGTGAGGGTGAGGATGAGGGTGACCGTGAGGGTGAGCGTGAGCATGAGCGTGATGATGAGTGTGAGCGTGAGGGTGAGAATGAGCATGAGTGTGAGGATGAGTGTGAGGATGAGCGTGAGCATGAGCATGAGTGTGAGGATGTGTGAGGATGAGCGTGAGCATGAGTGTGAGGGTGAGCGTAAGCGTGGAGCATGAGCGTGAGGGTGAGCGTGGAGCGTGAGTGTGGACTGTGAGCGTGAGGGTGAGCGTGAGGGTGAGGGTGGACGTGAGCATGTGGATGAGCATGAGTGTGAGCATGAGTGTGAGCATGAGTGTGGAGCGTGAGCGTGAGCATGGGGGTAAGCGTGAGGGTGAGCGTGAGGGTGAATGTGAGGTTGCGCATGAGCGTGAGGGTGAGCGTGAGCATGAGTGTGAGGGTGAGCGTGAGCGTGAGGGTGAGCGTAAGCATGGAGCATGAGCGTGAAGTGTGAGGGTGAGGGTGCGTGTGAGTGTGAGCAATGAGTGTGAGCATGAGCATGAGTGTGAGCATGAGGGCGAGCATGAGCATGAGTGTGAGCATGAGTGTGGAGCATGAGCGTGAAGTGTGAGGGTGAGGGTGCGTGTGAGTGTGAGGGTGAGCGTGAGCATGAGTGAGTGTGGAGCGTGAGGGTGAGTGTTAAGTGTGTGCATGTGTGGGTGTGAGCATGAGTGTGAGCGTGAGGTTGAGAATGAGGGTGACCGTGAGGGTGAGTGTGAGGGTGAGGGTGAGGGTGAGTGTGAGGGTGAGTGTGAGCATGAGAGTGAGGTTGAGGATGAGGGCGACCGTGAGGGTGAGCACGAACATGAGTGTGAGGATGAGTGTGAAGATGAGTGTGAGCGTGAGGGCAAGCGTGAGCATGAGGGGGAGTGTGGAGAGTGAGGGTGAGCATGACCGTGAGTGTGGAGCATGAGTGTGAGGGTGAGTGTGGAGTGTGAGGGTGAGCGTAAGCGTGGAACATGAGTGTGAGCGTGAGCGTGAGCGTGACCATGAGTCTGAGTATGAGTGTGAGCGTGAGGGTGAGCGTGAGCGTGAGCGTGAGCGTGACCATGAGTGTGAGCGTGAGGGTGAGCGTCAGGGTGAGCATCAGGGTGAGGGTGAGCGTGAGTGTGAGCGTGAGCGTGAGCGTGAGGGTGAGGGTGAGTGTGAGGGTGAGGGTGAGAATGAGCATGAGTGTGAGGATCAGTGTGAGGATGAGCGTGAGCGTGAGGGTGAGCGTGAGCGTGAGTGTGAGCCTGAGGGTGAGTGTGATGGTGAGGGTGAGTGTGATGGTGAGGGTGAGGGTGAGGGTGAGTGTGAGGGTGTGGGTGAGTGTGAGGTGAGCGTGAGTGTGAGGGTGAGGGTGAGCGTGAGGGTGAGAATGAGCGTGAGCGTGAGCCTGAGGGTGAGTGTGATGGTGAGGGTGAGGGTGAGTGTGAGGGTGTGGGTGAGTGTGAGGGTGAGCGTGAGTGTGAGGGTGAGGGTGAGGGTGAGGGTGAGGTTGAGGGTGAGCGTGAGGGTGAGGGTGAGCATGAGGGTGAGGGTGAGGGTGAGTGTGAGGGTGAGGGTGAGCATGAGGGTAAGGGTGAGGGTGAGCGTGAGGGTGAGGGTGAGGGTGAGCATGAGGGTGAGGGTGAGGGTGAGTGTGAGGGTGAGCGTAAGCGTGGAGCATGAGCATGAAGTGTGAGGTTGAGGGTGCGTGTGAGTGTGAGCAATGAGTGTGAGCATGAGCATGAGTGTGAGCATGAGGGCGAGCATGAGCATGAGTGTGAGCATGAGTGTGGAGCATGAGCGTGAAGTGTGAGGGTGAGGGTGCGTGTGAGTGTGAGGGTGAGCGTGAGCATGAGTGTGAGTGTGGAGTGTGAGGGTGAGTGTTAAGTGTGTGCATGTGTGGGTGTGAGCATGAGTGTGAGCGTGAGGTTGAGAATGAGGGTGACCGTGAGGGTGACCGTGAGGGTGAGTGTGAGGGTGAGGGTGAGGGTGAGTGTGAGCATGAGAGTGAGGTTGAGGATGAGGGCGACCGTGAGGGTGAGTGTGAGGGTGAGTGTGAGGATGAGGATGACCATGAGGGTGAGCACAAACATGAGTGTGAGGATGAGTGTGAAGATGAGTGTGAGCGTGAGGGCAAGCGTGAGCATGAGGGGGAGTGTGGAGAGTGAGGGTGAGCATGACCGTGAGTGTGGAGCATGAGTGCGAGGGTGAGTGTGGAGTGTGAGGGTGAGCGTAAGCGTGGAACATGAGTGTGAGCGTGAGCGTGAGCGTGACCATGAGTCTGAGTATGAGTGTGAGCGTGAGCGTGAGCGTGAGCGTGACCATGAGTGTGAGCGTGAGGGTGAGGGTGAGGGTGAGCGTGAGTGTGAGGGTGAGCGTGAGCGTGAGCGTGAGCGTGAGGGTGAGCGTGAGGGTGAGGGTGAGGGTGAGTGTGAGGGTGAGGGTGAGAATGAGCATGAGTGTGAGGATCAGTGTGAGGATGAGCGTGAGCGTGAGGGTGAGCGTAAGCGTGAGCGTGAGTGTGAGCCTGAGGGTGAGTGTGATGGTGAGGGTGAGTGTGATGGTGAGGGTGAGGGTGAGGGTGAGTGTGAGGGTGTGGGTGAGTGTGAGGGTGAGCGTGAGCGTGAGCGTGAGCGTGAGTGTGAGCCTGAGGGTGAGTGTGATGGTGAGGGTGAGGGTGAGTGTGAGGGTGTGGGTGAGTGTGAGGGTGAGCGTGTGTGAGGATGAGGGTGAGGGTAAGCGTGAGGGTGAGGGTGAGCATGAGGGTGAGGGTGAGGGTGAGTGTGAGGGTGAGGGTGAGGGTGAGCATGAGGGTAAGGGTGAGGGTGAGCGTGAGGGTGAGGGTGAGCATGAGGGTGAGGGTGAGTGTGAGGGTGAGCGTAAGCATGGAGCATGAGCGTGAAGTGTGAGGTTGAGGGTGCGTGTGAGTGTGAGCGTGAGCGTGAGCGTGACTGTGAGCCTGAGGGTGAGTGTGATGGTGAGGGTGAGGGTGAGTGTGAGGGTGTGGGTGAGTGTGAGGGTGACCGTGAGTGTGAGGGTGAGGGTGAGGGTAAGTGTGAGGGTGAGGGTGAGCATGAGGGTGAGGGTGAGGGTGAGTGTGAGGGTGAGGGTGAGGGTGAGCATGAGGGTAAGGGTGAGGGTGAGCGTGAGGGTGAGGGTGAGGGTGAGCATGAGGGTGAGGGTGAGGGTGAGTGTGAGGGTGAGGGTGAGCATGAGGGTAAGGGTGAGGGTGAGCATGAGGGTGAGCGTGAGGGTGTGAGGGTGAGGGTGAGCGTGAGCGTGAGGGTGAGGGTGAGGGTGAGCATGAGGGTGAGGGTGAGCATGAGGGTGAGGGTGAGCATGAGGATGAGCGTGAGGGTGAGGGTGAGGGTGAGCATGAGGATGAGGGTGAGGGTGAGGGCGAGTGTGAGTGTGAGGGTGAGAATGAGCATGAGTGTGAGGATCAGTGTGAGGATGAGCGTGAGCGTGAGGGTGAGCGTGAGTGTGAGCGTGAGGGTGTGTGAGTGTGAGGGTGAGGGTGAGGGTGAGTGTGAGCGTGAGCATGAGTGTGAGCGTGAGGGTGAGTGTGAGGGTGAGGGTGAGGGTGTGTGAGGGTGAGGGTGAGTATGAGCGTGAGGGTGAGGATGAGAATGAGCATGAGTGTGAGGATCAGTGTAAGGATGAGCGTGAGCATGAGTGTGAAGATGAGTGTGAGCGTGAGCGTGAGGGTTAGCGTGGAGCGTGAGGGTGAGCGTGTGCGTGAAGGAGGAGCGTGAGTCTGAGGATGAGGGTGAGTGTAGAGTGTGAGCATGAGCGTGAGTGTGAGCGTGAGGGTGAGCGTGAGCGTTAAGTGTGAACATGAGGGTGAGCGTGAGGGTGAGCGTGACGGTGAGCGATAGCATTAAGTGTGAGCGTGAGGGTGAGCGTGAGTGTGAGGGTGAGCATGAGCGTGAGCGTGAGTGTGAGGATGAGGGTGACCGTGACGTTGAGCGTGAGTGTGAGCATGAGGGTGAGGGTGAGCGTGAGCATGAGGGTGAGCGTGAGCGTGAGTGTGAGGATGAGCATGAGGATGAGCGTGAGCATGAGCATGAGTGTGAGGATCAGTGTGAGGATGAGCGTGAGCATGAGCATGAGTGTGAAGATGAGTGTGAGCGTGAGCATGAGGGTTAGTGTGGAGCGTGAGGGTGAGTGTGAGGGTGAGGGAGAGTGTGAGCATGAGCGTGAGGTTGAGGATGAGGGTGACTGTGAGGGAGAGCATGAGCGTGAGGGTGAGGTTGAGGTTGAGGGTGACCGTGAGGGTGTGAGGATGAGCGTGAGGGTGAGCATGAACATGAGTGTGAGGATGAGTGTGAGCGTGAGCGTGAGGGTTAGCGTGGAGCGTGAGGGTGAGTGTGAGGGTGAGGGAGAGTGTGAGCATGAGCATGAGATTGAGGATGAGGGTGAGTGTGAGGATGAGCGTGAGTATGAGGGTGAGAATGAGCATGAGTGTGAGGATCAGTGTGAGGATGAGCGTGAGGGTGAGTGTGAGGGTGAGCGTGAGCGTGAGGGTGAGTGTGAGGATGAGCATGAGGATGAGCATGAGGATGAGCGTGAGCATGAGCATGAGTGTGAGGATCAGTGTGAGGATGAGCGTGAGCATGAGCATGAGTGTGAAGATGAGTGTGAGCGTGAGCGTGAGGGTTAGCGTGGAGCGTGAGGGTGAGTGTGAGGGTCAGGGAGAGTGTGAGCATGAGCGTGAGGTTGAGGATGAGGGTGACTGTGAGGGAGAGCGTGAGTGTGAGGGTGAGGTTGAGGGTGACCGTGAGGGTGAGTGTGAGGATGAGCGTGAGGGTGAGCATGAACATGAGTGTGAGGATGAGTGTGAGAATGAGCGTGAGCATGAGGGCGAGCATGAGCGTGAGGGGGAGCGTGGAGAGTGAGGGTGAGCATGAGCGTGTGTGGAGCGTGAGTGTGAGCTTGGAGCATGAGCGTGAGGGTGAGCGTAAGCATGGAGCATGAGCGTGCGGATGAGCGTGAACGTGGAACATGAGTGTGAGGGTGAGCGTGAGTGTGGAATGTGAGCGTTAGCGTGAGCATGAGGGTGAGTGTGAGGTAAGCATGAACGTGAGCGTGAGCATGAACGTGAGTGTGAGCGTGAGGGTGAGCGTGAGGGTGAGCGTGAGTGTGGAGCATCAGCGTGTGGATGAGCGTGAGCGTGAAACATGAGTGTGAGGGTGTGCGTGAGGGAGGAGCATGAGCGTGAGGGTGGAGGGTGAGGGTGAGGGTGAGCGTGAGGGTGTGCGTGAGGGTGGAGCATGAGGATGAGCGTGAGGTGAGTGTCAGCGTGAGGTGAGTGTGAGCGTGATGGTGGAGCGTGAGTGTGAGGGTGTGCGTGAGGATGAGCGTGTGTGAGCGTGAGTGTGAGGGTGAGGGTGAGTGTGAGCGTGAGGTTGAGGATTAGGGTGACCGTGAGGGTGAGTGTGAGGATGAGTGTGAGGATGAGCGTGAGCGTGAGGGTGAACGTGGAGTGTGAGGGTGAGCGTGAGTGTGGACTGTGAGCGTGAGGGTGAGCGTGAGGGTGTGGGTGAACATGAGCATGAGGATGAGCGAGTGTGAGCATGAGTGTGGAGCATGAGCGTGAGCATGAGGGTGAGCGTGAGAATGAGCGTGAGCATGTGGGTGAGCGTGAGGGTGAGTGTGAGGGTGGAGCATGAGCGTAAGCGTGAGGGTGGAGCGTGAGTCTGAGGGTGAGTGTAAGTGTGAGTGTTGAGCGTGAGTGTTAGCATGAGTGTCGGTGTGAGCATGAGCGTGGATGTGGGTGTGAGCGTGAGTGTGAGCGTGAGGTTGAGAATGAGGGTGACCGTGAGGGTGAGTGTGAGCGTGAGGGTGAGGGTGAGTGTGAGGGTGAGGGTGTGTGAGCAGGAGCGTGAGGTTGAGGATGAGGGTGACCGTGAGGGTGAGTGTGAGGGTGAGTGTGAGGATGAGGATGACCATGAGGGTGAGCATGAACATGAGTGTGAGGTATGAGTGTGAAAATGAGTGTGAGCGTGAGGGTGAGCGTGAGCATGAGGGGGAGTGTGGAGAGTGAGGGTGAGCATGAGCGTGGGTGTGGAGCATGAGTGTGGAGGATGAGCGTGAGGGTGAGCGTGGAGTGTGAGGGTGAGCGTAAGCGTGGAACATGAGTGTGAGCGTGAGCGTGAGGGTGAGCATGAGGGTGAGCGTGGAGTGTGGGCGTGACCATGAGTGTGAGTATGAGTGTGAGCGTGAGGGTGAGTGTGAGGGTGAGGGAGAGCATGAGGGTGAGCATGAGGGTGAGCGTGGAGTGTAAGCGTGACCATGAGTGTGAGTATGATTGTGAGCGTGAGGGTGAGAGTGAGGGTGAGGGTGAGCGTGAGGGAGAGGGAGAGGGAGAGGGTGAGGGAGAGGGTGAGGGTGATGGTCAGGGTGAGGGTGAGGGTGAGCGTGAGAGAGAGGGAGAGGGAGAGGGAGAGGGTGAGGGAGAGGGAGAGGGAGAGGGTGAGGGAGAGGGTGAGGGAGAGGGTGAGGGAGAGGGTGAGGGTGATGGTGAGGGAGGGGTGAGGGAGAGGGAGAGGAGAGGGTGAGGGTGAGGGAGAGGGAGAGGGTGAGGGTGAGGGAGAGGGAGAGGGAGAGGGTGAGGGAGAGGGAGAGGGTGAGGGAGAGGGAGAGGGAGAGGGTGAGGGTGAGGGTGAGGGAGAGGGTGAGGGTGAGGGAGAGGGTGAGGGAGAGGGAGAAGGAGAGGGTGAGGGAGAGGGTGAGAGTGAGGGTGAGCGTGAGGGAGAGGGAGAGGGTGAGGGTGAGTGTGAGGGGAGGGAGGGTGAGGGAGAGGGAGAGGGAGGTGAGCATGAGGGTGAGGGTGAGGGTGAGGGAGAGGGAGAGGGTGAGGGAGAGGGAGAGGGAGAGGGAGAGGGTGAGAGTGAAGGTGAGCGTGAGGGGAGGTGAGGGTGAGGTGAGGGTGAGGGTGAGGGTGAGCGTGGAGTGTGAGGGAGAGGGAGGAGGGAGAGGGAGAGGGTGAGCGTGAGGCTGAGGGTGAGGGTGAGCGTGAGGGTGAGGGTGAGCGTGTGGATGAGCGTGAGGGTGAGGGTGAGCGTGTGGATGAGCATGAGCGTGGAGTGTGAGCGTCAGCATGAACGTGAGTGTGAGTGTGAGTGTTAGCGTGAGGGTGAGCGGTGAGGGTGAGCGTGAGGGTGTGCGTGAGGGTGAGCCGTGAGTGTGGAGCATGAGCGTGTGGATGAGCGTGAGCGTGGAACTTGAGTGTGAGGGTGAGCGTGAGGGAGGATCATGAGCGTGAGGGTGGAGCGTGAGAGTGAGGGCGAGGGTGAGGATGAGCGTGAGGTGAGTGTGAGCGTGAGGGTGAGGGTGAGCGGTGAGGGTGAGGGTGAGCGTGAGGGTGAGGGTGAGGGAGAGCGTGAGCGTGAGGTTGAGCGTGAGTGTGAGCATGAGGGTGAGGGTGAGCGTGAGCGTGAGGTTGAGGATGAGGGTGACCGTGAGGTTGAGCGTGAGTGTGAGCATGAGGGTGAGGGTGAGCGTGAGGTTGAGAATTAGGGTGACCGTGAGGGTGAGGGGTGAGGATGAGGGTGACCGTGAGGGAGAGTGTGAGCATGAGCGTGAGGGTGAGGATGAGCATGAGTGTGAGGATCAGTGTGAGGATGAGCGTGAGCATGAGCATGAGTGTGAAGATGAGTGTGAGCGTGAGCGTGAGGGTTAGCGTGGAGCGTGAGGGTGAGTGTGAGGGTGAGGGAGAGTGTGAGCATGAGCGTGAGGTTGAGGATGAGGGTGACTGTGAGCGTGAGCATGAGGGTGAGGATGAGGGTGACCGTGAGGGTGAGTGTGAGGATGAGCATGAGGATGAGCGTGAGTATGAGGGTGAGAATGAGCATGAGTGTGAGGATCAGTGTGAGGATGAGCGTGAGCATGAGCATGAGTGTGAAGATGAGTGTGAGCGTGAGGGAGAGCGTGAGTGTGAGGGTGAGGTTGAGGGTGACCGTGAGGGTGAGTGTGAGGATGAGCGTGAGGGTGAGCATGAACATGAGTGTGAGGATGAGTGTGAGGATGAGCGTGAGCATGAGGGCGAGCATGAGCGTGAGGGGGGAGCGTGGAGAGTGAGGGTGAGCGATGAGCGTGTGTGGAGCGTGAGTGTGAGCTTGGAGCATGAGCGTGAGGGTGAGCGTGAGCGTGGAACATGAGTGTGAGGGTGAGCGTGAGTGTGGAATGTGAGCGTGAGCGTGAGCATGAGGGTGAGTGTGAGGTGAGCATGAACGTGAGCGTGAGTGTGAGCGTGAGTGCGAGCGTGAGGGTGAGCGTGAGGGTGAGCGTGAGGGTGAGCGTGAGTATGAACGTGAGTGTGAGTGTGAGCGTGAGGGTGAGCGTGAGTGTGGAGCATGAGCGTGAGGGTGGAGGGTGAGGGTGAGGGTGAGCGTGAGGGTGTGCGTGAGGGTGGAGCATGAGGATGAGCGTGAGGTGAGTGTCAGCGTGAGGTGAGTGTGAGCATGATGAGTGTGAGGTGTGAGCGTGAGGATGAGCATGTGTGAGCGTGAGTGCGAGGGTGAGGGTGAGTGTGAGCGTGAGGTTGAGGATTAGGGTGACCGTGAGGGTGAGTGTGAGGATGAGCGTGAGCGTGAGCGTGAGCGTGAGCGTGAGCGTGAGCGTGAGCGTGAGCGTGAGCGTGAGGGTGAGGGTGAGGATGAGCATGAGGATGAGCGTGAGTGTGAGGATCAGTGAGGATGAGCGTGAGGGTGAGCGTGAGGTTGAGCGTGAGGGTGAGTGTGAGCGTGAGCGTGAGCGTGAGAGTGAGAGTGAGCATGAGGGTGAGGGTGAGAGTGAGGGTGAGAGTGAGGGTGAGAGTGAGAGTGAGGGTGAGGGTGAGGGTGAGCGTGAGGGTGAGGGTGAGGGTGTGGGTGAGGGTGAGCATGAGGGTGAGCGTGAGGGTGTGGGTGAGGGTGAGCGTGAGGGTGAGGGTGAGGGTGAGCGTGAGGGTGAGGGTGAGCGTGAGCGTGAGGGTGAGGGTGAGGGTGAGGGTGAGGATGAGCGTGAGGGTGAGGGTGAGCATGTGTGAGCGTGAGTGTGAGGGTGAGGGTGAGTGTGAGCGTGAGGTTGAGGATTAGGGTGACCGTGAGGATGAGCATGAGGTTGAGCGTGAGCTTGAGGGTGAGCTTGAGGGTGAGCATGAGCATGAGTGTGAAGATGAGTGTGAGGATGAGCGTGAGCGAGAGGGTGAACGTGGAGTGTGAGGGTGAGCGTGAGTGTGGACTGTGAGCGTGAGGGTGAGCGTGAGGGTGAGGGTGAGCGTGAGCATGAGTGTGAGGATCAGTGTGAGGATGAGCGTGAGCATGAGCATGAGTGTGAAGATGAGTGTGAGTGTGAGCGTGAGGGTTAGCGTGGAGCGTGAGGGTGAGTGTGAGGGTGAGGGAGAGTGTGAGCATGAGCGTGAGGTTGAGGATGAGGGTGACTGTGAGGGTGAGTGTGAGCGTGAGGGTGAGGTTGAGGGTGACCGTGAGGGTGAGTGTGAGGATGAGCGTGAGGTTGAGGATGAGGGTGACTGTGAGGGTGAGCGTGAGCATGAGGGTGAGGATGAGGGTGACCGTGAGGGTGTGTGAGGATGAGCATGAGGATGAGCGTGAGTGTGAGGGTGAGAATGAGCATGAGTGTGAGGATCAGTGTGAGGATGAGCGTGAGCATGAGCATGAGTGTGAAGAAGAGTGTGAGCGTGAGCGTGAGGGTTAGCGTGGAGCGTGAGGGTGAGTGTGAGGGTGAGGGAGAGTGTGAGCATGAGCGTGAGGTTGAGGATGAGGGTGACCGTGAGGGTGAGTGTGAGGATGAGCTTGAGGGTGAGCATGAACATGAGTGTGAGGATGAGTGTGAGGATGAGCGTGAGCATGAGGGCGAGCATGAGCGTGAGGGGGAGCGTGGAGAGTGAGGGTGAGCATGAGCGTGTGTGGAGCGTGAGTGTGAGCTTGGAGCATGAGCGTGAGGGTGAGCGTGAGCGTGGAACATGAGTGTGAGGGTGAGCGTGAGTGTGGAATGTGAGCGTGAGCGTGAGCATGAGGGTGAGTGTGAGGTGAGCATGAACGTGAGCGTGAGTGTGAGCGTGAGGGTGAGCGTGAGGGTGAGCGTGAGGGTGAGCGTGAGGGTGAGCGTGAGGGTGGAGGGTGAGCGTGAGGGTGTGCGTGAGGGTGGAGCATGAGGATGAGCGTGAGGTGAGTGTCAGCATGAGGTGAGTGTGAGCATGATGAGTGTGAGGGTGAGCGTGAGGATGAGCATGTGTGAGCGTGAGTGTGAGGGTGAGGGTGAGTGTGAGCGTGAGGCTGAGGATTAGGGTGACCGTGTGGGTGAGTGTGAGGATGAGCGTGAGGATGAGTGTGAGCTTGAGGGTGAGCATGAGCATGAGTGTGAAGATGAGTGTGAGGATGAGCGTGAGCGAGAGGGTGAACGTGGAGTGTGAGGGTGAGCGTGAGTGTGGACTGTGAGCGTGAGGGTGAGCGTGAGTGTGAGGGTGAGGGTGAGTGTGAGCGTGAGGCTGAGGATTAGGGTGACCGTGTGGGTGAGTGTGAGGATGAGCGTGAGGATGAGTGTGAGCTTGAGGGTGAGCATGAGCATGAGTGTGAAGATGAGTGTGAGGATGAGCGTGAGCGAGAGGGTGAACGTGGAGTGTGAGGGTGAGCGTGAGTGTGAACTGTGAGCGTGAGGGTGAGCGTGAGGGTGAGGGTGAGCGTGAGGGTGAGCGTGAGCGTGAGTGTGAGTGTGAGTGTGAGGATGAGGGTGACCGTGACGTTGAGCGTGAGTGTGAGCATGAGGGTGAGAGTGAACGTGAGCATGAGGGTGAGCGTGAGCGTGAGCGTGAGTGTGAGGATGAGCATGAGGATGAGCATGAGGATGAGCGTGAGCATGAGCATGAGTGTGATGATCAGTGTGAGGATGAGCGTGAGCATGAGTGTGAAGATGAGTGTGAGCGTGAGCGTGAGGGTTAGCGTGGAGCGTGAGGGTGAGTGTGAAGGTGAGGGAGAGTGTGAGCATGAGCGTGAGGTTGAGGATGAGGGTGACTGTGAGGGTGAGCGTGAGGGTGAGCATGAACATGAGTGTGAGGATGAGTGTGAGGATGAGCGTGAGCATAAGGGCGAGCATGAGCGTGAGGGGGAGCGTGGAGAGTGAGGGTGAGCATGAGCGTGTGTGGAGCGTGAGTGTGAGCTTGGAGCATGAGCGTGAGGGTGAGCGTGAGCGTGGAACATGAGTGTGAGGGTGAGCGTGAGTGTGGAATGTGAGCGTGAGCGTGAGCATGAGGGTGAGTGTGAGGTGAGCATGAACGTGAGCGTGAGTGTGAGTGTGAGTGTGAGCGTGAGGGTGAGCGTGAGGGTGAGCGTGAGGGTAAGCGTGAGGGTAAGCGTGAGGGTGAGCGTGAGGGTGAGCGTGAGTATGAACGTGAGTGTGAGTGTGAGCGTGAGGGTGAGCGTGAGGGTGAGCGTGAGGGTGAGCGTGAGTGTGGAGCATGAGCGTGAGGGTGGAGGGTGAGGGTGAGGGTGAGCGTGAGGGTGTGCGTGAGGGTGGAGCATGAGGATGAGCGTGAGGTGAGTGTCAGCGTGAGGTGAGTGTGAGCGTGATGGTGGAGCGTGAGTGTGAGGGTGAGCGTGAGGATGAGCATGTGTGAGCGTGAGGGTGAGTATGAGCGTGAGGTTGAGGATTAGGGTGACCGTGAGGGTGAGTGTGAGGATGAGCGTGAGGATGAGTGTGAGCGAGAGGGTGAACGTGGAGTGTGAGGGTGAGCGTGAGTGTGGACTGTGAGCGTGAGGTGAGCGTGAGGGTGAGCGTGAGGGTGAGGGTGAGCATGAGCGTGAGTGTGAGTGTGAGGATGAGGGTGACCGTGACGTTGAGCGTGAGTGTGAGCATGAGGGTGAGGGTGAGCGTGAGCATGAGGGTGAGCGTGAGCGTGAGCGTGTGAGGATGAGCATGAGGATGAGCATGAGGGTGAGGATCAGTGTGAGGATGAGCGTGAGCATGAGCATGAGGGTGAGGATCAGTGTGAGGATGAGCGTGAGCATGAGCATAAGTGTGAAGATGAGTGTGAGCGTGAGCGTGAGGGTTAGCGTGGAGCGTGAGGGTGAGTGTGAGGGTGAGGGAGAGTGTGAGCATGAGCGTGAGGTTGAGGATGAGGGTGACTGTGAGGGAGAGTGTGAACGTGAGGGTGAGGTTGAGGTTGAGGGTGACCATGAGTGTGAGGATGAGCGTGAGGGTGAGCATGAACATGAGTGTGAGGATGAGTGTGAGCATGAGCGTGAGGGTTAGCGTGGAGCGTGAGGGTGAGTGTGAGGGTGAGGGAGAGTGTGAGCATGAGCGTGAGGTTGAGGATGAGGGTGAGTGTGAGGATGAGCGTGAGTATGAGGGTGAGAATGAGCATGAGTGTGAGGATCAGTGTGAGGAAGAGCGTGAGGGTGAGTGTGAGGGTGAGCGTGAGCGTGAGGGTGAGGATGAGGGTGGCCGTGAGGGTGAGTGTGAGGATGAGCATGAGGATGAGCGTGAGTGTGAGGATCAGTGAGGATGAGCGTGAGCATGAGCATGAGTGTGAAGATGAGTGTGAGCGTGAGCGTGAGGGTGAGCATGAGGGTGAGCGTGAGGGTGAGCGTGAGGTTGAGCGTGAGGGTGAGCGTGAGGGTGAGCGTGAGGGTGAGCGTGAGCGTGAGAGTGAGAGTGAGAGTGAGAGTGAGCGTGAGGGTGAGCGTGAGGGTGAGCGTGAGGGTGAGCGTGAGGGTGAGCGTGAGGTTGAGCGTGAGGGTGAGCGTGAGGGTGAGCGTGAGCGTGAGCGTGAGAGTGAGAGTGAGGGTGAGCGTGAGGGTGAGCGTGAGGGTGAGCGTGAGGGTGAGCGTGAGGGTGAGCGTGAGAGTGAGAGTGAGAGTGAGCGTGAGGGTGAGCGTGAGGGTGAGCGTGAGGGTGAGCGTGAGGTTGAGCGTGAGGTTGAGCGTGAGGGTGAGGGTGAGCGTGAGCGTGAGCGTGAGCGTGAGCGTGAGAGTGAGAGTGAGCGTGAGGGTGAGGGTGAGCGTGAGAGTGAGCGTGAGGGTGAGCGTGAGGGTGAGCGTGAGGGTGAGCGTGAGGTTGAGCGTGAGGGTGAGCGTGAGGGTGAGCGTGAGCGTGAGCGTGAGCATGAGCGTGAGAGTGAGAGTGAGAGTGAGAGTGAGAGTGAGGGTGAGGGTGAGGGTGAGGGTGAGGGTGAGGGTGAGGGTGAGCGTGAGGGTGAGGGTGAGGGTGAGAGTGAGGGTGAGAGTGAGAGTGAGAGTGAGGGTGAGGGTGAGGGTGTGGGTGAGGGTGAGGGTGAGCATGAGGGTGAGGGTGAGGGTGAGGGTGAGCGTGAGGGTGAGCGTGAGGGTGAGGGTGAGGGTGAGCGTGAGGGTGAGGGTGAGCATGAGGGTGAGTGTGAGGGTGAGGGAGAGTGTGAGCATGAGCGTGAGGTTGAGGATGATGGTGAGTGTGAGGATGAGCGTGAGTATGAGGGTGAGAATGAGCATGAGTGTGAGGATCAGTGTGAGGAAGAGCGTGAGGGTGAGTGTGAGGGTGAGCGTGAGCGTGAGGGTGAGGATGAGGGTGGCCGTGAGGGTGAGTGTGAGGATGAGCATGAGGATGAGCGTGAGTGTGAGGATCAGTGAGGATGAGCGTGAGCATGAGCATGAGTGTGAAGATGAGTGTGAGCGTGAGCGTGAGGGTGAGCATGAGGGTGAGCGTGAGGGTGAGCGTGAGGTTGAGCGTGAGGGTGAGCGTGAGGGTGAGCGTGAGGGTGAGCGTGAGCGTGAGAGTGAGGGTGAGCGTGAGGGTGAGCGTGAGGGTGAGCGTGAGGGTGAGCGTGAGGGTGAGCGTGAGGGTGAGCGTGAGGTTGAGCGTGAGGGTGAGCGTGAGGGTGAGCGTGAGCGTGAGCGTGAGAGTGAGAGTGAGCGTGAGGGTGAGCGTGAGGGTGAGCGTGAGGGTGAGCGTGAGGGTGAGCGTGAGGGTGAGCGTGAGAGTGAGGGTGAGCGTGAGGGTGAGCGTGAGCGTGAGAGTGAGAGTGAGAGTGAGGGTGAGCGTGAGGGTGAGCGTGAGGGTGAGCGTGAGGGTGAGCGTGAGGTTGAGCGTGAGGGTGAGCGTGAGGGTGAGCGTGAGCGTGAGCGTGAGCGTGAGCGTGAGCGTGAGCGTGAGCGTGAGGGTGAGCGTGAGGGTGAGCGTGAGGGTGAGCGTGAGGGTGAGCGTGAGGGTGAGCGTGAGGGTGAGCGTGAGCGTGAGAGTGAGAGTGAGAGTGAGCGTGAGGGTGAGCGTGAGGGTGAGCGTGAGGGTGAGCGTGAGCATGAGCGTGAGAGTGAGAGTGAGAGTGAGAGTGAGAGTGAGGGTGAGGGTGAGGGTGAGCGTGAGGGTGAGGGTGAGGGTGAGAGTGAGGGTGAGGGTGAGGGTGAGAGTGAGAGTGAGGGTGAGGGTGAGGGTGAGGGTGTGGGTGAGGGTGAGGGTGAGCATGAGGGTGAGGGTGAGGGTGAGGGTGAGCGTGAGGGTGAGCGTGAGGGTGAGGGTGAGGGTGAGCGTGAGGGTGAGGGTGAGCATGAGGGTGAGCGTGAGCGTGAGGGTGAGGGTGAGGGTGAGGATGAGCATGAGGATGAGCATGAGCATGAGCATGAGTGTGAGGATGAGTGTGAGGGTGAGCGTGAGTGTGGACTGTGAGCATGAGGGTGAGCGTGAGCATGAGGATGAATGAGTGTGAGCATGAGTGTGGAGCATGAGTGTGGAGCATGAGCGTGAGGGTGAGTGTGAGCGTGAGGGTGAGCATGAGGGTGAGCGTGAGCGTGAAACATGAGTGTGAGGGTGAGGGTGAGGGTGAGGTGAGCGTGAGGGTGAGGGTGAGCGTGAGGGTGGAGCGTGAGGGTGAGGGTGAGGTTGAGCGTGAGGATGAGCGTGAGCTTGAGGGTGAGCATGAGCATGAGTGTGAAGATGAGTGTGAGGATGAGCGTGAGCGAGAGGGTGAACGTGGAGTGTGAGGGTGAGCGTGAGTGTGGACTGTGAGCGTGAGGGTGAGCGTGAGGGTGAGGGTGAGCGTGAGGGTGAGGGTGAGCATGAGCGTGACCGTGACGTTGAGCGTGAGTGTGAGCATGAGGGTGAGCGTGAGCGTGAGCATGAGGGTGAGCGTGAGCGTGAGCGTGAGTGTGAGGATGAGCATGAGGATGAGCGTGAGCATGAGCATGAGTGTGAGGATCAGTGTGAGGATGAGCGTGAGCATGAGCATGAGGGTGAGGATCAGTGTGAGGATGAGCGTGAGCATGAGCATGAGGGTGAGGATCAGTGTGAGGATGAGCGTGAGCATGAGCATGAGTGTGAGGATCAGTGTGAGGATGAGCGTGAGCATGAGCATGAGTGTGAAGATGAGTGTGAGCGTGAGGGTTAGCGTGGAGCGTGAGGGTGAGTGTGAGGGTGAGGGAGAGTGTGAGCATGAGCGTGAGGTTGAGGATGAGGGTGACTGTGAGGGAGAGCGTGAGCGTGAGGGTGAGGTTGAGGTTGAGGGTGACCGTGAGGGTGAGTGTGAGGATGAGCGTGAGGCTGAGCATGAACATGAGTGTGAGGATGAGTGTGAGCGTGAGCGTGAGGGTTAGCGTGGAGCGTGAGGGTGAGTGTGAGGGTGAGGGAGAGTGTGAGCATGAGCGTGAGGTTGAGGATGAGGGTGTGTGAGGATGAGCGTGAGTATGAGGGTGAGAATGAGCATGAGTGTGAGGATCAGTGTGAGGATGAGCGTGAGGGTGAGTGTGAGGGTGAGCATGAGCGTGAGGGTGAGGATGAGGGTGGCCGTGAGGGTGAGTGTGAGGATGAGCATGAGGATGAGCGTGAGTGTGAGGGTGAGAATGAGCAAGAGTGTGAGGATCAGTGTGAGGATGAGCGTGAGCATGAGCATGAGTGTGAAGATGAGTGTGAGCGTGAGCGTGAGGGTTAGCGTGGAGCGTGAGGGTGAGTGTGAAGGTGAGGGAGAGTGTGAGCATGAGCGTGAGGTTGAGGATGAGGGTGACTGTGAGGGTGAGCGTGAGGGTGAGCATGAACATGAGTGTGAGGATGAGTGTGAGGATGAGTGTGAGGATGAGCGTGAGCATGAGGGCGAGCATGAGCGTGTGTGGAGCGTGAGTGTGAGCTTGGAGCATGAGCGTGAGGGTGAGCGTGAGCGTGGAACATGAGTGTGAGGATGAGCGTGAGTGTGGAATGTGAGCGTGAGCGTGAGCATGAGGGTGAGTGTGAGGTGAGCATGAACGTGAGCGAGAGTGTGAGCGTGAGTGTGAGCGTGAGTGTGAGTGTGAGGGTGAGCGTGAGGGTGAGCGTGAGGGTGAGCGTGAGGGTGAGCGTGAGAGTAAGCGTGAGGGTGAGCGTGAATATGAACGTGAGTGTGAGTGTGAGCGTGAGGGTGAGCATGAACATGAGTGTGAGGATGAGTGTGAGCGTGAGGGTTAGCGTGGAGCGTGAGGGTGAGTGTGAGGGTGAGGGAGAGTGTGAGCATGAGCGTGAGGTTGAGGATGAGGGTGAGTGTGAGGATGAGCGTGAGTATGAGGGTGAGAATGAGCATGAGTGTGAGGATCAGTGTGAGGATGAGCGTGAGGGTGAGTGTGAGGGTGAGCGTGAGCGTGAGGGTGAGGATGAGGGTGGCCGTGAGGGTGAGTGTGAGGATGAGCATGAGCATGAGCATGAGTGTGAAGATGAGTGTGAGCGTGAGCGTGCGGGTTAGCGTGGAGCGTGAGGGTGAGTGTGAAGGTGAGGGAGAGTGTGAGCATGAGCATGAGGTTGAGGATGAGGGTGACTGTGAGGGTGAGCGTGAGGGTGAGCATGAACATGAGTGTGAGGATGAGTGTGAGGATGAGCGTGAGCATGAGCATGAGTGTGAGGATCAGTGTGAGGATGAGCGTGAGCATGAGCATGAGTGTGAAGATGAGTGTGAGCGTGAGCGTGAGGGTTAGCGTGGAGCATGAGGGTGAGTGTGAAGGTGAGGGAGAGTGTGAGCATGAGCGTGAGGTTGAGGATGAGGGTGTCTGTGAGGGTGAGCGTGAGCGTGAGGGTGAGGTTGAGGGTGACCGTGAGTGTGAGGGTGAGCGTGAGCGTGAGTGTGAGGGTGAGGGTGAGCATGAGGATGAGCGTGAGTGTGAGGATCAGTGAGGATGAGCGTGAGCATGAGCATGAGTGTGAGGATGAGTGTGAGCGTGAGCGTGAGCGTGAGGGTGAGTGTGAGGGTGAGGGAGAGTGTGAGCATGAGCGTGAGGTTGAGGATGAGGGTGAGTGTGAGGATGAGCGTGAGTATGAGGGTGAGAATGAGCATGAGTGTGAGGATCAGTGTGAGGATGAGCGTGAGGGTGAGTGTGAGGGTGAGCGTGAGCGTGAGGGTGAGGATGAGGGTGGCCGTGAGGGTGAGTATGAGGATGAGCATGAGCATGAGCATGAGTGTGAAGATGAGTGTGAGCGTGAGCCTGAGCGCGAGCGCGAGCGCGAGCGCGAGGGCGAGGGCGAGGGCGAGGGCGAGAGCGGGCGCGGGCGCGGGCGAGGGCGAGGGCGAGGGCGAGGGCGAGGGCGAGGGCGAGAGCGGGCGCGGGCGCGGGCGGCGGGCGAGGGCGAGGGCGAGGGCGAGGGCGAGGGCGAGGGCGAGGGCGAGAGCGAGAGCGAGAGCGAGCGCGAGCGCGGGCGAGGGCGAGGGCGAGGGCGAGGGCGAGGGCGAGCGCGAGCGCGAGAGCGAGAGCGAGCGTGAGCGTGAGCGAGAGCGAGAGCGAGAGTGAGAGTGAGCGTGAGGGTGAGGGTGAGGGTGAGCGTGAGAGTGAGGGTGAGGGTGAGGGTGAGGGTGAGCGTGAGGGTGAGGGTGAGCGTGAGGGTGAGCGTGAGCGTGAGGGTGAGGGTGAGGATGAGCATGAGGATGAGCATGAGCATGAGTGTGAGGATGAGTGTGAGGGTGAGCGTGAGTGTGGACTGTGAGCATGAGGGTGAGCGTGAGCATGAGGATGAATGAGTGTGAGCATGAGTGTGGAGCATGAGCATGAGGGTGAGTGTGAGCGTGAGGGTGAGCATGAGGGTGAGCGTGAGCGTGAAACATGAGTGTGAGGGTGAGGGTGAGGGTGATCGTGAGGGAGAGGGTGAGGTTGAGCGTGAGGGTGGAGCGTGAGCGTGAGGGTGAGGTTGAGCGTGAGGGTGGAGCGTGAGCGTGAGGGTGAGGGTGAGCGTGAGGGTGAGCGTGAGGGTGAGGGTGAGGTTGAGCGTGAGGGTGGAGCATGAGTGTGAGGGTGAGGGTGAGGGTGAGTTTGAGGATGAGCATGAGGATGAGCGTGAGTGTGAGGATCAGTGAGGATGAGCGTGAGCATGAGCATGAGTGCGAAGATGAGTGTGAGCGTGAGCATGAGGGTTAGCGTGGAGCGTGAGGGTGAGCGTGAGGGTGAGCGTGAGGGTGAGTGTGATGTTGAGCGTGAGGGTGTGTGAGTGTGAGTGTGAGCGTGAGCGTGAGAGTGAGCGTGAGCGTGAGGGTGAGCGTGAGGTTGAGCGTGAGGGTGAGGGTGAGGGTGAGGGTGAGGTTGAGCATGAGGGTGAGTGTGAGTGTGAGCGTGAGCGTGAGCGTGAGCGTGAGCGTGAGGGTGAGGGTGAGGGTGAGCGTTAGGGTGAGGGTGAGGGTGAGCGTGAGGGTGAGCGTGAGCGTGAGGGTGTGTGAGGGTGTGTGAGGGTGAGCGTGAGGGTGAGGGTGAGGATGAGCATGAGGATGAGCGTGAGCTTGAGGGTGAGCATGAGCATGAGTGTGAGGATGAGTGTGAGGGTGAGCGTGAGTGTGGACTGTGAGCATGAGGGTGAGCGTGAGGGTGAGGGTGAGCGTGAGCATGAGGATGAATGAGTGTGAGCATGAGTGTGGAGCATGAGCGTGAGGGTGAGTGTGAGCGTTAGGGTGAGCATGAGGGTGAGCGTGAGTGTGAAACATGAGTGTGAGGGTGAGGGTGAGGGTGAGGGTGAGGTTGAGCGTGAGGGTGGAGCGTGAGGGTGAGGGTGAGGTTGAGCATGAGGGTGGAGTGTGAGCGTGAGGGTGAGGGTGAGGGTGAGTGTGAGGGTGAGCGTGAGCGTGAGGGTGAGGGTGAGCGTGAGCATGAGCGTGAGTGTGAGGATGAGCGTGAGCATGAGCGTGAGCGTGAGCATGAGCGTGAGTGTGAGGATGAGGGTGAGCGTGAGGGTGAGCGTGAGGGTGAGGGTGAGGGAGAGCGTGAGTGTGAGGATGAGGGTGAGCGTGAGGGTGAGCGTGAGGGTGAGCATCAGCGTTAAGTGTGTCCATGAGTGTGGGTGTGAGCGTGAGCGTGGATGTGAGCTTAACTGTGTGGGTGTGAGCGTGAGTGTGAGCATGAGCGTGTGGATGAGCGTGAGCGTGAAACATGAGTGTGAGGGTGAGCGTGAGTGTGGAGCATGAGCGTGTGGATGAGTGTGAGCGTGGGCATGAGCGTGAGTGTGAGGATGAGCGTGAGCATGAGGGTGAGTGTGGACTGTGAGCATGAGCGTGAGCGTGAGCGTGAGTGTGAGGATGAGCGTGAGTGTGAGGGTGAGCGTGAGTGTGGAGCGTGAGCGTGACGGTGAGCGTGAGCATGAGGTTGCGCGTGAGCGTGAGCTTGAGCGTGAGGGTGGAGTGTGCAGCATGAGCGTGAGGGTGAGCGTGAGGGTGAGCGTGGGGGTGAGCATGGGGGTGAGTGTGAGCGTGAGTGTGAGCGTGAGTGTGGAGCATGAGCATGAGTGTGGGTGTGAGCGTGAGTGTGGAGCATGAGCATGAGTGGGGAGCGTGAGTGATGATCGTGAGTATTAGCATGAGTGTCGGTGTGAGCATGAGTGTGGATGTGAGCTTAATTGTGTGGGTGTGAGCGTGAGTGTGAGCATGAGCGTGGGTGAGTGTGGAGCATGAGCATGAGTGGGGAGCGTTAGCGTGGAGCATGGGCGTGAGCTTGAGTGTGAGCGTGGAGCATAAGCGTGAACATGGAGCGTGAGTGGGTGTGAGCGTGAGTGTGGAGCGTGAGCATGAGTGGGGAGTGTGAGTGTGAGCGTGAGTGTGAAGCATGAGCGTGAGCGTGAGTGTGAGCGTGAGTGTGAGCGTGAGCATGAATGTGGAGTGTGAGCATGAGTGGGGAGCATGAGCGTGAGCATCAGCATGAGTGTGGAACGTGAGCATGAGTGTGAGTGTGAGCCTGAGTGTGAGTGTGAGCATGAGCGTGAGCGTGAGCGTGAGCGTGAGTGTGGAGCATGAGCATGAGTGGGGAGCGTGAGCATGAACGTGGAGCATGAGCGTGAACGTGGAGCGTGAGCGTGAGCTTGAGTGTAGAGTATGAGCGTGAGCGTGTGGGCATGAGCGTGGGCGTGAGGATGAGGGTGAGCATGAGTGGGGACCGTGAGCGTGAAGCATGAGCGTGAGCATGGAGCATGAGCGTGAGCGTGGAGCATGAGCGTGAGCATGGAGCGTGAGCGTGAGCGTGGAGCATGAGCGTGAGCATGGACATAAACATGGGGAGTGAGCATGAGTGTGAGTGTGAGCCTGAGTGTGAGCATGAGTGTGGAGCGTGAGCATGAGTGGGGAGCGTGAACGTGGAGCATGAGTGTGAGCGTGGAGCATGAGCGTGAACGTGGAGCGTGAACGTGGGCGTGAGCTTGAGTGTGGAGCATCAGCATGAGCGTGAGTGTGAGTGTGAGCATGAGCTTGAGCGTGAGGGTGAGTGTGAGCGTGAGGGTGAGCGTCAGCGTGAAGTGTGTGCATGAATGTGGGTGTAAGTGTGAGTGTGGATCGTGAGCATGAGTGGGGAGCGTGAGTGATGACCGTGAGTGTTAGTATGAGTGTGGGTGTGAGCATGAGCGTGGATGTGAGCTGAATTGAGTGGGTGTGAGCATGAGTGTGGCTGAGCGTGAGTGTGGAGCATGAGCATGAGTGGGGAGCATGAGCGTGAGGCGTGGGTGTGAGCTTGAGTGTGAGCGTGGAGCATAAGCGTGAACATGGAGCGTGAGTTTGAGTGTGAGTGTGAGCGTGAGTGGGTGTGAGCGTGAGTGTGGAGCGTGAGCATGAGTGGTGAGCGTGAGTGTGAAGGTGGGCGTGAGCGTGGAGTGTGAACGTGAGTGTGAGCGTTAGTGTGAGCATGAAGGTGGAGTGTGGAGCATGAGTGTGGAGTCTTGGCATGAGTGTAAGCGTGGATTGTGAGCTTGAGTGTGAGCGTGAGTGTGAGTGCGTGAGCGTGGAGCGTGGAGTGTGAGCATGAGTGTGAGCGTGGAGCGTGGAGCATGAGCGTGAGCATGACCGTGGGCATGAGCGTGAGCGTGGAGCATGAGCGTGAACATGGAGCGTGAGCATGAGCGTGGGCGTGAGCTTGAGTGTGGAGCGTGAGAGTGCAGCATGAGCGTGAGCATGAGCGTGGAGCATGAGCATGAGCGTGGAGCGTGAGTGTGAGGGTGAGGGTGTGTGAGGGTGAGGGTGAGCGTCAGCGTGAAGTGTGTGCATGAATGGCGAGCGTGAGTGATGATCGTGAGTGTTAGCATGAGTGTGGGTGTGAGCATGAGTGTGGATGTGAGCTTAACTGTGTGGGTGTGAGCGGGAGTGTGAGCGCTAGTGTGGGTGAGCGTGAGTGTGGAGCATGAGCATGAGTGGGGAGCATGAGCATGAGTGGGGAGCATGAGCGTGGGTGTGAGCTTGAGTGTGAGCGTGGAGCATAAGCGTGAACATGGAGCATGAGTGTGAGTGTGTGTGAGTGTGAGCGTGAGTGGGTGTGAGCATGTGTGGAGCATGAGCATGAGTGGGGAGCGTGAGTGTGAGTGTGGGCGTGAGCGTGAGTGTGGAGCGTGAGTGTGAGCGTGGAGTGTGAGCATGAGTGTGAGCTTGAAGGTGGAGTGTAAAGGTGGAGTGTGGAGCATGAGCGTGGAGTCTGGGCATGAGTGTGAGCATGGAGTGTGAGCTTGAGTGTGAGCGTGGAGTGTGAGCGTGGAATATGAGCATGAGTGTGAGCATGAGTGTGAGCTTGATTGTGAGCGGGGAGCATGGAGTGTGAGCGTGGAGTGTGAGCATGAGCATGAGCGTGAGTGTGAGCGTGAGCGTGAGTGTGAGCGTGGAGCGTGAGCGTGGAGAGTGAGCATGAGTGTGGGTGTGAGCTTGAGTGTAGAGCGTGAGCATGGGTGTGTGCGTGGAGCGTGAGCTTGAGTGGGTAGCGTGTGAGCGTGAACGTGAGTGTGAAGCGTGAGTGTGAGTGTGTATGAGCGTGAGTGTGAGCATGAGTGTGGGTATGGGTGTGGGTGTGAGCGTGGAGCGTGAGCGTGAGTGTGGGTGTGAGCATGAGCGTGGAGCGTGAGCGTGAGTGTGAGCATGAGTGTGTGCATGAGCATGAGTGTGAGCATGAGCATAAGCGTGGAGCATGAGCGTGAACGCGGAGCATGAGCATGAGTGGGGAGCGTTAGCTTGAGTGTGGAGCATGAGTGTGGAGTGTGTGTGAGCGTGGGCGTGAGCGTGGGTGTGAGCGTGGGTGTGAGCGTGGAGCATGAGTGTGGAGTGTGAGTATGAGTGTGAGCGTGGGCGTGAGCGTGGGTGTGAATGTGGAGCGTGAGCATGAGTGTGAGCGTGAGTGTGAGCATGGGCGTGAATGTGGAGCAAGAGTGTGGAGTGTGAGCGTGAGTGTGAGCTTGAGTGTGAGCATGGGCATGAGCGAGTGTGCTAAGCCGTTCTCTCCTAGAATTTCCCTCCATAACTGCAAGATACATTGCTCTGTTCAAATTTTGGATGACTTGAGGTTGGCATGGGGAGGTGGTGAGGGGAGATCGAAGTTGAGGAGGGGTGGTGAAGGGGAGATAGAGGTTGGGGAGGTGAGGGTGGTGTGGGTGGATGGGTGGTGAAGGGGAGGTCAAGGTTGAGGGGGGTGAGGGAGGGTTGGGGTGGGGGGATAGGGACGGGGTGGTCGATGTTGGGGGGGGCATGGTGAGGGAGAGTTCAAGGTTCAGGGGGTGGGGGGGGGTCGAGGCTGAGGGAGCGGTGAGGGGTGGTCGGGTTGGGGGGGTAGGTGAGGGGGGAGGTCAGGAAGGGGTGGGGGGGCGGTGAAGCGGAGGTGGGGTGCGGGGTGGTGAGGGGGAGGTGGGGTGGGGGGATGGTGTGGGGAGGTTAGGATGGAGTGAGGGGGAGGTGGGGTGGAGGGGGGTGAGAGGGTGGTCAGGTTGGGGGTAGCTGGCGAAGGGGAGCTGCAGCGGGTTAGGTTTGGAGATCTCCTCCTACTGGACCCTGGGTTCCACTCCAGCCCAAGATGCTGGCCCAGGAGTCACTTGTCCAGCCAAGTCTCAACCCGCAAGTCCCACTGGACATAAGCCGCAGCTCAGACAGGCTCAGGATTCGCACTGGGTCACCAATATCACCCCATGGGAAGTGAAGCCATCCACACTCATGTATAAAGATTGGAGTGCGGGGAGGTGGAGTTCCCGATAAATGCCCTGCAATGTCAAAGAAATTTGCATTCCATTGGTGGTCAGAGACGGTTTTAACTGACAGATAAACCCCGTGTGAGCGTTGATGCCACTTCAGTTCCATGACGCTCTCTCAGAGGCTGCGCTGGCATTGTGGCTGTGTTACCGGGCAATTAACTCAGGCGCTTGAACAAACGCCCTGGGACGTGAGCTCAAGTCCCAACATGAGAGCGGGAGAATTAAATTGCAATGAATTAATTCAAGCCGTAATTAAAAAGCTGGTCTCAGTGACGGTGACCACGAAACTGCTGGGTTGTCACAAAAATGCCCTTTAGGGGAGGAGTTCTGCTGCCATAACATAGTCTGGCCTGCATGTGACTCCCTCCGGACCTACAGCAATGTGGTTGACTCTTAACTGCCCTCTGAAATAGCCAAGCAGGTCACTCAGTTGCATCCCAGAAGGTGACTCACCACCACTTTGCCAAGTGCATTTGGGGATGGGTAATAAATGTTGGCCTTGCCTGTGATACCATGCGAATGGATGTTATTTTTTTTTTTAAATATTTTCGGGGAATATTGTGTTATTCCATGAAGAAGATACGTGTCTGTATCTCTAAATGACTTGATTAAGCCGGAGAAAAGTTATTAGAGACAGGTTGTCTGGCAGGTTTAAGACACGAAAGGGTAGACGTGTTAGGTGCGCATTTGTAATGAAATATTATGGTGGATTTGAGGCACAAGTAAATAGTTTAGATTTAACATTTGCATTTTTGGATAAGTTGAGAGTTTGTTTGAATATCAAAGGGAAGTCAGAGGTGAAGAAGAAACATTTTTGCATCTTACAGAAAGAGGGTATATTACATTTTACTGACCCGAAAGCAGACAAAATGGAGACATGAAAGATTTTATATTTAGAAAGTTTAGAATTTCGAAGAGGTGTGAGAATAATGGAACCTGAGATAAAAGGTGGGGAAAAGGTATTGTAGAGATACTGTGGACAGGTTAGGGCTGGCTGCAACCTATGTGAGGAGGATTCTCTGGAAACAGCTCTTGGCTGGGAGAAGGAGCAGTTTTAATCAGCTATCCAGTCAAGCCAGAAAAGTCTTGGCCTGCATCAAGCAGTCTTGTTCTGAAGTCCTGGAATTCCACAGCAGAGTGGGAGTGGAAGAGAGTTTAAGCGGTCATATGGTATTCCTTTTATTAAAGCTACAGCAGTTTGCCTTGGGTAATATTACTGGATTTTCATAGTTAAAAATCTATAGGGGAGTGCTGCCTGAAAGGCGTTTACTTTGACCAATTGGAGAGTATTTTCGGGGAATGTTTTGTAAGACTAATTTTAACTGCCTAACTGTAATCTTGTGTGCTTAAGTTTTCTTTTCTTCTAGTTAATAAAACTTTTACTTTTAATATTTAAAATCCCCATAGTGTCACTGGACTCCTTGCTGCTGAGATCAGTACAGTGTCATTCTGTTTTTGGACTATGAAAACAAAAGGGAATGGCCTATAAGCCAAGTTTCCCCCTGGAATTTGGTATACTCAGCAATTAACATCTGCTGTGGTCATAGCAATGCCCACATCTCAATCATTCCATGAATGGGGCTGGAATCATCCGCTGGTCAGGCAGGGCTTACTAACAGTTGGTACTTCTGGGACCTCATATTTATTCAGTCAACAACAACAGATCCAACTGGGCTGATCGGCAGCAGCTGCACTGTAACGTCGTGAATACATAGAGCGAAATTCCTGTGATATTCCTGACAGTGACAGTAATGAGCTGCAGCTACAGAATGAGATACTTGGCAGAGCATCAACACGCTGAGTATCATTAATCAAAGGAAGGGCTGTTACACTGAAACGCATCTGCCCATTCAACCCGCCTACCCTCCCAGGGGAGCTGATTCTAACTGGGGTTCGGTCCCTCGGGTGCTGATTCTAACTGGGGTTCGGTCCCTCGGGTGCTGATTCTAACTGGGATTCAGTCCCTCGGGTGCTGATTCTAACTGGGGTTCAGTCCCTCAGCTGCTGATTCTAACTGGGGTTCAGTCCCTCGGGTGCTGATTCTAACTGGGGTTCGGTCCCTCGGGTGCTGATTCTAACTGGGATTCAGTCCCTCGGGTGCTGATTCTAACTGGGGTTCAGTTCCTCGGGTGCTGATTCTAACTGGGGTTCGGTCCCTCGGGTGCTGATTCTAACTGGGGTTCGGTCCCTCGGGTGCTGATTCTAACTGGGGTTCGGTCCCTCGGGTGCTGATTCTAACTGGGGTTCGGTCCCTCGGGTGCTGATTCTAACTGGGGTTCAGTCCCTCGCGTGCTGATTCTAACTGGGGTTCAGTCCCTCGGGTGCTGATTCTAACTGGGGTTCGGTCCCTCGGGTGCTGATTCTAACTGGGGTTCGGTCCCTCGGGTGCTGATTCTAACTGGGGTTCGGTCCCTCGGGTGCTGATTCTAACTGGGGTTCGGTCCCTCGGGTGCTGATTCTAACTGGGGTTCGGTCCCTCGGGTGCTAATTCTAACTGGGGTTCAGTCCCTCGGGTGCTGATTCTAACTGGGATTCAGTCCCTCGGGTGCTGATTCTAACTGGGGTTCAGTCCCTCGGGTGCTGATTCTAACTGGGGTTCAGTCCCTCAGGTGCTGATTCTAACTGGGGTTCGGTCCCTCGGGTGCTGATTCTAACTGGGATTCGGTCCCTCGGGTGCTGATTCTAACTGGGGTTCTGTCCCTCGCGTGCTGATTCTAACTGGGGTTCAGTCCCTCGGGTGCTGATTCTAACTGGGGTTCAGTCCCTCGGGTGCTGATTCTAACTGGGGTTCGGTCCCTCGGGTGCTGATTCTAACTGGGGTTCGGTCCCTCGGGTGCTGATTCTAACTGGGGTTCGGTCCCTCGGGTGCTGATTCTAACTGGGGTTCGGTCCCTCGGGTGCTGATTCTAACTGGGGTTCGGTCCCTCGGGTGCTGATTCTAACTGGGGTTCGGTCCCTCGGGTGCTGATTCTAACTGGGGTTCGGTCCCTCGGGTGCTGATTCTAACTGGGGTTCGGTCCCTCGGGTGCTGATTCTAACTGGGGTTCGGTCCCTCGGGTGCTGATTCTAACTGGGGTTCAGTCCCTCGCGTGCTGATTCTAACTGGGGTTCAGTCCCTCGGGTGCTGATTCTAACTGGGGTTCGGTCCCTCGGGTGCTGATTCTAACTGGGGTTCAGTCCCTCGGGTGCTGATTCTAACTGGGGTTCGGTCCCTCGGGTGCTGATTCTAACTGGGGTTCGGTCCCTCGGGTGCTGATTCTAACTGGGGTTCGGTCCCTCGGGTGCTAATTCTAACTGGGGTTCAGTCCCTCGGGTGCTGATTCTAACTGGGATTCAGTCCCTCAGGTGCTGATTCTAACTGGGGTTCAGTCCCTCGGGTGCTGATTCTAACTGGGGTTCGGTCCCTCGGGTGCTGATTCTAACTGGGGTTCAGTCCCTCGGGTGCTGATTCTAACTGGGATTCAGTCCCTCGGGTGCTGATTCTAACTGGGGTTCAGTCCCTCGCGTGCTGATTCTAACTGGGGTTCAGTCCCTCGGGTGCTGATTCTAACTGGGGTTCAGTCCCTCGGGTGCTGATTCTAACTGGGGTTCGGTCCCTCGGGTGCTGATTCTAACTGGGGTTCGGTCCCTCGGGTGCTGATTCTAACTGGGGTTCGGTCCCTCGGGTGCTGATTCTAACTGGGGTTCGGTCCCTCGGGTGCTGATTCTAACTGGGGTTCGGTCCCTCGGGTGCTGATTCTAACTGGGGTTCGGTCCCTCGGGTGCTGATTCTAACTGGGGTTCGGTCCCTCGGGTGCTGATTCTAACTGGGGTTCGGTCCCTCGGGTGCTGATTCTAACTGGGGTTCGGTCCCTCGGGTGCTGATTCTAACTGGGGTTCCATCCAGTTTCTGCCTTCACAATAATGAGGACATACTTAATCTCTGTAGGGACATTCTCCACCTACTTATACAGTCTAGGTTTAGGTAGCGTACAGTGACTGGACAGGGCTGAATTTACAAGGGTGGGTCTAGAGGTGGGAGTGGGGAGGGAAATCCAGTTGGACTTTGCTGCACGACACATTCTCACCCCCACAGCATTCTGCAGGAGTTGGGGTGATGGCTGGATTGGCTACCTGACTGGCCAGAGACAATTAAGCACCTCGAGGGTTCCTACTTAAGGGCATTCTCCTGATGCCATTTGGATTTTCCAGCTGGGATATGGGACATCCGTTGAGCCAGCAAGGTGTCCGTGAAACGGTGGAGAGTTCTCAGCAGTATGCTGGGTAGCCATCAGAGCTAGAGGCTCCATTCAATGAGGAGATAACGGCTGTAACCATAGCAATGTCCATTACTGTGGGGGTCTTTCACCCTTCAGGCCAACGGCCCTACCCCTTTTGGCCCTTTGTATTTCGCCAGTTGTGGCCAGCAACCTGGAACAGAGGTGCCCCCGTGCCTCGCTACATACTTCAGCAGCACCGACTTCTGACAGTGGGGCTGCCGATCTTTGTGCTGGAAGGTTTCCTCCAGACTTGGGAGCTGCCCAACGTACTTAACCGGACGGCGCTCCCGGTGGCGGCCACTGAATTGGTTACCTCCTCCAAAATCTTCCTCAGGGTCCTGTCGCTTGCATTCTTCCAGGTCCCCACCTCTCACTTCATTCCAACCACAGGATTGGGACCTGTGAGTGGAGGTCCTGCACTTGGAGCCAACTGATCTACAGGAGAATTCCCCAGTATGTTCTGAATCAAATGAAGGAGATTAAACCACACTGATGAAATCGAGCAATTTTCTTCTCCATTTCTATCAGGCCACAAAGGCAAGGACAAATCAGCCCTATGTACCTCCCCTTTAGAGGGACATCACTTCCTGAAAGTATTTTCCACAAGTCTGCATCGATTGAGTGGTTGGCACAGGGTTAAATAACACAGCAGCTCATCCCTGTCTGTAGCATCTGTGGCTATTAAAGTTCAACTGCTCTGATTTATCCTCAAACACTTACTACAGACATGATGTCTCCTTTCATTGCAGCCAGGGGCATAATTGCCTCCTGAAGCCACAGTCTAATTCTCTGGACTTCAGAGCAAATATAAACAAGCCAAACCAGCCACAACTGAGCTCAATGCCCCTCAGGACCAGGAGGGAGTGAGGAGTGGGGAGCTGGGAGATCGGGGTATGCGCTCCTGATCGGTGCCCGGTGCCTCCTACTGGCAAGGTGCTGGTATTCAGCAAAGGCAAGATTGGGTTTCAGCTGTGATCCACGCCAGATTCGAACAGCTTGCTAAAACTCACTGCTCATAATGGAGAACAAGTCGTTTGGGTGAGAAACCCATGTAGCTGTATGCTGTCATATTCAAGGAAAAGCTGATGTCTTCAGAGGTGGTGGTGGGGAGACACACTGACGGCTGGGGTTGGGGGTGCAGGGGCTTGGGTGAGGAGGGGGTGGTTGTGGAATGACAAAATAAAACAACATCCTTGAAGCCAGCCACTGCAGTGGACACTCTCTCCAGCAATATATCGAATCAAAAAAAAATTAGCAGAGTGAACTTTGTTCGGTAAAATGTCTTCCTGGGCCATCTCTCTATAAATAGCAGCTTACAGTCCATCAGCCCACATACTCAGCAGACACTGTCACAACAAATCTCTTCAACCAGCCTAAGACAAGCTGCAGGACTGATAATGGTACCCTCCTCCTCTTCCTCACTCCACTCACAGTCAGCCTGTCCTGTCTCGCTCTTCCTTTTCCATTTGTGTCTCAGTAACAGACAAATCCATCTGGGGAGTTGCTGCTGACCTTTGCAGCATTGCAATCCATATGACTCATTACAGTCAAAGGCACAGAGTGGATCCGACCAGCATTTCAAGCTCAAAGCTGCTTTGCAAAAGGTCTGCCTCAACCCCAGCTCGCAAGAGGAGACAGCAATTTTACCCTGTGACCATTTGTCCCCAGTTCATTTTAATCCTCCCTGGGGAAGTAGTACATTGCTTCAACCCACAATGAGAAAGAACATACTCTGTCTCACTGCCACCTTCTCGAGGGTAATAAATGCTGGCCTGGCCAGCAATGCTCACATCCCAAGAATGAATGTGGGAATCAAGCAAGAATCATCTCATTCTTCCCTTTGCCCCCTGCCGCCTCATCCCCATAACTTGGGGAATTCTTCCATCGGAGTACCCACCAATTGTGAGACATCGCGCTCTATTAATATACCATACGCTGACTCAGAAATGAAAGACTTAGTTGGACATTATGCGGGGACTAATTATATCCAAATGCTTCAATATTTCAACAGCAAATTCCCTTTGACATGCAGTGACTCCACGTCTGGCATACTCCACACATGCCTACTGTGTCAGCAACGTCCCACACATCAGCGATTAGATGACCATCTGCCAAGTGGTGGTGTTGGACTGAAAGAGCTCAATATTGACTCAGACACCAGCAGAAGCCCCTGATCTTCTTCAAAATGATTCCCTGGGATCTTCAATGTCCATCTAACCACCCGGCCTAGCATCTGGCCAGGATAAGATTACAAAATCACCAGCCAAAGTTCTGACTAAATAACTAAGCAAAGTGTGATTTACTCATCTGTATGAACGTCTCCATTGTCCAAACTGTCCAAGTGTCACCAATACACAACCCTGACCCTCCCGGCCCCACCCCACTATGTCTTGTGTGGTATTTCACCATCACCATCCCATCCCCCAATCTTTATCCGGGGAGTTTATCTATAAATAAGTTAAACCCTTTACAATGTTAAATAAATTCAGTACTGTCGCAACAGAGGCTGTGCCTCACATTCACTATGATATTGGCATCAAGGTTTTCCCCAAGGTTGTCATCAAGCAGGCATTGGCTCCATGAGCTGCTCAGCATCAAACATCAAACCCACTGGCACACACGTGCCACCAGGAACCAAATCCGGCCTCTTAAACTTTATCTAACTGATTTAAGGGAGGTCTTTCAAAAGCCCCCTCAGCCCAGTCTCCTGAAGGTACACACTCTGCTTGTATTTTGATATACAGAACCTATAGCCCACTCAGCTAGACCATTAAAATGCACCCTCCACACCAAACACACAAAGGTGTTGCTGGGCGTTCTTTTTATAAAGACGGGGTCCCTTTAATGCTGAGCAGAGATTTTATGGATCATTCTGCAGATGTTATAATACAGATAAAAGCTCATTTTTCAAGAAAATCTCTTTCGAAAACAGGGCTAAACACACATGCAGAACAAATTAATGAATGGAAGCATTCACCTATCTGATAACTTAGAATGTTTTCTGTTTCTGTCAGTGCCAATACTATGACAATTTACCAAAACAACTATAACCTATAACAATTTAACAAAAATAACAAACTCCTAAGCTAACAGGAGCTCTGGTCCTGCACACGCGTGCAACTGCGTGCTGTGCATGCATGTCTACCTGTAATTGTGTCATGGGCATCATGTGTGTTGTGCATGCTCCACGTGTGTGTGTGTGTGTGTGTGTGTGTGTGTGTGTGTGTGTGTGTGTGTGTGTGTGTCATGTGTGTTGAAAGGGATCATGTGGGCTCCCCAGAACCACATTTACTAAGCCCACTCCCAATGTGGAACTGACTACAGGCACAATCCAATCGCTTGCCGGTTTAAGTCTGTGCTAAGTTGTTCATCTCAATCAGTAAGGCAGTAAGCGTCATGAGGCTCTTGGGCAAGGGCAGGGGAGGGAGTGGAGCGTGGGCTGATGGGAAGAGGCAAAAGGTAGCCCAGCACCCCAAACTATCCACTGATCTCTGCTTCAAAGCGGAGGGCCATGGATATTGGATGAGGCCATCAGGCTCAACTGTGGCGCACCCCAAGGTCAAACAGTCTGCTGGGCGGCCACTCAATGCCTAAGCTCACAGGCACCCGCTTGGACAAGCTAAAGCCGGGGTCATCGAGTGGAATGAAGCAAGGAAAGGGGGGGGTGGTGGGGCAGGGGGTAACTGAAAGAAAAATAAAGCAGATTCCAACCATCACTGCAGCCACAACTGCACACACAATTTAAACACAAACCTTATTCAGTTGTGACATGTGTGTCCTGTTTGTGTCACATTTGAGGCTTCAGATTGTGCGTGCGTATGTGTGTGTTTTTCTAATAAAACCAATACTCTCTGAGCTCAAACGCTTCCAGCGCCGCTCTCAAGCATGAAGGAAGAGCTAAGAGTTCTGTATTCACAGACAGAATTAATCTGTGTTTTTTTTTATATTCATTCAAGGGGTGTGGGCTTCGCTGGCTGGGTCAGCATTTATTGCCCATCCCTTATTGCCCCTTGAGAAGGTGGTGGTGAGCTGCCTTCTTGTACCGCTGCAGTCTCTGTGGTGTAGGTACACCCACAGTGCTGTTAGGGAGGGAGTTCCAGGATCTTGACCCAGTGACAGTGAAGGAACGGCCGATATATTTCCAAGTCAGGATGGTGAGTGACTTGGAGGGGAACTTCCAGGTGGTGGTGTTCCCCATGTGTACACTGCCCTTGTCCTTCTAGATGGTAGTGGTCATGGGTTTGGAAGGTGATGTTGAAGGAGCCTTGGTGAATTCCTGCAGTGCATCTTGTATATGGTGCACACTGCTGCTACTGTGCATCAGTGGAGAGCAAGCAAGGTGACAAACCTGGCCTGGGAAGTGGTGACAGAGGAGGAACCCACCCAGTGCCGCTACAGGACGAATGGTCTCCTCCGTTCCCCAGGGTAAATTACTCTTCTCATCTCTCTCAACTCACACACTCACAAACCCATCACACACACCCACAGGGACCTCACACCTCAAGGGACAACACCACTAACTCTCACACACACCCTCACATCTCCATCAAGCTCATACCCTCTGGAGCTCGTGTCCTCATCCTGTCCATGTCTCCGCTCACCACACAAACATTCCACACAGTGTCATGTGTCCCGCTCACACTCTCTCCATCTGTTTCCATGCAGGAGAAGCTGGCTCACATCAGCAGGGAGAGGTCCCAGACCAGGGGCTGGAGTGACCCACATTAGGCCCCTCACTCACTTTGAGGAGTGAGTCCTCGCGCTGACTGGTGAGGGTGTGGACCCTGCCTGTGGTGACAGTGAGGTCAGTAGTGAACACCCTCATGAGGATCCTACACCACATCATCCCTCTCTCAACACAACTGTGAGTGTCTCTCTCTCCTGCTTTTGACTCTGCTGCCATGCACTCATTATCTCTACTTTGGTTCACAGAGAGCTCTGCCAAGTGACTGACACCCTTAGCCAGACAGTCCCTCAGCTCCATCCACATCCTCACCTCCAGCCAAGAGGTCACCTCCTCCATTGAAGAGCTGGGAATAAGCAGCCTGGAAGACCCATCACAGCGCTTACCCACACCCTCCACCAGTTCAGAGACACACACCTCGGTGGGACCTAGATCTAGAGCAGGCTCGGGTTCACAATCTGGTGGTCACCGCACGGACACATGTTCACAGCAGGAGGAGGCAGGTTCAGCCCAGCTCCCCGGCACTCGGAGGGCTGCTGGGGAAGAGGCATCTGTGAGGCCCGAGTCAGATGATGAGCCTCTGGATTCAGCCTCCCAACTCATCCTGAAGAGTCAGCAGAAGGTGGGGGAACATCACACAGAACTGTTGGGAACCCTCAAAAGAATGGCACGCAAGTCAGAGGAGCGTGTCCACCTGCTCTCTGATGAAGTGGAGGCCACATATGGGTTTTTGGACGTCTCCATGGGGAGGATGGTGGACACCATGGAGACCCTGGTCCAGCAGAACGTGGAGATGTGTGCAGACCCGCACTCCATCGCGGGAGCCATGGGTGAGTTCCTGCAGTGGCCACGCAAGAGGGAAACGGGGCACCTCGATGTCCCTCCAGGTGCTCCCTCCCCTCAAGGAATCAGGCCGAGGCCCTCGGGCACCCGAAGGGAGGAGGGGCAGCAGCTGGACACCCCTGGGTCATCCACTCAGGAACCTCAGAGGCTGTCCCCTCCCTCCGAGTCCCCTTTGTCTGTGACCCCCTCAACCTCGTCCTCTGTCACCACAGAGGGAGCAGCTGTCCACAGGAGGACAGCCAAAGCAAACCAAGGCCCTCAAGGCCTCGGGTCTCCAGAGGACCCACACTGAAGGCATCAGAACCAACAGGGCCGACCATTGCACAGGCTGTCTCCACCCCTGCTGCAGATGTCAGGGCAGCACCTAGAAATGTTAGGCCTGGAAAAGTTAAGAAATTCTGATCACAGTTGGCTGCTCAGGTGAACACAATCTGGAAATATATTCACTTTCACTGAATAACCTGTAATGGTGTCTTTCAGCTTCATTGACAGGCTTTGTGAGTCCTCCCCCTGTATCCAACCCCCTACCCACCCTCCCCCCCCACCAGCAGTTCAGCTGCACACAGCCGGACAGTGAGTGACTCTGGAGGGAGAGTTGTGTGTGTGTCAGGGCCTTTCGGAGCCTCATGTAAGCCCCTCCCACACACACGGATCCTTCACGTTTCACACTCACCTCACTGCCCTGAGCATTTTCAATGCTGCCGGCTGGGGGTCACTTTCAGTGTCCGTCTGAGCTGTATCTCCGCCCACCCACTGACCCCACTCCCATCAGCACCTGGTCCAGCTCAGCACGAGGCTCCGCTCACTTTCAATTTTGCAAACTGGTCCTGGTGAAGTATGTTTTCAGCTCCCCTGTCCTTTCCCCTCCGCCCAGTCACACATTTCTTGTCTCCCATCACTGTCGACCCCTCCTGGCATCAGTTTCCACCGCCCCCCCCCCCCCCCCACCCCTCTGTGACCTACCAGCCACAACCCTTTTCCTTCGAGGGTGTCCAGCTGAACATGTACATTCCCTTCCTTCCTGAAAACCACCCCCGCCACAACCACATTCACCTCCCCGCCCTCCTCCTTCCCACCCCCAGGGTCTGTGTCTGCCTCCGAGTCCCCACCAACCACCCTCACCGTCCCTTCTACTGATACCGTCGAACCCTCCCATCCTACCCGCTCGCTCTGCCCTCTCTCATTCTCACCGTTCCTCCTTCCACACCAACCCTCAGTTCACTCCCCAGGAGACAGAACCGCCCCTCCTTTGTTCATTCAGCTGGACATTCAGCCCCTTACTCCTGTCTCCACTCTTACTCCCTCCTCCCTCGGACTCCCTCCTCCCCCCCTGGACTCCCTCCTCCCCCCCTAGACTCCCTCCTTCCCCCTTCCCACCACCAAATTCCTTCCACCCCCAAGACTCCTCCCTCCTCCCTGGACTCCTTCATCTCCCCTGGGCTACCTCCTCTCCCCCACCAAAGCCCTTCCTCCAGTCAGTAGCACAGGGTGCCTACTATATTGTCACTGTTCCAAGCAGCAGGAAGCAGCAGCATTAACATTAAGGCAAACAGGCAGGAGCGCTGAGATCAAAGCAAAATACTGCAGATGCTGGAAATCTAGAACAAAAACAAAAACAGCTGGAAAAACTCAGCAGGTCTGACGGCATCTGCGGAGAGGGACACAGTTGACGTTTCAAGTCTGTATGACCCTTCATCAGAACTAAGACATATAGAAATGAGATGAAATATAAGCTGGTAGAAGGGGGGTGGGACAGGTAGAGCTGGATAGGTGGAGGCCAGGAAGACATTGCCAAAGATGTCATAGACCAAAGGTCAAAGGCATTGGCTGCTTCGGAGATTGGGTGAGAATCAGTAACCAGTCCCCTGACATACAACTCAAACAAAATCTCGGAAGCAGAAAGAGGATTACTAAAAAAGAATAAAGAGTCTTTATTGACATGAAGTTAAAGGACGTTAATTAGTTGGCCTTTAAGATAAGGCCATAAGGAATTAAAGCCTGGCTTCTCTGGCTTGATCCCCATCGTATCTTCTCGCCCTATCCCTGGTTCTTCTTGCAACAGAAACAAATCCGTGGGCTTCGGAAACCCATCTTTACAACTTGGTACCGTCACAGTGAAATAGGTCACCCCAAGTCACCAATGACACCAAAGCTGCTGTCGTTTCCTCTATGTGACCCCAGGAGCTGAGGCCCTAGCTGCGCGGCATCACCTTCTGGAGATGACTAGGGGTGGGCAATAAATACCAGCCGAACCCACATCCCCCGGAATAAATTTGGAAAGGTAAGGTTGCAACGTTTCAGAGTTAACTGCAGCGAAAAGGCTCACGTCTACAAACAAAGCCTCCTTTATCACTTTTCAAAGCCATCTGAGACTGAGGTTCATACCCCCACCTGGGGCTGTGAAAGCCCATTTAAGAAAGATCAGCCTGCTGGGTATAGGATGGTGGGGGGGGGGGCACGAGAGCTGAAAAGCAGGGGTGGCCTGTCCTGCAATCCACGCTCCTGCGGTTCAAAGCACTCCCCGGACACTTCCTGACTGGTAGGAAGATTGGCAGAAAAGTGGGGACCCCGTCGATCCATCTGACACTCGGATCAGTCAATTGGAGGGGAGGGGGCTCATCTCTGGAATTAAGGTATAACAAAACAGGGGTTGATACACCTCCAGCACCTAGCCTTTGGTCAGTAGCAGACTAACCAGTACAGAATAGCAAAGGGAGTTTCTTCCTCCAGAATTCCTGGTTAGATACGGTTTCCCCTTTGTAATTCCTCTTACTGAGCCTAACAGACATAAGAAGGAGTCCTCACCAGCACAAGGTGCCTTCAAACAGGTAAGTCAGAGAAAGATGTTTTGTGAGAGCAAAACACTCCTGCTGCTGTTGTTGGTTCCTTTATAAAGGCCTAGAGCAAGGGCTTTAAAGATAAGCCTGGTTCCTTGGCACCTGTTGGCTGCGTTGGCGAAACCCCAACTTTTTCACAGGTTAGCGACACACACGCGTGCTGCTGCGTGGGAGGGTGGGCCGCAATTTGATGTGGAGCCCGAGCCCATCAGATCTCCGGGAAGGATAGTGTGCAGCGGGAGTGTAGGTGCTTTTTCATCTGTCCGGGAGTCTCTGGGAAGGCCTGACATCTGCCGGGGGAAAGCAGACATCCCACTGGCGACCGAACACAGCGCCTGCCCGGGGGCAGCAACAGCAACTGGCCGAAGGGTCAGGCACTGTCACACGGGGCTGTCCATCCCCACTGCGAGTGGAAGGAAGCAACATGAAGCCCTCGGCCTTCTGTTTTCAGTCCAATCCAGGCCTCAGGCTCCCCTCTATCCGAGCGGCTCAGAGCTGACCCGATCTTCGGCCGTACCAGTGGGTTCAGGTTACGGTGCTCACCCTGCCCATGGGGTTTTGCCACACACTCATCGGTGAGGGGTGGGCTGGCTAATGGCAGGGTTGAGTTTCGAAACCAACGCCTCATACTCTTTGAAGAGCTCCACACCACCCCCCTCCTCCCAAAGTCTGACCCCTCCCAGCATCTGCTCTCCCATTCTCCACATTTACAAGGGTTGGTGAGCACAAGAGGAACATGCCCTCCCGCTGAACACTGGGATGCAGACACAGCAGTCACTTTATCTCCTGTCCAGCTGAAGTGGCCCTAATCCCCCTTCAGATGAGATGCAGCAGCTCAGCGGAGAGCAGGGGCGGTGGGAGGGGGGGGGGTCACACCTTGACCCTCTGGGCTGGTAGAGCTCGGTATCGCACCACCTGGCCTGACCGATCCAAACCTTTGGCGAAAGCTGCTTTCCGATTGACCCATCCATCCACTTCCACATTTACAAAGCCTCCGCTGGCTCGTCTCTGTCTCATTTGGCGCCCAAAACAATTCCAAATTACTTAACCTTTCCTCCAAGCTCCAAATCCGTGGGCGCATTCTCCCAAAGTGGGTGGGGGGGGAGGTGGATATCCTTCAATGTGGCACACAGGGCTCCAGGTCCCTTCATCTCAATACCAGCAAATTTTCCTCGTCAGTAATATCAGCAAGAAGCTAAAACTAAGCAAAAAAGCACCATCACTAGTCACGACCAGAAGTGAATGAAGGAAATCGCCTGCCTTAGTGTTGACGATGCCAAGGGAGAGGGAGGATACTTGCTGTTGAAGGTGTAGGAATGGCCCATCTGTTTGAACAGGTCACTGAAGAGATTGCTCAATAGAGCCTGCTAATAATACTAAGTAAATTCAATTTATTTGAACAATATATTATTCCATGCAGTGCATGTACTTGTATCTAGAATGAAAACAGAGGTGGCCCATTAAGGTGTCCGCTTTGTATAATGGATGAGTAGCTTTCCATGTATAATTGATGATAAGGCAGCTGACTTGCTGCTGGAATGAAGGCATGTGCACAGGGAGGCTGGGGCTGCTTGAAAATGCCAAAGCAGAAACGTGCCGGCGCTGTCAACTGTTTCTGTTTGATGTTCCTTCAGCCATGAGGGTAATCAAATCACACCTTGCCTAGGAGGCTGCTAAATAAAACACAAAGGCATCCTGTCGGGCTCAGCTGTGTAATATTAAATCGAGGTGCATATCAACATGGCTGTGCCGGTTAATGAGTTGGAGGAGGGGTAAGGCTTACGGCAGGGCTCACTGGCTGAGACTTGTGGCATCACAGTATGTAGCCATATCTCACACACACACACACACACACACAGACACACACACACACACACACACACACACACACACACACGTGCAAACACACGGACGCAAACACACGAGCATGTGAGCACACACCCACATGCACATGCGCACACACAGATGCACAAATACAAGTGCACACATACATATACACACACGCGTGCATGCACATTCACACATGCACACACAGATACATAAACATGCACACACACACAAACGGATACACATAAACACACACACATGCACACACTGGCGCAATAACATGCACACACACGCAAACACTCACACACAAACACAAATGTGCACACACCCATGCACACATACACACAAACACATGCCCGTACACAAACATGCACGTGCGCGCACACACACACAAGCACAAACACGTGCGCACACACAAACACGCACACACATACACATGCCTGTACAAACATGCACGTGTGCGCACACACACACACAAGCACAAACACGTGTGCACACACATGCACACACACAAACACATGCCCGTACACAAACATGCACGTGTGCGCACACACACACAAGCACAAACACGCGCGCACACACAAGCACGCACACATACACATGCCTGTACAAACATGCACGTGTGCGCACACACACACAAGCACAAGCACGTGTGCACACACATGCACACACACAAACACACACACGCACAAACACATGCACACACACACACTAACACATGCGCGTGCACACACAAACACACACAAAAGCACTCACTCACTCGCACTCCCACTGAAACAGTCACACAAACATACACACATACATAGACTCAGTTGTGAAAATCTGGTTCATGATTCATATGTTTTAGGATATAACTTTCAGTCTTAGTGCTTAAAGTTTTAGCTGTCAAAAATTGGGGGTTCTTGGCAAGATTTTGAATGCATTGGCTGATATTGACATGCTGGGGTATTGGCAAAGGTTTAAGTTAACAAGATTTCATGATGAATTTTTGCTGTATTATTGAGAAGCAGAACTGCTGTATCAATGGCTGAGATTTTACTTGAGAGAGGGAAAATTAATCCCAGGGTGTTTTGCAACTGTTAACAAAGGTGAGGTTAAAAGCATTAGCAGAAATAATTGAGGGGTTGGCTCAACATTTTAAACTTAAGGAATCAATTCTGGGCTTGTTTCTCCTGGAGAAGAAACTTGAAAATTTGGAGATGGACTTCAAATTAGAAACACAGCTCCAGCAGAGCCTGAGGAAGATGGTGTGATGGTAGAATTGGTTGAGACATTCATATCGAGCTTTGCGACTACAGACACTCTACAAAAATGAGGGACAGCGAGAATCAGAAGCTGAAATCTGAACAGATGGTTTGAAGAACTGAGCCTGCAATTTCACACAGGAATAACAATGAAAACTTCCTTTTGCAGATGGAACATTGGATTATAATCATTGTAGGAAGAACACTTTCTAAAAAAAACCACAGGGGCTAGTGTTTTACATCTTAAAGGGGACATGGAATTCAGCAGTGTGCAGTTATCGAGGTGGACTCCTGAATTCCATTGAGCAAAGAGGGGATTATTATTGGGTGTACTGTCCCTGGTAAGCTGGCTGTTACAATATGCAACACGTTGAGATATTTTAACACATCACAATGGTGATGCATGTCCATTTCTTCCTGTGGGGTAGGTACTGTCAAAATCGGGTTCATGACTCGTGTGTTTTAGAATATCGCTTTTAGTTTTAGGAATATAACTTCTGGTTTGGAATCAGAACCTTTCGAAATAAGTCAACTGGTAAACAAATCTGAGGCAATTAGCGGTCAACAGGTTGAGGCCATGTTGACAAAAGAGGTCAGAGCTAGAAAGGTAAGATCATAAACATCTGGGAGCTTGCTCTTAGCTTTGGAATGGCGTCAGTTAGCTCAAGAAGCACTGTCCTGTCTTTGTTAGAAATATAAGTTCTTCAAATGCTTTGCCAGAACCAAGGAAAGTTTTGGAATGTTTTTTAATCATTCACGAGATGAGGGCTTCGGTGTCTAGGCCAGCATTTATTGCCCACATCTCATTGCCCTCAAACCAGTGGCTTGCTAGGCCACTTAAGAGTCAACCACATCGCTGTGGCTCTGGAGTCACATGTAGGCCAGGCCAGTTAAGGATGGCAGATTTCCTTCCCTAAAGGACATGAGCAAACCAGGTGGGTTTTTACAACAATTGACAACATTATTAGACTCTGAATTCCAGATTTTTATTGAATGTAAATTCTACCATCTGTCATGGCAGGATTCGAACCCAGGTCCCCAGAGCATTCCCCTGGGTCTCTGGATCATTGGTCCAGTGACAATACCACTGCACCACCCCCTCCCCTATTAAAAGGTGGTTAATTTGCATTTCCACCTGGAAGCAGGCCATGTGTGTCACGTCGCCATAGACATAGCGATTGAGGTTGGAACCTTGATTAGAAGGTTCTTTATCTGTGTGTGTTTGCTGACAGAGCCAGGTAATTCAGTTCAGTTGGGGTTTCATGAGGGAAAAGCAGCTAGAAGACTTGCTCTAGCTTGCACTAATGGAACATAACCCCAGTGGTCCTCACAGAGTCTTGTGGCAGAAAGCAGCCAGCGAGAATAGTTAGCTTGGAAAGAGCTATAGAGAAACTGTGGGAGCAGGTTGGGAAAAGAAGGCTATGTGTATCCAAAGCCAGGACAAGGAGCTGAAGAATCCACAGTTGTGAGGTATTTAAAGAAACATGGAAGGTGTTAGGAACTTAAAAATAGTACTGGGGTCATACCAGAAGTCTTTATTCAGTGTTGCTGATAGTACTTATTTTAATTTCTTTATATGTGCGATAAAGTTTGTTTTACTTAAAAAAAGGGTAATCTTTTGATGTAGTTCTGTCAGTTAATTACTAGGCGTTCGGATTTCTTCTTTAAATGTTAATGGCTGCTGCCAGGATCGTCACAACATGCGTACACTCTTCTCCAGTCATAGCAGTTCCCAAGAAGATTCCTAAAGTCTTGTGTGAGTGATCATTCTTCACGTGTGAACACAGGCAGCGAGCGTCGGCAACTTACTTCCTCCGGCATCCACACATATACTCACTGGACTGTGCTCTGTAGCCAGGACACAGGATAATTTCTCTTCCCTGTCTGGCCTAGGGCGTGCTTGAGATCCAATTCCAAAACCACCACTGCTGACCCAACACAGATCAAGGGCTCAAAACTGGGGCCATCTCATTCCACGTGGGCCAACACTTCAACCCGCAGTGCGCTTAATCAGCAAGTTATTCCTTATTGGAGTATTGTGCCCATGTTCTGATCGCAACAGGTTTCATTCCCAACTTGGGAGAGATGTGAGCACAAGTGAGTTGACCCAGCTCCTTATCCTATCCCAGTAAGACCAGAAAGCGTTGGAGGAAAGAGGGATTAAATCAGAGCGAGAGTTAAGCTCAGGCAGGCCTTATAAACTCCTGGCTGACATCGACAAGGGCACTGCCTTAATAGCGGCATAGAGTACAAGAGCAGGGAGGTTATGAAGAACTTTTATAAGACACTGGTTAGACCTCAGCTGGAGTGTTGTGTACAGTTCTGGGTGCCACACTATAGGAAGGATATGAACACATTGGAGAGAGTGTAGAAGAGGTTTACGAGAATGGTTCCTGGGATGAGACACTTCAGTTATGAGGAAAGACTGGAGAAGTTGAGACTGTTTTCTTTGGAGAGGAGAAGGCTAAGAAGAGACTTAATACAAGTTTCAAAATCATGAGGGGCCTGGACAGAGTAAATGGGGAGAAACTGTACCTGCTCATAAACGGATTGAGAACCAGAGGGCACAGTTTTATAGTGTTTTGCAAAAGAAGCAAATGCGAGGTGAGAAAAACTTTTTCACACAGCGAGTAGTTAGGGTTTGGAATGCACGGCCTGGAAGTGTGGTGGAGGCAGGTTCAATCAAGACATTCAGAAGGGTATTGGATGATTATTTAAATAGAAACAACGTGCAGGGTTAAGGGAAAAAGGCAGGAGATTGGCACTGAGTTAAAATGCTCAGAGAGCCGGCGCAGAGACGATAGGCCGAATGGCCTCCTTCTACACCATAACGATTCTGTGATGTGCGATTGCCATCAGTTCGGGCACAGGCCTTCTGCCTGCAAAGAAAATAGGATTAGACCAAGGCAGGAATAAAATTGGATGGAAATAACATGAGGGGCATGGTCAAGGGCAGAACCAGGGGAATGTTGGTGATGATGGAAGAACTAGAACCTGGAGGCTGTTATAGGCAGAGGGTCCTTCGGGAAGAGGACCTGTGTTACCTTTAAGCACACACGAGTGAGGCCACGGGAAACCCCCTCGTCACCTTTTCCCCAGTCATCTGACTCGCTGAGATTGAAAATGGGAGGCTCCCGTGAGCAACTAAAGAGAAAAGAGCCCAAGGTGTGGAGAAATGAGTGGAAGAGCTGCCCTTGGACAGGTCACCACCACCTAAAATGGGTTTACCAAGACAACAGGGGTTATAACGGCAAGCCTGGAATTACAGCCCTCTCCAGTATTCACTCAGAGTTACTGCTGTGTTATTAATCAGCAGTCTGCAGGGAACCCTAAAGGAGGAGGACATGACCTAATTCATTACGAATTATAAGTGTTTAAAAATCCATTAAAATGCCTGTTAAACCAACTGTTTATCAGTAAATGACATGACCAGGGGCTTTTGTAAATGAACAAACCTCAGCTCCGATTGAATGGCTTGTCAAGAGTCAGAATCCCAAAACAGAAACACAATCCCGACTGAAGATTCCCGCACTCACAATATCAGCTTCCCAAGCGCCAGCCCGTGCAGAAAGGGGGCATTTCAGCCACTTGGTCTCAGATCCAGCTCCCGGCCTGTTCTGGGCGGGTTTTGATCTCAGTCGGGTTTGCGTTAGTAAGGTGCTCCGTTTAACTAGAACCCCAGGCACGGAGGGAAGCATTCAGATTTCCTCCAGCGTAGATCCAGGATTGGTTGTTGCTTTCCCCCTTCCCCCGACAAAATTCATCCTTCCTCAGCTCCGCCAATGCCAACTGCTCCCAGCGCTACACTCAAGGGGCCACTCCCCACACACAAGTCCAAACAGTGAGTGCTGTTTGACAGAGGGAGGAGCTCCACTGTCACACCCTATCCTGTCATCGACCCAATGCCCACACCTTATATAGGACAAGTGGCACAGGCACAAGAACACAAGAATTAGGAGCGTGAGAAGGCCATTCAACCCCCCGAGCCTGCTCCGCCATTCAATAAGATGATGACTGATCTGATTACGAGCTCGACTCCACCTTCCTGCCTCCACCCCCATAACCCACAACTCCCTTGTCGATCAGAAGTCTGTCTAACTCAGCCTTGAATATATAAGTCTCCACTGCTCTCTGCGATATGCGCTACCGTAGACTAACGTCCTCAGAGAAAAAATTTCTCCTCATCTCCGTCTTAAATGGGAGACCCCTTATTTTTATACTGTGTCCCCTAGTTCTAGGTTCCCCCACAAAAATCCTCTCCGCATCTACCCTGTCAAGTGCCTTCAGGATTTCATATGTTTCAATGACAGCAAACCAGTCCATGCTGGTGTTTATGTTCCATTCGAGCCTTCTCCCATCGTTCCTCATCCAACTCTATCATAGTAACCCTCTATTCTCTTCCCTCTCATGTGTTTATCCAGCCTCCCCTATAAATGCATCTGTACTATTCGCTTCAACCGCTCCCTGTGTGGTAGCGAGTTCCACATTCTCCCCACTCTCTGGGTGAAGAAGTTTCTTCTGAATGCCCTATGGGATTTCTTGGTGACTATCTTCTATTGATGATCCCTAGTTACGCTCTTCCCCACAAGAGGAATCAGTCTCTCTGTATCCGCTCTATCCAAACCTCTCGGAATTTTAAAGACCTCTATTAGGTCACACCTCAGCCTTCTCTTTTCAAGAAAAAGGACCCAGTCTGTTCAACCTTCCAACAGGAATAGGCGGGTACCGAGCAGGAACGGAAATCTCCAAGTTACGTCCCAACATCACAGGCCTGGCTCAGATCAGTGAACTCAGACAGCCTTCGGCTGGGAAAGAAACTTCCTGATCTCCGAAGGGCTAATCCCACACCAGGAAGTAAATTTCTCACTTGAGGAAGTAGATGAGTGAACTCGAGCATTATTTAGTGCCGTGTGGGATAATTTAAACTCTGGGTCAGGGGATGGAGCTGGTGTTTAAACCCTGGTTCCTGGGCTTGATCTGTTAAATGTCACTGACACTTCCAGCTTTTAGCAGAATCTGCCCAGAATGAACCATGGAATACAAACTCCTTACAGGTGATAGATCTTCTAGAGATGCCTCAAGTAGTGCACTGACCACCTCTCCCAGATATTAGGATTCACCGAGCACTGAGATACTCGACAAATCTTCCTCAGCTCTCTCTCTCTCTTTTACCTACGCCCCTCTTGTCTTTATACCTGTTCTCTCACATCCCCTCGCGCAACTTTGTTAACACACACACACACTCCTCGTTTTCTCTGGAGCTTTCCTTCCCTCCCCTCCGGTACATTATTCCACCCTCTCTACGGAACGGGCTTGTGAAGGGAATCGGTCTTAATCCTGCCCCCACCTCCCACAGGGCTCCCACAGATCACAACCAAGTGAACATGGGTATGGTAGCACAGTGGGTGTGTTACTGACCCCTGGGTGGCTGACTAGAGGTGAGGTGAGGTGGGGTGGGGGGCTGGTAAAATGCCACTGAACCACATCGGGAGGGCTCCCTGCTTCAATACTAGTAGTAGGTATTTTCCCAGCAGCTCAACCAGAGGTGGGTGGCCAATTTAATTAATTAATTAGGGCCAACTCTCAGCCATTTTCCATCAGCACTCCCCCAACGCCCAACCCCTGCGGGTGGGGAGGCCACTTCCCAGCAGCTTCTTGGGTGGGGGCCCTGGTGTCCTGAGGCTCCATAGCCCAAGGGAGCGGGGAGGGAGGGGAGTGGCCATAATACTAAAGAGCCAGGAGTAGGCAGTGTCCCTCCAGTTACCAATCTTCACGGGCAATCTGCGTATTGTGGGTGGGATAGAGAGAAATCAGACGGTCCTCTCTTGGTCATGTTTTAAATTCTTATCCTTGTTTAAGAATTTAAGAACGTTAAAAAAAAACACATCCCCTCATGCGACTTGGTCACATGAGCGGGGACGTGTTAGAAATTAGTTTGAAAATTTTTAAATTTTCTTTAACCTGCTGATCGAAACCTCATCCCGCCTGTGGTTTTCTATCCTCCGTAGCCTCACCCCCTCCCTACCTCTGTAATCTCTTCCAGCCGCAAAGACCTCCGAGATATCTGCCCTCTCCTGACTCTGGCCTCTTGAGCATCCCTGATTTTAATGGCTCCGCCATTGGCAACCGTGCCTTCAGCTGCCCGGGCCTCTAAGCTCCGGAATTCCCGCCCTCCACCTGTCCACCTCGCTCCCCTCCTTTCAGATTTACCTCTTTGAACAAGTTTTTGCCTACGTGCCCTATTATCACCTCACATTTTGATGTCAGGTTTTGTTTAATAACGCCCCTGTGAAAAACCGTGGCCGGGGTTTTGCTCTTGCCGGGCTGGCTCGGTTGGGGGGGTGGGGGGGGGGGGGGACAAGCCGGAGCTGTCGGGGGGGGGGGGGGTTGCTGACGGCCGCCCGCGGTCAGGCTGCGACTGCGATTTCACACTAGCAGACCGATGAAGGCCTGCCCAGTGTGAAACGTGTGCTGCAGCGCTCAGCGCTGCCTGTGTGGGAGAGGCGGGGGAGGGAGCGCGAGGAGGACAAGCAGAAGAGCTCCCTGAGGGAGGTGAAAATTTTTAAAAACTTAAAAATCGAGAATTTAGGAACGTTAAAAAAAACATGTCCCCCTCATGCGACTTGGTCACATGAGCGGGGACGTGCTGGAAATTAGTTTGAAAATTTTTACATTTTCTTTAACCCACTGATCGAAACCTCATCCCGCCCGTGGATGAGGTTCCGCAAACATTCCAAAGGCCGCCCGCAAGGTTGGACGAGCAGCGAAACATTTCATTTCATTCGATCTTTGACGGCCTTAACAGGCCGGTTAATTGGTGGTGGGTGCGCTGCCGACTGAATTACCCCGCGAGAGTGCGCGATGACCTCAGGACGCTCGCCCGACATCATCGTGCGTCATTTTATGCTCGTTCGGGTCGGGCGGGGGTGGGGGGCTCATGCCCGCCCAATGAGGGCAATATTCTGGCCCCACTAAAATTGACTGGATTAAAGGTGCTACGCAAATGCAAGTTGTTGCAGTTCACCGAACACACGTGCACACCTCCCGGCAGCGGGCAGTGACCAGGGGCAAGGTGGCTCCGACTGGGTCTAACGTCACCATCACTGGCCCTGACTGAGGTGCAGTGGAGGGTAGGGTAGGGCAGGGGTGGAGTTTCGTTCCCACTCCCCAGTGAGAGTGACCCGCGGGTGAGTGGGGAACCCTGGGTACCTTCAGGGCCACACACAGGCTCACTGAAGCCGCCTACAGCCTTTTCCCAAATCCTTTTGGCTGCAGGGTCCTGCTCATTCCCATACTGTTCAGCAGTGAGCAGGCTTAACCTCTGGCTCCAACAGTCTCACAGCAAGTGCTGGCATTCATTTCCGACGAGACCCCTTCCTGCCTCTGAAAGAAAGCAGCTTCCAGTGGCTAATTGGACCACAGACTCAGCTTAGCGCTATGTGAATATCATGCAGCCATTAAACACCAACGAGGGCATGTAATGTCAAGCAGTGGAATGGAGACGGATTACAGAACAAACAGAGCACCATTCACAGCAAAGATAATCCACCAGCACAGCCCAACACCCAAAACAGGGTCACTGTGCAAGGTGAAGAGAAAACTCCCCCATGCCCCCACCACCACCATTTGTGGACTCGCACGTTCTCAATGTGACAGCATCAGTGGCCTTAGTCGTTGGAAATAAAAAGGCATTTTCCTCCTCTCCTGCTACGAAAGTGCTGGGCCACTCTACAGCCCTCCCACCACCTCATCCAAAGGGGCAACTTACGAGTGCGAGCCAGGCTGCCAGCAAGATAAATGCCCACCGGGGTCACTGCTGACCAGTCCCATTCTGCCCTCACTTAAAGGGCACAAAGACATCCTTTCTGGCATAAGCACTTTTCCACCCCACCCCCCCCTCCCCTCCCACCAATCTAATCCAGTGGTTCCAATGCCAATTGTAGCTCCCCTACAGTCAGTCCCACAGTACCAAACAGCTCTTATCAAAGTCAGAAATGACACCCTGAGTGGCTGTGACAAAAGTAAACTTTCTCCCCCACCCCTTCGTCCTTCCCTACCTGTCTACAGCCTTTGACACAGTGACCACCCCATCCTCCTCCTGCACCTCTCCACTGTCGTCCAGCTGGGTGGGACTGCTCTCACTTGCTCTCACTCTCATCTATCTGATCATAGTCAGAGAATCACTCGCAATGGTTTGTCTTCCTGCTCCCACACCGTTACCTCTGGTGTCCCCCAAGGATCAACCCTTGGCCCCTCCTATTTCTCATCTCCATGTTGCCCCTCGGTGACATCGTCTAAAAGCAGAGTGTTAGTTTTCACACGTACACTATCAACACCCAGCTCTACCTCACCACCACCTCTCTCGACCCCTCCACCATTGCTAAATTATCAGACTGCGTATCTGACATCCAGTACTGGACGAGCAGAAATTTCCTGCAATTAAATATTGGGAAGACCAAAGTCATTGCCTTCAGTCCCCCCACAACTCCAAACTCCGTTGCCTAGCGACCGACTCCATCCCCCTTCCCTGGTCACTGCCTGAGACCGAAGCAGATTGTCCGCACTTTTGGTGTCATACCTGACCCCAAGGTGAGCTTCTGAACACATGTCCGTACCCTCACTGAGATCACACATCTCCACATCCATAACATCGTCCTCCTGCACCACCGCTTCAATATTCCTGCTGCTGAGACCCTCATTCCGCCCTTCAACACCTCAAGAATTGACTATTCCAATGTCCTCCTGGCTGGTCTCCCATGTCCTATTCTCTGTAAGTTTGAGGCTATCCAAAGCTCCACTGTTCACGTTCTAGCACACACCAAATCCCATCACCACCCATCACCAATCCGCTCACTATATCGGTTCCCGTTTAAGCAATGCCTTGATTTTAAAATTCTCATCCTAGTTTCAGCAGAACATGGGAATTCGGAGCAGGAGAAGGCCACTCGGCCCTTCAAGCCTCTTCCGTCATTCAATGAGATCATGGCCGATCTGACTGCAACCTCAACTCCGCTTTCCAGCCAACCCCCAATATCCTTTCCACCTCCCTTGCTTATCAAGAATCTACCTATCTCTGCCTTAAAAATTGTTATCAAGAAACATAAAAAATGCACACACCAAGAAAATCTAACACGGGTCTATGACGTCTAGTAGGAATATCTTCAGTGTGAGTGTAAATGCTTCTGTGGACACTTAAGTCGAAGACGGCGGTGAAGGCTAACTAAACAAGTCAAACGCGGGAGTGTTTGCCGGGGGGGTAGATTGTGAAGCCAGATAAATGCACTCCTGCTCCCCTTGACCCACAAGCAGTGCCAGAAAATCCACTGACTTATTCAATCCAGATATTCTCACCTTGCTTCAGCTCCTGGTTTCCCCAAGGCCTGGAAAATCGGAAGCAGGCTCTCTCTGAAGCGTGAAGACGTTTGAAGGTTGGAGCTGCCTGTGGAGAGGGGACAGGTTGCCCATTCCCAAACTGCCTCCATTAAAACAGCAAGGCTGGTGTGCCAGTCTTTAAAACCCAACTCAGCCCTTACCTCCGCTTGCAGGGGTAGTAACTTCCTCCTTGCTGCCTTAGGTGCAATGCTGAATGGGCATAGGGCCCCTCCCACACAGAACTAGCATTGGTCAACCAATGGGCAACTGTGCTCCCTTGGGGGTAACAGGATAACTGCTGCAGGGAATGGAAACACCACAATGGCACCAGAGGAGGTGCCTTTCTGATGGTGTTGTTGAGGTGCACTGTTCTGGCAGACTTGATGGAAGGAACCTAAGAGCGTTTGAGAACTCGAGGAGTCTGAAATGCAAAGCGTTCCATTCTCGAGCACCTACATTCCTCAGCTTAATGCGAACAAGGCCATCAAAAACAGCAGGTTAACGAGGCCAGAGAGTTCAAAGGCAGGAAAGTTACGTAGGACTTGTACAGAACCTTGGTTGGATCAAGCTTGGAGTGTTGTCTTAGTTCTGGTCTCTGTGTGACAAAACAGATATAGAAACACTGGAGAAATTGCCAAAAAAAGGAACCCACAAGCGAGACACCAGAACTGAGAATTTACAGAGATAAAAACAAAAAAAACTGCGGATGCTGGAAATCCAAAACAAAAACAGAATTACCTGGAAAAACTCAGCAGGTCTGGCAGCATCGGCGGAGAAGAAAAGAGTTGACGTTTCGAGTCCTCATGACCCTTCAAAGGGTCATGAGGACTCGAAACGTCAACTCTTTTCTTCTCCGCCGATGCTGCCAGACCTGCTGAGTTTTTCCAGGTAATTCTGTTTTTGTCTGAGAAAGTACAGCTGTCTGGAAAGGTCAAACAAGCTGGGGCTCTTTTCTCTAGAAAAAGATAAGACTGAGGAGTGACCTGATCGAGACCTTTAGGGTTAGAACAGGGTTTGCTAGGGTTGGTACTGAGAAAAGTGAGGTGAGGCAGCAACCAGGGGCCATAAATATAACCTAGTCACGAATAAATCCAGGAGGGGATTCAGGAGAGGCTCCTTTACCCAGGGGGTGGTGAGAAAGTGGAGCTGGCTACCACAGGTGGGGGGCAACTGAGGTAATTAGCAGAAAGTGGAGCTAGGTAAGCATACGAGGGATAAAGGAATACAAGGACAAGCTGACACGTGAGAGGAAACTGAGTTCGAGGGAGCTCCTGAGAAGCATAAACACTACGCGAATGCATTACAGATTGTGTCCTGCAAAATTCCATGCATTACAAGGTAATTCCTCCCTCCTCAACACTTAAAACCTATTACATATTTTTCCGTTGCCTGGAACAATTTAAGGCTGGATTGCAGATCTACTGCTCACTTTCCTATTGACGGCAGTTCAGTTCAGCAGTGATGCTGATTTACTCCTTTGGGACTGGGCAGGGCCTGTCACTCTTAATTCCTGTACACTCAGGCCCTGTTATAACTTCAGCTGCTCTCCTTGTCACAAGGCATTTCTTCACGGCCGATTGATATCTTCTGGCATCGAGCTAACGAAGACGCACAAATGGTTTGAACCTTAAAGCACCGGGACCCTTGTCTATTAATCACAGGGGTCGCATCTTTTCAAACCTGCGTTTGTTTGTTGAGAGGGGGCAGGGAGGGCAGAAGGGGAGACCGAGCGCTCGATACCACTACAGTCAAGGTACCGTCAGTTTGCAGAATCCTTTCGCAACAGTCCCCTGGGACAATGCTGTGCGGTACCAACTGGAGATAAAGCTGTTTTAGATCTAGCACGGAGCAATGAGGCAGGTTTAATTAGTAATTTCATAGTAGAACATCCTCTGGTTGGGGGGAGTGTAAAAAATGATCATAATACAACCGAATGCCATATGAAGGCCCAGCGTGACATACTTCAGCCCCAAGCAGGAATCTTAAACTTAAACAAGGCCAATTACGCAGGGATGAGGGGAAGCTTTGGAATTCTCTACCCCAGAGGGATGGTGGACGTTCCATCGTTGAATAGATTCCAAACTGGGATAAACAGAATTTTGGTGTCTGAGGGAACCAAGGGGTATGGGGAGCAGGCGGGGGAGCGGAGTCGAAGTAAAAGTTCAGCCATGATCGCACTGAATGGTGGGAGAGGTTGGAGGAGCCCCATGGTGTACTCCCGCTCCTGCTTTTTATGTCCTTAGGGTCTTAATGCAGGGCACTGTCGCAACGGTATCATTTCACACAGTGCGTTAACACTGCTCCTTCAGAACGGGTAACCTCTGTGCGACAGCTCGCTAGCTGATAGCAATTTTTGTTCAATACTGAATATCATCAGGATATGGCATAATGAAGCAATCATCCAATCTGCAAGAGGAGGAGAGGGAACTGGAATAAAACGTTAACTCTATGCCCACGGGCTTCTCCCTAATAAGTTGCAGCGATTGCAAGTGTTTGCTCAGGTTTTCCTCCCCTCCCCATTACAAATCCCCTCATCATTAACATTCCCACCCCTGCTTTATTGTAGAACAATCACAGGTGGTGCTTGAGCGAACACTGCTCATTTCTGTACACCTCAGGCACAGAAAAACAAATGGTACACGTCCTTAAGGGATGGAGTAAAACTGGGACACAGCCAGACTGGCACCAGCAGCCCTTCACCATCTCCTCCAATGGATGCTCCCTCTTGCCTGATCCTGGCCGGAATTTTCCATCCCTGCTGGGCGTGAGCGGACGATATGGCGAGAAGGTCAAAGATCGGTTTCACGACGTCGTGAAACCAGTTTACGATTGTCCGCTCCACCCCTCAATGGCGTTTCCCACCGCCAAATGTCCAGAAGTCACTTTAATACATCTGAATATAATTACAATCCCTGCCCACCAGGATCATCCCCCTGCTGCTGGATTGTCCGGGCACGTGGGTGTGATTGCACGCCAACTTGTTCCACAACTGTACACAAGCGACGTGGACCTGGTGAGCTGCACATTGCTCGGGACTTTGAGGTTTGTTTGCCCACCTTGCTTTGGGCAGCTCTCACAGTCATCAGCGCCAGGCTTCACAGGCGGCACCACGTCACTTTTAGAGGGTTCTACCTACCTGACCAGTCGTACGGCAGGGGTGGCTTTTCAATAGCCGCAGGGCTAGGACTTGCTTGGGGAAGGGGGAGAAGTGGTCTCAGGTAAGGGAAGAGACTGCAGGGGGCGGGCTGTACTGGGGAAGGAGGGTATCCCAGGGTGTGTGTGTGTGTGTGTGGGGGGCACATATAGATCTGTACAAGTGGCCTCAAGATGATGAGGGCTGAGGAGGCAGTCTCCAGAGGAGATGAGGCCAGATGGAGATGTGAGGGTGTGTGTGTGAGAGAGTGAGTGGTGATGTCCCTTGAGCTGGCAGTGAGTGAGATGCCAGTGAGTGTGTGATGGGCTTGTGAGTGGGTGAGTTTAGAGGGATGAGATGGTTGCCTTACCCTGGCTGCACAGATGTAACCATTCATCCGTTGTCTACACTGGATGGCTGACCTCTTGTGTGCAGCATTGGCACTGACCACCTCTGCCAACGCCTCCCAAGATGCAATCCTACCCAAAACGGTGACACCCATCGAAACCAGAGGAGGCTTTTCAGACCCTTGGTGGGACAGGCCATTCACTCACACACAGCTAATCTGCCACACAATTTATCTGCCTTAGTTCTATCACCCCTATTACTTCCAACTCGGTGGCTGAGCTCATAGCAGGATAACAGGGTAGGGTACGAGAAAGCAGCATTATACCCCAGCGAGCAGTCAACCACTTGGAGAAGGGTGGGCGAGGGAGAGGAAGGGGTCTGCAACAGCAGGTATCTTGCCCTGTTGGGTGCGATGGGCACTGAATGGCAGAAGCCCCCCCACCCCCACCCCTCAGCGGCACTTACACGGCCTCTCTGCTATTGTCCGACACCATCAGAACATGAGCCACCATGAACCACAGCCCAGCCAACACAAAGGCAGCATCGCGGTGACCTCAGGAACCAGAAAGGCAAGCGCGCTCGAGCTCCGTCTGCGGAACAGGGGGAGGGCAAAAGGCAGGAAATTTGCAGCTTAACCCAGGCCAGAGGAGCGTCACAGATCCAGGAGGTAAACCGCTGCTGTTTGAACTGAGGAGCAGAGTGCCAAAAGGAAAGGTGTTTATCAGTCTGAAGAAACACAAGGCAGATACGGCTGTATCTACCCATCTCAGCTCACACGCATCCGGGAAACTCTACAATTCCCATCAGAGAGTTCCCTAAATGATTCCAGAGCCTCTGGCCCCAAAATCCAGCCAGAAGGTTCACACAACTTCCTGGGTCTCCCTTGCGAACGGTGTTCTCCTAACTGTGCTTTGCACCTACATGAACCCGCGCCCCTCTCCGCTTTAACTGAAAGCAGTCCGGCTTGGCTTACCTTTCCGATGGGGCCTGACCCGAGGGGCTGGGTTGGGAGGGGAGGCGAGGGGCGATGGGCTCCAGGTTGGAGGTCTCTGGGACCCAGGGCCATGTTGGCCGGCGGCAGGCATCTCAACCACGCCACCGGGAGCGGTGGTCACCGCCGGGGTTCCACCTGGAAGAAGGTACAATGGAAGGGCGGCAAGTGGGGCGCCTGTGATCACTGAGGCCAGTCGGGTAGGTGATGTGGGGTGGAGGTTTTTGAGGGGGCAGGCAGCAGCACCGTTGTTGTGGCAGCGGCCACTGCCCACTGGAGGGAGAGGAGCAGGGCCGAAGAGGGTCTGAATAGGAGAGTCCGCCACTGAGCCAGGGTCCACCGAGGGGGGTGGGGGTCTCACCATGTGACAGACCGCTCACCACCAGTGGTAAAATGCCAGTGGAGCTGGCATTGGCCACTTACCATTGGGCCGCTCACCATCCCCACCCCCCACACTGGCAAGAACGGTGTGGCGGAGGGATGTCCAACAGGCACACCGCCCCTCCCCCCCTCCACCTTCCCTCACCAGGAACTCCCCTCCACCCCCGCCCCACTATCCTCCAGCCCAAACCCCAAGAGGGGTGGTAAAAATCCAGCTCCCGGTTTGTCTGAATTTTCCTTCCAGTTTCAACCACAGGTCCGACCGTCCGCCCTCTAACTCTTCTCCACATCAGCTCCAAACGGGCAACAAATGCTTTCATTAAAGTTCATTAACCTGTCCCAGCTGGTGTGAGACCGTCACGTGAGGGGACAAGTCCGAATAATTTTTCAAAATTCTTTCACTCCCTCTCTGATAATGAAATTAAACTCCCCTGAGGCGGCTCCGAGCCTCAGGGAAGATTCCTGCACTCGTCTGTGCTAAACAGCGCAGGCCCCAACTCTCCCTCCTCCACCCCGTCCCCCCACTTCCGGGTGCGCGTCTCCCTGGGTGGGCCTTAACATAGAAATGGCGGCGCGGACCCGATTGCGGGCGGCGATCGGCTGCCCACCCCAGTCCGCTCCCGCCCGGCCCCTCCCCAACAGGGAGAAAATTCTCCCCATGGAGTCATTACAGCGCTGAAGGAGGCCATTTGGCCCATCAAGTCCTTGCCAGCTGTGTGCTTTGAGGTCTCTCTGAAGGAGGTGCCCAGGTGCTTTATGAAGAGGAAGATATTCCTGTTATGTTCCTTCTGTCCGGTCACCTTGCTCGTGAACACAGTTCCATGCCTATCTACCAGTGAGTGAGTTGGTAAACAAGATACTGCAGACGCAGAGACCAATATAAGATGAAGTGCATGCTGTTTATTTACACGAGTAACAGAGCACTAACACAATGTGTGCTTCTCCAACCAGACCCTATTCTGAGCGACCTATTAACATTGTAGCCCACGCTACACAGCCATTGGGCAACACAGTCACGTGGTCAATCTGCTCACATCCTCTTAAAGGTGCATGGCACCTCAGATGACCACAATTCCTTTCTTCAATGGCACGGTGAAAGGCAAGAAATATTTGTTGCCCTACGCAGCATTTTGAGAATCAGTAAGCAGATTCCAAAGGTCTAACAGAAGGTCAATTTCCTTCAAGAATTCTCACCGCCCCCCCCCCCCCCACCCCCGGCTCCTGAAGGAGCCAACTCCCGTGGGACACGCACGCCGGGGGCATGAGTAGCCTCAAGTACCGGCGGGTAATGGTCACCGTGGTAATGGGCCATCGGATATAGGTCATCGTGCTCAATTCGGCCCTCATTGCACTTTTCAGCGGGTGAAGCTCATTGTGTCAAGTGGGGGAAGCCTTGGCGTGTTTGTGATGCTCTTCCTGAGGGAGTGCCCAGCACCCATAGAGGGCCGGGAACAGTGAGTTCAAAGCGTAGCTTTTGCGGCCGCAATGCAGGCAAGTGCGGCCAATTTGTGTGGGGCACTTCATAAACAGGCCGCGGGGTGGGGGGGGGGGGGGCTGCTGGAATTCCACCATGCTCTCGCATACCCAGGTCATCAGGTGGCACCAGCGGGCAACAGGCGAGCACAGAGGCGATGAGACCTCCACTGGCTCCGGGGCAACGAAACGGCGGGTTATTAAGTGCCACGCCGAATACCCCACCACCCTCCCCCCTCCCACTACCCCTACGCTCTGTGGCAACCTGAACACATAAGCTCATCTTAACCCGGCCTGTGACAAACCAGCCTTCTCCACACACACACCCACCCACACACACACACACACACACACACACACACACACACACACACACACACACACACACACACACACACACACACACACACACACACACACACACACACACACACACACACACACACACACCTGCTGCCGCCCATGGCTTCTACTGCCCATCCCTGTTCTCCTGCCCGCCAACACACCACCCCCAACAAACGCACTTATCTTCACAAACCACCCCTTCTGTCGTCCACTCCAAGTGAAACAAGTGGTTGTGTTTGGGACGGGTGGGGTGTCGGGAGTGAAGCACCTTGTGGGGAAGTTGGTAGGTGCGGTGTGGAAGAGAGAGCTGGAAGGCGGAGAGAAAGAAAATAAAAAAAAAGACCAGGCAAAACTATGAAGTTTCATAACCTTTTCTTGGCAGGAGAGGCTCATGCACCTCCCTGCACGCAATGGGGCAGCCAGTTATTGAGTTGAGCAGTAATTCTGCAGCTAATTTCCTACAAAGGAATGGTGCTCGGCCAAAATAAACCAGCCCATTGTTTGAAAGAGAAAAATCCGGGCAGCACTAATATGAAAGCTTTTTTGGATGTGTGGTTGCATACCAGTGAGGCCTCTGGCTCACACCCAAGAAATTGTTCCTTGCAACGCAACCAGCCAGTTAAGGTGGCTCCACATTGTTAAAAAGGACGGACATACAGAGAGCGGCGTTAGGGAAAAAAAAAGGGATAAGATGGTCCAATTTCTACTTGTTGGTTAACAACCAATTAAAGCCATGAGGAGAGGGGGCTCCAGAGGTGGTTGGGTGGGTGGGGGGGGGTGGTGGGGTTGTTGAGTGGGGAGGGAGGGGGGTATGGTGTCCAGATGGTGGTTGGGGTGGCATGTTGGAATATGACAGGGTCACCAGCTCTCAGGAACGCGTTCCAGGTGCTGCCGAACCTCCCGCTGAGGCTTGCGGGCACTCAAGTCCGTGGGGGGTGCTGGTCAAACACCCGTAGGGAGGAGGCACCGAGAGACGGGTGAAAGGGATTAAAACGCAGGGACCGACTCGCTCAATCGGAGAGCGTTAAAGAGCGCAACTCGGACTTTGCTCCTCGCAAGCATGTGATTCCTGTGCCGGGGTTGGCCACTTACCCACGTCGGGGTTGCTTTCCCCCTCCCCCTCCCCCTCACTACACTTTCCAAATAAATCAGCCTGAGCCAAGCAGCTTTACGCGATGCTCGGATCTTCTTTTAGCCTTTAATCACGCCGACAGCTACTCTCTCAACGTGGAAATGTTCTTCCTGGCGAGAACCTCGGTACTCCGCTGAGTTAGCTGATTAGACCAGACGAAAGGGGTGCTGAAGTCCAGCTGTGGACACCGAGGTTAAAGGAGGGGGCTGCGTCGGGGGAGGTGGAAACTCAGGTCCGGTTTCAGCCCCCTGACCGCGACCCTTGCAGGGAATGCCATGCACGCACGGCATGGGCTGAAGGCATTGCCTGTGATGCCTGCCCCTGCCCACCAACAATGCCACGGCCAGCAGTCCTGGGCTGGTAGGTGAGGGGGTCGCCACTCGGGCAATGCAACGCTTTCCAGATGGAGCTGGAGAGTGGGTCAGTCCCTGACACAAAATAAGCCCCGGCAACAAACGCCCGGACATTTCTCTCACTGGTTAAATCGGGTCTGATTTGATATCTCTTGGCTGGACTTTCTGTGATTTCTTGCTCGATAACTGAGCAGACAGGAAAGTGGAGTAAATACAAGAGACGCTATCTCTGTGTACAGCCGAAGGAGGCATAGGGAATCAAATTCCCGGGGGACTCGGAAGGATTATAGAGTTCCTGGAAATTGCACGATCAGTAAAAGCCCATGAGGAACAGGATTAACTCTCGCCGTGCCAGCAAGATAAGTGCACAGGCGGAGATTCCTCACCTGAACCACTGCGGTCATCTCCCAGTACCACTGCCAGCATCAGGAATTGCGGCAAAAGTTTGACCTGAAGTCTTGCTGGTCAACCCTTAACAGCTCTCTGGATTACCCCCAAACAGCCAACCCACAGCACCCCCATGGCGCTGGGAATTCCAGCACCGAAGGTGGGATAGTTGAGGATCAAGTTCCGGGTCATAAGAAATAGAAGCAGCCCCAAAGTGACAGTCAGGGTCGTCTGGAGAAGGACCTCTCTGTCCTCTTTCTTACTCAGCAATTATTAATCACTCAGATTTTTTGCTGATTATTTCACCCCAGTGATGGCTAGTCAGTATATCAACCTTAACCTGTGCCAGGTATGTGGGGAGAGAGAGAGGGAGGGGTCGGAGAGAGGGGAGGGAGGGAGAAGGGGGTTGAGAGGAGAATCAGAGGAGGAAAGAGAAGAGGAGGGGGCGGGAGAGAGGGGGGATTGAGAGAGCAGGGAGAGAGATGGGGAGAGAGAGAGAGGGGTTGGAGAGAGGGGGTAGAGAGGGGGAAAGAGAAGGGGAGGGGCGGGAGAGAGGGGGGATTGAGAGAGCAGGGAGAGAGATGGGGAGAGAGAGAGAGGGGTTGGAGAGAGGGGGTAGAGAGGGGGAAAGAGAAGGGGAGGGGCGGGAGAGAGGGGGGATTGAGAGAGCAGGGAGAGTGACGGGGAGAGAGAGAGGGGTTGGAGAGAGGGGGGGGAAAGGGGGGGAGAGAGGGGGAAAGAGAGGATGAGGGGGCAGGAGAGAGATGGGGAGAGAGGGAAGAGTGAGACAGTGAAGAGAGACAGGGCGGGGCAGAGGGAGGAAAGAGAGGGGAGAGAGTGAGGGGAGAGAGAAGGGAGAGAGGGAGGAGAGAGGGGGTAGAGAGGGGGTAGAGAGGGGGTAGAGAGGGGGTAGAGAGGGGGTAGAGAGGGGGTAGAGAGGGGGTAGAGGGAGGAGAGAGGGGAGGAAAGGGGGGAAAGAGGGAGGAGGGGTGGGGAAAGGGGGGTAGGGGGGAAACGGGGGGAAAGGTGGAGTAAAGGAGGGGAGAGACAGGAAAGAGAGGGGGAAAGAGAAGGGGAGAGGGCAGGAGAGAGGAGGGGAGGAGAGAGAAGGGAGAGAGAAGAGGAAAGAGAAGGGGAGGGGGTGGGAGAGAGGAGGGATTGAGGGAGCAGGGGGAGAGATGGGGAGAGAGGGAAGAGTGAGACAGTGAAGAGAGACAGGGTGGGGCAGAGGGAGGAAAGAGAGGGGAGAGAGAGGGGGGAGAGAGAAAGGGGGGAGTGAGAGGGTGAGATGGGGTAGAGAGTGCAGAAGGATGAGGGGGGAGGGAGAGAGTGAGAGGGATGGAGAGAGAGATAGGGAAAGAGAGAGGGAGAAAAAGAGAGAAACAGCAGTAAACAGAAGGATACTGCTCCTGGTGTTTGGTGGTCAGAGTGCCAATTCCTGCACTTTTAACTCGCAACATAATTGATAACTATCAATATTACTGGGCCTATAATCTCTGAAGTTTGGGAGAATGAGGGCTAATCTTATTGAAACAATAAAAATTTCTGAGGGAGGTTGTTAGCCCCTGGCTGGGGAGTCTAGAACACTGGGCCACAGTCTCAGGATAAGGGCTCGATCATTTAAAACTGAGATGAGGAGAAATTTCTTCACTCAGAGTGTTGTGAATCTTTGAAATTCTCCACTCCAGAGAGCTGTGAAAGTTCAGTTATTGATTAGGTTCGAGACACAGTTCACCACCAAATTAGCTTCTAGTAGTCGAGTGAATAATTCTTCCAGATGCTGTAAATGCTCCTCCGATGTCTGACTGAAAACAATTCAATCAACTCAGGAATCAAGGAATATGGGGAATGGGTGGGACAGAAGGTTGATGCATGCTCTTGGTGAATAGGAGAGGGGGCGTGAGGAACCTTATTATTCCAGCTCCTATTACGTTCCTATAGTGTTTCCAGCCCCAGCGTCGTCCAGAACATGCTCAGTTTTCCACTTTGATCAATATCTTTGCCTTCATTACAAAATGGCACACTTAGGGCTGTCATCTCAGCCAGGGACAGACAAATCCAAGTGCATCAAACGCTTAATCCCGAGGGACACAAAGGTCATGCATCTTGCTAGGCTCCTGCTCATATGAGTCAAGCATGACCATCCCTCCAGGTTCCCGCTGTGACCTGTGTATTACACCACTCCGCCTCTCACTGTGCCAGCTTGTCCTTTCTCACAGGGGCACTAATTAATGTGCACAGCCCAGCAGTCAGGGTTCACCATGAAAGGGCTACTCTAGGCACGGCACCAACACTGGGAGTTCACTATGTGGGGAGATGTAAAGCCAGTGTGAAAGGATGCAAAGGGTTAAATCCCATCAGCTGTAGATTATGATGTGTAATAGTGAGGCCCAGATGATCTAGGATCAGCCACTCGGTCAACACCCCTCTCAGAGTGAATGGATATAAAATGAGCTGCCAATTTCACTGTCATCTGTTCCATACAATCACACCAAGTCAAACTCTGTGACCATCAGTCACCGAAGAGAAAGAAAGGAGGGCTCGGTGTGGGGTTACATCACACAGAAAGAATCCTGAATCCTTAGCCTGGGACACCAGGAAGGGGCTCTACTATTGGCTGGGGTTTCTTCTTTCATTGCCTGTCCACTGGCCGTTGATGGAGAAACAGCCTTTTGATGATGTCACGTATTGCCCAATCCTGCATGGGACTGACACAGCGTGACACCGTTCCATCATGAAGAGTCCCGCCCCCTTGGTCCTCCCCCGCCTCGGACTCCCTCCCGCCGACACCCCACCCCCTCCACACGCTTAGTCCTTTCCCCTTCCTGACTCCTTCAGGCGCCCTGACTTGTTCCCCCACCCTTAGTCCTCTGCTTCCCCCTCTGTTTACCGAGGTTGACTGGTGGTACAATCCTGGAGATGAATCCTTTCCCTAAGGCGCAACCTCGAAAGATCATCAGAGCTTTGAGAGGGAGCAAAATGTGGAGGAAAAATGTGACGTTCCTGCTAAATTCTAACTCCCTCATCATGAACGTACATAAACTGGTGTCAGAGGAAACATTAATATTCCTTTCCAACCAACAAGCTACTTTGGCATTGGGTGTAATCGAGGACTCGGTCTTCCTCATCTGTTAACTGAGTGATTACAGGAAAGGTCTCTTATCAACCTTGTTTCTGAAGGAAACTACAAAACCACTTGAATTTGTTTCAGCATTTCCAGGTTAGTTGGTTGTTTGGTTCAAAGCATTGACCAATCAGCGGGCATGCTTCCACTAGGGTAAATCTGGCCTGTCATAAATAATGCCAACATTCTCACTTCCCAGCCCTGGGCGGCAAATGGAGATCCTACGAGACGAGGCTGGCTTGGCATCACTTCATCGTCCAGCCAATTCAAACAACAACTCAGGAGCCGAGGACAATCCTCCAAATCTTCGCCCACCACATTTGCTCCTTCTGACCTTCTGAGGTTGTCAGTGCACCCCAGCTGGCAGCTTAAGGGAACCCTCTCTGACCCTGCACCCAAGTGGCCAAGCTTCAGGTGCGAGTGTTGGCACGCCATGCCCTGGATAGGTGGGCGTCAAGACTGAGGCGCACCACCCTCCACCAAACCTCGTCCACTATCTACACACAGCTCCTGTCCAGCAGGGGTCAACAGGCAGCATTCAGGAATAGGAGCCCTGTGGGTAATCCCGGCGTCAGGGATTGAACCTGGGACCTCCGTTCCTGCCTCAGGTCTCTGAAGACATCCTGTAGTGCTGTCCTCGGTCCAAGGGATGTGACATGCTATGGTCTCCGTCTGAAAGCATTGCCAACCCCAGTCTCGCCGTGCAGCTACCACTGCACTCTCTTGCTTTCCACATCACGGGTTCTGGTTGGGCCTCAAACTGCACAAAGTTTCCAAATGTGGTTCCTGCCTGGGCTGCTCATCAATGATGCCAAGCTCAGCTTAATGACGAGCTGGTTAATTCCAAGTAACGACAGCCGAGAGGGCCCATTGCATTTGAAGGTGCCTCCGTTCTGTCCTCCCTTCCCCCAAACCTCTTTTGCACTCAAGTTGGCACCTGACACCAGGAATCTGAGATTGGGGGTGTGAACCCCAGTTTCTATCACTTCCCAGGGAAGTGTGCGGCCCCTTCGCAAAGTCACACTGCTGCTTCACAGGACTGACGGTCAAAACGTTCACTGACTTAAAGTAACGCTGTTGTAGTTTGGAGTTGGGAGGGGAGATCGTGAGGCAAACGTTACAGGGTGAAAAAGGACCGCTGACATCCCTGTTCCCTTCCCTACTGTCCGTCATTGGTTAGCTTTCGAGAGGAAGATGTGGGCGTTTCTTTTTTGTGCGTTTAAATAAGGCAGATTATTTATTCCTGTGCTTACCCCAAAATCTAACGTGACTCACTCACTCACACAGTCACGCACTCAAGCAGACTCAAGGAAAGTACAGTTAAAGAGAGTAGTGCACTTTTACAAGCTATAAACAAAAGAAAGAGTTCATAATTCATCTGATTGTCCTGTTATTGAAAAAATGCATTGCAGGCCTGAAGTAAAAGGTGTCTTCACCTCTGAAATGCAGTTTAGTAAGTTCAACAACCAGAATCACAGGCTAAAGTAGTTTTCTGCAGGCCGTGAAGTTAGTTGCTTGTAGTCGTTACCAGGAGGTCAATTTGCTGTATTGCCGAAAAGGAACAGCATGGGGGCCTTGCAATGTTACAGTCTCCGGCTCGTAAGGCATAGGCGTTACTGCCCCTTCTGCTGCTGCTGCTGTCTCTCTGCAGACAGCACTTAAAGATTAAAAGGGGGACCAACATGGCTGCTCTACCATGTGGTTTCTCACAATTCCCTTACCCAAATATGGTGCTGGTCTCAGGTTGATTAGCCACGACCTGGTTTATTGTTTCATTGGGGGTGGAGTAATTTGAGGCGATCACCGTCTTTGTCTCAGAAAGACCCATTCAAGTCAGGAATGTCTTTGGGATGGCCTCAGGGTAGTTGACAGCTCTTGCCTGGAATGTCTCCTCTTGTCCTTGCGAGACAATGTGGCAGCTTTGGAATTCACGTGTCAGATCAGGTGGGCTTTGGCGACCATCTTCTGCGGCACACATTGTCCATTTTAAAGGAAATCCAAAAGATTCCACACTGAGTAAAGTTCATATTTTAAAAGCTATGAACGAGACGTGCCTTTACAGGGCATGATAACTAAGAAAGGTCCAAGCATGAGCAACTTCTAAAAGCTGCTTCTCAGCCGTTGCGCAGGATGACTGAGATTGTTGGCATGGCATGCCCAAGTCTGAGGAGAGCTTTTAATAAAACATTCAAGCAGCTGATGTGTCAGTCACACAGGTATGAACTTCTGTCCACAAAGCAGGTCATTTTTAAAAATCATATGCGATGTCATGATAATGAAAGAAAAACACCGAACTGCGTCCGGAAGTATTGGGCTTTAAAAATAAGGCCTGAGTTTTTAAACTACACACAAGCCACTGGCTGGAATGCTGCAGGGTGACTCGCTAAGAGGCAATGGAACCCCACCCTGTTGCCAGACAAGGTGCTTCTAAAGACATCCAGAAGCTAATTGCTCCCTCCAGTAGAGACAATGGGAGATAGTAGGAGATCAATATCACCTCATCAAGAAATCTTGTGAGCAATGCCCAGACAGATTTGTCAATTCACTTCCCACTTGGAATATACTAAAAGGTGAGCTAAAAAGCTGCCCTGGTGTCTGTCTGTGGGTGGGTGTTCTGAGAGAGGGCAAGTGCTGGAAGTTTGGCTCAGAAGTATCAGCCACATACTGTGGCCATTTTGCAGGTGTCTCAATCTTTCTCCCTCTCTACCGAATTCGACTCTACTAGAACCTCAAAACCGACTATTGAAATCAACACAGCCAGAACCTCAAAACCGACTATCAAAATCAACACTGCCAGAACCTCAAAACCGACTATCGAAATCAACACTGCCAGAACCTCAAAACCGACTATCGAAATCAACACAGCCAGAACCTCAAAACCGACTATCGAAATCAACACAGCCAGAACCTCAAAACCGACTATCGAAATCAACACAGCCAGAACCTCAAAACCGACTATCGAAATCAACACTGCCAGAACCTCAAAACCGACTATTCATTTCCAAAGTCTGGAATACAAATCGTAACAGCCACAACACTCAATCTTTTTTTTAAACTCATGCAAAGTGGGCATCATTTATTGCCTATCCCTTATTGCGAGTGCATTGCTTTGGGTCTGGAGTCACATGTAGGCCAGACCAGGTAAAGGCAGCAGATTTCCTTCCCTAAAGGACATTAGTGAACCAGATGGGTTTTTATAACAATTGTTTCATGGTCATCATTAGGTTTTTAATCCCAGATTTTTTTTTGTTGAATTCGGAATTTGAACCCAGGTCCTCAGAGCATTACCCTGAGTCTCTGTGTTACTAGTCCAACAACAATACCACTACACCATCACCTCCCCTCGCACTTATATATAAAAAAAACTTACTTCAAACTAAATCCTTACTTTTAACCGGTATGACTATATATGCATGTGTTTTATCCTTTCTTGCCTTTAATAGTTAATAAACTTACTCTTACCTCTAACTCAAGGAAATCTGATCAAATTGGCCCCTTCAAAACCAGAATGATTGGGGAAAAGGTATCTGCGAAAGGGATCGCTTTTAGATTAAATATTGTTGCGACCAACGGGGGAGGAGCAGGCGCTAAATGAAGGCAGGGAGCCAGTTCATCCCTCCTCGCCCAGAGCATAACAAATTGGGGGTGCCCCAGCCAGACGGTGACAAATTGAGGGGTCTCGTCTGGATCAACAACTTTGGGGAACCTCACCCTCGGGGGGGGGGGGGGGGGGGGTGGGTGGGTCATAGCAGCGACTAAACCTCACCCGAACAACGATACCGCTTTAAAAGCTGAGAGCGGGCAACTCAAGTATCGGGAAAAGGAAGAAGATCTGTCACTGTTGTTGGAAATCCTGGAATGAAGCCTTCCTGACAGGGGCCACACACACCTGGAAACAAGGCTGGAGCATGCAGTAATGTAAAGCAGCAGCTAAGGTTACAATAAAAACCGTGCGAGTGGAGCTCAAATGGTTTATTAGCATTATGTCACCCCACACGTGCAGGCTGGAACATACTCCTTTCCTTTTCTCACTCTCTATTAAAGTTCACTACGGCTCGCCAATAAGGCTTTTCACGGAAGTGAAACAAGGCAAAAACAGGGGGCATGGAGTCAAAGGTGGGTTTTAACGTAAACGGTACTGGAAGCACACTGTTGGGTGAAGTAGGCCCGTCATGTTTTGCGTAACTATATTTTAACCTCATATCATTGTGGGAAAAGTGCTCTGCGTCCATACCCAGGAACACGGTAAGATGCTGAGTAACGCGAGGTTCTATCTTTTTCACATCGCTGCGTTTGAAAAGCTGCCAACAAGCACGTGAAAGGTATTTTTTTGTTGAAGCTAGTCTCAGTAATGGTGACCATGAAACTATCACCGATTGTTGTAAAAACCCATCTGGGTCACTAATGTCCTTGAGGAAAGGAAATCCGCTGTCCTTACCCGGTCTGGCCCACATGTGACTCCAGACCCACAGCGATATGGTTAACTCTTACATGCCCTCTGAAATGAAGTTAACTGAGAGAGAACAGCTCGTTGGGCCTAATGGGGTGTATTTTTTTCTCAATTTCTTGAAGTGTTGACCTTAGTATGACTACCTATGTATATTTTTCCCTTTGAACTATTAAAACAACAAAGATGTATTGACGGGGAATTGGAGAGTGAGCACCAAGAGGACAGACTGAAGCTTAAAACACATGCGGACTCAGCACCAGAGACTGAACATAGACTACACTCTTCTCCAAATGCAATTGGTTGACCCAGGCTTCACTCAGTTCAAGGGCAATTAGGGATGGGCAACAAATGCTGGCCTTGCCAGAGACACCCCGCACCCCATGAAGGAATAAATCAAATTCAAAGGGTTATTCTCCTTCCCCTTCCCAAGTTAGCAAGGCAGCAAATAGCTCCCAGGCACCAACCAATGCTGCTCTGGAACTGACCACAAACAGGCAGACGGCAGGCTCAATGCGGAATGAATCTCCCTCATTCTCCTCCCTCCCTGGGTGGAGACAGCCTCCAAAAAGACGTTGGGAATGGGGATGAGCGGTTGCCGTGCCGGGGGAGAGGGAGGGGGAGGGGTGGGTTCGGAAGTTCTGATCGAGAGCCGCAGCCAGCGACCCATGAGGTACATCATCATGCATCGCTGCCGTGTTTTAACGCTACTGCCTCGCAGTGGGCGGGGTCCATTTTGGTTAAAAATTTGGAATCAATCGACGGCCGGTGCTGAAGACGCAGTGATCACGAAGAGTAATAGCAGGGGGGCCTGAGATGAAGTGGGTGATTTGCAGATATTCTGCAACCCTGCAATCTTCTTTCAGCTCTTGCCCCATCAGCCTTGGGAAACCTTCAAGGTATAAAGGATCGTCACGAGGTCCATGGTCTCCTTCTGTGCTCTCCTGCGTTTTAATGTCTCGTGCATCACTGTAAATTAAAGGTGGATCATCCTTCCTCTATCGTTTCAGAAGGTTTTTCTCACTTTCTACAAAATCATGGGGCATAGAAAGTGTGAGAATTAGCTTAATTTGACAGGTCAAAAGTCAGGTCCCACTCAGAGTGATGCCTGGATCAACCAATTGCACTTGGAGAAGAGTGTAGTCTATGTTCAGTCTCCGGTGCTGAGTCCGCTTGTGTTTTAAGCTTCAGTTTGTCCCCTTGGTGCTCAGTCTCCAATTCTGTCAATACATCTTTGTTGTTTTAGTAGTTAAAAGGGAGAAGTATACATAGATGGACCTAAAGGTGAACACTTCAAGGAATCGAGAAAGAATAAACCTCATTAGGCCCAATGAGCCGTTCTCTATCTCAATCAACTTCAATCTCACTCTATCCCTCAACCCCACCTCTCATCAGAAACACATCCAATTCTCTCTTAAATCCAGTTGTTTTTTTCCTGTGTTAAATCCCCTCTACTGCCAACTTAATTCCACAACTTTACTCCTGTACTTATCACCAACAGCCTCATTTACATCCAGTGTCTGTCTGGCACCTGAAATTTTCATTAGAACAGGGCAGGGAGGGGAGAGGGGTGCTCTTGAGGGGGCAGTGAGAGAGTACAGGCCTCCCTTTCTAGAGCTGACACAACCCACCTTCCAGGTGGTTACCCCAATGAGCCACAGTGCTTTACGGGTGCGGACTGACCGTCACAATTTGACCCAGCGCGTCAACGCACCCATACCCACCCCAGCCCCTCCTTGCACACAATGCACATGGGGGGAGGGGGCGGGTTTTCAGTGCGGGATGAGTTCCAGGTGCAGACCCCGCACCCGAGCTGCATCACTCATGGGAACGTTACAATTGAAAATCGGTGGCCTAATTGGCCAGCAGGCGGGCTCAGCACCCGACCAGAGGCACCGAGCTGCTCAAGGAGGTGGGCCCTGCCTGCACGGCTTCAGCAGCAGTCGTGTTGAGGGTTGCCACTGCCTTGCCGCCTACAGCAGGCACCACCCATCCCCTCCAACCTCAGAGGGCCAGAGGCCTCGATGGAGCTGCAAGGAAGCCACGATGGGAAAATAAAGGCCCAGGCCTTGCATTGGCACAGGTAGGCCCCAGAGAAAGATACAAACGGAGGACGAAGGCAGAGAAACTTTAACCAGGCCCCGCGGTGAATCTGACAGCTGGGCACCAACATGCGCCAGAGCATTTGGGTTCTCTGAAATAATGCTTAAAGATGAAATTCTGCACAGGCAGCCAGGCCGCTTAACCAACTCTTCAGGGAGCTTCAGGGGCCGCTCGTTGGTGGCGAGAGGGCTTCCCGATCCCTCCCCGGCTCTCTGAAAATGGCTAACTGTCCTGGTGGGGTCTGGATCCCGAGTTGTCCTCCAGGTGGCCAATGTTCAAATCCCACCGCACCCTGACCTTGCGTCCCTCGAAAATCTGGCCTGGGGTGCCAGTGTCAGTTCGTAACAATTACAGCATGGAAGCAGTCCATTCGGCCCAACTAATCTGCTATTTCTGCCCAACGTGGACTTCAGCCCATCCTTATTTCCTATCACCCTATCCTTCTATTCCTTTTGCCTTCATGGTTTATCTAGCCTCCCCTTAAATACATTTATACTATGGACCTCAACCACTCCCTGTGGTAACGGATTCCACATTCTCACCTCTCTCTGGGTAAAGAATTCCCTATTGAGTTCACTCGTGACTATCTTATATCGATGCTCTCCAGTTCTGAACTTCTCTACACCTGCCTCATCGGACACATTAGGAACTTTTAAAAAGCCCCATCAGATCACCCCCTAAGCCTTCACTTTCCTCATAGTCCCAGCCTGCTCAACGTTCCCTTCTAGTTACAGCTTGGGCTAAAGCCCATTACTGAAGTGACGTAGAAGGAGCTTTACATGGGCTTCTAATCCGTGCTACCCTGACCTTGGAGTGCTCTTTAAATAGTGCAATGGGAATTTAGTCCGGATTAAAGCTGTAAAACCATCAGGACTGGCAACCGTGAAGCTGCAGGAACTGAGGAAGGGCAGTTCCAAGCCCTTGGCTTAGAAACGAATCCGGCTGCTTTTAGTTTACAGGGGTGATGGTCGCTTGAGATTGGGATAGGGGATAAGATAAAAGCAGCAGTTTTTTTCTAAAAACAAAATCCAAGTGTCCACCTCCAGGTCCACCCACAGGGGAGAGCACAGGGAACGCAACGAACTCAGCAAGGGCGGCGAATAGAGGCCAGAGGCCGGAACACTTCATTTTAAGGCAGTCCGCCAGGAAGATAAATCAGACTTGGAGATCACAAGTGAAATCAGAAAACAAAAGCAGGCAAAGGCTGGAAAAACTCAGTGGACAAGGAACGAGAGTTAACGTTTCGGGTCCGTGTGACTCTTCTTCAGAGCTGAAGAGAAGTGGAAACGAGATGAAATTTGTACTGTTTAAGGGGGGGGTTGGTGGGGCAGATGGAGGTGGATAGAGGCCAGCGAAAGGTGGGGGCTAAGGAGGGATTGACAAAGATGTTATGAGCTAAAGGACAAAGGGAGTGTTAATGGTAGCGGAATGAAATGAAAATAAGCTCAGGAGAAGAGCAAGGGGGTGATTTTAACCCCTCCCTCCTCCCCCCACAACAGGAGGAAGGGGTGTTAAATATGTGAAACCTGACTCGCAAGCTGCCATAAACGCGGGTACTTCTGGCAAAATCATGAGGGTGGTCACCTCCGGTGAGTCGGGGCGATTGTTGGGATGAGCTGACAGCTAAACGGGGGTGAGAGCTGTGAGGCCCAGCAGTTTACAGCACCTCTCGAGGGCCGGGGTGGTGGGGGGGGGGGGGGGGGGGGCGGAGGGTGGGCAGGAGTGATTCGCCTGGACCCCTGAAGCAAACACCCCGTCAAACCTGCGACTAACCAACCTGCAACTCTGCCACAATCTATCACCCCACGATCCCAGCCGTTCCTCAACTCCGGCAAGCCAGCCCCAACTCCCTCCTTCCCCATAACTACCAGGCCATAATTATTGCCGTACCGTCAGAACATTCCAGAAATGCTCAGCTCCAACGCAACCATCATTCAAGGAGATTCTCCTCCCTCCACACCAGCTGCCCGAAGATCTGGAGCATGGAGCTGAAGTGCAACCAAAACTTAAATAAAAATCCTTTGAGGTAACTAAAAAAGCCCTGTAACTTATTACACCCTATATACACGTGGTCCATGGACTCTTCGAGGCAGTCTCTATTTATAGGTGCTCTAGGTACTTAATCCATTGCCCTTCACTTATGCATTCAACCATCACTCATGTAGACTCTCAGTCTTCAAAAACACACAAATTAAACTGATTTGAAAATCTGGCACCTGAAGGAACCCAAACCCCTTACCAGAGAGGGAAAACAACAAGAGCGGGAATATACTGTCAGAACTTTGACAGCTCCTCAGAGTACAAGCAGAATGCACAGGAAACACAAACCTGTCAGAGCATACACAGTGCTAAATCAATCACAAGCAACATGGTGCAGTGTAAAACTAGATGTCAACCCTTTTTTTGTTAATAGGTTTATTTACAATATTACATATGTCTGCCTCCTACCTACACGCCCAGTGTCCCTACACACTCTACTTATACTCATTTTTTTTGAGTGGAACAAATTAACAACTAAACCAATGGAAACAAAGAGGCCAGTTGTACCACTGTAACTAAAGGAACCATAACAAATTAAATTAGAGTGTCATTTGGGGCCAATGATGCACTCCAGCCCCAGTCATGCCCACTGGTCATGGGAGTCCTGAAGGGTGCCAGTGGATACCACGTGCCCCCTCCCCCGGCTGTGATCATAGCTGCGGGAGAGGGATAGACAGTCAGACCAGACGACCCTCTCAACTGCCTGCCGCCTGAACCAGTTAATGACCAGCTTGACCAGGCCCAGGAGCAGGCCTAAAAGGAGGTCCTCCTCCCGTTCTGTACCAGGCGGCCAAAGGTCAGGGGCATGGGGCCATAGTTCAACCAAAGCCCTAGGAGCAAGTCAAGGGGGTGCAAATCCCCGCAGCCCATGTACAGATGGAACATGGTCTCCTCAAGGCTGCAGGAAATGTAGGCGGCCTGGGCATCCGTGAACCATCGTAACCTACGATTGTGCGGGACTGGTCCATGGCCAGGTCCCTGAGAAAAAGGGGGAGGACTCCCACAGAGAGAGCCCTCCACTGGGGACCCCCTCCATCACTGGACGGCAAGACGGAACGCCACAGCGTGTCTGGACAGTTGGCAAGGATGAGGACGTGAAGGGCATGCAGAGTAGTCCAGAGAGGAAACCCCTTCTATTTATACTCTTTTGAACACAACAAATGAACAAAGAGGTCAAATTAACAAATTAAAGGAGTAGCCTCTTAAAGGGGGCACCGTAACAAAAGATAAAAACCTAAAGGAAACTTATCAAACTCAAATTTAAAATGTTGCTTTGGGGACCAATGATGCACCCCAGCCCCTGTGGTGCCCACCAGCCATGGAAGGCTTCAGTCGTGCCGGTGGACACCAGGTGCAGGGACACACGGCCCTGAACATAGTCACGGAACAGGGGCAGACGGTCAGGCCAGCTGACCTCGCCTCGACCGCCCGCTACCTAGACGTGTTAATGGCCAGTTTGGCCAGGCCTAGGAATAGGCTGACAAGGAGATTCTCCTCCCTCCACACCAGGCACCCGTAGATCAGGAGCTTGGGGCTGAAGTGCAACCAAAACTTAAATAAAAATCCTTTGAGGTAACTAAAATGGCCCTGTAACTTATTACACCCTACATACACGTGGTCCATGGACTCCTCTAGGCAGTCTCTATTTATAGGTGCTCTAGGTACTTAATCCATTGCCCTTCACTTATGCATCTTAACAATATAATTAACATACCATTAACACCCAGCCTGTCGAAGCGCACAATCAGGGCACTCACAAAGCATTCCACACTTCCAGTCTGCATGGCAACATTTTGCTCTGAATCTCTCTCCTCCACTCAGCGAGGATTGGAGCCTGATGAGCACTGCCACAGGTTCCCCTGGCCGCTCTCTATTCGCCTCATCCAAACTGTCGAGTAAACATTCCAATGGCCTCATCGGCTGCAGTGGGAATAGTCCCAGTGCTTCAAAGTTATTCAGCCATTGTGAGACAGCGTCCCTCCAAACTGTTTCATTTTGGGCCAATTTAGGTCTCACAGGTGGTCTGAATGAAAAAGGCCATCTGAATGTATCCCCACAGAACGTTAACCTTACTCCCACTTTAGTAGATCATCTGAACTGCTCAGAAAGAAGCCTAGATACCCTTCCTCAACACCTCCTCCACCCCCCCGCCCCGCCCCCACCTTCTTGGCAGCCCTGTTGCAACTCATCATCATGACCCAGTATCTAAGAAAATGCTTCCTGTGACTGCGCTAAACAATCCTGAGCCCGTGGCCTCTAGTTCTGCTGTTCTGGCTGATCCAAAGGCATTGACATTCTTTGCCCTATATCAATGCAGCTGTGTAAGGCTCCCCCCTCACCCCTTTGCAAAGTTGAAGAGCTCCTAATTTTCTTTTTACTTATTCATTCACAGGATGTGGGCGTCACTAACTAGGCCAGCATTTATTGCCCATCCTTAGTTGCCCTTGAGAAGGTGGTGGTGAGCTGCCTTCTTGAACTGTTGCAGCCCATGTGGTATAGGTACACCCACAGTGCTGTTAGGAAGGGAGGTCCAGGATTTTGTCCATGTGGTGTAGGTACACCCACAACGCTGTTAGAGAGGGAGTTCCAGGATTTTGACCCAGTGACAGTGAAGGAACGGCCGATATATTTCCAAGACAGGATGGTGAGTGGATGGAGGGGAGCTTCCAGCTGGTGGTGTCCCCATCTATCTGCTGCCCTTGTCCTTCTAGATGGGAGAGGTCATGGGTTTGGAAGGTGCTGTCTAAGGAGCCTTGGTGAATTCCTGCAGTGCATCTTGTAGATGGTACACACACTGCTGCTACTGTGCATTGGTGGTGGAGGGAGTGAATGTTTGTGGATGGGGTGCCAATCAAGTGGGCTGCTTTGTCCTGGGTGGTGTTGGGTTTCTTGAGTGTTGTGGGAGCTGCACTCATCCAGGCAAGTGGGGAGTATTCCATCACACTCCTGACTTGTGCCTTGTAGATCGTGGGGAGTCAGGAGGTGAGTTACTCACTGCAGGATTCCCAGCCTCTGACCTGCTCATGTAGCCACAGTATTTATATGGCTGGTCCAGTTCAGCTTTTGGCCAATAGTAACCCCCAGGACGTTGATAGTGGGGGATTCAGCCATACTATTGCCATTGAATGACAAGGGGTGATGGTTAGATTCTCTCTTGTTGGAGATGGTCATTGCTTGACACTTGTGTGGCGTGAATGTTATTTGCCACTTGTCAGCCCAAGCCTGGATATTGTCCAGGTCTTGCTGCATTTGGACATGGACTGCTTCAGTATCTGAGCAGTCTCCAAGGACTCACTTGATGGGTGACATATGGCGACAAGAACATTTCGGACTATGGGACATATGTCAAGTCAGCGGTAAAGGCAGAAATCCTGCCTATAAGGTCCTATCATCCATATGACTGAGAGGGAAATGTGCCGCTGATTCTCCACTAATGTTAATCCAGCTCCCTTGCATTACATGGTGATTTCTCACAGCCAGCACTTCATGCCACTGACAGTTGGCACATTAATCATTCTGTCTGCACTGGAACTCGCAGCCAACATTCTCTGTGGATGACACTATCTCTTGATGCTAATGCAGCCTTTGTATTGCTGAGGTACAAGTGAACCATCCCATTTAGGACATTGGATTTAAAACAAACACACTGGGGAAAAAAAAAAATGTTATTCAAATGATGAAGATTCCTGGCCGCTGATTTCAGGACATGCGTTGACAGGGCTTCCTCCTTGACCACACCGCAGTGAACAAACACAGACTCCTTAAGGCCTTGAGCTTCAGTAATCAACACCACTGCACGCTGCTATAGGGGCTGATTCAACAAAGCAGATCACAGTGCTCAAATATACAGACTGTAATGTACTGGAGCAGGCTCGAGGGGCTGAATGGCCTACTCCCAATCCTATTTCTTATGATCTTGTTAAGTTTAAGTTTCTGCATTGTGTAGACTGTGAAGGGTTGCTGATGTCACAATACTTCTTGTGATAAAGTCTGTGCCACATTGCTCAGCCTGAGAGCCCCGTCCTTTGCCTGGGAAGAATACTTTATCCCTCTGGGCGGAGACGATCCACATCACTGCATCGCTGCAGTCCCAGACGATGCGGAAACTCTCGGCCAATCGCGAGGGCGCACTTCATCCGGCAGCCCATCAAAGCCGGCTGCATTACTGACCTATAATCTTCAGCGCGAGTGAAAACCTTCAGGTTTTCTCCCTCGGATTGGATTGGATTGTGGACTTCAGAGGTGCAAGGGTCAGAACGTTCGGCTGCAGGTGGGTTTGGAGTCGAGGCCACAGTCAGACCAGCCAAGTGTTCCAGTGTGAAAAAAAAAACAAGAACATGGTGATGAAGAGTTCTGATGAAGAGTCATACAGACTCGAAACGTTAACTGTGTCCCTCTCCGCAGAGGCTGTCAGACCTGCTGAGTTTTTCCAGCTATTTTTGTTTTCGTTTCAGATTTCCAGCATCTGCAGTATTTTGCTTTTAAGGAAACGAAAGGGGTTTTGTTTCTGGATTCGTGGAATTATAAACCGTCCTGAGAATTGAATAGACCCTTGTGTAAGAATAACGCTGGTTACATCTGTGCAGAAGTGTCTGCAGCGGCTGACTTTGCTGACTAAGGCCGCAGGGAGGGCAGGCCCAATGATGGTCGGGCTGGAGTAGAGGGTGCTGACGTCTCTGGTTCAGGCAGGCAAAAAGCCTAAACTGTGCCGAGCTTCCACCGCTGCCAAGGGGCCTTCATGAGTCATGGATCTGACAACACAGTCCATTAGAGCAAAGGTGTGTGGATGTATGCGCGCAAAGAGTTGCAAAACACTCTTTGCAAATCAAGCAGGCTACTTGGCCCTCTCAAGGAAAGAGCAAGGCACAAGAGTGAAAATAGTCACCATTTTGATTCTTTCCCATGTGGCCCCTGGAGTTGCTCAGCAAGGATAAATATGACGACTATTCTACTTTAAAATGAAAAAATTGGCTGCGTTACACTTCAAACTGATTCCTTTGAAACTGTCCGCTAATTGTGTTTAATCGGATTTCATCTTTTTAAGACACGAAATACAAGGAAATAATGTTTGGGAGCAGGAAAAAGCCTTTGTGCCTCTGATTCCTCTCTTGAATATTCCCTACAGAACTTGCACATCAATGGGAGTCGCAGGCGCTGACAGTTAAAACTCGCAAGATATAAAGAATCGAGGCATTTGGGTTCAACCATTCTTGCCGCTACTGGGGTAGAGCAGAGAGTGGAAAGAATGAAAGGAGTTAACCTGCCCTGCAGGTGCACTGTCACCTGAGCCCCCTTCAGAACAACATTCTGAAACTCCTTGCTGGCTCTAATCCTTCTGTTCCAGTCCACTCAACGTAAAATGTCAAGAGCTGTCAGATACGCATTTACCCTTTAAAATCTTTAGCATCAGTTTTACCCACACAAGGTAATGATGCACGGTGTTAATTCAGTTGTGGTGAGGTATTTGCATATGCACATTTTGGCTTTAAGTACGGAGTTTCTTTTCCAAATATTGTTCGAACCATATCGTCAAGGAGTGTATTTTTTCTTTTAAAACTTGGAAGGACAGTGCATTATTTGGGAACTTGTTTTTTTTTTTAAATAGTCGTAAGTTCACCTTGGACTGTGACCAAGCATGACTTTTCCAAGAAATTGCCTGACCAGCACGGTGCTTGAGTTGGGGGGGGAGCTGTTTGCGTATTGAACAACAGTCACTGTAATTGATGGGGGAAAGACCCCTGATTTAAAGGCAAAGGCCTGGTGATTTACTGAAAATCACCTGATGGAGGAGCTTTAAGTTTTGAATTTTTTTTTGTACTCAGTTAGAAATGAACTGAGAAAGCGGAGCTGTCCAGCTTGCACTTTCCTTGTCTTGCCTGAAATCAGCTGGGAATCCTCATCTCAGTGGAACTTGTCTGTCTTTGAAACCCGAGAGTCTGAGATGGGGAGGATTGATCCTCTATTTTTCTCCACGCCGCAGATCCATCGGTGAGAACCTACGGTGACAATCTAGCCATCTGTCTTCACACGAGGGAGCTCCAGATCGACAGCATTGGAACCTTGCGAACATTATCCTTTTTTTTAAATAAAGTATTTTCTTCAACTGTCCATCTTTGCAGAGATCTAATCTGTCTCCTTTTTGTGTGTATGTGTGTGTATGTAGTGTGTGTGTATGTGTGTGTGTGTATGTGGTGTGTGTGTGTATGTGATGTGTGTATATGTGGTGTGTGTGTATGTGTGTATGTATATGTGGTGTGTGTATATGTGGTGTGTGTGTGTATGTGATGTGTGTGTATGTGGTGTGTGTATATATGTGATGTGTGTATATGTGGTGTGTGTGTATGTGTGTATGTATATGTGGTGTGTGTATATGTGGTGTGTGTGTGTATGTGGTGTGTGTGTATGTGGTGTGTGTATATATGTGATGTATGTATATGTGGTGTGTGTATATGTGGTGTGTGTGTGTGTATGTGGTGTGTGTATATATGTGATGTGTGTATATGTGGTGTGTGTGTATGTATATGTGGTGTGTGTATATGTGGTGTGTGTGTATGTGTGTATGTATATGTGGTGTGTGTATATGTGGTGTGTGTGTGTGTGTATGCATACATATGCGTGCACGTGCTGGGGAATTTTAAGAAGTATAGGTAGTTACACTTACAGATTACAAATTATGTGTTAACCATTTCCTCCAACTTGTTTTTTAAAAAAAGTTTTGTTTCATAATAAATCAGTCACTCTGAGTTTACTGAAAGAAGCCTGATTAAAGTTTCTTTTATTCTGAGCCTAACAGCAGCAAAGATAAATCGTTGGCCATTTTGGTAAGTAAATTAAACTTTTAAACTAATGGTATGACCTGCAGAGTAGTGGAGTTAGAGAAACTGTGCACGCTTCCCATCCTGGCCATAACAATATAAACTGGGTTTGAACATCTCTCTGCGTTTAACCAAGATTGAAATGTGAAAAATAATCTGTTACAGGAGAAACATACACATTTCAAACATTAATTATATACAGGCCTAAAAGGGGTGAGGGAATGACAGATGCGGAGTGCAGGTATGGGATTGACAATACAGTGTAGAAGAGAGGGAGTGAAAGGTAGAGTATAGTGGCATGAGTGACAGATAGAGAGTATAGGTGAGGGAGTGACGGATACTGAGTACAGGTACGGGAGTGACAGATACAGTGTACAGCTACGGGAGTGACAGGTACAGTGTACAGCTATGGGAGTGATGGATGCAAAGTGCAGGTGTGGGAGTAATAGATACAGAGTACAGGTAAGGGAGTAATGGATATAGAGTACAGGTGAGGGAGTAAAGGATACAGGGTACAGGTGAGGAAGTAAAGGACACTGGGTACAGGTGAGGGAGTAACAGATGGAGGGTACAGGTGAGAGAGTAACAGATACAGGGTACAGGTGAGGGCAAAACAGATACAGGGTACAGGTGAGAGAGGAATAGATGTAAGGTACAGTTGAGGGAGTAACTGATACAGGGTACAGGTGAGGGAAGAACAGATACAGAGTGCAGGTGAGGGAAGAATAGATACAGGGTACAGGTGAGGGAAGAACAGATACAGGATACAGGTGAGGGAAGAACAGATACAGGGTACAGGTGAGGGAAGAACAGATACAGGGTACAGGTGAGGGAAGAACAGATACAGGATACAGGTGAGGGAAGAACAGATACAGGGTACAGGTGAGGGAGTAACAGATGTAGGGTACAGGTGAAGGAGTAACAGATACAGGGTACAGATGAGGGAGTAACAGAAACAGGGTACAGGTGAGGGAGTAACAGATGTAGGGTACAGGTGAAGGAGTAACAGATGTAGGGTACAGGTGAGGGAGTAACAGATGTAGAGTACAGGTGAGGGAGTTACAGATACACAGTACAGGTAAGTGAGTGGCGAACACAGAGTACAGGTGAGAAAATGAATCATTAGATTTCCTATATTTAACGCTCTGTCTCTTCTTCCAATGGCTTCATTTTAAAACAAATCTCTAGTTTGAACACCTTTCCCCAAAATCTGCCTTTTGCTGCTTCTACGTTGAAGTGATATTAGCTCTCTTTCCACTATTTTGGTATCGTGATTTTTTTTTTGTTTTGTAACAGTTCAATAAACTTTCCACCTCCTGATTCAGTCTTCACCTACTCGAGTGAGTCTGGGGCTTTCTAGACCCCTACATACTCCGTTTCCAGAATTTGGCTCCTTTTTAAAAATAAAAGCATGAAGGCCAGTCAGCAGCTCTGCCAACACCAATACAGAAAGCAGTGAGAAAGCACCGTGAGACATCTGCCCTTCCACCTCTGTGCTAGCGCACACTAGCGCTCAAACATCCTGCTCCACAATTCAGGGTTTAACTGTCCTTAAAAAAAAAAAATCGATATATTCCTACAGCATGGGAGAGATACAAAATAAGCTTCCCCTTTACCTGTTTTAAGCATGTGCTGCATGATAGTCAGTTCCAATTTTGATAGCACATTGGGCAATGCCCATCATTCAGATCACTGAAACATCAGCCCATTTCCCAACTTGAAGCTTCAGTCACCAAACAGCACACGTCCAACTCTACTCCTCGTCCGGAGGGTGCAAGGACATTTGGAAAGGTTCTTTGTGAGCTGCCCAAACTGAGAGCGGGCATCGGTTGAAAAGTGTCACTGAGGGCTCATTTGGTGTCAGACTTGCTTCTGAGTAACACAGCCCCCATGCTCAACTCCCACTCTGGGGCTTAAGGGTAGAAATCAAGGTTGACACTCCAGTGCGTTCCTAAGGATGCATTACACTGTTGGGGGTGCCGTCTTTGAGATGTTAAACCAAGGCCCCATCTACCTGGTGAGGTGAATATAGAAGATCCCGCGGCACTGCTTCAAAGAAGAGTTTTCCCTGGTGCCCTGGCCAATATTCATCCCTCAGTCAACATCACAAAAAAAAAGATTGTCTGGTCACTATCATGCTGTTTTTGGGAGCTTGCTTTGTACAAATTGGCTGTCACATTCCTGCATTACAACCGTGACATAAAGAATTTTTAAAAAAAAATTTCTTGGACTGTGGTTTTAAAATTGGACTGTGGCTTTAAAAACTACCATGGCTGCAGCTGAAAGACATGTTCACTAGAGCAGGATGAGGAATATCTACAATGTCATTATCCTGGAGCGTAGGGTGCCATGAGAGAACAGGATGGTGCTGGAAACTTGTTCTGGACTAAGGGGAGCTGCCCAACGACAGCATTTGAATTGGCTCCTAATCAGGTGACCAGGGTTTTGTGTGACAGAACATCTCCTAGCCTGAAAAGAGGGAAGACATGAAACCTCTCTCTCCTGTGTTTATAAGATTCCAGCAATTCTGCCATAATAGCTAGTTGGCTATCCCTCATATCTCTGTGATCTGCTTCCTCTGAAAACCCCTGTCAAGAGGAAAAGGGGAAAAATCACCAGCTGAGACACTGAAAAGCAAGTTTTTCAACCAATGAACCACAGACTGAAAGTGCTGGGAGACCACCTCGTATCATCAACAACAAACTGCAAGGAATTCGGAAGACATCAGTCAAGATCAACGATCTAATCTTGTACTCCGGATTGGTGCTATTGAACTGTTTTATCTCACCCTTAAAATCCATGTTTTGTGTGTCTTATATATGAGTGTGTGTGTGTGTGTGTGTGTGTATACAGGGGTGTAAGAAGGGGGTAGAGTTTAAGTTATTGAGTTAGAAGTTAGCAGTTCATATTTCTTTCTTTTGCTACTAGTTAACAACAGTTTGTTCAATAAACAGTTATTTACTTGTTAAGTTTACATACCTGGTGCCAGTATTCTGCTAACCTCAATTAAACAATTGGGTGGAATTGGGGCAATCTGGTGGTTTGGTCAAACTTTTCCCATTTGTCACAGCTCAGGGAGCAGTGGGGCTTGACATTACAGCGCACTATCCCCAGTGAGTCATGACAGTGACTATACTTCAAAAATACTTCATTACCTGTAAAACACTTTGCGAGGTGTTGATGGTCACAAAAAGTGCTATATAAATGCAAGTTTTTCTCTCCTCCACTGAAATGGTGTGGATTCTATCGTCAGCCTCTGAGAGCCATTTCACCAAACCGTAGACAAGACATTAGCAAAGAAAAGGTCAAGTTCCTCTCACAGTAAACAAGCCACCTGCTCAATCTCAGTACACCTCCCTCCAGTTTCAGTTATAACCTGTGAAAACTAAATACCACACAATACAAATCAGAATCAAAATAATACCAGGAAGCCTGAAGTCCTGCAGCTGATTGCTATTATCGATAATTTTCCACCACTGGTTAGTCTTTCTCATTTACAGTGATAGCAGCTGACAGGAACTACCAAGCAATGAAAAGAATAACGAGATATCACATATTCCCAATGTTCAGGTTGGGGCACAATTATTAGTAAAAGGTGGTTCCTTTCTTAACCCATTCTGTTCTAGGCGATGAGGTTTCCCACTGCCATAAACCACCTTCACTCGTCCCTTATAAAACTGTCTGTCTAATTCATCCATCACTCACCCACGTGGATTTATGCCTGCGCTTTCCAGATTTTCATTTTTTTGACACTTACAACATTAACGGCCATCTACCCTGCGTTCGAAGTGTTGGATAAGCTTTCCACTTTGTACAGGGTTGTCATGTTAGCAGCAACGTGGCAAATGTGGTTTTGCGGAGTTGAGCGACAATGAGCAGGAGGAACAAAAATAAAAAGTAACAACACCTGGAAAAACCCAGCAGGTCCGGCGGCATCCGCGGAGAGGGACGCAGTTAACGTTTTGGGCATGAATGACCCTTCAGCAGAAGAGTCATACCGACTCTTTTTATCTTTATTTTTATTTTTGTTTTGGATTTCCAGCATCCGCAGTTTTTTGCTTTTATCTCAATGAGCAGGAGGAGTCTTGGACATGATCAGCATTGGATTGCCTCAGCACCTCCAGGCGCACAAAGGTGGGAAGTAGAATGTTCCGTAAGTCTCGGAGTGCCACAGCAAGCTTCAAGTCTACGGCACCGAAACAGGCCACTCAGCCCAACTGGTTCTCACTGCTCCACACAAGCCTCCTTTCAGCCCTTTTCATCCCACCCTAACAGCATATCTTTCTCCCTCATGTCAATATCTACCTTCACCTTAAATGAATCTATACTATTCGCCTCAGCTACTTCACATGGTAGCAAATTCCACCTTCTCATCATTTTCGAGTCTAGACAGTGACACGAGGCTGCTGATTCATGGAAATGAACATCACCAAGCTTAATGCTGTCATCATATGCAAATACAACACATTTACAGACACAAACATCCACACAGATAAATGTGTACACTCTCTCTGCAGGAATCACTCAGTACTTACCTCGGTCCAGATTTAGAACCCAAGCTGATTTTTTTTCCCCCTTCTCCAAATCCAGGAATACTTTGCCCAACCCCCAACCACAGCCCAGCTCTACAGACTCAGCACAGCATCAGGTCACTGTGACTGGTGAACTGCATATCAAACCAATTCGCATCACTGATTGAAGGTAAGCGTTTCACAGAACCACAGAATATTTACAGTGCAGAAGGAGGCCATTCTGCCCATCGAGTCTGCACTGGCTCTCTGAAAGAGCATTCCACCTAGTCCCACTCCTCTACCTTAACCCCGTAACCTTGCACATTCCTTCTTTTCAGATAGCTATCCAATTCCCTTTTGAGTACCTCAGCTTTGACCAGTTATCTCATGTATCTAATAGATTCAGCAACAATAAAGCATTTATATGGCACCTTTAATGCCCCAGGTACCGAAACAGGCAAAAATTGCTGCTACTCCAGTAGCTCAGGGAACAAAAATGTTGATCTAAAAGGTAAGTTTTAAAGAGTGCCATAAGGAGGGACATGCAGTCGGTATACAGAGAGATTTAGGCAGGGAATTCTGGATTTTAATACCCAGGGGGTTGAACGCACAGCCAATGGTGAGACGAAGGAAATGCAGGATGCACATGAGTTAAGTGTCAGGCAGAATGTTGTAGGGCTAGGTGAGGTTACAGAGACAGGTTGGGGGGGTGGAGGAACTTGCAAACGGGGTAGGAGATTTTAATAATGAGATGCTGTCAGACTGGGAGTCAATGTTGGTGAACGAGGGTGAAGGAACTTGGTGCAGGTCCACAGAGATCTCAATGAACTCAAAGTTATGCCGGATGATTTGAACAGTGACACAATAATTTACAATTACCTCCTCCCTGGGAGAGCTCACAAGTTAGTATGTGGTTCCCAGACTTTACAGGAAATCATTAAAAGCTGAAAACTGGTCTGTGGCGCATATATACATGCGAGTTTTGAAACTTTTTGCCAATTCCTCAACAGACTTGATTAAGCAGGGTGATTAAGTGTTGTCAGAGGTAAGTTAATGGGGAATAGTGCATTCAATCCTCAACATGCTTGAAGCTGGTGAACTCTTGTTCAGACTTGTTAACACATAATCACCAAAGCCGCCGACAACTGAACAAGTCTAATTCCGTTTTTACTTCACGGGATTGATTCTTGGATTTGTACAAGTGTTTTGGGGATTACAGTCAGTGATTACATCTGTTTTTCTACGGAAGCAAAGACCTACTGGCTTTGCCAAAAATAAAAGGATTGTTATTTTCTATAGCCCAAGTCCCAGTTTACAGGGGTAAATAAGCAAAATTCCACTTTCATTATCCTGCATTCCAGGACTCTGGTCAACATTGTCGAAATCTCTCACTTAAAGAGGAACCAGGCCTCTGCAGGGTATTGAGGAATTAATTACCATAAAGAGGGGAAGAGTTGGGAGAGTGGGTTTACATTTACAAAGGAATGAAGGGATTGAGTTGTACCCTGATATGAATTAAAAGATCGCTGCTGGGGAAATCTGAACCTGGTGGCTCTGCTGGGTCCAGTTTTTTTTATGCAGCTACATCTAGTCAAGCTCCTTGAGAAATAAATGCACCATTTATTTTTCAAACACGATCAATTGATCCAGTTTTTTTTTAGAAAATGCACCACCATTAATAACACGTTAGAAAAATGTGCCTCCTTGACAAACACTTCAAGGGTTATTTCAATATTTTGCTATCCACTCCATCCCGAATTAATCGGGCACTTTGCAACTGTTCCAGATTTCCAACATCTGCAGTACTTTTGCTTTTAACTGTGCAACTGATGCTGGACTGTGACTAGTTGTTAATGGGATCCATTATTTAAACACCGCTTCCACCCACCAGGCACAAGGTTATGGATATAAAAGAAACCTGCCATGTTCTTAATGAAGATGAAGGTAGCAAATGAGGGACTTTTTTCATGTCCCTCAGTGACTCCAGCAAGTCATTAGCAGAGCTGCCCAAACAAATTCAACACAAGGCGCAAACTGAAGATTTTTTAATCCTCCTCAGAACTTCCTTCCCACCTCTACATGTCCGAAAAGCCAAACCAGGCTTCCTTGAACCTCCTTCCTAGTTTGCTGCCTTACATAGGCAATCAAACAGAGTTTAACTGCAGACTGTTTCACTCTCATCCATTTTATAAATTCTTTAAATAGCATTTTTTTTTCCTAAATTATTAATTCTACCATAGTGGAAGAAAAACCCTGCAGTGCGCCAGTTGAACAGAAATGAAGCATCAGGGCAAGATCGAAAAAATATTTCTGCCAGCCTTGGTTCAGTTAAAGTGGTGGGAATATTCACTCTTCCATATCCTCTCAATCCAGTTTCAGTTTCAGAACAAACACAAGGAATACACTGATTCCGGCTCGTGCATTAATTTTACTCAGTTACTTTGACCTGATTAGCATATTTCGTATAAATATTTAAACAAACCGCGGGTGTATTCCTTAGCACCAGTGAAAAGCGATGCACAATTTTAAATAGTTGCTCAGTTTTACTCCACAGCAGTGAAAAAAGGAACGCAACGTTTAAGCTTGAGTGGGCAAGAATGTCAAATTAAATCAAGCGATCCACTGGGCTACGATGGAAACAGACCCCCCCCGAATATAGTTTAAACAGAATTAACCTTCTCCTTTCACCACCCTATTACTCGCTGTTTTGCAAGCCAAAGATGTTGCAAAAATAATGCAGAGCCAGGTTGCGAATTTCTCCAAAAGGTAGTTACTTCCCACAGCACCCACACAAAAAATAAACCCTCAAATTATTATTAATCTGCACAAAAAGCCAATAATTTTTTTAAAAAACGTGACATCAAGAAATTATTGTTCTAAAATATTTTAAAGGCAATGTTTTACACGAAGACATTGCAGCCTTTCCAAGAGATGGTCTAATTTGCCCAGCAGGAGATGTGGTACGTTAGAAAGAACACAGACGGCCCTTGTTACCGAAGGAGCAATGTCCAGGTCATCAGGAACAAAAGACTGGTATCTATAAAATGCCTTTCAACAGCCCAACCCAATGGGGTACTTTTGAAGTGTAGTCACTATTGTAATGTAGGGGAACATATGAAGTATATGTTAGCCCTTTGTGTGCAGTATCTATAAAATTCCTCTAACTCTGACTCTCCACTCCACCAACTGCATCACCAAGATAGCAGCAGCCATCCACTGCCTCTGGGGAGCTGGCTTCTTCATTCCCCACTGCCCACCATAAGGACATCGCGCCCAGGCACACACACACACACCACCACCACCACCACGCCCCTCAACTCACCCCGGAAGAAAGTCTTGGATCGCAAGTAGCTGACGCTGAGGCGGAGGATGGAGAGCTTGTCCAAGCTGGAAGTCACATCTTCGGTGAAAGGCAGCAGGCTGGCCAAGCGGTCCAATTCACAGTTTAACCGGTCACGGTGCCGCTTGGAAGGGTTGGATTTTATTCCATCGGCCAACACAGGCTTCACCCTGACAACAGGCAGAACAACACACATCAACGCACCTGCGTAACACAGACTGGCGGCCACCTCTGTACACGGGTCTTCAGGCTGTACTATCACAGCTGTAATTAAACACTGTGGCAAGAGTTTGCATCATTTGCCCACATGCCAGTTGCACTAAGCCTTTTCTACAATTTGCATTAACCCCGCAATCTCACTTCTCCATTAACCCCAAAGTCCCAATTTTCACCCTTTTCTTTATTCTTTCACGGGATGTGATTTATTGCTGACCCCTAATTGCCCTTGCGAAGGTGGTGGTGAACCATCTTCTTGAGCCACTGCAGTACAGTGCTGTTAGGGAGGGAGTTCCAGGATTTTGACCCAGCAACAGTGAAGGAACGGTGATATATTTCCAAGTCCAGGGTGGTGAGTGACTTGGAGGGGAACATCCAGATGGTGGTGTTTCCATCTATCTGCTGCCCTTGTCCTTCTAGCTGGTAGTGGCTGTGGATTTGGAAGGTGCTGACGAAGGAGCCTTGGTGAGTTCCTGCAGTGCATCTTGTAGATGGTACACACTGCTGCTGCTGTGTGTCGGTGGTGAAGGGAGTGAATGTTTAAGGTGGTGCATAGGAATGCCAATCGAACAGGCTGCTTTGTCCTGGATGGTGTCAACCTTCTTGAGTGTTGTGGGAGCTGCACTTGTCCAGGCAAGTGGAGAGTATTCCATCACACTCCTGACTTGTGCTTTGTAGATGTTGGACAGGCTTTGGGGAGTCAGGAGAGGTGGGTTACTCATCACAGACTTCCCAGCCTCTGACCTGCTCTTGTAGCCACAGTATTTATATAGCTAGTCCAGTTCAGTTTTTGGTCAGTGCTAACTCCCAGGATGCTAATTGTGGGGGATTCAGTGATGAGAAGAACATTGAAGGTCAAGGGGCGATGGCTAGATTCTCTCTTGATTGCCTGGCACTCGGATGGCGTGAATGTTACTTGTCAATTTTCATTCCAAGGCTGAAGGTTACACTTAGTATGCAATAAACCAAATGACAGTTTCCATTTACCCCAAATGTCAGTCTATATTAATCCCAAACTCCCAGTCTATATTAACCCCAATCACTCAGCCTGTATTAACCCCGATCTCCCAGTCTGTATTAACCCCGAGCACTCAGTCAGTATTAAACACCAATGTCCCAGTCTGTATTAACCCTCAATGTCTCAGTCTGTATTAACCCTCAATGTCTCAGTCTGTATTAACCCTGAATATCTCAGTCTGAATTAACCCTGAATGTCTCAGTCTGTATTAACACCGATCTCTCAGTCTGTATAAACCCCAATGTCCCAGTCTGTATTAACCTCAATCTCCCAGTCTGTGTTACCCCCTAACATGTGAGTCTATATTAACCCCCATTGTCAATGTCTGCATGGACCCCGGTCTCTCAGTCCGCATGGACCCCGGTCTCTCAGTCCGCATGGACCCCGGTCTCTCAGTCCGCATGGACCCCGGTCTCTCAGTCCGCATGGACCCCGGTCTCTCAGTCCGCATGGACCCCGGTCTCTCAGTCCGCATGGACCCCGGTCTCTCAGTCCGCATGGACCCCGGTCTCTCAGTCCGCATGGACCCCGGTCTCTCAGTCCGCATGGACCCCGGTCTCTCAGTCCGCATGGACCCCGGTCTCTCAGTCCGCATGGACCCCGGTCTCTCAGTCCGCATGGACCCCGGTCTCTCAGTCCGCATGGACCCCGGTCTCTCTGTCCGCATGGACCCCGGTCTCTCAGTCCGCATGGACCCCGGTCTCTCAGTCCGCATGGACCCCGGTCTCTCAGTCCGCATGGACCCCGGTCTCTCTGTCTGCATCAAGCCCGGTCTCTCTGTCTGCATCAAGCCCATTCACTCTGTCTGCATCAAGCCCATTCACTCTGTCTGCATCAAGCCCATTCACTCTGTCTGCATCAAGCCCATTCACTCTGTCTGCATCAAGCCCAATGTCTAGCCTGTATCAACCCCGAAGTCCCAGTCTGTATTAATTCCGACCTCTCACTCTGTATCAACCCCAGTCTCGCACTCTGTATCAACCCCAGTCTCGCACTCTGTATCAACCCCAGTCTCGCACTCTGTATCAACCCCAGTCTCGCACTCTGTATCAACCCCAGTCTCGCACTCTGTATCAACCCCAGTCTCGCACTCTGTATCAACCCCAGTCTCGCACTCTGTATCAACCCCAGTCTCGCACTCTGTATCAACCCCAGTCTCGCACTCTGTATCAACCCCAGTCTCGCACTCTGTATCAACCCCAGTCTCGCACTCTGTATCAAACCCAGTCTCGCACTCTGTATTAACCCCAATCTCTCACTCTGTATTAACCCCAATCTCTCACTCTGTATTAAACCCAATCTCTCACTCTGTATTAACTCCAATCTCTCACTCTGTATTAACCCCATTCTCTCACTCTGTATTAAAGCCAATCTCTCACTCTGTATTAACCCCATTCTCTCACTCTGTATTAAAGCCAATCTCTCACTCTGTATTAAACCCAATCTCTCACTCTGTATTAAACCCAATCTCTCACTCTGTACTAAACCTAATCTCTCACTCTGTACTAAACCTAATCTCTCACTCTGTATTAAACCCAATCTCTCACTCTGTATTAAACCTAATCTTTCACTCTGTATTAAACCCAATCTCTCACTCTGTATTAAACCCAATCTCTCACTCTGTATTAAACCCAATCTCTCACTCTGTATTAAACCTAATCTCTCAGTCTGTATTAACCCAATGCCCCAGCCAGTATCAACCCCAATGCCCCAGTCTGTATTAAACACAATGCCCCAGTCTGTATCAACCCCAATCTCCCAGCCTGTATTAACTCCAGTCTCTCAGTCTGTATTAGCCCCAGCCTCTCAGTCTGTATTAGCCCCAGCCTCTCAGTCTGTATTAACCCCAATCTCCCAGTCTGCATTAACCCCAATCTCCCAGTCTGTATGAACCCCATTTCTGACTCTGTATTAACCCAATGCCCTAGCCTGTATCAACCCCAAGCCTCAGTCTGTATTAACTCTAACCTCCCCGTCGGTATAACCCCAACCTCGCAGTCTGTATTAACCCCAATCTCCCAGTCAGTATTAAGCCCAATCTACCCATCTGTATTAACCTGAATCTCTGTCTGTTTTAACTCCAATGCCCCAGCCAGTATCAACCCCAATGCCCCAGTCTGTGTTAACCGCAATGCCGCAGTCTGTATTAACCCCAGTCTCTCAGTCTGTATTAACCCCAGTCTCTCAGTCTGTATTAACCCCAATCTCTCAGTCTGTATTAGCCCCAGTCTCGCAGTCTGTATTAGCCCCAGTCTCGCAGTCTGTATTAGCCCATCTCGCAGTCTGTATTAGCCCCAGTCCCTCAGTACGTATTAGGCCCAGTCTCTCAGTCTGTATTAGCCCCAGTCTCACAGTCTGTATTAGCCCCAGACTCGCAGTCTGTATTAGCGCCAGTCTCTCAGTCTGTATTAACCCCAATCTTTCAGTCTGCATTAACCCCAACCTCCCAGTCTGTATTGACCCCATTTCCCAGTCTATATTAACCTAATGCCCTAGCCTGTATCAACCCCAAGCCCCACTCTGTATTAAGCCCAACCTCCCATGCTGTATTAACCCCAATCGCCCAGTCTGTATTAACCCCAATCTCCCAGTCTGTATTAACCCCAATGCCCAGTCTGTATTAACCCCAAAGCCCAGTCTGTATTAACCCCAATGCCGAGTCTGTATTAACCCCAATCCTCTCAGACTATATCAACCTCAATGCCCCAGTCTGTATTAACCCCGATTTCCCAGGCTGTATTAACTCCCTATGTCTCAGTCTGCACTAAACCCAAAGCCCCAGTCTGTATTAACCCCAATGGCCCAGTCTACACTAGCCCCCAATGTCCCAGTCGGTATTAAACCCCAATGTCTCAGTCTGCACTAACCCCAATGTCCCAGTCGGTATTAAACCCTAATGTCCCAGTCTGTATTACCCCAATGCCCCAGTCTGTATTAACCCCAATGCCCCAGTCTGTAGTAACCCCAACGCCCCAGTCTGTATTAACACAGATCACTTTGTCTGTATTAGCCCCAATGCCCAGGTCTGTTTTAGCCCCAATGCCCCAGTCTGCATTAACCCCAATGTCCCAGAGTGCATTAACCACAACGTCCCAGTCGGTATTAAGCCCCAATGTCCTTGTCTATATTAGGCCCCAATGTCCCAGTCTGTCTTAACCCCAATCTCCCAGTCTGAATTAACCCCAATGTCCCAGTCGGTATTAACACCCAATGTCCCAGTCGGTATTAACCCCTAATGTCCCAGTCTGTATGAACCCCAATGTTCCAGTCTGTATTAACCTCAATCTCACAGCCTCTATTACCTCCTAACATGTCTGCCCATATTAACCCCCAATGTCTCAGTCTGTATGAACCCCCAATGTCTCAGTCTGTATGAACCCCCAATGTCTCAGTCTGTATTAACCGCAATACCCAGTCTGTATTAACCCCAATCTCTACACCTATAACTACCTCAATGCCCCAGTCTGTATTAATCCCGATTTCCCAGTCTATACTAACTCCCTATGTCTCAGTCTGCACTAACCCCAAAGTCTCAGTCTGTATTAACTCCAATGTCCCAGTCTGTATTAACCCCAATGCCTCAGTCTGCACGAACCCCAATGTCCCAATCGGTATTAAATGCTAACGTCCCAGTCTGTATTAACCCTAATGTCCCAGTCGGTATTAACCCCTAATGTCCCAGGCGATATTACCCCAATGCCCCAGTCTGTATTAACCCTAATGACTCAGTCTGTATTAACCCCAATGCCTCAGTCTGTATTAACCCCAACGCCCCAGTCTGTATTAACACAGATCACTTCATCTGTATTAGCCCCAATGCCCAAGGTCTGTATTAGCCCCAATGCCCCAGTCTGCATTAACCCTAATGTCCCAGTGTGCAATAACCACAATGTCCCAGTCTGCATTAACCCCAATGTCCCTGTCTATATTAGGCTCCAATGTCCCAGTCGGTATTAACACCCAATGCCCCAGTCGGTATTAACCCCTAATGTCCCAGTCTTATGAACCCCAATGTTCCAGTCTGTATTAACCCCTAATGTCCCAGTCTGTATGAACCCCAATGTTCCAGTCTGTATTAACCCCTAATGTCCCAGTCTGTATGAACCCCAATGTTCCAGTCTGTATTAACCTCAGTCTCACAGCCAGTATTACCCACAACATGTAAGTACATATTAACCACCAATGTCACAGTCTGTATTAACCCCAATCACTCAGTCTGTATTAACCCCAATGCCCCAGTCTGTATTAACCCCGATTACTTATTCTGTATTAGCTCCAATGCCCCTGTCTGTATTAACCCCCAATGTTTCAGTCTGTATTAACCCCAATGTCCCATTCTACACTAGCCCCCAATGACCCAGTCGGTATTAAACCCTAAAGTCCCAGTCAGTATTAAACCCAATGCCCCAGTCTGTATTAACCCCAATGTCCCAGTCGGTATTAACCCCTAAAGTCACAGTCAGTATTAAACCCAATGCCCCGGTCTGTATTAACCCCAATCTCCCAGTGTGTATTAACCCCAATGTCCCAGTCTGTATTAACCCCAATGTCCCAGTTTGTATTAACCCAATGCCCCAGGCTGTATTAACCCCAATGCCCCAGTCTGTATTATCCCCAAGCCTCAGTCTGTATTAACCCCAATGCCCCAGTCTGCATTAACCCCAATGTCCCTGTCTATATTAGGCCCAAATGTCCCAGTCGGTATTAACCCCTAATGTCCCAGTCTGTATGAACCCCAATGTTCCAGTCTGCATTAACCACAATCTCACAGCCTGTATTACCCACAACATGTCAGTACATATTAACCACCAATGTCCCAGTCTGTATTAACCCAAAATACTCAGCCTGTATTAACCCCAATGCCCAGGTCTGTATTAACCCCAATTACTCACTCTGTATTAACTCCAATGCCCCTGTCTGTATTAACCCCCAATATCTCAGTCTGTATTAACCCAAAATGTCCCAGTCTGTATTAACCCCAATGCCCAGTCTGTATAAACCCCAATGTCCCTGTTTATATTAGGCCCCTGTGTCCCAGTCTGTCTTAACCCCAATCTCCCAGTCTGAATTAACCCTAATGCCTCAGTCTGTATTAACCCCAATGCCCCAATCTGTATTAACCCCAATGCCTCAGTCTGTATTAACCCCAATGCCCGAGTCTGTATTAACCCCGATGTCCCTGTTTATATTAGGCGCCAGTGTCCCAATCTGTATTAACCCCAATCTCCCAGTCTGTATTAACCCCAATCTCCCAGTCTGTATTAACCCCAATGCCTCAGTCTGTATTAACCCCAATGTCCCAGTCTGTATTAACCCCAATGCCCCAGTCTGTATTAACCCCAATGCCCCAGTCTGTATTAACCCCAATGCCTCAGTCTGTATTAACCCCAATGCCCCAATCTGTATTAACCCCAATGTCCCTGTCTATATTAGGCCCAAATGTCCCAGTCAGTTTTAACACCCAATGTCCCAGTCGGTATCAACCTCTAATGCCCCAGTCTGTATTAACCCCAATGCCTCAGTCTGTATTAACCCCAATGCCTCAGTCTGTATTAACCCCAATGCCTCAGTCTGTATTAACCCCAATGCCTCAGTCTATATTAACCCCAATGTCCCTGTTCATACTGGGCCCAGTGTCACAGTCTGTATTAACCCCAATCTCCCAGTCTGTATTAACCCCAATGCCTCAGTCTGTATTAACCCCAATGCCTCAGTCTATATTAACCCCAATGTCCCTGTTCATACTAGGCCCAGTGTCACAGTCTGTATTAACCCCAATCTCCCAATCTGTATTAACCCCAATGCCCCAGTCTGTATTAACCCCAATGTCCCTGTTCATAATAGGCCCAGTGTCACAGTCTGTATTAACCCCAATCTCCCAGTCTGTATTAACCCCAATGTCCCAGTCTGTATTAACCCAATGTCCCAGGCTGTATTAACCCCAATGCCCCAGTCTGTATTATCCCCAATGCCTCAGTCTGTATTAACGGCAATGCCCCAGTCTGCATTAACCCCAATGTCCCTGTCTATATTAGGCCCAAATGTCCCAGTCGGTATTAACACCCAATGTCCCAGTCGGTATTAACCCCTAATGTCCCAGTCTTATGAACCCCAATGTTCCAGTCTGCATTAACCTCAATCTCACAGCCTGTATTACCCACAACATGTCAGTACATATTAACCACCAATGTCCCAGTCTGTATTAACCCAAAATACTCAGCCTGTATTAACCCCAATGCCCCGGTCTGTATTAACCCCGATTACTTACTCTGTATTAACTCCAATGCCCCTGTCTGTATTAACACCCAATGTCTCAGTCTGTATTAACCCCCAATGTCTCAGTCTGTATTAACCCCTAATGTCTCAGTCTGTATTAACCCCCAATGCCCAGTCTGTATAAACCCTAATGTCCCTGTTTATATTAGGCCCCAGTGTCCCAGTCTGCCTTAACCCCAATCTCCAAGTCTGAATTAACCCCAATGCCCCAGTCTGTATTAACCCCAATGTCTCAGTCTGTATTAACCCCAATGCCTCAGTCTGTATTAACCCCAATGCCTCAGTCTGTATTAACCCCAATGCCCGAGTCTGTATTAACCCCAATGTGCCTGTTTATATTAGGCCCCAGTGTCCCAATCTGTATTAACCCCAATCTCCCAGTCTGTATTAACCCCAATGCCCCAGTCTGTATTAACCCCAATGCCTCAGTCTGTATTAACCCCAATGCCCCAGTCTGTATTAACCCCAATGCCCCAATCTGTATTAACCCCAATGCCTCAGTCTGTATTAACCCCAATGCCTCAGTCTGTATTAACCCCAATGCCCCAGTCTGTATTAACCCCAATGTCCCTGTCTATATTAGGCCCAAATGTCCCAGTCGGTATTAACACCCAATGTCCCAGTCGGTATTAACCCCTAATGTCCCAGTCTTATGAACCCCAATGTTCCAGTCTGCATTAACCCCTAATGTCACAGCCTGTATTACCCACAACATGTCAGTACATATTAACCCCCAATGTCACAGTCTGTATTAACCCCAATCACTCAGCCTGTATTAACCCCAATGCCCCAGTCTGTATTAACCCCGATTACTTATTCTGTATTAGCTCCAATGCCCCTGTCTGTATTAACCCCCAATGTTTCAGTCTGCACTAATCCCAAAGTCTCAGTCTGCATTAACCCCAATGTCCCATTCTACACTAGCCCCCATGACCCAGTCGGTATTAAACTCTAACGTCCCAGTCAGTATTAAACCCAATGCCCCAGTCTGTATTAACCCCAATGTCTCAGTCGGTATTAACCCCTAATGTCACAGTCAGTATTAAACCCAATGCCCCAGTCTGTATTAACCCCAATCTCCCAGTGTGTATTAACCCCAATCACTCAGCCTGTATTAAGCCCCATGTCCCAGTCTGTATTAACTCCAATGCCCCAGTCTGTATTAACCCCGATTACTTATTCTGTATTAGCTCCAATGCCCCTGTCTGTATTAACCCCCAATGTTTCAGTCTGTATTAAGCCCCTATGTCTCAGTCTGCACTAATCCCAAAGTCTCAGTCTTTATTAACCCCAATGTCCCATTCTACACTAGCCCCCAATGACCCAGTCGGTATTAACCCTAATGCCCCAGTCTGTATTAACCCTAATGCCACAGTCTGTATTAAGACCCAATGTCCCAGTCTGTTTTAACCTCTAATGTCCCAATCAGTATGAACCCAAATGTTCCAGTCTGTATTAACCTCAATCTCACAAACTGTATTACCCCCTAACATGTCAGCCCACATTAACTTCCAAAGTCCCAGTCTGTATTAACCCCAATCACTCAGGCTGTATTAACGCCAATGCCCCAGTCTGTATTAACCCCAATCACTCAGTCAGTATTAACTACAATGCTCCTGTCTGTATTATCCCTAAACTCCCAGTCTGTATTAACCCCAAACTCCCAGTCTGTATGAACCCCAATCTCACAGTCTGGATTAACCCCAATCTCACAGTCTGGATTAACCCCAATCTCACAGCCTGGATTAACCACAATCTCACAGTCTGGATTAACCCCAATCACCGAGTCTGGATTAACCCTAATCTCCCAGTCTATATTAACCCCAATCTCCCAGTCTGTATTAACCACAATCTCCCAGTCTGTATTAAACCCAATCTCCCAGTCTGTATTAAACCCAATCTCCCAGTCTGTATTAACCCCAATCTCCCAGTCTGTATTAACCCCAATCTCCCAGTCTGTATTAACCCCAATGCCAAGTCTGTATTAACCCCAATGCCGAGTCTGTATTAACCCCAATCTCTCAGACAATATCAACCTCAATGCCCCAGTCTGTATTAACCACAATTTCCCAGTCTGTATTAACTCCCTATGTCTCAGACTGCACTAACCCCAAAGTCTAGTCTGTATTAACCCCAGTGTCCCATCTATACTAGCCCCAATGTCCCATAGGTATTAAACCCCAATGTCTCAGTCTGCACTAACCCCAATGTCCCAGTCGGTATTAAACCCTAATGTCCCAGTCTGTATTACACCAATGCCCCAGTCTGTATTAACCCCAATGCCTCAGTCTGTATTAACCCCAATGCCTCAGTCTGTATTAACCCCAATGCCTCAGTCTGTATTAACCCCAATGCCTCAGTCTGTATTAACCCCAATGCCCCAGTCTGTATTAACCCAAATGTCCCTGTTCATAATAGGCCCAGTGTCACAGTCTGTATTAACCCCAATCTCCCAGTCTGTATTAACCCCAATGTCCCAGACTGTAATAACCCCAATGTTCCAGTCTGTATTAACCCAATGCCCCAGGCTGTATTAACCCCAATGCCCCAGTCTGTATTATCCCCAAGCCTCAGTCTGCATTAACCCCAATGTCCCTGTCTATATTAGGCCCAAATGTCCCAGTCGGTATTAACCCCTAATGTCCCAGTCTGTATGAACCCCAATGTTCCAGTCTGCATTAACCACAATCTCACAGCCTGTATTACCCACAACATGTCAGTACGTATTAACCACCAATGTCCCAGTCTGTATTAACCCAAAATACTCTGCCTGTATTAACCCCAATGCCCAGATCTGTATTAACCCCAATTACTTACTCTGTATTAACTCCAATGCACCTGCCTGTGTTAACCCCCAATGTCTCAGTCTGTATTAACCCCCAATGTCTCAGTCTGTATTAACCCCCAAGCCCAGTCTGTATAAACCCCAATGCCTCAGTCTGTATTAACCCCAATGCCCCAATCTGTATTAACCCAAATGTCCCTGTTCATAATAGGCCCAGTGTCACAGTCTGTATTAACCCCAATCTCCCAGTCTGTATTAACCCCAATGTCCCAGTCTGTAATAACCCCTATGTTCCAGTCTGTATTAACCCAATGCCCCAAGCTGTATTAACCCCAATGCCCCAGTCTGTATTATCCCCAAGCCTCAGTCTGCATTAACCCCAATGTCCCTGTCTATATTAGGCCCAAATGTCCCAGTCGGTATTAACCCCTAATGTCCCAATCTGTATGAACCCCAATGTTCCAGTCTGTATTAACCTCAATCTCACAGCCAGTATTACCCACAACATGTCAGTACATATTAACCCTCAATGTCCCAGTCTGTATTAACCCAAAATACTCAGCCTGTATTAACCCCAATGCCCCGGTCAGTATTAACCCCGATTACTTATTCTGTATTAACTCCAATGCCCCTGTCTGTATTAACCCCCAATGTCTCAGTCTGTATTAACCCCCAATGTCTCAGTCTGTATTAACCCCCAATGCCCAGTCTGGATAAATCCCAATCTTTCAACCTATAATCAACCTCAATGACTGACTGTATTAACCCCGATTTCCCAGTCCATATTAACTCCCTATGTCTCAGTCTAAATTAACCACAATGTCCCAGTCTGTATTAAGCCCCAATGTCTCAGTCTGTATTAACACCCAATGCCCAGTCTGTATAAACCCCAATCTCTCAACCTATAATCAACCTCAATGCCCCAGACTGTATTAACCCCTATTTCCCAGTCTATATTAACTCCCTATGTCTCAGTCTAAATTAACCACAATGTCCCAGTCTGTATTAAGCCCCAATGTCCCTGTCTATATTAGGCCCCAATGTCCCAGTCTGTCTTAACCCCAATCTCCCAGTCTGAATTAACCCCAATGCCCCAGTCTGTATTAACCCCAATGCCTCAGTCTGTATTAACCCCAATGCCTCAGACTGTATTAACCCCAATGCCCCAGTCTGTATTAACCCCAATGTCCCTGTTTATATTAGGCCCCAGTGTCCCAGTCGGTATTAACACCCAATGCCCAGGCTGTATTAACCCCAATGCCCCAGTCTGTATTAACCCCAATGCCCCAGTCTATATTAGGCCCAAATGTCCCAGTCGGTATTAACCCCTAATGTCCCAATCTGTATGAACCCCAATGTTCCAGTCTGTATTAACCTCAATCTCACAGCCAGTATTACCCACAACATGTCAGTACATATTAACCCTCAATGTCCCAGTCTGTATTAACCCAAAATACTCAGCCTGTATTAACCCCAATGCCCCGGTCTGTATTAACCCCGATTACTTATTCTGTATTAACTCCAATGCCCCTTTCTGTATTAACCCCCAATGTCTCAGTCTGTATTAACCCCCAATGCCCAGTCTGGATAAATCCCAATCTTTCAACCTATAATCAACCTCAATGACTGACTGTATTAACCCCGATTTCCCAGTCTATATTAACTCCCTATGTCTCAGTCTAAATTAACCACAATGTCCCAGTCTGTATTAAGCCCCAATGTCCCTGTCTATATTAGGCCCTAATGTCCCAGTCTGTCTTAACCCCAATCTCCCAGTAAGAATTAACCCCAATGCCCCAGTTTGTATTAACCCCAATGCCTCAGTCTGTATTAACCCCAATGCCTCAGACTGTATTAACCCCAATGCCCCAGTCTGTATTAACCCCAATGTCCCTGTTTGTATTAGGCCCCAGTGTCCCAATCTGTATTAACCCCAATCTCCCAGTCTGTATTAACCTCAATGTCCCAGTCTGTATTAACCCCAATGTCCCAGTCTGTATTAACCTCAATGTCCCAGTCTGTATTAACCCCAATGTCCCAGTCTGTATTAACCCCAATGTCCCAGTCTGTATTAACCTCAATGTCTCAGTCTGTATTAACCCCAATGCCTCAGTCTGTATTAACCCCAATGTCCCAATCTGTATTAACCCGAATGTCCCTGTCTATATTAGGCCCAAATGTCCCAGTCGGTTTTAACACCCAATGTCCCAGTCGGTATCAACCCCTAATATCCCAGTCTGTATTAACCCCAATCTCTACACCTATAACTACCTCAATGCCCCAGTCTGTATCAATCCCGATTTCCCAGTCTATACTAACTCCCTATGTCTCAGTCTGCACTAACCCCAAAGTCTCAGTCTGTATTAACTCCAATGTCCCAGTCTGTATTAACCCCAATGTCCCAGTCTGTATTAACCCCAATGTCTCAGTCTGCACGAACCCCAATGTCCCAATCGGTATTAAACCCTAACGTCCCAGTCTGTATTAACCCTAATGTCCCAGTCGGTATTAACCCCTAACGTCCCAGGTGGTATTACCCCAATGACCCAGTCTGTACTAACCCCAATGCCACAGTCTGTATTAACCCCAACGCCCCAGTCTGTATTAACCCCAACGCCCCAGTCTGTATTAACCCCAACGCCCCAGTCTGTATTAACACAGATCACTTCATCTGTATTAACCCCAACGCCCCAGTCTGTATTAACCCCAACGCCCCAGTCTGTATTAACACAGATCACTTCATCTGTATTAGCCCCAATGCCCCAGTCTGTATTAGCCCCAATGCCCCAGTCTGCATTAACCACAATGTCTCAGTGTGCATTAACCACAATGTCCCAGTCTGCATTAAGCCCCAATGTCCCTATCTATATTACGCCCCAATGTCCCAGTCGGTATTAACACCCAATGTCCCAGTCGGTATTAACCCCTAATGTCCCAGTCTTATGAACCCCAATGTTCCAGTCTGTATTAACCTCAATCTCACAGCCTGTATTACCCACAACATGTAAGTACATATTAACCCCCAATGTCACAGTCTGTATTAACTCCAATCACTCAGCCTGTATTAACCCCAATGTCCCAGTCTGTATTAACCCCGATTACTTATTCTGTATTAATCCCAATGCCCCTGTCTGTATTAACCTCCAATGTTTCAGTCTGTATTAACCCTCTATGCCTCAGTCTGCACTAATCCCAAAATCTCAGTCTGTATTAACCCCAATGTCCCATTCTACACTAGCCCCCAATGTCCCAGTCGGTATTAAACCCTAACGTCCCAGTCAGTATTAAACCCAATACCCCAGTCTGTATTAACCCCTAATGCCCCAGTCTGTATTAACCCCAATCTCCCAGTGTGTATTAACCCCAATCACCCAGTGTGTATTAACCCCAATCACCCACTCTGCATCGACCCCAACCTCCCGCTCTGCATCGACCCCAACCTCCCGCTCTGCATCGACCCCAACCTCCCGCTCTGCATCGACCCCAACCTCCCGCTCTGCATCGACCCCAACCTCCCGCTCTGCATCGACCCCAACCTCCCGCTCTGCATCGACCCCAACCTCCCGCTCTGCATCGACCCCAACCTCCCGCTCTGCATCGACCCCAACCTCCCGCTCTGCATCGACCCCAACCTCCCGCTCTGCATCGACCCCAACCTCCCGCTCTGCATCGACCCCAACCTCCCGCTCTGCATCGACCCCAACCTCCCGCTCTGCATCGACCCCAACCTCCCGCTCTGCATCGACCCCAACCTCCCGCTCTGCATCGACCCCAACCTCCCGCTCTGCATCGACCCCAACCTCCCGCTCTGCATCGACCCCAACCTCCCGCTCTGCATCGACCCCAACCTCCCGCTCTGCATCGACCCCAACCTCCCGCTCTGCATCGACCCCAACCTCCCGCTCTGCATCGACCCCAACCTCCCGCTCTGCATCGACCCCAACCTCCCGCTCTGCATCGACCCCAACCTCCCGCTCTGCATCCACCCCAACCTCCCGCTCTGCATCGACCCCAACCTCCCGCTCTGCATCCACCCCAACCTCCCGCTCTGCATCCACCCCAACCTCCCGCTCTGCATCCACCCCAACCTCCCGCTCTGCATCCACCCCAACCTCCCGCTCTGCATCCACCCCAACCTCCCGCTCTGCATCCACCCCAACCTCCCGCTCTGCATCCACCCCAACCTCCCGCTCTGCATCCACCCCAACCTCCCGCTCTGCATCCACCCCAACCTCCCGCTCTGCATCCACCCCAACCTCCCGCTCTGCATCCACCCCAACCTCCCGCTCTGCATCCACCCCAACCTCCCGCTCTGCATCCACCCCAACCTCCCGCTCTGCATCCACCCCAACCTCCCGCTCTGCATCCACCCCAACCTCCCGCTCTGCATCAACCCCAACCTCCCGCTCTGCATCAACCCCAACCTCCCGCTCTGCATCAACCCCAACCTCCCGCTCTGCATCAACCCCAACCTCCCGCTCTGCATCGACCCCAACCTCCCGCTCTGCATCGACCCCAACCTCCCGCACTGCATCGACCCCAACCTCCCGCTCTGCATCAACCCCAACCTTCCACTCTGCATCAACCCCAACCTCCCGCTCTGCATCAACCCCAACCTCCCTCTCTGCATCAACCCCAACCTCCCGCTCTGCATCAACCCCAATCTCCCACTCTGTACCAACCCCAATCTCCCACTCTGTACCAACCCCAATCTCCAACTCTGTACCAACTCGAATCTCCCAGTCAGTATTAACCCCAATGCCCCACTCTGTATTAACCCCAATCTCCCACTCTGTATTAACCCCAATCTCCCACTCTGTATTAACCCCAATCTCCCAGTCTGTATTAACCGCAATCACTTAGCCTGTATTAACCCCAATGTCCCAGTCTGTATTAATCCCAATGTCCCAGTCTGTATTAAGCTCCAATGTCCCAGTCTATATTAGACCCCAATGTTCCAGTCGGTATTAACACCCAATGTCTCAGTCGGTATTAACCCCTAATGATCCAGTCTGTATGAATCAAAATGTTCAAGTCTGTATTAACCCCAATCACTCAGCCTGTATTAACCCCAATGTCCCAGTCTGTATTAACCCCAATGCCTTAGTCTGTATTAACCCACAATGTCTCAAACTGTATTAGCCCCAATGTCTCAGTCCGTATTAACCCCCAACGTCTCAGACTGTATTAACCCCCAACGTCTGAGTCTGTATTAATGCCCAACATCTCAGTCTGTATTAACCCCAATGCCCAATCTGTATTAACTGCAATGGCCAGTCTGAATTAACGCCAATCTCTCACCCTATATAAACCGCCATGCCCCAGTCTGTATTAACCCCAAAGTCTCAGTCTGTATTAACTTCAATGTCCCAGGTCTGTATTAACCCCAATCTCCCAGTCTATACTGGCCCCAATGCCCCAGTAGGTACTAACCCCTAATGTCCCGGTCAGTATTAACCCCAATGCCCCTGTCTGTATTATCCCCAATCTCCCAGTCTGTATTAACCCCAATCTCCCAGTCTGCATTAACGCCAATCTCCCAGTCTGCATTAACCCCAATCTCCCAGTCTGCATTAACCCCAATCACTCAGCCTGTATGAACACCAATCTCACACTCTGTATTAACCCCAAACTCCCACTCTGTATTAACCCCAATCTCCCACTCTGTATTAACCCCAATCTCCCACTCTGTATTAACCCCAATCTCCCACTCTGTATTAACCCCAATGCCCCAGTCTGTATTAACCACAATCTCCCACTCTGTATTAACCCCAATCTCCAACTCTGTATTAACCCCAATCTCCCAGTCTGTATTAACCCCAATCTCCCAGCCTGCATTAACGCCAATCTCCCAGTCTGTATTAACCCCAATCTCCCACTCTGTATTAACCGCAATCTCCCACTCTGTATTAAACCCAATCTCCCACTCTGTATTAACCCCAATCTCCCACTCTGCATTAACCCGAATCTCCCACTCTGCATTAACCCCAATGCCCCAGTCTGTATTAACCCCAATCTCCCAGTCTGTATTAACCCCAATCACTCAGCCTGTATTAACCCCAATGTGCCAGTCTGTATTAACACCAATGTCTCAGTCTGTATTAACCCCCAATGTCCCAGTCTGTATTAACTCCTAATGTCCCAGTCTGTATTAACACCCAACGTCTCAGTCTGTGTTAACCCCAATGTCCCAGTCTGCATTACCCCCTAATGTCTCAGTCTCTATTATCACCCAATGTCTCAGTCTCTATTAACCCCCAATGTCACAGTCTCTATTAACCCCCAATGTCTCAGTCTGTATTATCCTCAATGTCTCAGTACCTATTAACCCCCAACGTCTCAGTCTGTATTAACAACCAACGTCTCAGTCTGTATTAACCCTCACCGTCTCAGTCTGTATTAACCCCCAACGTCTCAGTCTGTATTAACCCCCAACATCTCAGTCTGTATTAACCCCCAAAGTCCCAGGCTGTATTAACCCCAATGCCCATTCTGTATTAACTGCAATGTCCAGTCTGCATTAACGCCAATCTTAGGCCTATATAAACCTCCATGCCCCAGTCTGTGTTAAACCCAATTTCCCAGTCTGTATTAATTCACTATGGCTCAGTCTGCACTAACCCCAAAGTCTCAGTCTGTATTAACTCCAATGTCCCGGGTCTGTATTAACCCCAATGTCCCAGTCTATACTGGCCCCAGTGCCACAGTAGGTATTAACCCCTAATGTCCTGGTCAGTATTAACCCCAATGCCCCTGTCTGTATTATCCCACAATCTCCCACTCTGTATTAACCCCGAACTCCCAGTCTGCATTAAGCCCAATCTCCCAGTCTGCATTAAGCCCAATATCCCAGTCTGCATTAACACCAATCTCCCAGCCTGCATTAACCCCAATCTCCCAGCCTGCATTAACCCCAATCTCCAAGTCTGCATTAACCCTAATCTCCCAGTCTGTATTAACCCCAATCTCCAAGTATGCATTAACCCTAATCTCCCAGTCTGTATTAACCCCACTCACTCAGCCTGTATTAACCCCAATGTCCCAGTCTGTATTAACCTCAATTTCCCAGTCTGTATTAACCCCAAAGTCCAAGTCTGTATTAACCCCAATGTCCCAGTCTATATTAACACCAATGCCTCAGTCTGATTTAACCCCAATCTCCCACTCTGTATTAACCCCAATTTCCCAGTCTGTATTAACCCCAATTTCCCAGTCTGCATTAACCCCAATGTCCCAGTCTATATTAACCCCAATGCCTCAGTCTGTTTTAACCCCAATCTCCCACTAAGTATTAACCCCAATCTCCCACTATGTATTAACCCCAATCTCCCAGTCAGTATTAACCCCAATCTCCCAGTCAGTATTAACCCCAATGCCCCAGTCTGTATTAACCCCAATCTCCGAGTCTGCCTTAACCCCAATCTCCCACTCTGTATTAACTCCAATCACTGAGCCTGTACTAACCCAAATGTCCCAGTCTGTATTAACCCCAATTTCCCAGTTGTGTATTAACCCCAATGTCTCAGTCTGTATTAACCCCAAATGTCCCAGTCTGTATTAACCCCTAATGTCCCAGTCTGTATTAACACCCAACGTCTCAGTCTGTGTTAACCCCAATGTCCCAGTCTGTTTGAACCCCCATTGTCTCAGTCTGTATTAACACCCTACGTCTCAGTCTGTATTAACCCCAATGTCCCAGTCTGTATTAACCCCTAATGTCTCAGTTTCATTTAACCCCCAATGTCTCAGTCTGTATTAACCCCCAATATCTCAGTCTGTATTATCCTCAATGTCTCAGTCCCTATTAACCCCCAACGTCTCAGTCTGTATTAACCCCCAACGTCTCTGTCTGTATTAACCCCAATGCCCAATCTGTATTAACTGCAATGTCCAGTCTGCATTAACGCCAATGTCTAGGCCTATATAGGCCTCCATGCCCCAGTCTGTGTTAACCCCAATTTCCCAGTCTGTATTAACTCACTATGTCTCAGTCTGCACTAACCCCAAAGTCTCAGTCTGTATTAACTCCAATGTCCCGGGTCTGTATTAACCCCAATGTCCCAGTCTATACTGGCCCCAATGCCACAGTAGGTATTAACCCCTAATGTCCTGGTCAGTATTAACCCCAATGCCCCTGTCTGTATTATCCCCCAATCTCACACTCTGTACTAACCACGAACTCCCAGTCTGCATTAAGCCCAATCTCCCAGTCTGCATTAACCCCAATCTCCCAGTCTGCATTAACCCCAATCTCCCAGTCTGCATTAAGCCCCAATGCCCCTGTCTGCATTATCCCCAATCTCCCAATCTGCATTAACCCCAATCTCCCAGTCTGCATTAACTCCAATCTCCCACTCTGTATTAACCCCAATGTCCCAGTCTGCATTAACCCCGATCTCCGAGTCTGCATTAATCCCAATCTCCCACTCTGTATTAACCCCAAACACTCAGACAGTAATAACCCCAATGCCTCAGTCTGATTTAACCCCAATCTCCCACTCTGTATTAACCCCAATTTCCCAGTCTGTATTAACCCCAATTTCCCAGTCGGTATTAACCCCAATTTCCCAGTCGGTATTAACCCCAATTTCCCAGTCGGTATTAACCCCAATCTCCCAGTCTATATTAACCCCAATGCCTCAGTCTGTTTTAACCCCAATCTCCCACTAAGTATTAACCCCAATCTCCCACTGTGTATTAACCTCAATGTCCCAGTCTGAATTAACCCCTAATGTCTCAGTCTCTATTAACCCCCAATGTCTCAATCTGTATTAGCCCCAATGTCTCAGTCCGTATTAACCCCCAACGTCTCAGTCTGTATTAACCCCCAATGTCTGAGTCTGTATTAACGCCCAATGTCTCAGTCTGTATTAACCCCAAAGCCCAATCTGTACTAACTGCAATGGCCAGTCTGAACTAACGCCAATCTCTCACCCTATATAAACCTCCATGCCCCAGTCTGTGTTAACCCCAAAGTCTCAGTCTGTATTAACTCCAATGTCTCGGGTCTGTATTTACCCCAATGTCCAAGTCTATACTGGCCCCAATACCACAGTAGTTATTAACCCCTAATGTCCCAGTCAGTATTAACCCCAATGCCCCTGTCTGTATTATCCCCAATCTCCCAGTCTGTATTAACCCCGAACTCCCAGTCTGTATTAACCCCAATCTCCCAGTCTGCATTAACCCCAATCTCCCAGTCTGCATTAACCCCAATCCCCCAGTCTGCATTAACCCCAATCTCCCAGCCTGCATTAGCCCCAAACTCTCAGCCTGCATCAACCCCAATCTCCCAGTCTGCATTACCCCAATCTCCCAGTCTGTATTAACCACACTCACTCAGCCTGTACTAACCCAAATGTCCCAGCCTGCATTAAGCCCCAATGCCCCTGCCTGTATTATCCCCAATCTCCCAATCTGTATTAACCCCGATCTCCCAGTCTGATTTAACCCCAAACTCCCAGTCTGTGTTAACCCCAATTTCCCAGTCTGTATTAACCCCAATTTCCCAGTCTGTATTAACCCCAATGTCCCAGTCTGTATTAACCCCAATGTCCCAGTCGAGATTAACACCAATACTCAGTCTGATTTAACCCCAATCTCCCACTCTGTATTAACCCCAGTTTCCCAGTCTGTATTAACCCCAATTTCCCAGTCTGCATTAACCCCAATGTCCCAGTCAGTATTAACCCCAATGCCTCAGTTTGTTTAACCTCAAACTCCCACTAAGTATTAACCCCAATCTCCCACTCTGTATTAACCCCAATCTCCCAGTCAGTATTAACACCAATCTCCCAGTCAGTATTAACCCCAATCTCCCACTCTGCATTAACCCCAATGCCCCAGTCTGTATTAACCCCAATCTCCCAGTCTGTATTAACCCCAATCACTCAGCCTGTATTAACCCCAATGTGCCAGTCTGTATTAACACCAATGTCTCAGTCTGTATTAACCCCCAATGTCCCAGTCTGTATTAACTCCTAATGTCCCAGTCTGTATTAACACCCAACGTCTCAGTCTGTGTTAACCCCAATGTCCCAGTCTGCATTACCCCCTAATGTCTCAGTCTCTATTATCACCCAATGTCTCAGTCTCTATTAACCCCCAATGTCACAGTCTCTATTAACCCCCAATGTCTCAGTCTGTATTATCCTCAATGTCTCAGTACCTATTAACCCCCAACGTCTCAGTCTGTATTAACAACCAACGTCTCAGTCTGTATTAACCCTCACCGTCGCAGTCTGTATTAACCCCCAACGTCTCAGTCTGTATTAACCCCTAACATCTCAGTCTGTATTAACCCCCAAAGTCCCAGGCTGTATTAACCCAAATGCCCATTCTGTATTAACTGCAATGTCCAGTCTGCATTAACGCCAATCTTAGGCCTATATAAACCTCCATGCCCCAGTCTGTGTTAACCCCAATTTCCCAGTCAGTATTAACTCACTATGGCTCAGTCTGCACTAACCCCAAGGTCTCAGTCTGTATTAACTCCAATGTCCCGGATCTGTATTAACCCCAATCTCCCAGTCTGTACTGGCCCCAATGCCACAGTAGGTATTAACCCCTAATGTCCTGGTCAGTATTAACCCCAATGCCCCTGGCTGTATTATCCCACAATCTCCCACTCTGTATTAACCCCGAACTCCCAGTCTGCATTAAGCCCAATCTCCCAGTCTGCATTAAGCCCAATCTCCCAGTCTGCATTAAGCCCAATCTCCCAGTCTGCATTAACCCCAATCTCGCAGCCTGCATTAACCCCAATCTCGCAGCCTGCATTAACCCCAATCTCGCAGCCTGCATTAACCCCAATCTCCCAGCCTGCATTAACCCCAATCTCCCAGCCTGCATTAACCCCAATCTCCCAGCCTGCATTAACTCTAATCTCCCAGTCTGTATTAACCCCACTCACTCAGCCTGTACTAACCCCAATGTCCCAGTCTGCATTAAGCCCCAATGCCCCTGTCTGTATTATCCCCAATCTCCCAATCTGTATTAAACCCGATCTCCCAGTCTGTATTAACCCCAATGTCCCAGTCTGCATTAACCCCAATCTCCGAGTCTGCATTAACCCCAATCTCCCACTCTGTATTAACCCCAATCACACAGCCTGTATTAACCCCAATGTCCCAGTTTGTATTAACCCCAATGTCCCAGTCTGTATTAACCCCAATGTCCCAGTCTATATTAACACCAAAGCCTCAGTCTGATTTAACCCCAATCTCCCACTCTGTATTAACCCCAATTTCCCAGTCTGTATTAACCCCAATTTCCCAGTCTGCATTAACCCGAATGTCCCAGTCTATATTAACCCCAATGCCCCAGTCTGTTTTAACCCCAATCTCCCACTCTGTATTAACCCCAATCTCCCACTCTGTATTAACCCCAATCTCCCACTCTGTATTAACCCCAATCTCCCAGTCAGTATTAACCCCAATCTCCCAGTCAGTATTAACCCCAATGCCCCAGTCTGCCTTAACCCCAATCTCCCACTCTGTATTAACTCCAATCACTGAGCCTGTACTAACCCAAATGTCCCAGTCTGTATTAACCCCAATTTCCCAGTTGTGTATTAACCCCAATGTCTCAGTCTGTATTAACCCCAAATGTCCCAGTCTGTATTAACCCCTAATGTCCCAGTCTGTATTAACCCCTAATGTCCAAGTCTGTATTAACACCCAACGTCTCAGTCTGTGTTAACCCCAATGTCCCAGTCTGTTTGAACCCCCATTTGTCTCAGTCTGTATTAACACCCTACGTCTCAGTCTGTGTTAACCCCAATGTCCCAGTCTGTATTAACCCCCATTTGTCTCAGTCTGTATTAACACCCTACGTCTCAGTCTGTATTAACCCCAATGTCCCAGTCTGTATTAACCCCTAATGTCTCAGTCTCATTTAACTCCCAATGTCTCAGTCTGTATTAACCCCCAATGTCTCAGCCTGTATTATCCACAATATCTCAGTCCCTATTAACCCCCAACGTCTCAGTCTGTATTAACCCCCAACGTCTCAGTCTGTATTAACCCCCAACGTCTCAGTCTGTATTAATCCCCAACGTCTCAGTCTGTATTAACCCCCAACGTCTCTGTCTGTATTAACCCACAACATCTCAGTCTGTATTAACCCCCAAAGTACCAGTCTGTATTAACCCCAATGCCCATTCTGTATTAACTGCAATTTCCAGTCTGCATTAACGCAAATCTCTAGGCCTATATAGGCCTCCATGCCCCAGTCTGTTTTAACCCCAATTTCCCAGTCTGTATTAACTCACAATGTCTCACTCTGCACTAACCCCAAAGTCTCAGTCTGTATTAACTCCAATGTCCCGGGTCTGTATTAACCCCAATGTCCCAGTCTATACTGGCCCCAATGCCACAGTATGTATTAACCCCTAATGTCCCAGTCAGTATTAACCCCAATGCCCCTGTCTGTATTATCCCCAATCTCCCAGTCTGTATTAACCCCGAACTCCCAGTCTGTATTAACCCCAATCTCCCAGTCTGCATTAACCCCAATCTCCCAGTCTGCATTAACCCCAATCCCCCAGTCTGCATTAACCCCAATCTCCCAGCCTGCATTAGCCCCAAACTCTCAGCCTGCATCAACCCCAATCTCCCAGTCTGCATTACCCCAATCTCCCAGTCTGTATTAACCACACTCACTCAGCCTGTACTAACCCAAATGTCCCAGCCTGCATTAAGCCCCAATGCCCCTGCCTGTATTATCCCCAATCTCCCAATCTGTATTAACCCCGATCTCCCAGTCTGATTTAACCCCAAACTCCCAGTCTGTGTTAACCCCAATTTCCCAGTCTGTATTAACCCCAATTTCCCAGTCTGTATTAACCCCAATGTCCCAGTCTGTATTAACCCCAATGTCCCAGTCGAGATTAACACCAATACTCAGTCTGATTTAACCCCAATCTCCCACTCTGTATTAACCCCAGTTTCCCAGTCTGTATTAACCCCAATTTCCCAGTCTGCATTAACCCCAATGTCCCAGTCAGTATTAACCCCAATGCCTCAGTTTGTTTAACCTCAAACTCCCACTAAGTATTAACCCCAATCTCCCACTCTGTATTAACCCCAATCTCCCAGTCAGTATTAACACCAATCTCCCAGTCAGTATTAACCCCAATCTCCCACTCTGCATTAACCCCAATGCCCCAGTCTGTATTAACCCCAATCTCCCAGTCTGTATTAACCCCAATCACTCAGCCTGTATTAACCCCAATGTGCCAGTCTGTATTAACACCAATGTCTCAGTCTGTATTAACCCCCAATGTCCCAGTCTGTATTAACTCCTAATGTCCCAGTCTGTATTAACACCCAACGTCTCAGTCTGTGTTAACCCCAATGTCCCAGTCTGCATTACCCCCTAATGTCTCAGTCTCTATTATCACCCAATGTCTCAGTCTCTATTAACCCCCAATGTCACAGTCTCTATTAACCCCCAATGTCTCAGTCTGTATTATCCTCAATGTCTCAGTACCTATTAACCCCCAACGTCTCAGTCTGTATTAACAACCAACGTCTCAGTCTGTATTAACCCTCACCGTCGCAGTCTGTATTAACCCCCAACGTCTCAGTCTGTATTAACCCCCAACATCTCAGTCTGTATTAACCCCCAAAGTCCCAGGCTGTATTAACCCCAATGCCCATTCTGTATTAACTGCAATGTCCAGTCTGAATTAACGCCAATCTTAGGCCTATATAAACCTCCATGCCCCAGTCTGTGTTAACCCCAATTTCCCAGTCAGTATTAACTCACTATGGCTCAGTCTGCACTAACCCCAAGGTCTCAGTCTGTATTAACTCCAATGTCCCGGATCTGTATTAACCCCAATCTCCCAGTCTATACTGGCCCCAATGCCACAGTAGGTATTAACCCCTAATGTCCTGGTCAGTATTAACCCCAATGCCCCTGGCTGTATTATCCCACAATCTCCCACTCTGTATTAACCCCGAACTCCCAGTCTGCATTAAGCCCAATCTCCCAGTCTGCATTAAGCCCAATCTCCCAGTCTGCATTAAGCCCAATCTCCCAGTCTGCATTAACCCCAATCTCGCAGCCTGCATTAACCCCAATCTCGCAGCCTGCATTAACCCCAATCTCGCAGCCTGCATTAACCCCAATCTCCCAGCCTGCATTAACCCCAATCTCCCAGCCTGCATTAACCCCAATCTCCCAGCCTGCATTAACTCTAATCTCCCAGTCTGTATTAACCCCACTCACTCAGCCTGTACTAACCCCAATGTCCCAGTCTGCATTAAGCCCCAATGCCCCTGTCTGTATTATCCCCAATCTCCCAATCTGTATTAAACCCGATCTCCCAGTCTGTATTAACCCCAATGTCCCAGTCTGCATTAACCCCAATCTCCGAGTCTGCATTAACCCCAATCTCCCACTCTGTATTAACCCCAATCACACAGCCTGTATTAACCCCAATGTCCCAGTTTGTATTAACCCCAATGTCCCAGTCTGTATTAACCCCAATGTCCCAGTCTATATTAACACCAAAGCCTCAGTAGATTTAACCCCAATCTCCCACTCTGTATTAACCCCAATTTCCCAGTCTGTATTAACCCCAATTTCCCAGTCTGCATTAACCCGAATGTCCCAGTCTATATTAACCCCAATGCCCCAGTCTGTTTTAACCCCAATCTCCCACTCTGTATTAACCCCAATCTCCCACTCTGTATTAACCCCAATCTCCCACTCTGTATTAACCCCAATCTCCCACTCTGTATTAACCTCAATCTCCCAGTCAGTATTAACCCCAATCTCCCAGTCAGTATTAACCCCAATGCCCCAGTCTGCCTTAACCCCAATCTCCCACTCTGTATTAACTCCAATCACTGAGCCTGTACTAACCCAAATGTCCCAGTCTGTATTAACCCCAATTTCCCAATTGTGTATTAACCCCAATGTCTCAGTCTGTATTAACCCCAAATGTCCCAGTCTGTATTAACCCCTAATGTCCCAGTCTGTATTAACCCCTAATGTCCAAGTCTGTATTAACACCCAACGTCTCAGTCTGTGTTAAACCCAATGTCCCAGTCTGTTTGAACCCCCATTTGTCTCAGTCTGTATTAACACCCTACGTCTCAGTCTGTGTTAACCCCAATGTCCCAGTCTGTATTAACCCCCATTTGTCTCAGTCTGTATTAACACCCTACGTCTCAGTCTGTATTAACCCCAATGTCCCAGTCTGTATTAACCCCTAATGTCTCAGTCTCATTTAACTCCCAATGTCTCAGTCTGTATTAACCCCCAATGTCTCAGTCTGTATTATCCACAATATCTCAGTCCCTATTAACCCCCAACGTCTCAGTCTGTATTAACCCCCAACGTCTCAGTCTGTATTAACCCCCAACGTCTCAGTCTGTATTAATCCCCAACGTCTCAGTCTGTATTAACCCCCAACGTCTCTGTCTGTATTAACCCACAACATCTCAGTCTGTATTAACCCCCAAAGTACCAGTCTGTATTAACCCCAATGCCCATTCTGTATTAACTGCAATTTCCAGTCTGCATTAACGCCAATCTCTAGGCCTATATAGGCCTCCATGCCCCAGTCTGTTTTAACCCCAATTTCCCAGTCTGTATTAACTCACTATGTCTCAGTCTGCACTAACCCCAAAGTCTCAGTCTGTATTAACTCCAATGTCCCGGGTCTGTATTAACCCCAATGTCCCAGTCTATACTGGCCCCAATGCCACAGTATGTATTAACCCCTAATGTCCTGGTCAGTATTAACCCCAATGCCCCTGTCTGTATTATCCCCCAATCTCACACTCTGTATTAACCACGAACTCCCAGTCTGCATTAACACCAATCTCCCAGTCTGCATTAAGCCCAATCTCCCAGTCTGCATTAACCCCAATCTCCCAGTCTGCATTAACCCCAATCTCCCAGCCTGCATTAACCCCAATCTCCCAGTCTGCATTAACCCCAATCTCCCAGCCTGCATTAACCCCAATCTCGCAGCCTGCATTAACCACAATCTCCCAGCCTGCATTAACCCCAATCTCCCAGCCTGCATTAACCCCAATCTCCCAGTCTGCATTAACTCTAATCTCCCAGTCTGTATTAACCCCACTCACTCAGCCTGTACTAACCCCAATGTCCCAGCCTGCATTAAGCCCCAATGCCCCTGTCTGTATTATCCCCAATCTCCCAATCTGTATTAAACCCGATCTCCCAGTCTGTATTAACCCCAATGTCCCAGTCTGCATTAACCTCAATCTCCGAGTCTGCATTAACCCCAATCTCCCACTCTGTATTAACCCCAATCACACAGCCTGTATTAACCCCAATGTCCCAATCTGTATTAACCCCAATGTCCCAGTCTGTATTAACCCTATTGTCCCAGTCTATATTAACACCAAAGCCTCAGTCTGATTTAACCCCAATCTCACACTCTGTATTAACCCCAATTTCCCAGTCTGTATTAACCCCAATTTCCCAGTCTGCATTAACCCGAATGTCCCAGTCTATATTAACCCCAATGCCTCAGTCTGTTTTAACCCCAATCTCCCACTAAGTATTAACCCCAATCTCCCACTCTGTATTAACCCCAATCTCCCACTCTGTATTAACCCCAATCTCCCAGTCAGTATTAACCCCAATCTCCCAGTCAGTATTAACCCCAATGCCCCAGTCTGCCTTAACCCCAATCTCCCACTCTGTATTAACTCCAATCACTGAGCCTGTACTAACCCAAATGTCCCAGTCTGTATTAACCCCAATTTCCCAGTTGTGTATTAACCCCAATGTCTCAGTCTGTATTAACCCCAAATGTCCCAGTCTGTATTAACCCCTAATGTCCCAGTCTGTATTAACCCCTAATGTCCAAGTCTGTATTAACACCCAACGTCTCAGTCTGTGTTAACCCCAATGTCCCAGTCTGTTTGAACCCCCATTTGTCTCAGTCTGTATTAACACCCTACGTCTCAGTCTGTGTTAACCCCAATGTCCCAGTCTGTATTAACCCCCATTTGTCTCAGTCTGTATTAACACCCTACGTCTCAGTCTGTATTAACCCCAATGTCCCAGTCTGTATTAACCACTAATGTCTCAGTCTCATTTAACTCCCAATGTCTCAGTCTGTATTAACCCCCAATGTCTCAGTCTGTATTATCCACAATATCTCAGTCCCTATTAACCCCCAACGTCTCAGTCTGTATTAACCCCCAACGTCTCAGTCTGTATTAACCCCCAACGTCTCAGTCTGTATTAACCCCCAACGTCTCAGTCTGTATTAATCCCCAACGTCTCAGTCTGTATTAACCCCCAACGTCTCTGTCTGTATTAACCCACAACATCTCAGTCTGTATTAACCCCCAAAGTACCAGTCTGTATTAACCCCAATGCCCATTCTGTATTAACTGCAATTTCCAGTCTGCATTAACGCCAATCTCTAGGCCTATATAGGCCTCCATGCCCCAGTCTGTTTTAACCCCAATTTCCCAGTCTGTATTAACTCACTATGTCTCAGTCTGCACTAACCCCAAAGTCTCAGTCTGTATTAACTCCAATGTCCCGGGTCTGTATTAACCCCAATGTCCCAGTCTATACTGGCCCCAATGCCACAGTATGTATTAACCCCTAATGTCCTGGTCAGTATTAACCCCAATGCCCCTGTCTGTATTATCCCCCAATCTCACACTCTGTATTAACCACGAACTCCCAGTCTGCATTAACACCAATCTCCCAGTCTGCATTAAGCCCAATCTCCCAGTCTGCATTAACCCCAATCTCCCAGTCTGCATTAACCCCAATCTCCCAGCCTGCATTAACCCCAATCTCCCAGTCTGCATTAACCCCAATCTCCCAGCCTGCATTAACCCCAATCTCGCAGCCTGCATTAACCACAATCTCCCAGCCTGCATTAACCCCAATCTCCCAGCCTGCATTAACCCCAATCTCCCAGTCTGCATTAACTCTAATCTCCCAGTCTGTATTAACCCCACTCACTCAGCCTGTACTAACCCCAATGTCCCAGTCTGCATTAAGCCCCAATGCCCCTGTCTGTATTATCCCCAATCTCCCAATCTGTATTAAACCCGATCTCCCAGTCTGTATTAACCCCAATGTCCCAGTCTGCATTAACCCCAATCTCCGAGTCTGCATTAACCCCAATCTCCCACTCTGTATTAACCCCAATCACACAGCCTGTATTAACCCCAATGTCCCAGTCTGTATTAACCCCAATGTCCCAGTCTGTATTAACCCCATTGTCCCAGTCTATATTAACACCAAAGCCTCAGTCTGATTTAACCCCAATCTCACACTCTGTATTAACCCCAATTTCCCAGTCTGTATTAACCCCAATTTCCCAGTCTGCATTAACCCGAATGTCCCAGTCTATATTAACCCCAATGCCTCAGTCTGTTTTAACCCCAATCTCCCACTAAGTATTAACCCCAATCTCCCACTCTGTATTAACCCCAATCTCCCACTCTGTATTAACCCCAATCTCCCAGTCAGTATTAACCCCAATCTCCCAGTCAGTATTAACCCCAATGCCCCAGTCTGCCTTAACCCCAATCTCCCACTCTGTATTAACTCCAATCACTGAGCCTGTACTAACCCAAATGTCCCAGTCTGTATTAACCCCAATTTCCCAGTTGTGTATTAACCCCAATGTCTCAGTCTGTATTAACCCCAAATGTCCCAGTCTGTATTAACCCCTAATGTCCAAGTCTGTATTAACACCCAACGTCTCAGTCTGTGTTAAACCCAATGTCCCAGTCTGTTTGAACCCCCATTTGTCTCAGTCTGTATTAACACCCTACGTCTCAGTCTGTGTTAACCCCAATGTCCCAGTCTGTATTAACCCCCATTTGTCTCAGTCTGTATTAACACCCTACGTCTCAGTCTGTATTAACCCCAATGTCCCAGTCTGTATTAACCCCTAATGTCTCAGTCTCATTTAACTCCCAATGTCTCAGTCTGTATTAACCCCCAATGTCTCAGTCTGTATTATCCACAATATCTCAGTCCCTATTAACCCCCAACGTCTCAGTCTGTATTAACCCCCAACGTCTCAGTCTGTATTAATCCCCAACGTCTCAGTCTGTATTAACCCCCAACGTCTCAGTCTGTATTAACCCCCAACGTCTCTGTCTGTATTAACCCACAACATCTCAGTCTGTATTAACCCCCAAAGTACCAGTCTGTATTAACCCCAATGCCCATTCTGTATTAACTGCAATTTCCAGTCTGCATTAACGCCAATCTCTAGGCCTATATAGGCCTCCATGCCCCAGTCTGTTTTAACCCCAATTTCCCAGTCTGTATTAACTCACTATGTCTCAGTCTGCACTAACCCCAAAGTCTCAGTCTGTATTAACTCCAATGTCCCGGGTCTGTATTAACCCCAATGTCCCAGTCTATACTGGCCCCAATGCCACAGTATGTATTAACCCCTAATGTCCTGGTCAGTATTAACCCCAATGCCCCTGTCTGTATTATCCCCCAATCTCACACTCTGTATTAACCACGAACTCCCAGTCTGCATTAACACCAATCTCCCAGTCTGCATTAAGCCCAATCTCCCAGTCTGCATTAACCCCAATCTCCCAGTCTGCATTAACCCCAATCTCCCAGTCTGCATTAACCCCAATCTCCCAGCCTGCATTAACCCCAATCTCCCAGCCTGCATTAACCCCAATCTCGCAGCCTGCATTAACCACAATCTCCCAGCCTGCATTAACCCCAATCTCCCAGCCTGCATTAACTCCAATCTCCCAGTCTGCATTAACCCTAATCTCCCAGTCTGCATTAACCCTAATCTCCCAGTCTGCATTAACCTTAATCTCCCACTCTGTATTAACCCCACTCACTCAGCCTGTACTAACCCCAATGTCCCAGTCTGCATTAAGCCCCAATGCCCCTGTCTGCATTATCCACAATCTCCCAATCTGTATTAACCCCGATCTCCCAGTCTGTATTAACCCCAATGTCCCAGTCTGCATTAACCCCGATCTCCGAGTCTGCATTAATCCCAATCTCCCACTCTGTATTAACCCCAAACACTCAGACAGTAATAACCCCAATGCCTCAGTCTGATTTAACCCCAATCTCCCACTCTGTATTAACCCCAATTTCCCAGTCTGTATTAACCCCAATTTCCCAGTCGGTATTAACCCCAATCTCCCAGTCTATATTAACCCCAATGCCTCAGTCTGTTTTAACCCCAATCTCCCACTAAATATTAACCCCAATCTCCCACTCTGTATTAACCCCAATCTCCCACTCTGTATTAACCTCAATCTCCCAGTCAGTATTAACCCCAATGCCCCAGTCTGTATTAACCCCAATCTCCGATTCTGCATTAACCCCAATCTCCCACTCTGTATTAACCCCAATCACTGAGCCTGTACTAACCCAAATGTCCCAGTCTGTATTAACCCCAATTTCCCAGTCTGTATTAACCCCAATGTCCCAGTCGATATTAACCCCAATGCCTCAGTCTGTTTTAACCCCAACTTCCAGTCTGTATTAACCCCAATTTCCCAGTCTATATTAATCCCAATTTCCCAGTTGGTATTAACTCCAATGTCCCAGTCTATATTAAACCCAATGCGTCAGTCTGTTTTAACCCCAATCTCCCACTCTGTATTAACCCAAATCTCCAAACTAATTATTAACCAAATCTCCCAGTCTGTATTAACCCCAATGCCCCAGTCTGTATTAACCACAATCTCCCAGTCTGTATTAACCCCAATCTACCATTCTGTATTAACCCCAATGACTCAGCCTGTATTAACACCAATGTCCCAGTCTGTATTAACCCCAATGTCTTAGTCTGTATTAACCCCCAATGTCTTAGTCTGTATTAACCCCCAATGTCTCAGTCTGTATTAACACCCAACGTCTCAGTCTGTATTAACCCCCATTGTCTCAGTCTGTATTAACACTCAACGTCTCAGTCTGTATTAACCCCAATGTCCCAGTCTGAATTAACCCCTAATGTCTCAGTCTCTATTAACCCACAATGTCTCAATCTGCATTAGCCTCAATGTCTCAGTCCGTATTAACCCCCAACGTCTCAGTCTGTATTAACCCCCAACGTCTGAGTCTGTATTAACGCCCAATGTCTCAGTCTGTATTAACCCCAAAGCCCAATCTGTACTAACTGCAATGGCCAGTCTGAACTAACGCCAATCTCTCACCCTATATAAACCTCCATGCCCCAGTCTGTGTTAACCCCAAAGTCTCAGTCTGTATTAACTCCAATGTCCCAGTCTATACTGGCCCCAATGCCACAGTAGGTATTAACCCCTAATGTCCCGGTCAGTATTAACCCCAATGCCCCTGTCTGTATTATCTCCAATCTCCCACTCTGTATTAACCCCGAACTCCCAGTCTGTATTAACCCCAATCTCCCAGTCTGCATTAAGCCCAATCTCCCAGTCTGCATTAACCCCAATCTCCCAGTCTGCATTAACCCCAATCTCCCAGTCTGCATTAACCCCAATCTCCCAATCTGTATTAACCCCACTCACTCAGCCTGTACTAACCCCAATGTCCCAGCCTGCATTAAGCCCCAATGCCCCTAACTGTATTATCCCCAATCTCCCAATCTGTATTAACCCCGATCTCCCAGTCTGCATTAACCCCAATCACTCAGCCTGTACTAACCCCAATGTCCCAGTCAGTATTAACCCCAATTTCCCAGTCTGTATTAACCCCAATGTCCCAGACTATATTAACCCCAATGCCTCAGTCTGATTTAACCCCAATCTCGCAGTCTGTATTAACGCCAATTTCCCAGTGTGTATTAACCCCAATTTCCCAGTCTGAATAAACCCCAATGTCCTAGTCTATATTAACCCCAATGCCTCAGTCTGATTTAACCCCAATCTCCCACTCTGTATTAACCCCAATTTCCCAGTCTGTATTAACCCCAATCTCCGAGTCTGCCTTAACCCCAATCTCCCACTCTGTATTAACCCCAATGCCCCAGTCTGTATTAACCCCAATCTCCGAGTCTGCATTAACCCCAATCTCCCACTCTGTATTAACCCCAATCACTGTGCCTGTACTAACCCAAAAGTCCCAGTCTGTATTAACCCCAATTTCCCAGTCTGTATTAACCCCAATGTCTCAGTCTGTATTAACCCCAAATGTCCCAGTCTGTATTAACCCCTAATGTCCCAGTCTGTATTAACACCCAACATCTCAGTCTGTGTTAACCCCAATGTCCCAGTCTGTTTGAACCCCCATTGTCTCAGTCTGTATTAACACCCTACGTCTCAGTCTGTATTATCCTCAATGTCTCAGTCTCTATTAACACCCAACGTCTCAGTCTGTATTAACCCCCAACGTCTCTGTCTGTATTAACCCCAATGCCCAATCTGTATTAACTGCAATGTCCAGTCTGCATTAACGCCAATCTCTAGGCCTATATAGGCCTCCATGCCCCAGTCTGTGTTAACCCCAATTTCCCCATCTGTATTAACTCACTATGTCTCAGTCGGCACTAACCCCAAAGTCTCAGTCTGTATTAACTCCAATGTCCCGGGTCTGTATTAACCCCAATGTCCCAGTCTATACTGGCCCCAATGCCACAGTAGGTATTAACCCCTAATATCCTGGCCAGTATTAACCCCAATGCCCCTGTCTGTATTATCCCCCAATCTCCCAGTCTGTATTAACCACGAAGTCCCAGTCTGCATTAAGCCCAATCTCCCAGTCTGCATTAACCCCAATCTCCCAGCCTGCATTAACCCCAATCTCGCAGGCTGCATTAACCACAATCTCCCAGCCTGCATTAACCCCAATCTCCCAGCCTGCATTAACTCCAATCTCCCAGTCTGCATTAACCCTAATCTCCCAGTCTGCATTAACCTTAATCTCCCACTCTGTATTAACCCCACTCACTCAGCCTGTACTAACCCCAATGTCCCAGTCTGCATTAAGCCCCAATGCCCCTGTCTGCATTATCCACAATCTCCCAATCTGTATTAACCCCGATCTCCCAGTCTGAATTTACCCCAATGTCCCAGTCTGCATTAACCCCGATCTCCGAGTCTGCATTAATCCCAATCTCCCACTCTGTATTAACCCCAAACACTCAGACAGTAATAACCCCAATGCCTCAGTCTGATTTAACCCCAATCTCCCATTCTGTATTAACCCCAATTTCCCAGTCTGTATTAACCCCAATTTCCCAGTCGGTATTAACCCCAATCTCCCAGTCTATATTAACCCCAATGCCTCAGTCTGTTTTAACCCCAATCTCCCACTAAATATTAACCCCAATCTCCCACTCTGTATTAACCCCAATCTCCCAGTCAGTATTAACACCAATGCCCCAGTCTGTATTAACCCCAATCTCCGATTCTGCATTAACCCCAATCTCCCACTCTGTATTAACCCCAATCACTGAGCCTGTACTAACCCAAATGTCCCAGTCTGTATTAACCCCAATTTCCCAGTCTGTATTAACCCCAATGTCCCAGTCTATATTAACCCCAATGCCTCAGTCTGTTTTAACCCCAACTTCCAGTCTGTATTAACCCCAATTTCCCAGTCTATATTAATCCCAATTTCGCAGTCTGTATTAACTCCAATGTCCCAGTCTATATTAAACCCAATGCGTCAGTCTGTTTTAACCCCAATCTCCCACTCTGTATTAACCCCAATCTCCAAACTAATTATTAACCAAATCTCCCAGTCTGTATTAACCACAATGCCCCAGTCTGTATTAACCACAATCTCCCAGTCTGTATTAACCCCAATCTCCCAGTCTGTATTAACCCCAATCTACCATTCTGTATTAACCCCAATCACTCAGCCTGTATTAACACCAATGTCCCAGTCTGTATAAACCCCAATGTATAAGTCTGTATTAACCCCCAATGTCTTAGTCTGTATTAACACGCAACGTCTCAGTCTGTATTAACCCCCATTGTCTCAGTCTGTATTAACCCTCAACGTCTCAGTCTGTATTAACCCCAATGTCCCAGTCTGTATTAACCCCTAATGTCTCAGTCTCTATTAACCCACAATGTCTCAATCTGTATTAGCCCCAATGTCTCAGTCCGTATTAACGCCCAAAGTCTCAGTCTGTATTAACCCCCAACGTCTGAGTCTGTATTAACACCCAATGTCTAAGTCTGTATTAACCCCAAAGCCCAATCTGTACTAACTGCAATGGCCAGTCTGAACTAACGCCAATCTCTCATCCTATATAAACCTCCATGCCCCAGTCTGTGTTAACCCCAAAGTCTCAGTCTGTATTAACTCCAATGACCCAGTCTATACTGGCCCCAATGCCACAGTAGGTATTAACCCCTAATGTCCCGGTCAGTATTAACCCCAATGCCCCTGTCTGTATTATCCCCAATCTCCCACTCTGTATTAACCCCGAACTCCCAGTCTGTATTAACCCCAATCTCCCAGTCTGCATTAAGCCCAATCTCCCAGTCTGCATTAAGCCCAATCTCCCAGTCTGCATTAACCCCAATCTCCCAGTCTGCATTAACCCCAATCTCCCAGTCTGTATTAACCCCACTCACTCAGCCTGTACTAACCCCAATGTCCCAGCCTGCATTAAGCCCCAATGCCCCTATCTGTATTATCCCCAATCTCCCAATCTGTATTAACCCCGATCTCCCAGTCTGCATTAACCCCAATCTCCCACTCTGTATTAACCCCAATCACTCAGCCTGTACTAACCCCAATGTCCCAGTCAGTATTAACCCCAATTTCCCAGTCTGTATTAACCCCAATGTCCCAGTCTATATTAACCCCAATGCCTCAGTCTGATTTAACCCCAATCTCGCAGTCTGTATTAACGCCAATTTCCCAGTGTGTATTAACCCCAATTTCCCAGTCTGAATTAACCCCAATGTCCTAGTCTATATTAACCACAATGCCTCAGTCTGATTTAACCCCAATCTCCCACTCAGTATTAACCCCAATTTCCCAGTCTGTATTAACCCCAATTTCCCAGTCTGCATTAACCCCAATGTCCCAGTCTATATTAACCCCAATGACTCAGTCTGTATTAACCCCAATCTCCCAGTCAGTATTAACCCCAATCTCCCAGTCAGTATTAACCCGATTGCCCCAGTTTGTATTAACCCCAATCTCCGAGTCTGCCTTAACCCCAATCTCCCACTCTGTATTAACCCCAATTCCCCAGTCTGTATTAACCCCAATCTCCGAGTCTGCATTAACCCCAATCTCCCACTCTGTATTAACCCCAATCACTGAGCCTGTACTAACCCAAAAGTCCCAGTCTGTATTAACCCCAATTTCCCAGTCTGTATTAACCCCAATGTCTCAGTCTGTATTAACCCCAAAAGACCCAGTCTGTATTAACCCCTAATGACCCAGTCTGTATTAACACCCAACATCTCAGTCTGTGTTAACCCCAATGTCCCAGTCTGTTTGAACCCCCATTGTCTCAGTCTGTATTAACACCCTACGTCTCAGTCTGTATTATCCTCAATGTCTCAGTCTCTATTAACACCCAACGTCTCAGTCTGTATTAAACCCCAACGTCTCTGTCTGTATTAACCCCAATGCCCAATCTGTATTAACTGCAATGTCCAGTCTGCATTAACGCCAATCTCTAGGCCTATATAGGCCTCCATGCCCCAGTCTGTGTTAACCCCAATTTCCCCGTCTGTATTAACTCACTATGTCTCAGTCTGCACTAACCCCAAAGTCTCAGTCTGTATTAACTCCAATGTCCCGGGTCTGTATTAACCCCAATGTCCCAGTCTATACTGGCCCCAATGCCACAGTAGGTATTAACCCCTAATATCCTGGCCAGTATTAACCCCAATACCCCTGTCTGTATTATCCCCCAATCTCACACTCTGTATTAACCACGAACTCCCAGTCTGCATTAAGCCCAATCTCCCAGTCTGCATTAACCCCAATCTCCCAGTCTGCATTAACCCCAATCCCCCAGTCTGCATTAACCCCAATCTCCCAGCCTGCATTAACCCCAATCTTCCAGCCTGCATTAACCCCAATCTCCCAGTCTGCATTAACCCCAATCTCCCAGTCTGTATTAACCCCACTCACTCAGCCTGTATTAACCCCAATGTCCCAGTCTGCATTAAGCCCCAATGCCCTTGTCTGTATTATCCCCAATCTCCCAATCTGTATGAACCCCGATCTCCCAGTCTGCATTAACTCCAATCTCCCACTCTGTATTAACCCCAATCACTCAGCCTGTACTAACCCCAATGTCCCAGTCAGTATTAACCCCAATTTCCCAGTCTGTATTAACCCCAATGTCCCAGTCTATATTAACCCCAATGCCTCAGTCTGATTTAACCCCAATCTCCCAGTCTGTGTTAACCCCAATTTCCCAGTCTGTATTAACCCCAATTTCCCAGTCTGTATTAACCCCAATGTCCCAGTCTGTATTAACCCCAATGTCCCAGTCTATATTAACCCCAATGCCTCAGCCTGATTTAACCCCAATCTCCCAGTCTGTGTTAATCCCAATTTCCCAGTCTGTATTAACCCCAATTTCCCAGTCTGCATTAACCCCATTTTCCAAGTCTACAATAACCCCAATGCCTCAGTCTGTTTTAACCCCAATCTCCAACTCTGTATTAACCCCAATCTCCCATTCTGTATTAACCCCAATTTCCCAGTCTGTATTAACCCCAATTTCCCAGTCGGTATTAACCCCAATCTCCCAGTCTATATTAACCCCAATGCCTCAGTCTGTTTTAACCCCAATCTCCCACTAAATATTAACCCCAATCTCCCACTCTGTATTAACCCCAATCTCCCAGTCAGTATTAACCCCAATGCCCCAGTCTGTATTAACCCCAATCTCCGATTCTGCATTAACCCCAATCTCCCACTCTGTATTAACCCCAATCACTGAGCCTGTACTAACCCAAATGTCCCAGTCTGTATTAACCCCAATTTCCCAGTCTGTATTAACCCCAAAGTCCCAGTCTATATTAACCCCAATGCCTCAGTCTGTTTTAACCCCAACTTCCAGTCTGTATTAACCCCAATTTCCCAGTTTATATTAATCCCAATTTCCCAGTCTGTATTAACTCCAATGTCCCAGTCTATATTAAACCCAATGCGTCAGTCTGTTTTAACCCCAATCTCCCACTCTGTATTAACCCCAATCTCCAAACTAATTATTAACCAAATCTCCCAGTCTGTATTAACCACAATGCCCCAGTCTGTATTAACCACAATCTCCCAGTCTGTATTAACCCCAATCTCCCAGTCTGTATTAACCCCAATCTACCATTCTGTATTAACCCCAATCACTCAGCCTGTATTAACACCAATGTCCCAGTCTGTATAAACCCCAATGTATAAGTTTGTATTAACCCCCAATGTCTTAGTCTGTATTAACACGCAACGTCTCAGTCTGTATTAACCCCCATTGTCTCAGTCTGTATTAACCCTCAACGTCTCAGTCTGTATTAACCCCAATGTCCCAGTCTGTATTAACCCCTAATGTCTCAGTCTCTATTAACCCACAATGTCTCAATCTGTATTAGCCCCAATGTCTCAGTCCGTATTAACGCCCAAAGTCTCAGTCTGTATTAACCCCCAACGTCTGAGTCTGTATTAACACCCAATGTCTCAGTCTGTATTAACCCCAAAGCCCAATCTGTACTAACTGCAATGGCCAGTCTGAACTAACGCCAATCTCTCACCCTATATAAACCTCCATGCCCCAGTCTGTGTTAACCCCAAAGTCTCAGTCTGTATTAACTCCAATGTCCCAGTCTATACTGGCCCCAATGCCACAGTAGGTATTAACCCCTAATGTCCCGGTCAGTATTAACCCCAATGCCCCTGTCTGTATTATCCCCAATCTCCCACTCTGTATTAACCCCGAACTCCCAGTCTGTATTAACCCCAATCTCCCAGTCTGCATTAAGCCCAATCTCCCAGTCTGCATTAAGCCCAATCTCCCAGTCTGCATTAACCCCAATCTCCCAGTCTGCATTAACCCCAATCTCCCAGTCTGTATTAACCCCACTCACTCAGCCTGTACTAACCCCAATGTCCCAGCCTGCATTAAGCCCCAATGCCCCTATCTGTATTATCCCCAATCTCCCAATCTGTATTAACCCCGATCTCCCAGTCTGCATTAACCCCAATCTCCCACTCTGTATTAACCCCAATCACTCAGCCTGTACTAACCCCAATGTCCCAGTCAGTATTAACCCCAATTTCCCAGTCTGTATTAACCCCAATGTCCCAGTCTATATTAACCCCAATGCCTCAGTCTGATTTAACCCCAATCTCGCAGTCTGTATTAACGCCAATTTCCCAGTGTGTATTAACCCCAATTTCCCAGTCTGAATTAACCCCAATGTCCTAGTCTATATTAACCACAATGCCTCAGTCTGATTTAACCCCAATCTCCCACTCAGTATTAACCCCAATTTCCCAGTCTGTATTAACCCCAATTTCCCAGTCTGCATTAACCCCAATGTCCCAGTCTATATTAACCCCAATGACTCAGTCTGTATTAACCCCAATCTCCCAGTCAGTATTAACCCCAATCTCCCAGTCAGTATTAACCCGATTGCCCCAGTCTGTATTAACCCCAATCTCCGAGTCTGCCTTAACCCCAATCTCCCACTCTGTATTAACCCCAATTCCCCAGTCTGTATTAACCCCAATCTCCGAGTCTGCATTAACCCCAATCTCCCACTCTGTATTAACCCCAATCACTGAGCCTGTACTAACCCAAAAGTCCCAGTCTGTATTAACCCCAATTTCCCAGTCTGTATTAACCCCAATGTCTCAGTCTGTATTAACCCCAAATGTCCCAGTCTGTATTAACCCTTAATGTCCCAGTCTGTATTAACACCCAACATCTCAGTCTGTGTTAACCCCAATGTCCCAGTCTGTTTGAACCCCCATTGTCTCAGTCTGTATTAACACCCTACGTCTCAGTCTGTATTATCCTCAATGTCTCAGTCTCTATTAACACCCAACGTCTCAGTCTGTATTAACCCCCAACGTCTCTGTCTGTATTAACCCCAATGCCCAATCTGTATTAACTGCAATGTCCAGTCTGCATTAACGCCAATCTCTAGGCCTATATAGGCCTCCATGCCCCAGTCTGTGTTAACCCCAATTTCCCCGTCTGTATTAACTCACTATGTCTCAGTCTGCACTAACCCCAAAGTCTCAGTCTGTATTAACTCCAATGTCCCGGGTCTGTATTAACCCCAATGTCCCAGTCTATACTGGCCCCAATGCCACAGTAGGTATTAACCCCTAATATCCTGGCCAGTATTAACCCCAATACCCCTGTCTGTATTATCCCCCAATCTCACACTCTGTATTAACCACGAACTCCCAGTCTGCATTAAGCCCAATCTCCCAGTCTGCATTAACCCCAATCTCCCAGTCTGCATTAACCCCAATCCCCCAGTCTGCATTAACCCCAATCTCCCAGCCTGCATTAACCCCAATCTTCCAGCCTGCATTAACCCCAATCTCCCAGTCTGCATTAACCCCAATCTCCCAGTCTGTATTAACCCCACTCACTCAGCCTGTATTAACCCCAATGTCCCAGTCTGCATTAAGCCCCAATGCCCCTGTCTGTATTATCCCCAATCTCCCAATCTGTATGAACCCCGATCTCCCAGTCTGCAATAACTCCAATCTCCCACTCTGTATTAACCCCAATCACTCAGCCTGTACTAACCCCAATGTCCCAGTCAGTATTAACCCCAATTTCCCAGTCTGTATTAACCCCAATGTCCCAGTCTATATTAACCCCAATGCCTCAGTCTGATTCAACCCCAATCTCCCAGTCTGTGTTAACCCCAATTTCCCAGTCTGCATTAACCCCAATTTCCCAGTCTGTATTAACCCCAATGTCCCAGTCTGTATTAACCCCAATGTCCCAGTCTATATTAACCCCAATGCCTCAGCCTGATTTAACCCCAATCTCCCAGTCTGTGTTAACCCCAATTTCCCAGTCTGTATTAACCCCAATTTCCCAGTCTGCATTAACCCCATTTTCCAAGTCTACAATAACCCCAATGCCTCAGTCTGTTTTAACCCCAATCTCCAACTCTGTATTAACCCCAATCTCCCACTCTGTATTAACCCCAAACGCCCAGTCCGTATTAACCCCAATCTCCCAGTAAGTATTAACCCCAATGCCCCAGACTGTATTAACCCCAATCTCAGAGTCTGCCTTAACCCCAATCTCCCCCTCTGTATTAACCCCAATCACTGAGCCTGTACTAACCCCAATGTCCCAGTCTGTATTAACCCCAATCTCCCACTCTGTATTAACCCCAATCACTGAACCTGTACTAACCCAAATGTCCCGGTCTGTATTAGCCCCAATTTCCCAGTTGTGTATTAACCCCAATGTCTCAGTCTGTATTAACCCCAAATGTCCCAGTCTGAATTAACCCCTAATGTCCCAGTCTGTATTAACACCCAACGTCTCAGTCTGTGTTAACCCCAATGTCCCAGTCTGTTTGAACCCCCATTGTCTCAGTCTGTATTAACACCCTACGTCTCAGTCTGTATTAACCCCAATGTCCCAGTCTGTATTAACCCCTAATGTCTCAGTCTCTATTAACCCCCAATGTCTCAGTCTGTATTAACCCCCAATGTCTCAGTCTGTATTATCCTCAATGTCTCAGTCCCTATTAACCCCCAACGTCTCAGTCTGTATTAACCCCCAACGTCTCTGTCTGTATTAACCCCAATGCCCAATCTGTATTAACTGCAATGTCCAGTCTGCATTAACGCCAATCTCTCGGCCTATATAGGCCTCCATGCCCCAGTCTGTGTTAACTCCAATTTCCCAGTCTGTATTAACTCACTATGTCTCAGTCTGCACTAACACCAAAGTCTCAGTCTGTATCAACTCCAATGCCCCGGGTCTGTATTAACCCCAATATCCCAGTCTATACTGGCCCCAATGCCACAGTAGGTATTAACTCAGTCTGTATTAACCCCCAACGTCTCAGTCTGTATTAACCCCCATGTCCCAGTCTGTATTAACCCCTAATGTCTCAGTCTCAATTAACCCCCAATGTCACAATCTGTATTAGCCCCAATGTCTCAGTCCGTATTAACCCCCAACGTCTCAGTCTGTATTAACCCCCAATGTCTGAGTCTGTATTAACACCCAATGTCTCAGTCTGTATTAACCCCAAAGCCCAATCTGTACTAACTGCAATGGCCAGTCTGAACTAACGCCAATCTCTCACCCTATATAAACCTCCATGCCCCAGTCTGTGTTAACCCCAAAGTCTCAGTCTGTATTAACTCCAATGTCTCGGGTCTGTATTAACCCCAATGTCCCAGTCTATACTGGCCCCAATGCCACAGTAAGTATTAACCACTTATGTCCCGGTCAGTATTAACCCCAATGCCCCTGTCTGTATTGTCCCCAATCTCCCACTCTGTATTAACCACGAACTCCCAGTCTGTATAAACCCCAATCTCCCAGTCTGCATTATCCCAATCTCCCAGTCTGCATTAACCCCAATCCCCCAGTCTGCATTAAGCCCCAATGCCCCTGTCTGTATTATCCCCAATCTCCCAATCTGTATTAACCCCGATCTCCCAGTCTGCATTAACCCCAATCTCCCACTCTGTATTAACCCCAATAACTCAGCCTGTACTAACCCTATTGTCCCAGTCAGTATTAACCGCAATTTTCCAGTCTGTATTAACCCCGATGTCCCAGTCTATATGAACCCCAATGCCTCAGCCTGATTTAACCCCAATCTCCCATCTGTGTTAACCCCAATTTCCCAGTCTGTATTAACTCCAATTTCCCAGTCTGTATTAACCCCAATGTCCCAGTCTATATTAACCCCAATGCCTGTCTGATTTAACCCCAAACTCCCAGTCTGTGTTAACCCCAATTTCCCAGTCTGTATTAACCCCAATGTCCCAGTCTGTATTAACCCCAATGTCCCAGTCTATATTAACACCAATGCCTCAGTCTGATTTAACCCCAATCTCCCACTCTGTATTAACCCCAATTTCCCAGTCTCTATTAACCCCAATTTCCCAGTCTGCATTAACCCCAATGTCCCAGTCTATATTAACACCAATGCCTCAGTCTGTGTTAACCCCAATCTCCCACTAAGTATTAACCCCAATCTCCCACTCTGCATTAACCCCAATTTCCCAGTCAGTATTAACCCCAATCTCCCAGTCAGTATTAACCCCAATCTCCCAGTCAGTATTAACCCCAATCTCCCAGTCTGCATTAACCCCAATCTCCCAGTCTGCATTAAGCCCAATCTCCCAGTCTGCATTAAGCCCAATCTACCAGTTTGCATTAAGGCCAATCTCCCAGTCTGCATTAACCCCAATCCCCCAGTCTGCATTAACCCCAATCTCCCAGCCTGCATTAACCCCAATCTCTCAGCCTGCATTAACCCCAATCTCCCAGTCTGTATTAAACCTAATCTCCCAGTCTGTATTAACCCCACTCACTCAGCCTGTACTAACCCCAATGTCCCAGTCTGCATTAAGCCCCAATGCCCCTGTCTGTATTATCCCCAATCTCCCAATCTGTATTAACCCCGATCTCCCAGTCTGCATTAACTCCAATCTCCCACTCTGTATTAACCCCAATCACTCAGCCTGTACTAACCCCAATGTCCCAGTCAGTATTACCCCAATTTCCCAGTCTGTATTAACCCCAATGTCCCAGTCTATATTAACCCAAATGCCTCAGTCTGATTTAACCCCAATCCCCCAGTCTGTGTTAACCCCAATTTCCCAGTCTGTATTAACCCCAATTTCCCAGTCTATATTAACCCCAATGCCTCAGTCTGATTTAACCCCAATCTCCCAGTCTGTGTTAACCCCAATTTCCCAGTCTGTATTAACCCCAATGTCCCAGTCTGTATTAACCCCAATGTCCCAGTCTGTATTAACCCCAATGTCCCGGTCTATATTAACACCAATGCCTCAGACTGATTTAACCCCAATCTCCCAGTCTGTGTTAACCCCAATTTCCCAGTTTGTATTAACCCCAATTTCCCAGTCTGTATTAACCCTAATTTCCCAGTCTGCATTAACCCCAATGCCTCAGTCTGCTTTAACCCCAATCTCCCACTAAGTATTAACCCCAATCTCCCACTCTGTATTAACCCCAATCTCCCAGTCTGTATTAACCCCAATCTCCCACTCTGTATTAACCCCAATGCCCCAGTCTGTATTGACCCCAATCTCTGAGTCTGCCTTACCCCCAATCTCCCACTCTGTATTAACCCCAATCACTGAGCCTGTACTAACCCAAATGTCCCAGTCTGTATTACCCCAATTTCCCAGTTGTGTATTAACCCCAATGTCTCAGTCTGTATTAACCCCAAATGTCCCAGTCTGAATTAACCCCTAATGTCCCAGTCTGTATTAACACCCTACGTCTCAGTCTGTATTAACCCCAATGTCCCAGTCTGTATTAACCCCTAATGTCTCAGTCTCTATTAACCCACAATGTCTCAGTCTGTATTAACCCCCAATGTCTCAGTCTGTATTATCCTCAATGTCTCAGTCCCTATTAACCCCCAACGTCTCAGTCTGTATTAACCCCCAAAGTCTCTGTCTGTATTAACCCCAATGCCCAATCTGTATTAACTGCAATGTCCAGTCTGCATTAACGCCAATCTCGAGGCCTATATAGGCCTCCATGCCCCAGTCTGTGTTAACTCCAATTTCCCAGTCCGTATTAACTCACTATGTCTCAGTCTGCACTAACCCCAAAGTCTCAGTCTGTATTAACCCCAATATCCCAGTCTATACTGGCCCCAATGCCACAGTAGGTATTAACTCAGTCTGTATTAACCCCCAACGTCTCAGTCTGTATTAACCCCCATGTCCCAGTCTGTATTAACCCCTAATGTCTCAGTCTCTATTAACCCCCAATGTCTCAATCTGTATTAGCCCCAATGTCTCAGTCCGTATTAACCCCCAACGTCTCAGTCTGTATTAACCCCCAATGTCTGTGTCTGTATTAACGCCCAATGTCTCTGTCTGTATTTACCCCAAAGCCCAATCTGTACTAACTGCAATGGCCAGTCTGAACTAACGCCAATCTCTCACTCTATATAAACCTCCATGCCCCAGTCTGTGTTAACCCCAAAGTCTCAGTCTGTATTTACTCCAATGTCTCGGGTCTGAATTAACCCCAATGTCCCAGTCGATACTGGTCCCAATGCCACAGTAGGTATTAACCCCTAATGTCCCGGTCAGTATTAACCCCAATGCCCCTGTCTGTATTATCCCCAATCTCCCACTCTGTATTAACCCTGAACTCCCAGTCTGTATTAACCCCAATCTCCCAGTCTGCATTAACCCCAATCTCCCAGTCTGCATTAACCCCAATCTCCCAGTCTGCATTAACCCCACTCACTCAGCCTGTACTAACCCCAATGTCCCAGTCTGCATTAAGCCCCAATGCACCTGTCTGTATTATCCCCAATCTCCCAATCTGTATTAACCGCGATCTCCCAGTCTGCATTAACCCCAATCACTCAGCCTGTACTAACCCCAATGTCCCAGTCAGTATTAACCCCAATTTCCCAGTCTGTATTAACCCCAATGTCCCAGTCTATAATAACCCCAATGCCTCAGCCTGATTTAACCCCAATCTCCCAGTCTGTGTTAACCCCAATTTCCCAGTCTGTATTAACCCCAATTTCCCAGTCCGTATTAACCCCAATGTCCCAGTCTATATTAACCCCAATGCCTCAGTCTGATTTAACCCCAATCTCCCAGTCTGTGTTAACTCCAATTTCCCAGTCTGTATTAACCCCAATTTCCCAGTCTGTATTAACCCCAATATCCCAGTCTGTATTAACCCCAATGTCCCAGTCTGTATTAACCCCAATGTCCCAGTCTGTATTAACACCAATGCCTCAGTCTGATTTAACCCCAATCTCCCACTCTGTATTAAACCCAATTTCCCAGTCTGTATTAACCCCAATTTCCCAGTCTGCATTAACCCCAATGTCCCAGTCTATATTAACCCCAATGCCTCAGTCTGTTTTAACCCCAATCTCCCACTAAGTATTAACCCCAATCTCCCACTCTGTATTAACCCCAATCTCCCAGTCAGTATTAACCCCAATCTCCCAGTCAGTATAAACCCCAATCTCCCAGTCAGTATTAACCCCAATGCCCCAGTCTGTATTAACCCCAATCTCTGAGTCTGCCTTAACCCCAATCTCCCACTCTGTATTAACCCCAATCACTGAGCCTGTACTAACCCAAATGTCCCAGTCTGTATTAACCCCAATTTCCCAGTTGTGTATTAACCCCAATGTCTCAGTCTGTATTAACCCCAAATGTCCCAGTCTGTAATAACCCCTAATGTCCCAGTCTGTATTAACACCCAACATCTCAGTCTGTGTTAACCCCAATGTCCCAGTCTGTTTGAACCCCCATTGTCTCAGTCTGTATTAACACCCTACGTCTCAGTCTGTATTAACCCCAAAGTCCCAGTCTGTATGAACCCCTAATGTCTCAGTCTCTATTAACCCCCAATGTCTCAGTCTGTATTAACCCCCAATGTCTCAGGCTGTATTATCCTCAATGTCTCAGTGTGTATTAACCCCCAACGTCTCAGTGTGTATTAACCCCCAACGTCTCTGTCTGTATTAACCCCAATGCCCAATCTGTATTAACTGCAATGTCCAGTCTGCATTAACGCCAATCTCTAGGCCTATACAGGCCTCCATGCCCCAGTCTGTGTTAAACCCAATTACCCCGTCTGTATTAACTCACTATGTCTCAGTCTGCACTAACCCCAAAGTCTCAGTCTGTATTAACTCCAATGTCCCGGGTCTGTATTAACCCCAATGTCCCAGTCTATACTGGCCCCAATGCCACAGTAGGTATTAACCCCTAATGTCCGGGTCAGTATTAACCCCAATGCCCCTGTCTGTATTATCCCCCAATCTCACACTCTGTATTAACCACGAACTCCCAGTCTGCATTAACACCAATCTCCCAGTCTGCATTTGGCCCAATCTCCCAGCCTGCATTAAGCCCAATCTCCCAGTCTGCATTAACCCCAATCTCCCAGTCTGCATTAACCCCAATCTCCCAGTCTGCATTAACCCCAATCTCCTAGTCTGCATTAACCCCAATCTCCCAGTCTGCATTAAACCCAATCTCGCAGCCTGCATTAACCCCAATCTCCCAGCCTGCATTAACCCCAATCTCCCAGCCTGCATTAACCCCAATCTCCCAGTCTGCATTAACCCTAATCTCCCAGTCTGCATTAACCCTAATCTCCCAGTCTGTATTAACCCCACTCACTCAGCCTGCACTAACCCCAATCTCCCAGTCTGCATTAAGCCCCAATGCCCCTGTCTGCATTATCCCCAATCTCCCAATCTGTATTAACCCCGATCTCCCAGTCTGTATTAACCCCAATGTCCCAGTCTGCATTAACACCGATCTCCGAGTCTGCATTAATCCCAATCTCCCACTCTGTATTAACCACAAACACTCAGACAGTAATAACCCCAATGCCTCAGTCTGATTTAACCCCAATCTCCCACTCTGTATTAACCCCAATGTCCCAGTCTGTATTGACCCCAATTTCCCAGACGGTATTAACCCCAATCTCCCAGTCTATATTAACCCCAATGCCTCAGTCTGTTTTATCCCCAATCACCCACTAAGTATTAACCCCAATCTTCCATCTGTATTAACCCCAATGCCCCCGTCTGTATTAACCCCAATCTCCGAGTCTGCATTAACCCCAATCTCCCACTCTGTATTAACCCCAATCACTGAGCCTGTACTAACACAAATGTCCCAGTCTGTATTAACCCCAATTTCCCAGTCTGTATTAACTCCAATGTCCCAGTCTATATAAACCCCAATGCCTCAGTCTGTTTTAACCTCAATCTCCCACTCTGTATTAACCCCAATCTCCAAACTAAATATTAACCAAATCTCCCAGTCTGTATTAACCCCAATGCCCCAGTCTGTATTAACCTCAATCTCCCAGTCTGTATTAACCCCAATCTCCCAGTCTGTATTAACCCCAATCTACCATTCTGTATTAACCCCAATCACTCAGCCTGTATTAACCCCAATGTCCCAGTCTGTATTAACCCCAATGTCTTAGTCTGTATTAACCCCCAATGTCTCAGTCTGTATTAACCCCCAATGTCTCAGTCTGTATTAACCCGCAATGTCTCAGTCTGTATTAACCCCCAACGTCTCAGTCCATATTAACCCCCATTGTCTCAGTCTGTATTAACCCCCAACGTCTCAGTCTGTATTAACCCCCATGTCCCAGTCTGTATTAACCCCTAATGTCTCAGTCTCTAATAACCCCCAATCTCCCACTCTGTATTAACCCCAATTTCCCAGTCTGTATTAACCCCAATTTCCCAGTCTGCATTAACCCCAATGTCCCAGTCTATATTAACCCCAATGCCTCAGTCTGTTTTAACCCCAATCTCCCACTAAGTATTAACCCCAATCTCCCACTCTGTATTAACCCCAATCTCCCAGTCAGTATTAACCCCAATCTCCCAGTCAGTATAAACCCCAATCTCCCAGTCAGTATAAACCCCAATCTCCCAGTTAGTATTAACCCCAATGCCCCAGTCTGTATTAACCCCAATCTCTGAGTCTGCCTTAACCCCAATCTCCCACAGTGCATTAACACCAATCACTGAGCCTGTACTAACCCAAATGTCCCAGTCTGTATTAACCCCAATGTCCCAGTTGTGTATTAACCCCTAATGTCCCAGTCTGTATTAACACCCAACGTCTCAGTCTGTGTTAACCCCAATGTCCCAGTCTGTTTGAACCCCCATTGTCTCAGTCTGTATTAACACCCTACGTCTCAGTCTGGATTAACCCCAATGTCCCAGTCTGTATTAACCCCTAATGTCTCAGTCTCTATTAACCCCCAATGTCTCAGTCTGTATTAACCCCCAATGTCTCAGGCTGTATTATCCTCAATGTCTCAGTCTCTATTAACCCCAACGTCTCAGTGTGTATTAACCCCCAACGTCTCTGTCTGTATTAACCCCAATGCCCAATCTGTATTAACTGCAATGTCCAGTCTGCATTAACGCCAATGTCTAGGCCTATATAGGCCTCCATGCCCCAGTCTGTGTTAAACCCAATTACCCCGTCTGTATTAACTCACTATGTCTCAGTCTGCACTAACCCCAAAGTCTCAGTCTGTATTAACTCCAATGTCCCAGGTCTGTATTAACCCCAATGTCCCAGTCTATACTGGCCCCAATGCCACAGTAGGTATTAACCCCTAATGTCCTGGTCAGTATTAACCCCAATGCCCCTGTCTGTATTATCCCCAATCTCCCAATCTATATTAACCCCGATCTCCCAGTCTGTATTAACCCCAATGTCCCAGTCTGCATTAACCCCGATCTCCGAGTCTGCATTAATCCCAATCTCCCACTCTGTATTAACCCCAAACACTCAGACAGTAATAACCCCAATGCCTCAGTCTGATTTAACCCCAATCTCCCACTCTGTATTAACCCCAATTTCCCAGTCTGTATTGACCCCAATTTCCCAGACGGTATTAACCCCAATCTCCCAGTATATATTAACCCCAATGCCTCAGTCTGTTTTATCCCCAATCACCCACTAAGTATTAACCCCAATCTCCCACTCTGTATTAACCCCAATGCCCCAGTCTGTATTAACCCCAATCTCCGAGTCTGCCTTACCCCCAATCTCCCACTCTGTATTAACCCCAATCACTGAGCCTGTACTAACCCAAATGTCCCAGTCTGTATTACCCCAATTTCCCAGTTGTGTATTAACCCCAATGTCTCAGTCTGTATTAACTTAAATGTCCCAGTCTGAATTAACCCCTAATGTCCCAGTCTGTATTAACACCCTACGTCTCAGTCTGTATTAACCCCAATGTCCCAGTCTGTATTAACCCCTAATGTCTCAGTCTCTATTAACCCCCAATGTCTCAGTCTGTATTAACCCACAATGTCTCAGTCTGTATTATCCTCAATGTCTCAGTCCCTATTAACCCCCAACGTCTCAGTCTGTATTAACCCCCAAAGTCTCTGTCTGTATTAACCCCAATGCCCAATCTGTATTAACTGCAATGTCCAGTCTGCATTAACGCCAATCTCAAGGCCTATATAGGCCTCCA